>JABFTP020000021.1:9702592-10902592 GCA_013387265.2 Cryptolaemus montrouzieri
AACTTCTAATAACTTAGGTAAACATATTAAAAATAATAAATCTCGTGTTGAAAAATCAAGTGAATCAGGAATCTATAAACTCAATTGCGGTTCTTGTGATAAAATTTATATCGGTAGGACCTATAGGAGTTTTGGCATAAGAACATCTGAACATAAACGTAGCTTCGATAAAAATAAATCTGATTCAAATTATTCAAACCACCTAATAAAAGAAAACCATTCATTCAATAAAAACTTTGACATATTACATATAAAATCAAAAAGTTCAAAATTAGATCTCCTAGAAGCATTAGAAATAAATAGATACAAACATTCGGACAAGCTTTTGAATGAACAGGTAGATGTGAATTACTCACCCCTACTTAACTTGTTTAATTAGTTTTTATTACCTTTCATACTAACTGTAAAATGGCCCGGTGTGGATTTTCCTGTTATTCATCCAACTTGTTCTACGATTTGTTTATAATACCATACTCTTCATTCTGTTTTTCATTCTTGATAAAGCTGCTGTGTCAGCGAAACGTCGTCAAAGTTTTTTTTTCAAGTAGAGTGTAGATTAAAGTTAAACCTTGTGTTTTTTATCTCATTTGGTTGGATTGTTTGAATTCGAAAAGACGTCACTCCACATATCTACCCAATCAAGCTTAAAGTGAAAGTAATCATTTTGAAAGTCAAATTTTCGTATATTCATTTTCAGTTTTCAATGCATCACCCTGTATGTTAGAAATAGCACCAGCAGGTCTGACAAATTATTAATCTGAAACGGAAATATCTCATATCAATTCTCGAATCCAACGAAGAAAATAAGACTTAGGTTCGCAAGGAAAAACTCATTCCTTCTAGATCGCATGTTGACAAATGAATCGCAGGGAAGAAAAATAACCAAATCGACATTAGAGAGGACTTTTGTGAGGATCATTAATAACTGACACTCGCACGTCTTCGCCTTTATCACTGACCAAATGAATTAGTGGGTGACAAATGACGCAAGAATGCTAATTCGGTTGGATGTCAAACTTTATTTTGAACTGTTATCCATAATCCGATCTCAATCACTATTTAGTCTCGTGGATTAACCTACTTGGTTGATGCAATTCTCCCTAATTCTATTAATGATATTTTTGATGTATTTATTTCATATAAACTTATTATAATATGGAAAAATGATTTCCAGAATTAATTATTTAAAGAACCTGCTTAAAAGATTGTCAATATATTTGTTGATGCTAAGTTGGCACAAATCTTATCTTACGCAAAGTTTGAATGCGATCTATCATTTAGTTTATTTACAGTGCTCGATTTTGCCAGTTGTCACAAGTGTGTTCTGCGATTTTCACTATGGATAAAAATATCAAACACACTTGCATATGCATTCAACACTAGCCGAGAAGTGATGGAAACTTTGCCTCGCTCTGATCTGCCATCAACATTTTCCACTGAAATTAACATCCATACTATAATCATCATCACCATCGTTGTTCGATTCCGAACGTGGTGGCTTATAATGCGTCAGTATCACCATTGGTAATAGATCTCCATTTTCCGCGATATTCTGCGTCTCTCATTATTTCTTAGAGAGATAAGTTTGTGAGGTCTTTCACCTACTTGATAAATCTATTTGGTGATCGGACTCTTCGCTTCGTCCCCTCTACCTTGCCTTGTATCGTCAATTTTTCTAATCCATCCTGCCGTATTATGTGCCCAACGAATCCGAGAAGATGCCTCTGTATAGTTGGTAAGTGGCGGTCACGGATATCTTTCATCAGTTCTTTCATGATGGAGACATTTGTTCTATAAGCAGACAAGGTATCCGAAGCATCCTGCGGTAGCATGTCATCTCAAATCCTCCGATTCGTTTCCGACACCAACCTGACTGACAAATCCTTCCTAATTTTGCTAAAAATGCAAAAGATGACTCAGCATTTGCTAATAGGCGTTTTATTACTTCTTAGCAGTCTCCGTTATTGGTTGTTCTGGCTCCAAGGTATATTGTTTTGGTTGTTAGTTCTATATCAATCAGCAGGTCTCTGAAGGGTAGAAGTAAGTTTGCTCTATCAACCACCATCAGGGAGCACTTGGAGTAGTTGAGAAGTAATCTATCCTCCAGGCTGACATTTTTGAACCGTTTCAACAGTTTGATATTTTGTTTCTCGCTACAGAGACAACAGCATTCCACCCTTCTGTCACCCACCTTATTATCCATTTCTCATATATGTTGAATAAAATGGTTTACAAGACGCACCCTCGTCTTACACCCTTTTCTACTGTAAACGAATCCGAAACCATGTCCTCCACCCTCACAAAAGCCTTGTTGGTTATATAAAGATTTTTGATAACAAGCGTTAGATGCTTTGGCGTGCCCATCTCATCTAGAACCTGCCACAGATTATTGCAGACAACTTTATCGAAGGTCTTGATGTAGTCCCAGAAAAGAATCAGAAAAGGAACATTGTATTCGTAGCATTGCTCTATAAGTTGTCTGATATTTATGAGTTGCTCTCTTGTGCCGCGTCCTGGCATGAAACCTGTCTGGTCAGGCGGAATTTGGGGATGTATGTAGGGTTTCAGACACTTTTGCAATATCAGCAGCATAACTTCGCTGGCCTGCGGAATCAGAGAGATGGTTCTATAGTTTTCACATTGGTCTCTCGGTCCCTTTTTATGTAGCGAAATATATAATGATTCTGTCCATTCAGTTGGCCAAATCCCTGTTTTCCAGATTTTTGTGCAGATGTGGTGTAATATTTTCATTCTAGCGTTTCCTGTCGCCTTCAGTATTTCGGTAATTGTGCCATTATTACCTGCTGATTTTTGTTCACTAAGCCTTTGAACAGCCCTTTCCACTTCCTGTTTTAGAATTGGCACTTCCAACTTTCCTGTTGCTTCTATGTTGTACGAATGACTATCTGTACTATCATCAGCCATCAATTCCAGACAGTATGTTTCCCATCTTTCTATAACATCGGATCTGGAGGCAAGTTTCTCTCCATTCTTGGCCTTGATAGTTAATTTTCGCGGCTTAGTTGCTTTAGTTGGAGATCTGACTTTTTTGAATAGGTCTGAGGGCTCGCTTTTAAAGGAGTTTAGTTCAATTTCTTGACATATGGAATCGAAACATGCATATTTGTCTCCTTTTATAGCTGCGTTTATTTTTTTAGTGAGTCTGTTATACCTGTTACGCACATCACCTTCTGTTAATCGGAGCGTTTTCATCCTATAACGCTCTCTTATTAGCTTTCAAGTTCAATCTGAAATCCATTGCTTTTTCGGCATATTGTCTTTCTTACATTCACGTTCGGATGCCTCCATGATTGCCTTCGTTCTGTTCCACAATTCTTCCGCACTACTTAGACGAATCTCTGCGTATATCCTTTAAAGTTCTTCAAGTTCTTCAGATGCGCTTTCTATGAATTTGTTTTTGTTTTTGAGGTCCCATCTGTTTGGTCGTTTAGGGGTCTTAGGTAGTGAGCGCAATTCGCTGCATATCTCTGCTATAAGTGCGTTATGGTCGCTTCCACAGTCTATCCCGGGTAAGTTTTTACATCTCTGAGTGATGTACGCCATCTTTTGCGCATGATGATATAGTTTATTTGATTTTGGTTTTTCCATCTGGCGACAGCCATTTATAAACATATTATGGAGGGAATTGTAATTAAAAACCGTCATTTAAGCTTGGGAGGAATAGGCAAAGAACTTTCTGTGTCTCACAAATCCATTCGTACCTATTCAAATGATTGTTTGGGAATGAAATGCATTTCCGCACGACTACTTCCAGAGGACCTGAATTACTCTCAAAAGTTGGAATGCGTAAAGGTCGCTGGAGTTATGCTAGAACGAGTCTATTTCTACTTTCATAAAACGCAATGCAACTAGTGATGAGACATGCATTTATGAATTTGACATGCGTACCAGTCAACATGCTTCGAAATGTCTTCCAACATTAATTATCGCAGTGTTGTGCTTTTAAAATTCTTGTCAGAAGATCTGATGGTGAATGAAAAATATTACCTAATCGTTATGTAGCTTTTGAGAGAGCAAATTCTTCGAAAATGACCTGATTTTTGAAAAGAACAATAATGAATTTCGTACCACGATAATGCACCATCTTACAAAGTCACCAACGTCAATGAATTTCTAACGAAAAATTCTTCGAATACCATCAAACAACCATCGCATATACTGATATGCCTCCGGCTGACTTTTTCTTTTTCCAAAACGAAATTTCTACTTGGAGGTACCCATTTTGAATATTTTTGATTCCAGAAAAAGCGGTTGGAACATATTTGGATGATTGGATAATTTGTTGGCCTAAAAGTGTTATTTCGGAAGGGGCCTTCTTTGAAGGCGATACAATATATTTGGATGAAAAAAAATATTTTGTGATTCATCAACAAATTCCCAGATTTTTTTGACAGAATGAGTTTCAAATGTTGAGTAGTGTGGATTAATTAAATTTTACTTGACTATTAAACTTCAAAATAATCTAATTTTATTATATCCAATGTATGTCATTTATCGATAATTTGGTGGATGCGCCAGGATAAATTAAATTGAGAATTCTGATTTCTACTTTGTTTTTTTTCAACACGTCATTTTAAAGTATCTGGTGTTAAGAGGAAGTACGTGCTAACTATACCTATTTTCAGTGTTGCGTAGTGGGGAGTTTTGAGTTTTTACAAAGTCTGTTGATTTCGAAACTATCCTACAGGTTCATTGTCATCTATTGCATTCGTAGAGAATTCTTTGCTATAGTCTATGTAGTGTCTCGAAGTGGAGTTAGTAATTTTTCATATTAGTAGCTGATTCAGGAATTATGATTAGCAACGTTGGAAGACTTCGAATATAGCAGATAACGGAATGAATGATTAAAGAAAGAAAAAACTTACCAATTGATGGAAGTTGAGGTTCGGGAATTCAGTTTATGAGTAAAAGGAATCTTCGTCTTTTATCGCATAAATCGAGTCGCACAAAATGATTTTAGCACAATAAACGCAATATGTATTTTATGAATCAACTGTCATACGTGACTGTATGGAAAAAAAGCATTCGGTTGTTTTTCTTGTTAATCTCGAAGTGTTCTGTTTTCTTCTTGATTGCATATGTTTCTTTCCTTTCCTCTCATTGTGTATGATGAAGAATATAGGATATTACGTGGAAACAGATCATACAAGAAGGAAGATTGGCAAGTACGGTGATTTTGTATGAACTATTTGAAATGTATGTAACTTGAAATTAAGGAAAACCGCGACCAGTATGATCTCTTTCCTTGATTTGCATGATATAGATAAAAAAAATATAATGATAATTAAATAAACATTGTAATTAAATTGAGGGGGGAAATGAAACAGTCTATTTGGTAGAGACGTGTGGTACTTATTGCTGAATCTTTGATACAAATCCTCGTACAAATCTCCAGGAAGGAACCAACTTAAACTATCCTGACTTCGGTCTTCTCTGTGTTTCTGTTACTTTCGAATATTGCTGTTCTTGTTTCAAATGAAATGTTTACCCTATACGTCCAACATTTGTATTCAATAAAGTAGACGAATATATGTTAAAGGGTTCTCTTGGAAAATGAAATTGAATCAATTGAACACTTATGTATTTAAAATCGATAATAATTTTACGTGGATATCCGAATAGTTACGTTTACCAAAATCAATTATTACATGCATACTTCTATACGTTGAAGTATATAATAATTAAATAATGTTTATGATACTTCATATAACTCAACAATTTCAGTAAATTATTGAAATGAACATTTATTTTATATTCTAGTAGACTTAAGCTAAATTTTCCACATGAGTTATAACATTACCTAACAGAATGTTAAACAATAGTTATAAATAATTCTAGTTCTGAATTCAATTTCTTTCTACACTTCAAAATTATAAAACTCGAAATGATGCTTGTCAAAATACTCTTATATTTTAAGCAGCAATATTTTCATAAAATATTTACAATTCATCTCTTGATCATGTTTCTACATTACCCAAATTCATTATAACAGGCTCTATCATGGCATTCATAATATGATCCAGTTTCCACATTTCATTTTCTTTTTTGAGAACTTGGTCAATACAATTTTTCAATGTGAATTTATTATTAATAATAATTCTTTTTTGAAATAAAACTATGGTATTTAGATTTCCACTATATTAACAAAACTATGACCAGTTTCACCACACTGTGGCTTCATCAGATAGATATAAACTGATAAACAGAGTTATTCCTTATATATTATGCTTATTTCCTACTTAATATTACAATAGGTACAAGTACAAGGAGAATATTGGAAAACGCATCGGAGTTGCTTACTTTATGAATTGAGAAGATTGAGTAAAGGAGAAGGATTAAGATCTAATTGACTATTAACCTACCTGAATTTTTTCTTTGTTAATCTCTAAAATTTCCCATAAATTGATATTGTCTATTATTTTCATTGTGTAAAATTTTGAAATTATTATTAAAGTTGTGGTTTTCTTCGAGTAAGTGATTAGAATAATGGGAATCTGATTTATGATTATTAAAACTACGTTTGTGTTCGGATAATCTAACTTTGAAATTTCTACCAATATAAATTTCATTACAATCCCTGCAAGACAGTTTATAAACACCTGATTTATCAACTTTATCATACTGTTGTATTTTTTGTTAGATTTTTTATACTTGGAAATACTTTCTTGATTGCAATTTGAAATTTTTGCGTGAAATCATGTTCTCAATTATACTAGTACTGTAACCGTTATTGACTTCTATTTGTTTAATTATATTTTGCTCTTTTATAGAATTATTTTGTGACATTGGGATATTAATGAGTCTATGTACCATACTATTGTAAGCAGCTAATTTATGTGGATAAGGATGTGCAGATGAGCTGTGAATAGTATTATCTGTATGCGATGGCTTATGAAAAATAGAAGAATCTTGTTTGCCATTAATTTCAGTTATAGTTAAATCCAGAAAGTTAATGGAGTAGAGGGCTCAGAGGATTACCTATGATTAAACCTTTTTTACTATTATATATTACTCCATTGAAGTTAAAATAATTGTGTTGGCAATATTCATGGCACCCTAGATTGAAAAATGAAAACGGACCCAAAAATAATTTTGAAGCCCAAAATATCAATTGTGAGGTATGGTTGAATTTGGAAAATTATTTTCAAGCCAACTATGCAAAAATATGCAGGGTGTTCCTTTTAAAAATCTTCATTAAAAGTCATTTCCGGTGACACCGGAAGTGGAAAAAATTGTTTCGAAAGTCAAAAGGGGCCTGTCATAAGTTTGATGGAATCACAAAATTTCATAAATTACCTGCAGAAATATAGAAATAAGAGGGATGTACCATGATTCTGTGGCACCCGGTTTATCTATGTCATAATTACCTTACTTAATGTTAAGCACGGATAATATACTTAATAATACTCTTCAACCTTTATCCGAGAGTGCAATTGTCTCAAGATTCCTGGCGGGCAGTGGTACTTGTGTACCACTAAGCGATCATAACTTTTTGTTCATTGAAAATCAATCATGATATGAATTACTTATCAAATTTACATTTATAATAATCTCATATACAGGTTATTGTGTAAGATGAACACGATTTCCAAATCAGTTAATGGGTATTCAAATAATTGCCTATGAGTTTTGGGAAAAATTGAGATTAAACCCACCTGGACTGCCAATATTATACCCAGGTACCTCGTTATATGACATACAGAGCGCTTTAACGAAAACTAAACAGAGGCTATATCTACCAAGATATTCATTTCTGATCAAAACTCAAAAACAGGTCAATTTTTGTTTCAAAGGTGACATCTTTTGGGGTACAATACTTGCCTGAAATATTAACCCCCTAAGCGGGGTTTGCAATCCTTGAACCTTTTGAATAGTGAAGATGGATCGAATGATAACTCAAAAGAAAGGTGGTATCTTTGTCGACATTGTCTTGAACGAATTTTTATTTTTAATTGAAAACTGTAAAAGATACAGGGTGAGCAACTGAAAGATAGGGAAGACTATTTCCCTGAGACTATTCAAGTTTCAGTGAGGTGAAATGGAATAGATCCATGCTGATCAATAGCAGTCATCATCAAGTGCCATCCTCATCTCGAATTTCAACCCCTGGAGCAGGGGTGACAACCCTTGAAAATTTGAAGGAGGGTAGATGGGTCGAGTGATACCTCGAACGAAAGGTATTATCTTTGTCTGCATTCATGTGAAAGAATTTTCATTTTTTATTGAAAACTGTAGAAGATACAGATTGAACCACTGAAAAATAAGGAAGACTATTGGAGTATTAGTGCAAAAAACTGGAATAGATTCATTTAGATTAAAGATGACAGCCTTTGATTTGGAATGAATCTGTTCCATTTTTTTGCACTCATACTCTCAGGAATATAGATAGTATCCTCTATTCTTCAGAATAGCTCAGGATATAGATAGTATCCTCTATTTTACAGTAGCTCACTCTGTATCTTTTAGTTTTCAATAAAAATGAAAAATTCTCAAGGCGATGTAGACAAAGATACCTCTTTTCTTTTGAGTCATCACTCGACCCATCTTCCCTATTCAAAATGTTCAAGGATTGCAACACCCGTTCAGGGGGTTGATATTTCAGGCAAGTTTTGTACCCCAAAAGATGTCCCTCTTGAAACAAAAATTGAAATGTTTTTGCGTTTTGATCACAAATGAATATCTTGGTAGATATAGCCTCTGTTTAGTTTTCGTTGAAGCATCCTGTATAAGAAGAATATAATTGACGGCACGCCTATGACCATCCTGTAACCTAAAGATTTATTACTCTACGGCCTTACCAAACGTTATAAATAGGATGAAATAGGTAAATTCAAGTAGTTAGTTACACCAAGTACAAAATCCACTTTGAAAAAAAATTCCTATTTATATCGAAGAGACTTTGTTCCGTAGTTCAAAATATTAGATTTGTGAATAAATCAAAGTTCATTTAATAGAATTCCATGTCAGACCTTTATTTGAAAGCGTTCGAATATTCTGCTTGGACGAAATTGACTTTGCAGTTTCCCCATATGCTGAAGTAAACCGCACGAGCTTATTTACTTCTGAGTCAATTATAAACTCCAAGCACAGAGTATGAAATAATCCAATTTCGGACTGTACTGACAAGTTTTATTGAATGGGAAATTGACTACAATCTCATTCCAGACTCCGGATGTCGCATAATACCGATAGGCTTAGGTGGAAACTATCCTTTCTGTCGTCAGGGAATCCCTTAAGGTGGAACAGTGGAACTACTCACTGAATTTCCCTCGAATTTTCCTAGAAAGCCCAGGGATTTCTCGACACCGTTACTGCTTTAATCTTAATTGAGTAAGAGAATGCAGTAAAATGTATGGACGTGGATTCAGTTGCGAGCTAATAATCGTTGTGTATTATTGAGAAGGTATTGACGTTGCGTAAATTAAAATTTTCTTTTCTTCGTTACTGAAATAGTATAATACGCAAACAGGGAATGAGGCTTATTGTTGAACATGATTATTATTGTTGATGGGTTTATCTTATAAAGATTTATTTCAGTATAATCAAAAAATCTACTTTTTTTGTCTGATGTCCATAATGTTTATTTTTGACCAGCTTCGACGTCATCTCAGGTGTCTGGAACTAACAGGTGTGAAAAAGAAATGAGCCAACTATACCTATTTTTGATGTAGCGTAGTTGAGTGATTCAATTCAAGTTAATTATTGAAAGTGGTTAATTTTGGATTTTGGTTTCAGGCAGTACAAAGTTTGCTGATTTGCTTTCCAACAAATATATTGTCGTCCATTCTTCAAGTAGTAGTTGAATTTTTTCCTAAATTGATTCATAAGCAGCAGAATGTTTTCGTTTGTGGAGAATTTTAAAATTCGAATAGTTCATTGATTCCGCCATAACTACGTGATAGTTATTATTATGTTCACTGAGATTTATACTAAATAGTTCTTTATGTTACATGGAACTCTCTCATATATTGCCTCAGTCATCCTTAGGGTTACGCATTATTAACAATTCTTATATTAATTCACAATATTCCGAAAGTATTGAATATATACTTCAGAAAGATCGATATATGCAGATCTATAGTTTCAAATCTTTAATTTTTTCAAATTTTTAATTCAACAGTTCTGATTCGAATTAGATCAGATAAGAATCGAATAAGATTCTTGAATTATAATGAACAACGAATATGAGCTTAAAGCAGCAAGATGGAAGAATTACTTCTCAAGAATATTAATGGAATTGAAAATGAAAGTTCTTCTCAAATTAAAATTTCTTGGGAGTATTCAAAAGAATAAAGTGAGATTTTATTAATCAAATACTACTGAATACATGGAAATTTCACCTTATGTGATTGTCCTATACGTAATTATCTTGTATAAATTCAAATTCACAACATTTGCTAACTGAAAAAACAAACATCATCTGAATTGAAGTGTTCTTGTGAAAAGCAGAAATGAGATCCACAAACTCGTAAATTATATTATGAACCTTCATATATAATATAATGATGTTAACTTTATATGATATTCAGTGAAACTGTTTCTTGTAATTGTTAATTCCTAGATTCATAACTGTCGCGTTAGCAGTTGGTTTCGAGCAGTCAGCTTCTTATGAATTTGCTTTCTAATAATTGAAATTTCTGTTCTTCAATTTTACTTCTCTTCAATTCATTCTCCTGTGAAACTTTATAATATACTATGAAATGAAAATGAAAGGAAGAAATTACCTTAAAACAACTTCATATTTCCATATTACATGATGAACATACTCATTTCACACAATCATATAAAATACCGATAGTACAACTACCTATAACAAAAATTGTCAAAATGCATAGCATTCTCTAAGTAGTGGTTGAATTTTTTCCAAAAAATGATTTACATAAATAGCAGCATGTTTCCTGTGACTTTCATAAATCTTGATTGAAGGTTGTGGTTGTACAAAATGAAACATGGTATGCAACTACTCCATATTTGAACATCATGGTTCCCACTATCAGACACCTATAACAGAGGAACTTTCAACTACCAATCAATGAGGAATTCCTGTCATTCATTCAACTACCTTGATATAATTTCCCGAGAGCAGTAACTATGAGTTATGAATAGAAGGAACTCACCATAATTACTTTTTGTGCAAATTTTTGATTTTATTTTCTCTGGTTCTAACTTGAACATTGTCAAACACATTGAATCTCATTTACTTTTATATTTAGATAATTGTAGAACAGAAACGTACTTCATCTTGAATGAACTGAAAATTCAATTTGAAATTGTACGGTTTTATTGACATTCAGTATGAACTATTTTAATACAGGTATAGCCTTTAGCGGATAGCTTTCAATATTCATATGATAGATACTCTAAATGACCTAACGAAAACTTCATCGAGTTCCTTTCAGAAAAATATTATTATACAAAAGAGCTCAATACCAATCAATAACAACTCAAAGGATATCCCATCATTTTTAAGATAGTCCCAATGGGTTCGTTAAAAATCCTAGTAATTCAGGACATTTTTCAAAGCATAGTGGTTAAAATAACCTTGAAAGAAAAATGAAAATGTGAATTCTGTGTACATTTTTGAGCATGCTGAAAAAATATACAATGAAATAGAATAATAAACCACAAATTACATTCACTTACCTTTCGAACATTAATGTAAGTCTCCTTAACTCCTCTTCACTATAACATTCTGTTTGAATCTTATTATTTAGGTTAGAATAAACACAAAATGCTTAATTTTATGAATTTTGACGTTTTTTTCCTTTAAAAATATACAAAAAATGGATAAAATAAACATCAAACTAGGTTCACTTACCTCTAAAAGTTTATTTCATGTTTCATCAAACTTCTCATTCAAATAGAATTCGGAATTACTTATTTTGACAGATCGAATATATGACTAATTAAAATAAGGTAAGGTTTGATTGGATGTGATGGATATTTCATTCCGTCTCATACTGTCACACAGAAAAGAGAGAGCACTATATTCTAGGTGTTGGTAGTAAAAGTTGCTAACGATTTCCATCTCAATATTTTCATTCAAAAGAGAGAGAGCATTAAATTTTACACGTTGGTAAAGCTCTCTTCCGTAATTTCCATCCAAATTTGTTCCCCAATATTTATATTTTGTACCTTTCCATCATATTCCTTCTTAACTCGTCGTTACAAATGTTCAAGCTCTCCTCAAGGTCGTTCTCATTTCCACCTATAATCATAATGTCATCAACTTATGAAACTTCCAATATTTCTACCAGTCTTAAGTTTCAATATCCCACATAGAACTTCTTTGTCTTAGTCGTGTATGCTTTTCTTATCTCATCCCTGGGAATTATGGACACCTCCTTGCCTAAGTGCCTATGTTGTCTTATAGTAATCTGATCTTCTGTTTCCACTGATTGTGCAGATCTCATTGCTTTTATAGATATTTATACTCTCTTTTATAATCTTTCTATTAATTCTTCTTTTTCAAATTATTTTCCATAAAATTCCATCAAGGCCATATAAACCTTCTTTCTCATTCGTCTATATTTTTCAATCAATTGTCATACTGAAAATATAAGGTGCTGTGAACTTTTCTGTTTTTTAAAGCTACTTTATGCGTCATCTAAAGTCTTTTCTATAATCGATCTCAACTTCTATCTATAATTTGCTCATTTAATTTCATTGCTGTACATAATAATGAGATACTTCTATAGTTGCTACATTTTGTACTTTATTATTACTATTTGCCAATCTGTAGTAATGTATTGTTCTATCAAATCTCTGTTATATATTTCTAATAGAAGATCTTCTCCTTACTTACCCATATTCTCAATAATTGGTGTCGTTTTCCTATTATAGCCTAGAGCTTTTCTGATATTTGCTCTTTCTGTATGTAGCCTCTTGCGGTTTTTGTCTTGCTGTTCCTTCTCAATTATCTTTTCTTTTTCTCCCCTGTGCACCCTTCCTCATTCGACTCTTCCATATTTGTGGAATAGCCAAGCAATTCTACGAAGTATTCTTTGCATCTAATCATAACTTCGGTGTCGTCTATCGGTATAACGTCTTTATTGTCTTTGATGTTGTAGGTACCATATATTTTGTTCTTTCTAAATTTCTTGATCGTTCTGATTCCATTTTATCTCTAAATTATTCCCATTTATCTTCCTCTTTTTCGACCAAAACGAATTTTCTTGTTCACTTTCTCTCTCTCTTGTATAACTTATAGTTCTTGGGGATATACTTTTCATGCTATCTTTCTCGTTTTTATTTGGTTCTTCATTACATCATTCCAGCATGCAATTTGTTAGATATCATACCATTTTCTGATGGTTCAGCATATTTTTCTGGCTGAGTTGATGATTGTGTCCTTGAAATGGGTCCATATATCCTCTGTGCTTGAGATTTCGGTCAATTCTTCTTTAATAGCGTATCTTAATTTGCCAACAATTTCTGTTCGGAAAGAGATAGCCATAAGAAGTGACACAGGGAAGAATAGACCTCCGCCACACTCTTCAACTAGCTGGGGGAAATTTAGTCTAGGTCAGTTGAAGAATTTTCCGAATGAAATTTCGCTGCAAAATCACGCACGGATTTGATAATGCGTTCATATCATTCGATAGAAAGGGTAGTTTATCCTCGATGTAGAGATGACACATGATACTTTCAATCGTGATGATTCAAACGTCTTGCGAACGCCACCTACGAGTGACCGATGATGAATTCGTCTCCAGTGCTTAGAAGCATATTGAAAGATATTTGAAATGCTGCAATATTCATTCAGATTAGTAATATTACATTAGAAAGTCAATGAATGTTTTGAATCAAAGTATTACCGACCATTTCAAAAGAGTTCGAGCAGGAAATTTGCTCATATAATCATCGTTCATTCACACCTTTAATTGCTAATTGCTTGGGAGCAAATCTGTGCTGTTTCGTCACAGAAATGTACATTAAACCTTTCTATAAACACCTGGCTGTCCAAGTGGCTTATATAAACTAACAAATCTCTAAACAGTTTACGAGGAGTTCCTATAAAAGTGGATATTTGCCATCGACTATCCATAAAATATCAACACTCGTGCATCTGACACATAACTATTGTAATTTATAACTGAAGCCAAGATAGGAAACGAGGATCTGGCGAACGACGTAAATCATGTCTAGTAAATTTGCTACAATGGGTTGGAATGATTTTTGGATATGTTCTTGATACTATTGTATCATAGTTCTGACATTCGTGGATGATTTGAAGATTAAGATGTGTTTGACAGTTCTACTCGGCTAATTAGTTCTAGATTAAACTGCTGAATTTATTGACATGTAAATGCTTAGCTGTGTTTCTTCGGTGGCATATTTAATCATGAATGATATTCTTGATAGGTTTATTTTATGGAAATTTATTTCAATATGAATAAAATAAAACACTTTCTTCTGATTTCATCAATGTTTATTTTTTTACGTCATTTTCGAGTGTCCAGAAATAGCAGTTGTGAGAAAAAATGTGCTAACTATTCCAATTATTTCGTATTTGAGCATTGCCATTCGGACCGTATGAAACTGGTATTACCTAGGGTGTGTTGCCACTTCGTATACGAACAGTAGTTCTTTCAGTTTTGTGCTCCGTGCCCGTCCTACGCATGCTATAGATTCTTTGATTTCGGAACGGCTCGACAGCGATTCATTTCTTCCTACAGCAACTTGCTTTTCTGTGAAATTTTTGAGTTTTATACCTTAGGGTTTATAGTTTTGGAAATTTTTGGACTTTTGTGAAACTAATGCTCTTATTAGCTCAATATGTACGAGGTAAGTTTAATAATCATTTGATTTAGTTTCGATGACTTTCGGTTACAGCGATCTTTGCAGAAATTTTTTTCCGGCATTTCAGACCAGGAGAATCATAAGACGTCTTGTCCATATTGTTGGTACTTAACAAGTCTGTTTCAGACTCAGATACCTGGCCCAGATTTATTCAGTCACAATTTCGTAGTTTTCCAGCATTGCGGCTAATTTCTTTATCATCTTAATACTTAACGTCTCATTGCAGCTAATTCGATTTTTTTTGATTCTCATAATTTTCATTTGCTCAATCTTATTTCTTAATTTCATTTTTTCACATTGAAATATTTTTACTCTTTAGAATGCAAATTTTATTTCTTGTAATTTTTTTCTAAGACCATGGTCAATGACAGATGTCAGAAAGTTTCGTTGACAGAAAGTTTTCACTTAACAACTGTACAAAATTATCATATTCGCTTTCGAAACAATTAATTCTGTTTCCTATATATAATAATGTAATTCAAGTTATTTGAAATAAATCACTGAAATCAAAGATATTAAATTTATCATTCTTTTAATAAGTAATAATTTATGTGTACACTTTTAGCTATCTGAAAAAACTGGAAGCTGTATTTTAACAAATACTTTTTGGAAGAGGCTGTATTTTAACAAATACTTTTGGAAGAGGCTGTACCTTAATAAATATTTTTTGGAAGAGGCTGTATTTTAACAAATACTTTTTTGAAGGGGCTGTACCTTAATAAATACTTTTCGAAAGAGGCTGTATTTTAACAAATACTTTTTGGAAGGGGCTGTACCTTAATAAATACTTTTTGGAAGAGGCTGTTTTTCAACAAATACTTTATGGAAGAGGCTGTAGTTTCAACTAATACTTTTTGGAAAAGGCTGCATTTTAACAAATACTTTTTGGAAGAGGCTGTACCTTAACAAATACCTTTTGGAAGAAGCTATATTTTAACAAATCTTTTCCGGAAGAGGCTGTATTTTAACAAATACTTTTTGGAAGAATTTATATTTCGACGACCAAAATTGTTTTTGAAAGAGGAATTATTTTAACGAGAACACTGGTGCTAGAATATACGATTGTTCCAATTCTTGTTCGACTTATTTATTGAATAGTTTTGTTGGTTCACTTCAGATATTTCCATAATTTTGAATCGAGGTTCAAAGAACACATCCCCTCAGATAACAAATTTGCTGATTTTCAACATATTAAATATTTAAATCACATATACACATTGGATTTGGAAATTAACAAACTGTGTAAGAATCCGATTTCATAAAAACCGATGTTTTTCGTGTGACTATATAGGTAGAGTTATGTTTTTATGGCCTTATATGGTTATGAAATCTTCTGGTTATAGCGTTATCGGGTTATATGGTTATGAAGTAATGCCGTCATGGGGTTTGACCGCCTTAGCAGCGGCACGGTTGGTTTGCAAGTAAATTGGATTATGGTAAGCCCAGCTGCTTGGTTCGATTATGAGTTCGTGCTATGGATGTTGTCTTCGAAAAAAAAAGTGAGATATCACAAAGATATACATCAGGGGTGCAAGTATGTGTGATGCAAGGTTATCGTACATACATGATACACCCTACCCACCTACCTAGGTAGGGTGTATCTTAGCATATACAGATATTAGCTTTCCGCACAATGTACATTATTTTAGTCAAGGTTTGAGTTAGGTTTAGTTAGGTTTTTCTCGATAGTATCGATGAAAAAACTCATAGTTATTCAAAATTGCGAGTTTATCGGTTGTTACACAACAAAAGAGTTACATATTGTGTTAAACTTAACTAAGGAGTGACTTTGGATGTTGAAGCGTGGCACTGCATGTCCTCAGCATACTTTTCATAAGATAGTACGTAACCACTGAGTGCTAATCGCAAGCATGATGACATATTATCGTCAGGTAGTCGATAACGATATTTTGAGTTAATTATCTTCATTTCAGAAAATGCAGACTCACACAAGTAAGTTGACCCAAACATTGTCGTTAGTTGAAGGGAGATTTGGAAAATTATCTTCAGATATAAAACACCAGAAGTTTATATCAGATGCTGTAGCTTTGGGATGTATATCTGATATAATCTGCACCAACCCATTTTCTACAGAACATGAGTTCATATTAAACTGACTTGGTATTTCAGTAGCTAATTTCTCAATGTTTTAACATGAAAAAGGATAATTCATGAATACTGCCATATTTGCTAATTTACTGCAACTAAGAAGTGTCTGTCATATCCGTGGATTCGTCGAACTGTAAAGAAAAATATGTACATTTCATGATATTATGTTTTAGTTTATATGCCAAGTCCTGACTCATGACTTCAATACGCCTTGTGACATTGGACGAGATAACTGAAGTTCTCTAAGAGCAGACATGATTTCTGTTTTATTTTTAAAATCTCCAAATAAAGTCTCACCCGCTTCAATAAATGCATCCTTCATAACCGATCCACCTTCGAATGGTTTCTTGTGTTTCGTCAATATATGAGATATTTTAAATGACGTGATCGTAGCAGCTTTTGATTGCTTAGCTGGTTTCGTGAAAATGCTTTGTTTTTTCTTCAAACAAGAAATTAGATCACGTACTTTTCAATTTCTTGATTCACTCTGTGGCGGAAAATACTTTTCATAGTTTTTATGAACCGTTTTATGATGCCTCTCTAAGTTCATACATAGGTATTGCAGGACAAATAAGGCAAATGCATTTATCCTTCAACATACAAAGGAAAAATTCTTCCTCCCAATCGTTATTAAAATGCAACGTTTCAGATTTCTTCGCTGCTCTCATTTCGCGATCGACCGTTTGAGCACCCCTGATATACATAGAAGTTGGATGCATTACCGAAAGGTTGAGTCTGAAGGGCAGATAACTTGAAATCTTGAGAGGTGGTAGTTACCATAGAACGGTCTAGGTGAGTTATATAGTCTACTATAAACTGTAGATATATAGAAAAAACAACAACGGTCATGGAGTTATAAGGTTAATGGATCATGTGATTATGGGGTCTTGAATCTATAGGTGTTAGAGCTTTACCTTCCGAATTATAGAGCATTATGTATTTAATAGTGCCAATAATACTTGTTTCCTAGGGTTTTGAGGTTATGACATCGGGTTCAGTTTCAGCAATCCCGAAAACATATAATTTACATAGTCAGGACCTCAGGCCAAAAAAAATCATTTCTTTGTATGGCTGTGTTATCTATCGATAAAAATATTCTTAAACTCATCTATCAAAAGTTACTCAACATACTTGACAATCATTTTACTATAGTTATGAATGTCTTCTTCCGTATAAAATAAAGTTATTTGGGTACGTTGAAAATTGGTTCGGTACCTGTAACGATCGATTAATTGAAGTGAAAATCTCGGAATTCAAAATGGAAATTGGGGGTACCCTGTGTGCAGCTGGTAATTTTGCGCGATATTTCATATTTTATCACATTATAAACCTAATTCAAAGAAACATGCTTTTTCGCTTCTTCAGCATCATTCAGGAAACACAGAAAGCGTGTCATTATGATGAATTATTTCTATACTTCATATTTT
Source organism: Cryptolaemus montrouzieri (assembly GCA_013387265.2). Lineage (NCBI taxonomy): Eukaryota > Metazoa > Arthropoda > Insecta > Coleoptera > Coccinellidae > Cryptolaemus > Cryptolaemus montrouzieri. The sequence goes on from JABFTP020000021.1 coordinate 9,720,952, forward strand.
CTTACGCGGATAACAGCATGGGGAGAGCTTCACATTTTTCTCTGTGAATAAAAATTTTTCTCAGGAACATGGTGAAAGTTCTCACGCATATTTCATATTTCGGGCAGAGAGAATTTGCTCTCACGGATATTCAACTGTTTTTGTTATATTTAGTGTTGAAAGAATGGAAATTTTTTTACAAGCAGAATTCTAAAGGAACTAGAAGATTATTGGGCTTTGAAAATTATAGGGTTTAGTTTGATAGCCATTGTAAGTGGAAGAATAAATGGAAAATTCAGTTTTCCTCATTATTTCATATACTACCATCATAATATTGATATATACAGGGTAGACAGATTTTAACGTTTCAGAATTCTACTAATATTATTTCATGGATCAATGTTTGGTGAAGTTTTAGTATATATTTGTTAATTAAATGATATGGTAACTCTTTTTTGGGTCCACAATGCTTTTGCTTTTGCACAAATCTTTACCTGGAATACAGATCTTAGATCTTTTAACTAGTTAGAGATTATAATGTGAGATTGAGTTTGATAATTCGAGATAATTCCAAACACAGAAGTGATTATGTTTTCAACTAGCAAGAGTTCATGTGCAGAGAGAATTTATCTTACAATAAACATGAATTTCTATAGAAAATGGATCCCATGGGAAAAGGAATATCGCAGGTTTATGCTCATTCGTTTACAATTTGGCGAATGCGCCAGGATGAATTATTTGTGGATGTAAGTACAATGAAACATTTTATCTGGTTTCCACAATATTGATTATTAATACACAGGACCAACTTCAACACTTGAGTCATTTTAAAGTGTCTCGTGTTAGCAGTTATGAAAGGTATGAAGTAACTATGTCTAGGGATTGTTTCAATTCTAGTTGGCTATTAAGAGTTTTGGGTTTCTACAAAGTTTATAGTTTTGCACACTTTCCAACAGATTCATTGTCATCACTCTATTACTTTTATAAAGAATTTCAAAATTATCTTATGTTATTATGTGATTTATTGATTCGTTATGTTCAGTAAGTGAGGATTTGTTATCTGAGTAAAGATGTCTTAGAATCTAGATTCAAAATTTCGATCTGTTCGACAGCTGTGAGGAATTCATTGCTCTTAATTTTGAATATTCAACACTGTTTGAATTTTTATTGCTAGGCATTGAATTATAATTGGCTTAAGTTGGAATTACGGAAAAGGAGAGGTTGTTAAATTAAACTTGGTGATATAATTCCTGATGTTATTAATGAAGAGCCATTATAATTTTGAATTGCAAAATTATTTTCTGGTTTTACTGTGAATGATTGTTGTAATTGAAAAAATTGTTTCAATTCTTAGCGTTTAATAATACGGTCTATGTATTATTCGATGCGATTTTGTTGAGTCTGTTTTAGATAGGGGATTAGAGAAGGTTATATGAATCATTGAATTATAAGCGGCTGATTTATGAGTAATGTGGTTGATTAGAATCCATCAATTCTGTGAAGCTTTGTTTTCTATACAGAGTGTATCATAATCGTATGTCACAACTTGAGGAGGTAAATCTACGATTTCAAGAAAAAAAGCTCATATAGACATAGGTCCGCAAAAGCTTCGTAACGGAACTACAGGGTATTGAAATTTTTAGAAAAATTGTTTTTTTCGTCAAAGCTCTCACAGTTTTCGATATCTTCAGCCCAAATTTGGAATTCAAGTTATTTCTTACAGCCTCCATCATTACACGTCCTAAATTTCATCAAGAACCCACAAGATGTTTTTTTCCGGAGCCATGTTTTCTTTTGCCCTTTCAAACTTTTTTGCAGTAATCCACTGATCAACGTACAATCAATTTTCGTTATCTTCGTTTAATTAAGAATTTTTTTGACACCTGTAATTTTTTCGTTCCTCCAACCGTTTTCGAGTGAAAAATTATTAATTTGAATTATTAGAATTGTATGTTATTCGCTAAATAAAAATTATAATAGAAATTCTCGATAGGTATGCCGAAAATTTGCTTTCATTTTGATAGCTTGTCATCTGAGACTCAAATTATACCTATTCAATATCGAACTGAAAAAAGGAACAATCAAAAACTAAATAAATTGCTGGAAGTGTCCTCCACCTGCAATACAGGCCTCTGTCTTTCTTCGCATAATATCACACACTCTTTGAAATATTCCTGGGGTATTTCTTATCGTGTCACAAGAGTTTAGTATTCGATTTCTGAATTCTTCTACAGTGTTCACTGGAAGGTATAAACAGAACTTTAGAGATATCCCATAAGAAAAAGTCTAAATTATTTAAGTTTGGTGACCTAGAAGGCCGTGGTTCTGGCCCACCTCGACCTATTCATCGGTTATTGAATGTATTATTCAAGAACTACCAAGCGTCTCCACTAATATATGCTAGTGGTACATCCTCGAGCAATAAAGGTACCTTATCCTCAAGAAATTGCCGATTAGTGGGACCGTTTAGTCTGTTAGGCAAGAAGAATTGAAGAAAAATCTCGAGGAAGTAGACTTTGGACGCATTAAATATGAAACGGGTACAATGAAAAGCCGTGGAAAACCTCCAAACTAGTACATGTGAAATATTCAGCTGATTTCCAATTTTTCTTGTACTCACATGAGGATTCAAATCAATACAACTCAAAACTGCTTCCTCAATATCTGAAGTTCTCATAGTTTGAGTTGCACCTTTTATATGATTATTCGCAGTAAAAGTACCAGTTTCCCCTCAACCTTCTGTGGATATTTGAAAATGTTTGCATGTCTGGTGTAATTCGATTTAAAAAGCGCACCCGATATGATCGCCTAGCTTCTGTTGTGTTTGCGTCAGCTAGACTGTACATGTAATGGATATCAGCCAATTCGGCGTTAGTAAAATTAGCCATTTTTTCTTACAGCAACAACTTAAAAAGTCTCAAAACTAATCGTTAATTTAATAAACAATTTGATTAGATACTGGTACAATTTTAGCAACTGTCAAAATATACAAATAAATGAAAAAAATCAAAGCCTACTAGTTATTTTTTTGATTAGAAGTGCTTTCAATTCAGCGAATGCATACAATCGTTTATTAATTTTTTACTCAAGAACGGTCGGAGATACGAAAATATTTAAACTGTCAAAAAAGTTTTTAAATTGATCGATGATGACGGAAATTGATTGTATGGTGTTCAGTGGCGTACTGCAAAAATGTTTGAAAGGGCAAAAGAAGACATGGCTCTGGAAAAGAAAACACCTTGTAGATTCTAGTTATAATTCAGGACGTGTAAAAATAGAGGCAAATTTGAGATGAATATCTCTAAAACTGCAGGAATTTTGAAAAAAACAATGGTTTCCTGAAATTTCAACCCTCTGTAGCTCCCAAACGAAGCTTTCGCGGACCTATGTTTATATGAACTTTTTTTTTCTTAAAATTGCACGTAGGTTTACCACCTGAAGATGTGACATACTATTTTATAACAACCTGTATATAGACTTTTTTGCTACATAGTGAACGATAAAGCGAAGCTTCTAACTCATTATGATCGTTTCCATAGTGTAGCCACCAATGAAATATTGTTGTTGGGTCCATCATATGAGGCCCATGCAGTTTTCCTTTGAGGGCTTCAATCCAATCACTACAGAAATATGTTCAAAATGCATAAAATACTTAGGATATATTCAACATTAATACTCCGTGCGCTTTGCTACATTCACCAGTACAAAAATGATACTACAATTAGGTAGAACTTTCGAATCTAGAATCAAAAAACATCTCTCCAAATAGCAAATCCGCTATTTTGGAACATATTTTCAATAATTTTATTCCGTGAAACTTAATCCTCTTATATTTTCTTCTTGATTAATTAATTTTTCAGTGTTATGAAAGTCGAATCTTACAGCGTGGTGTCTGTTTCACGAACATGAACTTGCTGGTGAATTCCACACCTTCTCCACATAAGTTCACGTCGTGGCATGTATGATTTCATAAGAGAAATCTAATCGAATGTATGATACATGACAATAAAAAATGAATCATAGACCTTAACAAAATAGTCAGTTATCCTGGATTACTTCATTACCACTCTTTACAGAGTTAGAGAGAGGTACAAATTGTTGTTAGAATACAATGTATGATATATCGTTCTTTTAAGGTAATTTGGAAGAAAAGTAATGATCTCTGAATTGTAATTCAACGAACGTTAGACGAACATTTATAAGAAGCCATCAAATTTATCCACCTTCCACGGAAAGTTTCATATATAGACTTCCAATTCTTCTATCTAACGTCGAATATATTCCGCGTGCGTATCACGAGAATGGTATCAAATTCCCTTTAGTATGGAACCATTGGCTTCTCGTTCACCTGTGAATTGAACCGTATCAAAACAAAGTATCGTGTTTCTCATCCATCTCAGCGTTATTTCGCAGGGGTGAATTTCGAAAGTGATAATGAAGATAGCACCTCTTGCTCATGTTTTATTAAAAACGGAAAGCGGATGATGAATGTCTGAACAGCCAGCTTTGAATTTTTCATCTGCTCAAACCCACACAAGTTCTGATACGGTAATTGGTTAACGTCGGGTAACCGAGTTATTCACGTGTTGGCTATTAAGCCTTCACTTTCGTCAATCTTATCGCTTTATATCTACCGAGAGATAATTCACAAAATTAAATTTTGTGGGAACTCATGTAGATATTTCATGAATTTTATAATATGATGATTAAATAATATTACCTTACTAATAAAATTTGTCTGACTTTTATTATCACTTTTGAAATTATGAAATTTCAATGATAGAATGAATTTGAATGGAATTTCACGAAAACAAGTTGGTTCTGCTTTGTATCGAATGTTTTGAATTAGAAATTTGAAAAATTAGACTTTGTTTCAACTGTCACAGAAAACGAAATCTGAACTCAAGAGAATATTGAATAGAGAATGAAATTGTCTCCTATGTTTTTACTACAGACAAATAAATTAAAATATTACAAGGGTGCTTTCGAAAGTTTCCAACTTAACAAAGGTACAAGACATTTTTGCTCAATTATTTTTCTCATTGTTCAACATAATTTCCTTTTACTGCTACAAACTTTTCCCAGAGATGTTCATATCTCTGTAACACGTCCATATAGTACTTGGCGTTTTTCAACTGCAAAGTAGTGGTTCACGAGAGATTGCTTCTTTATTTGACTAAAATATCTGTCCTCTGAGCACAATTTCAAAAGAAGAAACGAAATGAAGACGTTGGAACCGTTATATGTGAATATTCGACGGAGGTATGAGGCGGTACTATAAATACACTCTCCAAAAAAATTGTCGCATCACCCTACTTTTACGACAATACTATATGAATTCTTAGGTTGGTCATTCAAAAGTCGCTTGGTAACTTTCAAGTGTGAAATAAAAGACATCATTCAAAAGAGATGTGTTTATGATGGAAAATATCAACAATTTTCTAGTTAATGAAAATTGAGGAATTCTACCATCTTCCAACATTCGCGAAGAGACCAATCAACTGGCATCGAATGGTTACTAATCATTTTCAAAATCGCGTTTTTCCTCCCCGGGCCCTAATTACTGCCAGTATACGTCTCGGAAGCCCCTCAAACAAATTTTGGATGTACTGTTGAGTTGAGCGTTGTTGGAATGTCCTACAAGGCATTCGACGTTGCTAAAATTGCCACCCCATGTTGTCTCAAAAATTTTCTATAAGATTCAAGCCGGGACTTCTGGCTGGCCATCTTAAAATATCAATTGCTGCATTTTGTAAAAATTCTGTAACTACTCTAGCTGCATGAGGCCGAGCATTATTATGCATATGAATGAAGTTTTCACCAATCAATGGGCCAAAGGGTACAACATGGGGTTCAAGGATATCTGCGATGTATTTGGCCGCTGTCATTCTTCCATTATTCACTAGGACTAACTCAGTTCGAGCATAGAAAGAAATGCCTTCCCACACCATCACTGTTTGCCGGATATTGCATTGCTGATACCGTTCTCCTGGTCGTCTATCATTTGATACTAGACATAACCTGGACTTGTCGGAAATAAGAGAACATTTGACCATTCTGGAATACTCTAATTTGCATGTTCCCTCGCAAACTGAAGTCTTGCAACTCGATGCTCTCTGGTGAGACGCGGGCCGGTAGAAGCCACCCTTGGCCTGATATCGTCTTCTCTGAGCCTGTTCCTAATAGTTTGCGATGAAATATGCACAGTTCTGGAAAGTGCAAGTTTATTTTGTAGCATTCTAGCTATACAGTGCCGAACTCTTAGTGCAAATAAATGAAGCCAACGATCATCAACTGGTGTTGTTATCCGATTTCTTCTCTGTCCGGCCCTTCTTCCATATTCCCCTGTTTCGTGGTACCGATTAATTGCTCTTGAAATAGTGCTTCCTCTAGAAGTGTTACAATTCTTACCACTTCATGGTCACTCAAATAGCATCCAGGACGTTCAGTAGCCATTAAAATCAATCTAAAGATTCGAAAATCAACAACAGACACAGAAAACTTTCATTAATTTAGCGTGAAAACTGAAGAGAAATTCAATGAAAATTGATAGTCAAATAAACTCATTCTTGTTTCGGACGTGTTTGAGATCATGTGGAAACAAATGATACTACATAGATAACATATTTTTCCCCTCATATGTCCAAAAACATATGTTGACAAAGAAACTGCGATCGAGCTGTTTAATCAAATACAGAATACCAGGTGATGTGACAATTTTTGTGATGTGTGTATATCTTACTAACATATACTAATATATACTGAAAAGGCAATCCACTCAGAGCTATATGTATTTGAACTAGTGTTTAGGTAACAAGTTTAATAAGGGTGAGTTATTCATGTCCACCAGATCAGTAGGATTTTAAATTCTGAATTGAAAGAATGACTATGTTCCCTGAGAAGATTTGAATCGGCTTTTCCATTGATGAAACTGCTTTTATATTCTGAGATTCTAACATTAAAATTTCTTCCTGTTTTATCCATATAAGAACAATAGCAATCTGCATATTCTAATCTACAATCACCTGATTTATTTTCTTTATTAATTGGAAAATAATTTCTGATAAATAAACCTAAATTGTTGATGTTTTGAACGATATATTCAAATTTGAATTTTAAGAAGGATTTCACATTAGTGCTAATGCTGCTTATATATGTTAAACTATTGAATTTCTTGTCTTGGTGTTCACTGATTGGATATATATGTTGTAAAGCAAATTTATATGATGCAAATTTAGTTAGCAGCATTATTATATAAGAGAAAACAGAAATTTGCAGAATTGTTGAGCAGAAAACCATATGGGAAAATTATATACACGGGAGAATTCAGAAAACGGGGTGGGTTGCTCAATAATAGTTGATGAGTCCACAAGTGAGCAAAAGACAACAATAGAGAAAGCTTTTTGCGTTCTATAAAGCACTATCAAATCCATTGGAACCAAATCTCTCAGTGGCAATATGTTCTGACCCCATTTTTTCTCTGTATTCTATAAGAAACATATACACAAAGATTCCCATAGTCCAACAAATTCATACCTAAAGTCTTCAACTACACTCAAGAAATATCTCAACCACGCTCAATTGGGTGTCCTCACACGTCGCCATTCGCGGAAATGAACCTGCCGATAAAGCGGCCAGAGAGGTCTCCGCCGAGATCCAAAATTAAATAACACTGTTACTTCATAAAGATCTGAAGGCCACTCTACAAAAACGAATAAAGGAAATGTGGAAACAGCAATGGAACGTATCAATCTCTTTTATGTCAACTCTCACCCCACTACTGAGCCCTTTCCGCTAACAAGTTTCAACAGAAGAATATCTGTCGCCATCCGGAGACTCAGAATAGGGCATACATGCCTGACTCATGGATACCTTAGGACCGCTGAAAGCCCCCACACCTGTCAACACTGACCAGACTCCCGCCTCACGTATATTGACTGCCCACAATACAAACACGCCTGCAACCAGGCCAAACTCAAGAGGACACCCAACGAAATTTTAAACTCCACCTCTGAGATCACGAAATTAGTCAATTTCTTACGTATATCTAACTTAATTGATGTTATATAATGTTATATCCATTTTCAAACATTGTAAATATTTGAAATCGTGTCAATGGCCACTACGTCGACACACGTTAATTAAATATAACAGAATTAGGTTCATTTATCAGAAACTATAAGTGTCCAATTCCAAAAGAAGATAAATCAGGTGTTTATAGAGTGGATTGTGCAGATTGCAGTTATTTTTAATAAGTAGAACAGGAAGAAACTTTAATGTTAGAATCTCAGAACATAAACGCAGTTTCATCAATGGAAAACCGATTCAAATTATTCAAATCATCTTTGGGAAAGCAGTCATTCTTTCAATTCAAAATTTAAAATCCTATATTCTGAGAATAGAAGTATAGAACTCAACCTTTTGGAAGTACTTGGAATTAACAGATTGAGGTATTCACCTGAAATTTTTAATGACCAGTTAGACATAAATAACTCACCCTTATTGAACTTGTTTTCTAAAAACTAGTTCAAATACAGATAGCTCTGAGTGGATTGCCTCATTAGTATATATAACTATATGTTTGTAAGATATTTTTGTAGTATTCATTCGCTTTTGACAAACATACTGTGTTTCGAAACGGTTCGAGCTTTTAATAATATATTTCAGTAGAAATCATCGTTTACTTGCATTTGTGTGAATTGATTTCTATGGAAAAAGCCTCGACAATTGAACTTTCCGAACGTTTTCATTTTTGACAGATGATGAATTTTATAAAACCATGAAAAAAAATCATTTTAAATTATAAAACATATAGTTCTGTAGGAAATTTACTGCCCTACAAAAATGGTCTCTTATAATTTTTGGATTAAGTGTTTACGGGATATTAATCATCAAACTTCAATGCCTATTAATTTATCCAGTTTTGGATCAATAATTTGAAGAATTTCAATTTAATTTATGAGTTTTTCGGAAATTTACACGAATGTGTGTTTCTATTACAAGGGTTACTCCTATAGAAATTTCATGTCCAAAAATTTATTTGAATGTTTTCTTTGGTGTAATGCTTTTTTCAATTTTATCTTTAATAATTCAAAATTTCAGTTGTTGTTATTTATCTTGATAATGTTATTCATTATTAGGATATTAGTTCAGTGCGTATTTTGAAATTTTTCCACACAATATACATGAAATTTTTCTCGAGGTGATTTTTATTTTGAAGTTCATTACTTTTTCTGTTTGTTTTCAGTGAAAGTTTACCATTATGTAAAAAATATTGAACAATTATTCACAGTTGATAAGTAAATAAAACATTTTCGATGAAAAATAAAACCTCTTGTTATTTTTTTCTTTCAGATCGATGTTTTTGTATTAATGTGGAAATCGAAATATAATATAATATATTTTCTGTTCCAATGCAACCTGACTAAAAAAATTCAAAAATAGTTCACAACACTTTTCTATTCCTAAATAATCAAATTTGTGTGAATTTCTCCAAAACTTATAAAGTCAATCAAAATGTTTCGAATTATTTATCGAAAACTGGAAAAATTGATAGGCATGGATATTTGACTAGGAATATCTCGTAAAAATCAACTTATTTCAAAACTTATAAGAAATCATTTTTGTAGAGCAGTACATTTTCTACAAAACTATGAGCTTAATGATTTATAATAATTTTTATCATTGAGTTATCAAATTCATAAGACAAGAAAAATTTATCTTCAAATAATCAAATTGCAACAGTTAATAACTTTTGAACGGTTAGGTTCACGAAAAGTTTGAAATCAATTTTTTGTAATACATTCAATTTCCTACAAGATCTGTGTATCGATATATTTTTCAAGTAATTGAGAGCGAGATATCCGTTTTTCTATGTGATAATGAAAACAAAAATAGAAAACTGTAAGGCGGAGAAACGTTTCGTTAAAATTAAGAGCTCATATTTGTAATGACTTTCTTAGAGATGTCTAGGAACCTTTTTTTCAGGGTATCGAACCAAAAAAAAAATTATATGACTTTATTTACTATATTTCTAATATTGCTATTTCTTTCAGCAGACGACTACACTTTGTAAATGGGAAAAATGCAATAACGAGGTTTGATTTCATTTCAATCGAGTCATATTGTTGAAATTTCACTTAGAAAAACAAAATTCTTGTTGGAAGGAATGAGAGTCTCAGACCGCAGTTACAGCAAAAACCGGAAACATTAATTTCTATTAAATCATGAAACTGAAAATTGAACATAAGGATTGCAATAAACAAGAATTGATTCCAGTTTCCTAACACTATTAATGAAAACCGTTCGAAAAAATCCATGAAGCTTGTCATCTCCCAGAATAAATCTCGACTAGCAAAATGATAAATGTGCGATTTTCTAAGAGACAAACGTCAAGTTGCAGTAAAGCATCACCACGTTGTTGTAAGTGAAGACGCTTAGCACTGGCGAAATAATAAATCTTTCTGAAGTTGACTTATTATTGCCTACTTCTGCTAGCTGGCTTTTCTGCCGTCCTTGAGATAGTTCAGCCCGAACGCCGAAGATATTGGTGGAAAACGTGAGCGTTTTATGTTCTTGGCAAGCAGCTCGAGCGGACATAACAGGAAATTGCGATGTCGATAAACGTATTGGAAACTGCTACAGCTAGATACGCCAGAATTGGGGAGGTCGATTTGATGGATTTAATCTTTCTGGATCGCCTAAAAATATGTAGTAAAGTGCAATAGTTTAAATGAACTTTTTATCTCTTAATAAAACGTATTGGAATCTTTATTTCACATCTCAAAATTTTTATGCATGATTCAATTAAGAATAATGAATAAAAATGTAAAGCGATCGGGAATATTCTAGCAAGTTTCCATGTATTTTTTGACTCGGAAATGAATATACAGGATATTTCCTGAGTACGTACACTAACTTTACGTGTTTCTTCAGTAAAAATTAAAGCTCTCAATGGATTCAGAAAAAAACTTGTTTTTTTGCAAGCTTAGGAGAGACATGCTGAAAATTCTTTGCTTATTCTCAGTATCCCAATGTCACAAAATAATACAATGAAAGAGCAAAATATAATTAAACAAATAGCATACAATAACTGTTACAGTCCTAGTTTGATTGTGAACATGATTTCTCGCAAAAAATTTCAAAAAGCCATCCAGGAAGTATTTTCAAGTATGAAAAGTTCTAACACAAAATACAGCAGCTTAACTTATATTGGTAATCCTAGTCTAGATAATTCTTTAGGCCGACATATCAAAAACGTCAAACCTAAAATTGATAAAGGTAATAAATCCGGTGTTGATGAAGAGTCTTGCAGGGATTGTTACAAAATTTATATTGGTAGAACTTTCTGAAATTTCAAGGTTAGATTATCCGAGCACAAACGTAGTTTTAATTATCATAAATCAGATTCCCATTATTTTAATCAATTACTCGAAGAAAACCATAACTTTAATGATTATTTCAAAATTTTTCTCGATGAAAATAATAGACAAAAACTCAATCTATGGGAAATTTCAGAGATAACATAGAAAATAATTCAGGTAGGTTACTGGATAGACAATTAGATGTAAATCCTTCTTCTATACTCAATCTTTTCAATTCATAAAGTAAGCAACTCCGATGGGTTTTCCAACATACTGATTGTACTTGTACCTAATGTAATTTTAAGTAGGAAATAAGAATAATCGATAAGGAATAACTCTGATCATTAGTTTGTATCTATCTGATGAAGCCACAGTGTGGTGAAACCAGTCATAAGTTGGTTAATATAGTGAAAATCTAGATATAAATAGTTTTATTCCATTGAAAATATGTATATCCATTTTCACCAAGTAACAACCTCCTCAATCAAAACATATTGGTAACCTAAAATATTCCTTTACCAAACATTTACCATAAGATACCTGGAGATAATCCTTCTCAACAATAAACTTGCAGGCTTCAGATTGATATTCAATAACGATATTAATGGATTTTCTATTTTTAAGTGTAGTTAAGAGTTTTATATCAGAAGATAATCTTTCCAAATGATTTTGTCAAATAATATCAGGAAGCAATTCGTCGTCGTGAATGTCTTATTTTGGATAAAGTGATACAATAATGATGAAAAATAAAATTTGTGTTTCATTGAATCTTTCCTTATAATTTTTCGACAGAATGTATGACTTATTGTCTACTTTCCGGCACTATGACTTATTGAAAATTAAAAATTATAAAAAACAAGTACTGTGCTTTGAGGAATTTTACTTAATAATTGCGATTCGTAACGCGTTTCACTACACCGTAGCTTCTTCAGACGAATAAATGTACAGAAACTAAGAATGAGAATATAAATACAAATGTTCCTAAGTAATTAAAAGCTTATTGGGTTGCTCCTTCTTAAGTGGTTATCCCTGAAGAGATTCAATAGAGGTGAAGGGACTTGTTCATTGATGAGTCTACCTGAGTGTTTGTGTTTGTTGATTTCTAAAGTTTCCTAAAGATCTACCTTCCAATATTTATTATATGTATGCAACTGTGGGTCGAAAGAATGATTACTTTCTAAGAGATGATTTGCGTAATTTGAATCTGATTATTTATTTGAAATACTGCGTTTATGTTCCGATATTCTAATATTAAAATTTCTTTGTGTTCAACCAATGTAGAAATTATCACAGTCATTGCAATTCAATCTACAAACACCTGATTCATAGTTTTTATCTGGTTTGGTTTTATCATTTCAGATATATTTGCCTAAACTATTATTGGTTTGAAAAGCTATGTTGAAATTATTGTTACACAAGAATGATTTCAGTTTCTCACTTGTAATGCCAACGTAGGTTAAGGTGTTGAATTTTTGTTTCAATTTATCGACAGGGTAAACTTCATTCAATGCGATTCTACTTTGTTTTTATTTAAAATATTATTTATTAGTTTGGGATTGTAACCATTATTTTTGGCAATTTGTTTCTTTGTTGAAATTTTCTGGTGATAACGGGATGTAAATCAATATATGAATAAAACTGTTGAATGCTGACATTTTATGTTGATACGGATGACACGACGAGTTATGTATTATAATATCTAAGTGACGGCTTATGGTAAATCGCAAAAACATGTTTTCCATTTTCATTGGAAATTGTTACGTCTAAGAAATTTATTGAATTATTGCTTTCTATTTCGGTTGTGAATCCAATTTTAGGATGTAATGAATGTATATGATTTTCGAAAATTTTTAAATGTCTATCTGTTCCTGTAAAGCAAATAATGATATCGTCTACATAGCAATACCAGTATAAACAATATATACTAAGTGGATGATTATGAATTAGTTTCTCTAAATTATTCATGAATATTTCTGCTAACAAAGGACTTAACGGATTGCCCATAATCAAGCCGTATTCACTAGTATAATATTTGTTATTGAAATGAAAATAATTTTGATCTACACAAATTTGTAATAATGAAAGAATATCTGATTTAATGATCGTATTGACATGATTCTTTTCTAATAATTCGTCAACTAAGTAGTACGTATCTTTCGGAGGAATGTTGGGAAATAGATTCTTAACATCGAAAGAAATGAGTTTGGAATTAGGTGGTATAATGGTATCTTTGATATTGGCAATTAGTTCGTATGAATTTTTGACCGAAAATTTAGATTTAAAATTGCAATGTTTTATTAGCAAGTCGCTTAGGAATTTTGAAAGTTTGAAAGAAAGTGCCGTTACTTACGAAACAACAGGTCTAATAGGGTCATTAGGTTTATGAAGTTTTATCAAAGAATATAATTCGGGGAATTGTGGATTGGAGTTAATGAATTTATATTTTTCGTGGTCTGTAATTAATGATTTTGCTGTCGAAATAACGTTTCTTACCTCTTTCTGAAATTTAGCGGTAGGATCCTTTGTTGATATTATATAGTTTCCGGCTGTTAAGAATTCTTCAGGTTTTTAAATATAATCGGTTTTACTGATCGCTATGACGGTGTTACCTTTATCTGCATAAGTGAATACTAAATCGTTCTTGGTACTATTCTCACGAATTGTTTTTATTATTTTATAATCGGAATTGCAATGAGGTGATAATTTCGAAAAGTCTTCTTTGATGATTTTTGCTGTTTGATGTTTGGCTAAAATGTTATCTTTGGAGATTTTGAGATTGATTTCAGAGTCTATGCCTAACTGTTCAAATTTAGTTTTAGTATGTTTTAGATGTAGATTATGTTTGAATCCATTTTCTAGTAGATCTTTTTTTGGTTGTTTAAATTCGGTATCAGTTAAATTAGTGAATCTGTCAAAAATTTATAGTCTGAAAATTTATCAGTTGAAGGTTTGAGTAGAGAAATTTTGAATTGAAGTGAATTTAACTTCTTCTGTTGTTGCTGAAACTTTTTATAAATTAAAATTTCAAAATTCAAATTCAAATTAAAATTAAAATTTCATTTTTCGTTCTAATCTAACTTCCAGTCTTATAAAATCGATTTCAGAGGATCGGGAAAATACTCTGAGTACCTACTCAATTTGTTTGATCAATTTTATGAATTCCGGAATAAATTATTCCCACGAATATTACTATTATTACCGAAATAAATCTCGCAAATATCACAATACACTACCCAAGTCATTCAATAACAGGAAATACATCATTAAGGACATGAAATATGTAATTTCTGTGTATTTTGAGCATGTGTGCATATTGTCGAAGATAAATTCGTATCCAAAGAAACATAATTTGCAGCAGTTTAGAGGTTGAGCATCAATAGCATGCGTATTCTCGTGAGAAAACCCCTTCCCACTCTAGAGGCTTAGGTCCAAGATTCATTGACGGCGTGTAGTGTCAGAACGTACAGCAATCGTGAGAGTCGAAATGCTGGAATTTTGGCTCACACTCCAAACAAATCATAATTTCCCCAGGAAAGCTCTGGCCTAGCTACAATAATGGCCCTCCGGGGCAAATGATCTGGTCGACCCTCATCGTCTCTGAACTTTATGATGCCATTTTCAGTTTGCCTGATTCGAACTGGAATCAGAATCGGAAGTTTCGTGGCGCTAGATGAAATGAACCATTTCCCATTATGTGTTTTTACTTCAGCAATTTCTTGTTCGGAAAGTGATTGATATAAAATATTTGAATATTTCAAAAAGTTGATGTTGAAGAGATATATAAGTTCAAGTATTATTGCCAAGAATATGAATTCAAATAGTTTTCAAACTATTTTACAAAAATTCATACAGGGTGTTTCCGGACAGTAATGAGGGATAGTTCAACATTTCCAGCAATGATGCATAAAATCTTCAAAGCTTCAGGTTTTTCAAGATACAAAGTGATTTGATGTTTTGGTCAAATGTTTAATCATTTATAAGTCGAGAATCTATAAACCAAAATTGATGAAAATATATATCTTATAAGGCTTGATTGTTTTTATTGTTTTCTACTGTTAACATCTGTGCATCTTTGGATATCGGTGTCTAGTTGACTTTGTTTTTAATAATTTAATTCGATTTAATTAATTAAATTATGATGGTCGGTGAGAGTACGTACTTGTGTGCGGCGGAATTTCCAAAAAGCTTCCGGGTTTGAAGTGTTCTGGGCCTTGTGAAAAGTCCTTTCATGCATGCATCAAGCGAGTGCGATAAAAATTTACCAGGTGGCAAGTGGATGTACCTTCCTCGGGCCGAAACCTTCCCACTTGTGTTAGCCAGGAATTGACTACAGCTGACGTCGGAAATGTAGACATAAGCGGTGAACTTGGTGACCTCAAATCGGCAGTTGAGTTTTGCAGCAATAAAATCAGCGACTTCGAGGCCAAATTAGATCCGCTGAAAGACCTGATAAAGGCTTTGGAGACGGTAAAGCAAGAGAATGCGATACTTAAAAAAGAAATCTCTAGTTTGCGCGCTAAGATTGATAATATGGAACATTTCAGTCACTCCAAAAACATTGAGATACAGGATGTACCTGAAAGGAAAAATGAGATTCTCTCTGGTATAGTTCAAACTATTGGAGCCCAGTTAAATTTCCCTATAGACCCTAACACTATCGATTATGTGACCCGCGTTCCTACGAAGGCAGAAAATAAAGCAAGAAACATTGTTGTACGTTTTATTTCCAGGATAACCAGAGATAATTTTCTTAAGGCTGGGAGAGCTAAGCGTCTACTCAACAGGGGGGGCGATCCGGGCCTTAATGATGGTGTTTTGGACAGACTGTATATTAATGAGCAAAATACTTCTGCTGTAAAGCTTTTATTCAAGGAAGTTCGCACGGCTGCAAAGGCCAAATGTTACAAATTTGTTTGGATACAGGGTGGATATTGGATATTTCAGTGAGGAAAGATGACACAAGTAAGATACGTCGTATTGCATCTGAATCTGAAATAACCACTTTATAAAAATAATTTCTCATTCTCTTCGCAATTTGTGCAAAGACAGTCGTGTTTTTCATACACCTGATATGTCCTTACATATTTACTACCAGAACGTACGAGAACTTCGTACCAAACTAAATAACTTCAGGTTGAACTCAATGGAAGGTTTTTCTGATGTAATGTGTGTTACCGAATCATTTCTGAACGATACCGTTTTCGACAATGATTTGGTCGATACTTGTGAATATTCTGTGTTTCGTCGTGACCGAGATTCATCGGTGTCTTCTAAGAAGGATGGGGGTGGAGTTTTCATTGCCGTTCGCAACAAATTCGGCTTTTGGATCACTTCGGAAGTGACGAGGAGGATATCTGGGTATCTCTGAACGTGAATAGTTCGAAGTTATATATTTGCTGTGAGTATTTGCCCCCTGGGGATTCTGTGACAAGTGATGTGTTCGCTAGTAAATTGAAGAGCAATATAGTGAACATAAAATGTCCATTTCTTGTGTGTGGTGACTTTAATTGTTCTTCGGTTGATTGGGTGAGCTCTGATAAGAGTTACTTGATACTTACTTACATTGAAAATGAATATTCAGATAGATTAGATACACTTGCATTTGTCGAACTGAATCAAAACAATCATGTTAAGAATAGTAACGATAAAATTCTTGACTTAGTCTTGTGTAATGAAGAAATTATCTCGAATATACATAAAAGTGCTCATCCGTTTGTAAGCGAGGACACTTATCATCCCACACTAGAGTTTATAGTTGCCTTGTCTAAAGAGAAGATGATGAAAAATTCGAAGATTCAAAATTTTTATTACGATGTTAGAAATGCGAATTATGAGGCTGTTAATGCTTCATTATCGCTGGTGAATTGGGAGTTTCTGCTCAACAGCAGCTCTAGGGGAATTGATGAAAATCTGGATATTTTTATGAGAGAATCAATGACAAAATCAGTTCTGTTGTTCCTAAGAAAAGAGTCACTAAGTGTTTTCCTTCATTCTTTTCGAAAGGTACTATTGCTACAATAAGAGAAAAGCAAAAATTCCATAAAAAAATGGAAAGTTAGTAAAAATGTCAATGATCTCAATATATTCAAACAGCTTCGTGCTCATTCGAAGGAACTTATTGAACTTGATTTGAATAAATTAACCTCAATCATTGAGCGGGATCTGCCAACGAACAGCAAATCATTCTGGAAATATGTGTCTCTGGGACGGGGCGGCTCTAAACTACCTAATGAAATGAGGTATGGGGATATTTCTTCATCAAATGGAAAAGAGATATGCAATCTGTTTGCCCGTTATTTCGATAGTGTATATGTTCCTGTAAGTCAGCAGCGTAGTCGTAGTGTAACTGTTAAACTGCAATAATGATGTACTATCAAATATTAATATAGAAGAGGAAGAGGTCCGAAAGGTTCTCTTATTTCTTGACGTGTCGAAGGGTTCAGGTCCAGACAGCATTCCACCAATTTTTCTCAGAAATTGCGCTCACAAATTAAGTAAACCACTGCATATTTTGTTCAATCAGTCCCTGATTAATGGTGTAATTCCAAAAAAGTGGAAGGAGTCCGCCGTTGTCCCAATTTTCAAAAGTGGAGATAAGAATGATATTTCTAATCATAGACCTATTAACAAGCTTTCGATCATTGCTAAAGTATTTGAACGTATAATTTATAAGCATCTTTCTGTCATGTGAAAAATTTCATTATCCCACAACAGCACGGATTTTTTAAGGGTAGGACTCTGGAAACTAATTTGATCGTTCATAGTGAGTACCTCCAGAGTGCAATGGATTCTCAAATTCAGACTGATGCTACTTACACAGATTTTTCTTAAGCCTTCGACAAAATAAGTTTCGATATTCTCATTTTTAGACTAGCCGAAGCAGGTGTAAGTGGTGGGTTGCTTGAGTGGATCCAATCGTATCTTCTGAATAGATCACATTTCGTTAGTTTAAATGGTTTTAAATTTGAATCTTTCTTTAGTACTTCTGGGGTTCCGCAGGAACTCATCTCGGTCCTCTCCTTTTCTTAATTTATATAAATAACATAGATAAATGTTTCCGGCATTCTAGATTCTTGCTCTATGCAGACGATCTGAAAGTTTTAGATCTATTAGATGCTTAAGGGACTGTCTTGATCTTCATCCAGATTTGAATAACTTGGTTGAGTACTGTAGAGAAACCAATTATTTTTAATTTAAATAAATGTTTCACGATAACTTTTACTAGAAACCTTTTCCTTATCACTTTTCAGTACTCAATTGGAAATTCATTGTTGCGACGTGTGTCCACGGCTTTTGATCTGGGTGTCACTTTCGATTCGAAGATGCTCTTCGATACACACAAAGATCGCTAGCAAATAGTTCAAGTCGAATGATGGGTTATATTTTCAGGAAAAGTAAGGAATTTAAATATGTAAATCACTTATCACTTTGTATTATGCTTGCATCTACAGTAAATTAAATTTTGCCTCATGTATTTGGAACCCTCGTTATGATTGTTATTTGTTATTCCAACAGACTTGAACGCATTCAGAACAGATTCATACGGTTCATATGCTTCAAAACTCACGACTCACGACTACGCTCCTGCACGTCATTATTTCAATTTATTGTCACTTGAAAATCGTAGAACTATATCTGATATTTTGGTTTTGTTCAAAATATTGAACTGCGTACTTCAGGTACCTGAGATCTTGCACATGGTTACTTTTAATGTTCCTATGAAATCTTCGAGACCTATGAAATCGAGGCACCACGATCTCTTCTATAACTTTTAGAAAAACGAATAGTGCACATAACTCCCCTATCGATAGGGTGCTCCGTGTCTGCAACACGCATAGGAGTATCAATTTGTTTGGGGTCACATTGGCCTCTTTGAAGAGAACATTACGCTTGCTCTTTACTGACTCACATCAAATCCATTCAATCGTTCGTTTTGTAATATTCGTTTTGTATTTCCTTTTCATTCTTCCTGTCAATACAACTCACTATTAATGTTTATTATAATACTTTTTTTTAAGTACTAGATTCTATGTAACTAATATTCATCATGAAAGTCATTTTGACTTAGGCTGTGGACATTCCTTATATTGTACACAAATAAATAAATAAATAAATAAATAAATAAATAGAAGGCTAATTTCAATGAATCGACCCACGCAGGAGAAACAAAATGCACGTCCGTACTCAGCACAAACTTCATATTGTCGCAAAATTGATTATATAGATATCCTCTATATGGATAATATGAATTTTTATACTCCGAAACTATGATTCATAGTTTTCTAACTTCTTATTCTTCTTTGTCAGCCTTCTTCCCTCCACTTCTGAACATCCTTGCGGTCTGCCTCTACTCCGCTTGGTCTCTGTAAGCCTCCATTAAATAACCCTCAGGGTCCATCTCTGTCTGTCCTGCCTTGCAACGTGACCTACCTATCTCCATTTCAACTCGGCTATTCTTTTTATAATGTCTAACACTCGCGTTATTCGCCTGATTTCGTCGTTCCTTACTCGGTGTTTTAAGGATATTCCCAGCATAACACTCACCATGGCTCTTTGGGTAGTTCCTAGGCGATTAGCACTATGCTTCGTTATTGTCATCGTTTCAAGTCCGTATGTAGCCAAAGGTAAGATATAGGAGTCGTAAACTCTTCTCCTTAAGTCAATTGGAATATTGGTATCTTTCAGGATATGTTAAAGTTTTCCGAAGGCGGCCCAGGTTAACCCAATTCTTCTGGTTATTTCGGCTCTCTGGTTTTCTTTTCCCAATTTGATGGCGTGACCCAGATGAAAATACTCGTCTACATTTTCGATGGTTTGATTCCCTAAATGGATGGGAACGTTGTTGGGGCACAAAACCTTGGTTTTACCTACGTTCATTTTCAATCCTTTACTATTTGATGCTTCATTCAGCTGCACTAACGTATCTTCTAACTCATCTGTGTTTCCAGCGATGAAGACGATGTCATCCGCAAAGCGCAGATGATTAATGTACGAGCCTTCGAATTGATGCCTTTTTCTTGCCATTCCAATTTCTTGAATAGGTCTTCTAGAGCCAGGGTGAAAAGTTTCGGTGATATCGTATCACCTTGGCGTACCCCACGTTTAAGATCAATTCTTGCAGTTCTTGTATCATTATCAACTTCGACATGCAAAGTTGCTCTCTGGTATATAAACCTTACAACTGCACTGTACCTAGAGTCACTTCTAGCATTATTCATAGCATTTAGAAAAGACCACGTCTCTATCGAGTCGAACGCTTTATTGAAGTCTACAAATGTCCAATATATAGGTATATTGTACTTCCAATAGTGTACGCAATATCTGCAGATGGTCTATGGAGCTGTAACCACTTCTAAAACCACCATGCACTGGTGGCTGATAGAATTCTAATTTTCTGTTGTGGCGTTTTGTTAGGATTTTCATGAAAAGTTTATAGAGGTCTGATAACAGACTAACAGGGCGATGATACTGATGTCTCCCTTCTTGAATAGCAGCACGACTTCTGCATTGTACCTTTCTTTTGGAAGCTTACATTCTAGCAGACATTTGTTCAATCGAATTTGAATGAGTTTTTCCATGCATCCTCCACCAAGTTTCAGCATTTTAGCAGTGACATGGTCCTCTCCTGGACACTTTCCTTTTTTCTTACTTTCAAGTGCACTTCTAATTACAGTGAGGCATATATCCGGCAGGTCCTCTGATCCCACATTTAATACTGAACTCGATGTGTCAATAACGTTTGGGGAGTTGGATATGTAGAGGTCGGTGTAAAACTCTTCTATTATCGATATTCGATTGTCGGAAATCTAGGTTTCTTAATGAGCTTTTTCTCTCTTGTTTAATATCCAACCGGAAGCAAGCTCGGACTATTCTGTGGTGACTCCCTGTGTCTACTTCATTATTAACGGACATCACTACAGTTCTTTCGGTTGTCTGAAAGTATGTAATCGATCTCATTTTTTGTGGAATTATCTGGGCTTCTCCAGGTCCATTTGCGTTGAGAAGGTATTTTAAAAAATGTAAAATGTAAAGGTTCTCTTTCAAGCGAAAGTTTATGAGCATTTTCCCTCTATCGTTCCTTATTCCTAGGCCGTGTTCACCAATGTTTTTTGTATCATTTCGCGTCTTCTTGCCAATTTTGGCGTTGAAATCCCCAATTATGATCGTGAAGTACGTGTTTTCTGCTCGTCTTGCAATCGATATCTTTTCCTATAGCTGTTCTACCTCTTCATCTTCTGATGTACTTGTTGGTGCATATATGTTAATTATTTTTACTGCATAATGCTTATTTAACGACAATGTAAGATATAAGACTCGATCAGAAACGGAGCAGAATTTGGATACTTTGTCTTGTCAGTATGATTATTGATATCGGAGTTTTTCTGATAAAGTATATGATCTGAGTTCACCGTTGTAGTTTTCTTCTCCGGGTAGGCGTGTTTCCGACAGTCTAATGACTTTACATTTTATTTGTTCCAATTCACGTTTTAATTCAACAAGATGTTCTTCCGTTCTCATTGTTCGTATGTTTTATATGGCAACAAATATGCAGTGTTTCATATTCTCATTTTTTCTAGTCAAGACTTTGATCACTCTGGGAATACTCCAAGACATAGTGGGAGCTTTTGACGACACACTTTGTAGGTTGATAGACGAAGCTGTCGTGAATAGAGGAGTAGCCATAGCAAAGCGTGATTTATAACCCAATATACAATGAATGTAAATCAAGGGTGCGTAAAGGACAGTTCGGATTGAGAAAAGGGGACCAGAGACGCCTCTCTTCGGTGCATGTTTTGATTCAATGATGCTGGCACATGAAAGAGACGCGTTCATTTTCTTTTTTGACTGAATTAACCATGAACAGTTTCTGAAAATGTTGAAAACTATCTATTTAGACGATGAAGACTAATCACAAATCTATATTGGTCACGAAGAGTAAAATTGAAGATCGACAATCATGAATCGGAATATATTCCAATAAGGAAGCTCGCGAGGAAGGGAAGTATCCTTTCCTCGACGCTCTTCAATTTATATTTTGATCACATTTTAGAAAATGCTCTGAGTGAGATCACAGCAGTAAATAAGATTAATGGTCATTTAATTAACATCCTTTGTCACTGGAGCGTTAGATTATCTTCTAATATTACTGAATCGAGTGAATAACGTATGGAACAAATTTGGATTGAGAATGAACGCCATAAAAACTAAGCTAACCATAGTCAGATTAGAATAATAACCAGACGCAGCATTGAATCTTGAAGGGAAAAATAATCGAAGAGCCGACAGCTTCAAATATCCGGTAGCCAGAACAGCTTTCAGTAAATACAAAACACGATAAAAATTCAATTATTGAAACAAGAGTCAGATTTCTAAAATGCTTTTATATGGCGTAGATGCATGGACGTAGATGTTAACCATGGGTCCATAGGAGGCTTTTAAAATACGGTGCTTCAGACATATGCTTCGAATATCTTGAATATGTAGAAAAACTAATGAAAAAGGTTCTGCAACTAATTAAGATTGACCGCCAACTCTTTTAAATAATTAAGAAGTGAAACATTGAATATATGGGGCATATTCTTCGAGGAGAAAAATACTTTCTTCTCAAACTTTTGATTGATGGGAAAATTGAATGCAAACGAGCTATCAGAAGAGGGAAGATGTCCTGGTACCATAACATCAAGGCATGGACAAGCCTTACATTCGAACAACTATGTCACTTTGGCCAAAACAAAGAAGATTTCCGGCAAATGATTGGTAACCTCTGACCTCAGAGATGACAACTGAAATGTTGTGGTCGTCATAGGACCATTGTTAGTCGTATTGCGAACATGAGCACTCCGCATGAAAACTGCTAGTGTAGTAAACTAATTTGGACCATTTTAACAACGCTCTTTTATAGCTTATAACTCTCTCAATAGTAGAATATCTGCGCAGACAGTAGAGATTTTGCTAAATAGCGACAAGCCTGTCTAACGCTAGAATTCATCCTTCTTGAATCAAAGGTTTTTGTAATTGGACACACATTCATTATTCTTCTGTACTACGATAAAGATTCGTTAAGATAGGGCTACAAATTCATATCATTTTCGATTTTGGGTCGATAGTGGATAATTCATAAGATCATTAAGACTTCATTTTATATGCTATTTGTATATAGAAATAGTTTTATAGTATCCTTACATTCTTACCATGTCAGTTCATTGAGGAGAAAAATTTGGAATATAGAAATAATTTTGAATATTTTCAATATTCTTCTACATCCTGTGATAAAATATTTTATTACTTTCCATTCGACATTTTTTCATACATTTCAAGGGTATGTTCCAAATCTTTGAAATATTCAGTGGGATACTGATTGCAACCAAGTATAGCTTCTTTGAATTCATTTGTTTGACATCTAAATTCTTCTGTACCAACAGCACCTGTGATTATATGTGATTTAAGGAAATGATAGTACTTGGGAAAATTCAAACGCATGTATAGGTCCATTTTTGCATACTGCTCTTCGGTACGTAGTTTTGCTAGCGATGACAATATTTTATGTGCATTTTTTGGTGTAGATGTTGAGGCTTCAGAACGTTGTTTAATTTCTTTCGTAACTTGCAGCAAAATATCTTCACAGATATTGTCTAAGGACAAATTCTTTAGATGTGGGTCGTCTGTAGCACGATACCCTGAGTGACCTGAAAAGTATTGCCTTTATTAAGTATAAACTGACTCCACAGGCGTTGATATACCTAAATTTGAGTGAAGTGGTGTTTCATTGCCAAAAATCGAATTTAAGCAAAGTATTCTTGTTGAAATAATTGATTTCGAAAACTAAAATAGGTGCAGAAAATGTTCCCGCATACTGTATTTTCCTGGAATATGCTTCAGCTGATCATAATGTTGTCTCAACTTAATTTAACATTTTTCCTATGACTCATCCCTCTGAGACTTTCACCCCAGAAAATGAAGAAATATATTTTTGATACTTTAAATGCTGTGTCATTCAGAGGATTTTGATAAACTATAACTCGAGTAGCACTCGGTCTTTTTCTTTCAACATAAATTATCTTCTTGTTTTAGAGAATACTTTAAATATGCCAAATCTAATGAAACTTTCTGAACTCATTCACATACAAGAAGTTTTCTCGTTTGATTCGAAAGAAAATAATCAGAATAAAAAATAGCGAAATCAAAAAGTAAGCCATAAACCCTCTGTCTTATGCAGAAAGCTTCTAGTTTAGCTTGAGTTTTCGATAACGCATAGATTTTGTAGCTTGGTTCACCCATTTTATTTGCAGCGGTGAAGCTGTATTCGTAGTGGTTTCCAAACAGAAGAATCATTTTGTGCAGGATGATTCTGATTAGGAGAAAATGGTAATTGATCTTCTGGCAAGATATTATTTACTCATTTTTCATAACATATATTCAAAAAAACTGCAATTTTCCCTAACCGTTTAAGGATCGCGTGTATCGAAAGAACACGTTTTTCAAGCCATAACTCCAATGTTATCAACTCTATTCAATTCATATGTAGATATGTTTTATAGCATTCTCACAGAACAGTTACTTCATCCTTACTACACGCTAAAGGTTGAAACTCTTTCCCCAAATAACTCCCTTGACATATAGCATGTTTCAAAATGGTTCTTGAACCAATATGATCCCATAATTCTCTTTTTTGGGACAATAATGTACTGACTCATAAGAAAATGTGAAAATCATTTCATATTTTCTAAATGAGATAAATAACACAAGGTTTAACTTTAATCTACACTTTATTTGAAAAAATTTGACGACGTTTCGCTGACACAGCAGCTTTATCAAGAACGACAAACAGAATGAAGAGTATGGTATTATAAACAAATCGTAGAACAAGTTGAATGAATAACAGGAAAATCCACACCGAGCCATTGTACAGTTAGTATGAAAGGTAATAAAAACTAATTAAACAAGTTAAGTAGGGTGAATAATTCACATCTACCTGCTCATTCAAAAGCTTGTCCGAATGTTAGTATCTATTTATTTCTAATGCTTCTAGGAGATCTAATTTTAAACTTTTTGATTTCATTTGTAATATGTCAAAGTTTTATTGAATGAATGGTTTTCTTTTATTAAGTGGTTTGAATAATTTGAATCAGATTTATTTTTATCGAAGCTACGTTTATGTTCAGATGTTCTTATGCCAAAACTTCTATAGGTCCTACCGATATAAATTTTATCACAAGAACCGCAATTGAGTTTATAGATTCCTGATTTACTTGATTTTTCAACACGAGATTTATTATTTTTAATATGTTTACCTAAGTGATTAGAAGTTTTGAAAGTTATATTAAGATTTTGTTTGACGAGAAAGGATTTAATATTTGTACTTGCAGAACCGCAGAATGTTAAACTGTTGAATATTTTATAGTCTTTATGAAGAGGATATACTTCATTTATTGCTTTCTGATACAGTTTTTCACGAATGATTAGATCTATCATATCTGGATTATATGAATTATTGATGGCTATCTGTTTGATGATGTTTAACTCTTTATTATAATCTTCTACTGATAAAGGTAAATTGAGTAACCGATGTACCATGCTGTTTAAAGCTGCAACTTTGTGTTGAATTGGATGTAATGAGTAGTTATGTATAATTGTATCAGTATGTGTTGGTTTACGAAAGACATGATTATTATTTCGTTTAGTGATTTTCAAGTCCAAAAACTAATGGAATCGTTCTGTTCAATTTCTACCGTGAATTTAATGTTCAAATGGATAGAATTAATAAAATTTAGAATTAAGTCTACTTGACGAGTAGTTCCAATGAAACATACTAAGATGTCGTCAACATATCTATACCAATAAAGAAATTTGGAAATGAGTGGATGTGTATGAATTTTCTGATCAATATTATTCATAAAAATCTCTGCTAAAAGTGGACTCAAGCGATTTCCCATGATCAAACCATTTTCACTACTGTAATATTTATTATATTTTCTAGATACAGGGTATCATCATCTTTGATACGTTACGCATTTCTGGACATCAATAATCGAAAAGTTTGGCGAATCAAAAAATATTGCTCTTTGTATTTCAGAGGCCTTCAACAGGGATGAATTTCCCAAATTGCTTCGTTGAATCAATAGCTTTCTCTTTAGAAGATAAATTTAGGTGATAAAATTGTCACCATGTTCACCATGCTTTCTAACCATAGGTCGCTCTAGGCCCTTCCGACCAAGCAGAACACAGAACATGCTCTGTGTGTACCTGCCCCAAGGGTTTAAATATCCGTGAACTTCTGAACTCGCACTCTTTTCCTTCGGCGACGTCACTCTGTCTCCCTAGATCATATGCAGCACACATTGCCACGAGTCGACTCTACAGACAACCCACGCCGTTTGCCTTATAGCCAAACTACCGTTGTCTACCAGTGGATGACGTGTTTCATTTATTTTTACATTTACGTTTAACAATGAGTGTTTGTGTGAATTTTCGACGTTTTTCTTCGTGTGTGTGACCCCATCTCAATAGCAAGTGGAGCCTAACGTGTGAATTATGGATAAATAGTAATAACTAGAAGTTGAGTGATGAATTTCGCTACTTTGCCACGCCAGATGAAGCCGACGCACGTGGTAAGGCCAACGCCAGCAATAGAAGCGACTCCACGTGGATAACATCTGGCTTATTCAGCGACCGCAGAATCCACCACCGCAGCAGCCGTGAAGAAACATCCGGTTCTTGGACCGAAGATAACACCAAGTAGCGCCCAAAACCCCCTGAAGTAACATCACCAAGATAGCTGGACATGCTGAATACGACGACTAGTGTGTGGATCGAGACGACCACTATGGTAGTGGATGTACCCATTGTGTGTCTTAGAGAAGTCAATTGTTTCTCATTCAGAAGTTATTCTTCTTCTTCGGGTACTTTCAATCTCTAAATTTTATGTAAATGACAAATAACGAAACGAAGTAGATGTCTTTCACAACTGAATTGGATTCTGACTTGAGAAGATATCATAGTTGGGCTGGTTGAACAATTTTGGTATCAGTAACGTTGTCCAGAAAGGTCACTGTAGAAGAACCTCCTTTAATCATACAACGACATCGTGTTGCTCCAGAAATGCATGCATCTACTCGGAATCAGACTCAACACTGCTTGCTGGTACGACCATGTGTCGACCATTGCGAAATCTGCTTCGGCTGAATTCAATTTTCTTTTCAGGGCTACAATACATCACATTACAATGAAAGGGATCGCTTGGCTTTACAAGCCTTTTCGAACTGCGACCAAGTTGGTCTTTTGTTCGCAACCCTTATTTATTCATTTCTCTGTAGATCTAGTTCCCTTACAAAATTAAGAAATGCTTTCGCTTTTACTTCGTGCGGCTCTAGTTTGTCGCTACTGAAGTTTATATGTCTTCGACGGGCATTTGCGATGCACCTGCAAAGAATATGTTGGGCAGTTTCATGGCCCTCTTTACACATTCTGCATAGTGGCGTTTCCAATTTGCCCATTTTACTGAGATGGTATCTCAGTGGGCAGCGTCCAGTAAGGAGGACTGACATAGTCCTCAGCTAGTCTCTAGAGAGGTCTAGAAGCTGTTTTGTCTTTTTTTCGAATAGTCAATGAACTTTTTCGTTTGAATTTGGCCTGGAGTTTTGCTCCAGTATTCTTTTTTGCTAGATACTTCCCACCGTTCAAGTTCCTGTTGTCTGTGCGGCTTACTTAGACCGTAGAGCGGTTTAGGTCTGAAGGGTGGGATTCCAGCATCTGATCTAGCCAGTCCGTAGGCGGCTTCATTTCCTTGTATGCCTTCGTGGCCAGGCACAACCCACAGGAAAAGTTCGTGCCCCTCAGCAAGTTGTTTCAAAGATTGACGGCATTCCCAGACAGGGATGCTCCGATAACTGTGAGAGCTTAAAGCTTCAATCACTGCCTGACTGTCCGTTAAAATGTGGATCTGTGCACCTATGATTTTCCTTCGTAGACCCTCCTAGCAGCACAGGTTTACAGCAAGTGTTTCTCCTTGCATGATTGTGGGAGTAGAGTTGAGAGGCACTGATAACGTATACTTGAGTCCATATAAGCCTGCTTCTGGTCCATCAATCCTTTTGGATCCGTGCGTATACTAGATAGAGGATTTTTGATTTGATTGATTTATTTTTTCCTTTGAGATGGTGCGGTTTTCTACGGCCACTTCGAAGGGTGTATGAAAATCAAACTTAAACGACATTATATCCGATGGTTGTAATAAGATTTCTTGCGCTATGTAACTCAGAATTCCCACCTGTCCCTTCAGATCACCAGGTAATAGTTTTTATTAGTCTTGCAGCCGTAATGCCGCCATCAACTTTTCCTTTCTCAATTTTACATGAAGAGAAGGGAGATTTAGGATTACCTCCAGGGCAGTAGTCGGGGTGCTTCTCATAGCCTCTGTTATGCATACGCACGCTAGCTGCTGCAGTTTTTCAGCTTGCTTCGCGTAGATATTTCTGATGCTGCATGCATATGTGGCAATGGGTCTTATATACGCTATGTATAACCAGTAGGTTATTTTTGGCTGTAGCCGCCAGGTCTTTCTGAAGTGTTTACGGTATGCCTGTTGGCACAATGTAGCCTTGAAAAGAGTTTTGTCAATTTGTGAATTTCAGTTGAGTCTCTGATCTAGGGTTAACTCAAGATACTTTAGCCTCTTCCGAGAATTTCAGAGTATGTCCATTCAGAAAGAAGGATTTCAGATTCAATTTTTTTCGTGTTGTGAATGGAATAAGAATGGTTTTGTCTGGATGAATACCGAGCTCCTATTCAGCACAACATTCATTTACAATGTTAAGGGCTTTTTGCATCAGGTTTGATAAGATCCCCTAATGATGATGACTAGATCATCAGCATAGCCTTGTGCGTTCAAGCCAGGGTTGTTCAGTCTTTCTAAAAGGCCATCAACAACTACTGACCATAGAAGCGGCACCTCCTTGAGGGCATCCTTTCACTACTGACACCGATATTTCAGTATCTCCAAAAGTGGCCGTTATGATCCGGCCCTTGAGCATTTCTCTGGTCCATTTGATGGTGGGTGTTTCGACACCCTTATTGTTTGCACCATTTCTAATGGATGTATAGGGGGTATTGTCTAAGGCTCCTTATATATCTCAGATCGAAAAAGAGAGTTGTTTTTGTAGTCGAAGAACCGATACCGCTCCACAGTGAATCAAATTGTGAATTTTCTCCAAGGTGTTCTGGTCCGTGTTTTCTTCAAACACTGAATTTATGCTTGCTAGGATGATATTGGTTTTCTTGTTCGTCTTGAGTTTGGCCGTTAAGGTCGTTCAGTTTGGTTGCTACCACTGAGTTCAGTTATTGTATTATCATTTATTATCGTGGACTTATGCACTATCTCAGCTAGTAGCTGGATATAATTCACCTTTCTCAGATTTAGCAATCAAAGGGAATAGGCTCGATTACAATATACTTGACATAAATTTCCTAATTCAATTCTAATTTCTTAAGGCTATCATGCAAAGTTTTGGGTATTAAACCAGTCGAGGATACGATGACAGGAACAATATCTATTTTATCGAGGTGCCACATCTGCTTGATCTCAATAGCAAGGTCTGAGTATTTGGACTTTTTCTCCTGGAACTTGTTCAGCACGTTGTTATTATTCGGTATGGCGACATCCACCAGCATTACTGTTCTGGCTCTCTTATCATACACCACTATGTCCGGCCTATTATTCGTCACCATTCTGTCAGTGATAACAGGTCTATCGTAGTATAATCTGAAAGAGTCATTTTCCAATACGGGCGCCGGTTGATACTTGTAATATGGCTGGAAGGTATTGAGAAGTCCGTACTTGTGTGCAAGTTTCTGGTGGATAATGTTGCACATTTGATTATGCCTGTGAAGATACTCCGTATTGGCCAGTTGTTCGCATCCGGACGTAATATGCTGTATAGTCTCCAATCTTATAAGGCATTTTCTGCACTTATCTGTTTGTAATGTTCCGTCCTTCATTATAAATATTTTGTGATTGTTTGTAGTGATCACTTGGTCTTGGATGGCCATAAGGAATTCCTCTGTTTTTGCAAATAATTCTTCTTTCATCAACCATTTGTTGGAGGCTTCTTTGTCGATGTGTGGTTGATTAATCTCATGGTGATGTCGTCCATGCAATTCCTTTCTTGACCATTGCTCTTGTTTTTCAGTATCTGATAGGAACGGTAGATTCAGCAGGTCATCTCTGGTAGCAAGATTTAGTGGTGTATATCAGCCAACGATTCCACTCTATGGAGGTCAGAAGTGAAAGCTTTCGCAGAGAAGAATTCTCTGAGATTTTTCATTTGTTCGGTGTGTAAATTGACAAGATCTATTAATCCGCGTCCTCCTTCTTTACGCTTCAAAGTTGTTCGTATCACAGACGATTTTGGATGATGATTGTTGTACTTTGTCAGCATTGTTCGGGTCGGCCTTTGAATATCATCCAGTTCTGTCTTAGTCCATCTGATTATTCCAAATGAGTAAAGCAACACTGGAATGGCGTAGGTGTTAATTGCCTTGACTAGATTCCCCGAGTTCAACATCGATTTCAGCACAGACCTCAGACGCTGACTGTATTCTGAACGAATCTTTTCCTTTGATTGTTTTTGGTCTAGCAATCTGGCTTGTTGGTATCCCACTTATTTGTATGTTTCGCCATCTCTCATGCACTGTATAATATCACCGTTTGAAAGTTGTGTTTCACCGTCTATGTTTTTCCTTCTTTGAATGTTCAGGGTCTTACGTTTTCAGTACCGAATTTCATATGAACATCTGCCGAGAACTCACTGACAGTTTTCAGCAAAACATCCAATTGCTTCTCGTTCGAAGCATATGAGTTGATGTCATCCATATACAGTAGGTGGGAGATTGTATGATAATTCCTTTCTGCTCTTATCCTAAAACCGTATCCTGTTCTATTGAGCATTGAGGACAATGGGTTCATTGCTAAACAGAACCATAGAGGACTCAAAGAATCTCCTTGAAAATTCCACGACGTATGGTTATCTCGTCGGTTTTAATTGATCTATTGTTCATGTTGACCTGCAGAGACGTGCGCCAGTGTGTCATTGTTGTCTTCAAGAACTCTACCAAGGCTGGGTGAATTTTGTATATCTGCAATACTTCAACAGGCCAAGAATGGGCGGTACTATCGAATGCATTCAGATAATCGAGAAGTATTATTATAATCATTTATATTATTATTATTGTGCTGAGCAAAGATCGGCAGGGTAGATGAAACTGGTATCACACATAATACATGAAAAAAAATTGAGTAAACTCGCGACACCAGATATTCAGGTCATCATGCACCAGGGAGTTGTTCCACATCTTCATCTGTTGATCCATCCTGTTTTTTAATGCATCCATGGTTCCAACTCGAACACTCTACTCATTCAGTCTATTTCGTGACTTCTCCTTTAGTCAAAAATTTTCTTCGGAGCAGTTTGTTGCACTTCTCATCTTCGAGTTTCAAGTGGTGACCACTGAAATGTTGAGAGTTTCAATCAAATCTAATCTAACCTAACCTAACCTTCGTGGATCGAAATACGGAAGATTTGGGATTTGGACTCTGCGTTCGTAGTTGTCCTATCTCAGCGCTGTTGGGAGCTTTGTGGTCCTTCGCAGCACTCTTTTTAGTACATCTATATCTTTTGCAAAAATCGCTCACATATATAGAGTTTACGCGAATGGTATCGCGGAAGATATTTGTTTAATCATTTATTACATATATTGGATAGTACATAAAGGAGAGCAGTAAACCTCTTGGACCTCCCAGAGTTCACGCATGATCTCCAGCCTCTTTCTCGAAGGTGGGAGGTTGCTGATTTTCCTCTTTCTCACGGATACTTCCATGAAAAAAGTTCTGGAGAACACAAATGTTCAGTTTGGCATAGCTAACTTCTATGATCTTTCCAATAAGTTACAGTTTGAGCCTGTTCAAGAAGCGAGTAAACACACACTGAGTCATCTTGGGCCACCACAGCTATGAAACGACAGCCATCACTTGCTTCAAGTTGAGTTGAGAATAAAATATTGTATTTGGAATATAGAAATAATTTTTACATTTTTGCCTGATGTGATAGAGGATAAAAGTATATTGTCAATATTCTCATACATCTAGTGATGAAATAATTTATTTCTTTCCATTCGACAGTTTTTCAGACATAACAAAGGTATGTTCTAAATCTTCGAAGTATTCAGAAGGAAACTGATAGCAACCGAGAATAGCTTCTTTAAATTCATTTGTTTGACTTGTAAATTCTTCTGTACCAACAGCACCAGTAATTATATGCGATTTGAGAAAATTGTAGTAATTGGGATAAGTCAAGCGCAAGTATAAGTCCATTTGTGCATACTGCTCTTCTGAAGTTAGATTTGGTAGTGGTGTCAATATTTGAGGTGTTGACGTTGAGGCTATAGCATGAGTTTCGGTATCTTCTACAACGTTCAACCCTATATCTTCAATGATATTGTCTAGGGACGAATTCTTCGGATAGTCATCTGATGCACGATATCCTGAGTGACCTGAGAAATATAGTGTTTAGTAGTTATGACGATAGCGAATATTTCTATGTAAAAAATATCACATTTGAGGTGGAAAAGTTTATTCAACCTTATAACTATTTCGAGCATTTGTTCATCATCAGACGTATCAAGTATGAGTTTAAAACCAAATTAAAAATGTGAGCAATTGTTGTATATATACGTTACTTACAGAGAAATTGGTTAACAGAACAGGTTAAATACATATTAAAAATTGGGTACTTATACTTAATTGGGAACTACGTAAAATCCCATATATTGGGGAGTAACAAAAATCAGTCAGGTCTTTACGTATTATTTACATTTACATATTATTATTCAAGAAAATTGAGTTTTATACCTTTTTGTGTTTCTTTTTAATGAAATAAAACTATTATATTTAGATTTTCACTATATTAACAAATCTATGACCGGTTTCACTACACTGTGGCTTCATCAGATAGCTACAAATTAATGAACAGAATTATTCTTTATATAAAATTCTCATTTTCTACTTACTATTACATAAGGTACAAGTACAAAGGGTATGGTGGAAAACCCATCGCAGTTGCTTACTTTATGAATTGAAAAGATTGATTAATGGAGAAGGATTTAGATCCAATTGACTATTAAGTAACCTACCTGAATTCTTTGTTTGTTGATCTTTAAAGTTTCCCATATATTTCTATTATTTTCATTGTGTAAAATTTTGAAATTATCATTAAAGTTATGGTTATCTTCGATTAAGTGATTAGAATAATGGGAATCTGATTATTATTATGATTATTAATACTACGTTTGTGCTCGGATAATCTAACTTTGAAATTTCTGAAAATTCTACCAATATAAATTTTAATACAATCCCGCGACAGTTAATAAACACCGGATTTATTACCTTTATCAATTTTAGATTTGCAGTTTTTGTTATGTCGACCTGAAGAATTATTAGTTCAGAATGCTATATTGAATTAAGAATGCGATAGGAATGATTTTTAATTTTAGACTAGAATTACCAATATAAGTTAAGCTGTTGTATTTTGTGTTAGAACTTTTTCATCGTGTTCTCAATCATACTAGGACTGTAATTGTTATTGACTGATATTTGTTCAATTATATTTTGCTCTTTTATAAAATTATTTTGTATCATTGGGATATTAATGAGTCTATGTACCATACTAAGCAGCTAATTTATGTGGACAAGGATGAGTAGATGAGCTGTGAATAGTAATATATGTTTGCGATGTCTCTAAAAATAGAAAAATTATGTTTGCCATTAATTTTAGTAATACTTGAATCCTGAAGTGAATGGAGTTTTCAGTTTCAATCTCTAACGTGAATTCAATATTATCGAATTTTGTTAATGAATGTTTTGAGTGACTCTAATTGTCTGTTTATGCCAGTGAAACAACAAATGATATCGTCGTCATATCTGAACCAATAAATGAAGTATTTGAATAACGGATGTTCTTGGATTGTTTTTTCAATATTATCCATGAAAATTTCAGCGAGTAAAGGGCTCAGAGGATCACCCTTGATTAAACCTTTTTTACTATTATATATTACTCCATTGAGGTTAAAATAATTTTGTTCTGAGCAAATTTCTAAGAGGTGTAAGACTTCTGATTGAATTACCGGATTGACTTTTTTAATTTGAATAGCGTTGTTGATGTGTTCCACTGAATCACTAGGTGGAACATTAGGAAAGAGATTTACTACATCCCATTACATTTAGTAATTAGGACTGAAGAGTTTTTGATTGAGAATTAAGGTTCAAAATTGGTGTACTGTTGAATGATGTCTATGAGAAAGCGTGAAAGTTGTGCAGCTGGAGCATGAAAATATAAAACTACTGATCTAATGGGATGCCCTGTTTCATGGAGTTTGACGAGGGAGTAGAGTTTTGGTGATTGCGGGTTGTTGATGAAAAGTTTATATTTTTGGTTGGTAGGTATTAAAGACTAGGCATACTCTTAAGCGTTTTTTACTATGGATGGAAATTTATTAGTTGGATCTTTATCAATTTTTAATAACTACCTCATTCAATGAAATTTTGAGTTTTCAATAAATAATATGCTTTATATAAGGCTATTACTGTATGTCCTTTGTCTGCTTTGGTGAATATGATATCTTCAAATGCGGACTTAGATTTGAAAGACTTAATAATTTTATTTTCGAATTTCTTAGATTGAAAACTATTGAATTCTCTTTGAAGTAGTAACGCTGAATTGTGTTTTAGGTGTTTGGCTTGCGATGAATAATTTACTGTCATTACGGTTTCAATTTCTAGCAGATCGAAATGGAAAAGGGCGTTATTTGACTCTAAATTGTGTTTAAGACCCTTTTTTAGAAGCGAAACTTCTAAAACCTATCATGAAATTGGTGATCGGAAAATTTGGACTTGATTTCTGAAGTTTCAGGTTTATTACTCAATAATTTGTTTAATATTCGCAACTGAAATTTATACTTCTTGTGAATTAATGAATGAACTTTGAATCTTATACCTTATATAATATTAAGTAGGAAATAAGAATATTATATAAGAATTAACTTTGTTCATTAATTTGTATCTATCTGATGAACCCACAGTGTGGTGAAACCGGTCATAGTTTTGTTAATATAGTGAAAATCTAAATACCATAATTTTATTTCATTGAAAATGTCTATATCGATTTTCATCAAGTAACGACCTCCTCAATCAAATTGTCTGTCTTTATTATTCAACATATCCTCCTTTTAGCTCAATACACTTATTTCAACGGTCTTCAAGCATTGCAATGCCTTTTGAATAGTAGGATTTTTCATGGCCTAGTGATGTTTCGGCTACAACTTCTTTATTGGTCGCAAATCTGTTTCCCTGGAGCCATTTCTTCCAATTTGGGAAGAGATTATAGTCGCTAGGGGCTAAATCTGGCGAAAACGGGGGATGTATAATTGGTGCAAGGTTGGTTTTGGGCAATGGGTGTTCAAGGCGTCTGGACGTTCAGAGGGTCTGACCTATCGAGGCGCAGGGTGGTTCGGAGAGTCCGAGTCTTAGGCGTAAGACACTGTGGGGCGCTTGAGCGTTTATAACAAAGTAGTTCTGGGTGCAAGGTGGTTTGAGTCGTGTGGATGCCCGGACGCAGGATAGTTCTGGACGTTTGAAGGCGTAAGATAGTTGAGGGAGTTTATGCGCGATGTTTTTCGGGGCGCATAGGCGTTTGGGGATGAGAGGTACATCTGTCTGCCTAGGCGTTTGAATTGCGAAGTAGATCTGCCCGCCTAAGCGTTCGATATACAAGGTAGATCTTCCCGCCTAGGCGTTTAATATACAAGGTAGATCTGTCCGCCTAGGAGTTTGATATACAAGGTAGATCTGCCCACATAGGCGTTTTGGGTGCAAGGTAGATCTGCCCGTCTAGGTGTTTGATATACAAGGTAGATCTGCCCGCCAGCTAGTGTATATATACTAAACGCGTAAGGCACTTTTCGGTTGAAATGGAGGGGATAAAATGTGGTTGAACCGGGACGGGGATTTTTCGAATGGCTCTCGAGCGGCAGGCGAAGGCCAGGCCGACTAATTTTCGAAAACGGAAAGACTCGAGTGCCGGATTCCGGCACTCGATAAATGTTGTCTTTCGGAAGACGATTCTACAGCGATAATCTCGAAATTACCTGAAAATTCTTTCGAAAACACCAGAAAGAAAAAACTGGTGCATTATCTAGCAAAAAGATGGTTTTGCATAAGCCTGTGTAAATTTTGTCAAATCATCCTGTAGAGTTAGAATGAGGTTGTTACCAGATGCTGTTTGTTGCACTGGGATTCGAGAGCTATTCTCACGAAAGGTTTTCGCGAAGTGGTATTTATTTGCATCGGTTCTTTGTTACGCTTTCGTAGCAATTTATCTTCTTGGCATGACCTACAAGATTTCATAAAAATGTTCTTATTCGTTGCTTCATTCGTTTCCACTTATATTTCTATTTGATTCGATTATCAAGTTCCATAAAACCCGGTATGTCCTAATGTAGGATTTCTATGGTTCTCCTTGAATATTTCTGGAATTTATTCAGGAGCTGGGTTAGGTTAGGTAAGGTTATTCTTCGATAAATGGGACCGTTTTGTTGAGATTTCGTCCTTCAAACGGGCATAAAGTTCGCAGTAATAGACACTATTGACTGACCCTTT
The DNA here is from genome assembly GCA_013387265.2 of Cryptolaemus montrouzieri. Taxonomy (NCBI): domain Eukaryota; kingdom Metazoa; phylum Arthropoda; class Insecta; order Coleoptera; family Coccinellidae; genus Cryptolaemus; species Cryptolaemus montrouzieri. The sequence continues at coordinate 9,757,996 of JABFTP020000021.1, forward strand.
TCAAGATAGTCAATGAACAATATAAATTCCAAAAACTGACGCCATCCTTTCTGCTCTTGTTGCGTCTTAGGCCGCTTTGGAGCACTTCCGCCGGTGCCAACCTGCTCTTTTATCGATTCTTACGATTCTGCGTAAAATTGTGGATCCATATTTCATCAAAGGTCACTATTAGGCGCAAAAATCCGTCAAATTTTTCTTTAGCATGCTCAAGCAATTCTGAGAACTGCGAACATGTTCACGTTTTTGATCGGTTGTTAATAAACGCGGCACCCACCTTGCCGTCAGCTTTCTCATGCCCAGTTGTTCACGCAAAATCGAAACCACCGACCCAATTGAGATGCATACAGCCTCTGCTATCTCACGTATTTTCACTTTTGGACCATCAAACACAGTATTATGGATTTTTTCAATGATTTCTGGCGTGGTCACTGTTTTTGGCGCTCCACCAGCATATTCATCTTTTGTGCTTGTTTGACCTCTTTTGAACTCTGCGAACCAATATTTTACGGTTGTATACGACGTAGCAGTTCACGAATAATATTTATCGAGCTTTTCCTTGGCTTTTTTGGGAGTTGTTCCACGCTAAAATACTGTATAATCAAAATATAAAATTTATCTTTTTATAGTTTTTTCAGAACCAAAACTTGTTTACGATAAAAGACTGTGACGTCACAATTTTATGACAGATTGAGCTGAAATTTTGGGAGAATGCAGTTGAAGGTAAGTACTTCTCTTTCGAAGATTTGTGGAGCCAGCTCTGAGAGGTTGGCAGCATCTTGAATATCTTAGTAGTAACGGCGCAATCTACTTCATTTTTATTTACTAGTAGTTGATTAACATTCTTCCAAAAAGCAGAACATCGCAAGTGGACATGGAGCAGTCCAGATGGAAAGACAAAAAACGAAATCGACTTTATTATTACAGACAAAAAAGCAATAATTACTGATGTAACTGTACTAAATAGATTATCTGTAGGAAGTGATCATAGAATGGTATAAGAGCAATAGTGTCACTGAATCTAAGAAAGGAGCGAACGAAATTGATCAACAAACAAAATATTAGAAAGTGGACGAACGTAGATGACATCGAAGAATATCAGAAGACAATAGAAGAGAATCTTGAAAACCCTTATGAAATGAGCATTGAAAAATTAAACGACAACAAAGTCAGATCAATCAACGAAGCTCAGAAAAAACATTGCCCGAAATCAATGAACAACGAGGGAGTTAACGACGTATACTAAACAATGAATGAAACAAAGAAGAGAACTGCTAGGAAGACATTCACATCATAGAGACCAAACAAGACAACTAAGCAAAGATATAACAAAAGCTGTAAGAGCTGATGTCAGAAAATAAAATAAAAATGGATAACCAAAACCATAGAAGAAAATAAAAACATGAAAATACTTCAAAACAAACTGAGTTTGGGAAAAAACAGAAATAGTTAAATTACAAAATGAAAGGGGAGAAGTAACAAACGACAGAAGGGAGATAATCACAATTGTCGAAAAAGTCTATACCAACTCATACAGTGACCAACACCAAGCCGGAATATTAAAAAAATGCATCTCCTTTACCTCATATAGTAAACCAGGGATCAGAGGATATTCCAGCAATAACCGAAAATGAAGTTCTGAGATCGCTTAACGAAATGAAGAACAATAAAGCACCAGGTGAAGACGGCATCGTTGCAGAAGCTATAAAAATTGGAGGAAAACAACTACTTAAGTCCATAACTCGACTTTTCAACGAATGTCTAGATGAAGCAACAACCCCAGAGAAGTGGAACAACGCCATCATTGTTATTATGCACAAAAAGGGTAATATCACCGACCTACAAAACTACAGACCAATTAGTCTGCTTACACATCTTTATAAGCTTTTTACTAACATCATAACAGCGAGACTTACGAACAAACTGGATTTATATCAGCGAAGAGAACGTGCGCGCTTTAGAGCTGGATATGGAACAAACGACCACTTACAGGTTATAAAGTCACTGATAGAAAAATGTGTGGAATACAATAAACCTCTTGTACTCACGTTTGCAGACTATGAAATAGCGTTCGATTCCATAAATCAATACGAAATGCTTAAAGCTCTTGCCGACTGTCGTATAGATCATCAATATATCTCCCTACTACGACATATCTACGAACACGCAACAGCAAAAGTGAGACTTCACGAAGAAACAAACCAGTTTAAAATCGAAAGGGGTGTCCGTCAGGGCGATACAATATCTCCTAAGCTCTTCACAACTTTATTACAGTATATGTTTAAAAAGCTCAAAATGGGAAATAGAGGCATACGTGTGGATGGGGAAATGCTAAATCACCTGCGTTTCGCCGACGATATTGTGTTGATCTCAGATAGCCTAGATGAGGCATACGAAATGCTCTCAGAGTTGTCAAGTATCTCCCAACAAGTTGGATTAAAGATCAATACCGCTAAAACAGAATTCATGACGAACTTAGTCCCCAGTTGTAACTTAAAACTAAGGAAAAAGAAATCCAATTTGTAACCTCATATAAATATCTAGGGCACGAAATACGAATTGGAAGAGACAACCAGACCTGTGAACTAAGCAGACGAATAGGACTGACCTGGGCTGCCTTCGGAAAATTACGACACATTTTCAAGTCTGATATTCCAATAAGTCTTAAACGCAAAGTTTATGATCAATGTGTCCTTCCGATACTGACATATGGCTCCGAAACACTAACACTTACCCAAAGGACTGTCAACTGAATAAAAGTGACCCAACGAGCCATGAAAAGATCCATGTTGGGAATAAGCCTGAGAGATCGGATTTCAAATGAGGAGATACGAAAAAAAAGTAAGGTTACAGATGCTGTAGATAGGGTCACACGTTTAAAATGGAACTGGGCAGGCCATGTCGCAAGAATGTCAGACAACAGATGGTCAAAAGGATATTGGAGTGGCGCCCTAGACACGAAGCCTTCAGAAGCAGAGGCAGACCGCCAACAAGATGGACGGACGACATAAAAGGATCTCCACAAATTGGATTCAGGATGTTCAAGACCGGTCAAATTGGAAAAGGTTAAGAGAGGCCTATGTCCAGCAGTGGACGAGATGAGGCTGTGAAAGAAGAAGTTGATTGACTCGACAGGCGCTGCTGTATCCATATTTCACTGAAAAGCTACTTCGTTGCGAAAAATCGAAACTGAAGAAAGCATTCTTGTTGAAACAATTGTTTTCGAAATTTATAAAAAAAACAGAGCCAATATTTTGACCTCTAGTTTTTGTTTAACACTACACAATGGTTGACAAAAATAGGACTTGATTTTAATTACTGTCATTCGGCTACTGGTACACTCAATATGTCAGTAGACAAAATTTGGAGTAAAGTTGGCAATTGTTTATAGTTCTTTGTATATACTCGTGATATTTTTCTACTGATTTTTTCGTAGTCGAATTGTTACTTGATTGCTAATACTGCAATGCTTACACTTACCATCAGTCGCAAGAGGTTCAATTTCGTCGGAATATTCACTCAAGTCATCACTTTCGGCATCTGATATACTGTCATTGGATGGATGATTATGCTGATCTATAAGTCTAACCAACACTTCGTCATGGAAAGATACTCTTCGACGATGCAAGTTCTAGACATAAGCAAACATATTAAATTAGTTTTAAATATTTGGCATTGTTAACAAGATTGAGTAATTGGTTTCTTCAAAAATTTAAATGACTGTTTCCACTCAAATGGTTGAGAAACACAAGCCCAATGAGAGTGTTATTATAAACAAAAAGATTTTACCTTATCAGTGAACAAAATTTAAGCTTAAGACTAGTATCGTCAATCTGGCCCACGACAGCCAATGTTTTACTGTTGTTGCTGTTGCTGTGATAAGTTAAATGGAAGAAAATGAAAACACAGAATGATTATTACTCAATTTCATTTTCTTGCAAGGTAAAACTTTACCATTTGAATTTGGGAGGCTTTTACTTGGTAAAAGTCCATTATCAATAATAAAAAAACAAGTACTGTGTTTTGAGGAATTTTACTTAATAATGGCGATTCGTAACGCGTTTCACTACACCGTAGCTTCTTCAGATGAATGAATATACAGAAACAATATAAATGAGAATATAACTATAACTGTTTTTGAGTAATTAAAGGCTTATTGGGTTGCTTCTTCTTAAGTGGTTATTTATGACAGGTATATCCAATAAAATTAAGGAATAGATTGCTCCCCGAAGAGATTCAATAGAGGTGAAGGATTAAATCGACTTGTTCATTAATGATTCTACCTGAGTGTTTGTATTTATTGATTTCTAAAGTTTCCTAAAGATGTACCTTCTAATATTTATTATCTGTATGAAAATTTCAAACTGTGGGTCGAAAGAATGATTATTTTCTAAGAGATGATTCGCGTAATTTGAATCTGATTTTTATTTGAAAAACTGCGTTTATGTTCCGATATTCTAATATTAAAATTTCTATGTGTTCTACCAATGTAGAAATTATCACAGTCATTGCAATTCAATCTATAAACATCTGATTTATTGTTTTTACCTGGTTTGGTTTTATTATTTTTATATATTTGCCTAAATTATTATTAGTTTGGAAAGCTATGTTGAAATTAGTGCTACTCAAGAATGATTTTAGTTTCTCACTTGTAATGCCAACGTAGGTTAAGGTGTTGCATTTTTGTTTCAATTTATCGACAGGGTAAACTTCATTCAATGCGATTCTACTTTGTTTTTATTCAAAATATTATTTATTAGTTTGGGATTGTAACCATTATTTTGGCTATTTGTTTAATCAAATTTAGTTCTTTGTTGAAATTTTCTGGTGATAACGGGATGTTAATCAATCTATAAATAAAACTATTGATTGCTGACATTTTATGTTGATATGGATGACACGACGAGTTATGTATTATAATATCTGTATGTGACGGCCTATGGTAAATTTCGAAAACATGTTTTCCATTTTCATTCGAAATTGTTACGTCTAAGAAATTTATCGAATTATTGCTTTCTATTTCGGTAGTGAATCCAATTTTGGATGTAATGAATTTACATAATTTTCGAAAATTTTCAACTGTCTATCTGTTCCTGTGAAGCAAATAATGATATCGTCTACATAGCGATACCAGTATAAACAATATTTACTGAGTGGATGATTATGAATTAATTTCTCTAAGTTATTCATGAATATTTCTGCTAACAAAGGACTTAACGGATTGCCCATATCATTATTTGCTTCACAGGAACAGATAGACAGTTGAAAATTTTCGAAAATTATATAAATTCATTACATCCAAAAATTTCATTCACAACCGTAATAGAAAGCAATAATTCGATAAATTTCTTAGACGTAACAATTTCGAATGAAAATGGAAAACATGTTTTCGCAATTAACCATAAGCCATCACATACAGATATTATAATACATAACTCGTCGTGTCATCCATATCAACATAAAATGTCAGCATTCAATAGTTTTATTCATAGATTGATTAACATCCCGTTATCACCAGAAAAATTTCAACAAGGAACTAAATTTCATTAAACAAATAGCCAAAAATAATGGTTACAATCCCAAACTAATAAATAATATTTTAAATAAAAAGCAAAGTAGAATCGCATTGAATGAAGTTTACCCTGTCGATAAATTGAAACAAAAATTCAACACCTTAATCTACGTTGGCATTACAAGTGAGAAACTAAAATCATTCTTGAGTAGCAATAATTTCAACATAGCTTTCCAAACTAATAATAATTTAGGCAAATATATAAAAAAAATAAAACCAAACCAGGTAAAACAATAAATCAGATGTTTATAGATTGAATTGCAATAACTGTGATAATTTCTACATTGGTAGAACACATAGAAATTTTATATTAGAATATCGGAACATAAACGCAGTTTTTCAAATAAAAATCAGATTCAAATTACGCGAATCATCTCTTAGAAAATAATCATTCCTTCGACCCACAGTTTGAAATTTTGCATACAGATAATAAAATATTGAAGGTAGATCTTTGGGAAACTTTAGAAATCAATAAATACAAACACTCAGGTAGACTCATCAATGAACAAGTCGATTTAAGCCCTTCACCTCTATTGAATCTCTTCGGGGAGCAATCTATTCCTTAATTTTATTGGATATACCTGTCATAAATAACCACTTAAGAAGAAGCAACCCAATAAGCTTTGAATTACTCAAAAACATTTATAGTTATATTCTCATTTATATTTTTCTGTATATTCATTCGTCTGAAGAAGCTACGGTGTAGTGAAACGCGTTACGAATCGCAATTATTAAGTAAAATTCCTAAATTACAGTACTTGTTTTTTTATTATTAAAACTTTACGACAGAAATCATCACCTAGAAATCTACGCTTAAGTATCTCAGCTTAAGCATATGCTAACGAACAATTAATATGAAATCAATCACACTAAATAAAAAACACTAATGCGATTTATGTAATTGTGTATTAGAAGAGATTTAAGATGCTCATCAGTTAATTTGGATCTGTAAACGTTCCTTGTGTATTTCATTTTGGAAAACGTTTTCTCACACAAGTACGTTGTACCAAATACAGAAAACAACCCACGAGCAGAATTATGCAAATTATCAAATTGTACCAGTGGAAGACTCTTGTATAATTCCAATAAAGATAAATTTTGATATTTGTTCTTAAACATGTCACTGCACTGTAAATCAATGAGTTCTATTTGGACTTACGAAGCCAGAATCACAACGTCATTATCAAAAGTATTTTGAGGAAGCTTAGTTTAATTCGCTATCCCATCAAAGTCTGATAAACGAGAATCGAAATATTTATAGCACTCGTTATAGTTTCGACTGCTAAATCGACGGGATATTCAGTCTCTTTTCTGTCGCTAAATATTTCACGTTTTGAAATGTGTGAAACATTTTTACGTAATTTCGATTGAAATAGTATTATTTTCTGCCTGAACGTTTCGATATTGGTGTGTAAATTCTGTCCTTGCAATCTCGAATTTAGTTATCTCATATGATTTGTCAAATCAGCATAGAATGCTAATTTCCACAGCCATTCACTGATTCCTAAATCGGCGCAAGGAAGATGCTTCTCATTCAAAAAAATTTCGATCTCTGCTCGACAAATCCGAACATTTTCCGCACAAGGACTGTTGATGAATGATACAATGTAAGACTAATGGTTATGAACCACCATCATTTTTTGCAGCCTTTGACACAAGTGCGATCACTCCTCTATTTTTTCCACCTCCATCGGTGGTGATACATTTTAAGTTTTTCATTTTATCAATGGCATTTTCAACTCCCTTAAAAATATCTGCCCCAGTTGTCGTGCCGTGAATACTATCAATATCAAGCAGTTCTCATACACGTCATAGCTTTTACCTACTCTACGAATAAAAATCAACACCTGAGCAGTATCCGACGCATCCGTTGACTCATCCAAGGCTAGAGAAAACCACTCAAGATGTCCATTTTTGTCAGACAGTTGGGATGATATATTTTCTGCGATGTTTTGCACCCTTCGAGTCACAGTGTTTGCTGACAAACTGAGATTATTCAATAAATTCACCTTTTCACGGCATTTTCTTCCACTACAGCAATCAAGCTGTCTTTTATCATTTCTCTATCAGGGAATGGTTTTCCACGTTTTAAGTTTAAGAGCCACACGAAAGCTGGAGCGAGTTGCAGACTCTTGCTCAGCATTTGCTTTGGTAAATAAAGATTGGTGCGATTTCAGTCCGCGTTTCAAAGTTTCAAATTTTTCCGTCCGCAAGGTTCCTGTATATTTAGAGTAATTTTGAAGATGTTTCGATTCATTGTGACCTTTAATGTTATATTCTATGAGAACAGCTATGGTTTCATTACAAATTGAACATAGCGCCTTATTACTGCATTCAATCAAAATATACTGAAAGTTCCATTTATCTTGGAACGTTATTCATTCACTATCTATTTTTCGCTTCCTTTCCATACCAATAAATCAAACATGAAACAAGTCCAATCAAAATGATCCTACTTATGCACGGGTGTTACTTTATTTTACAATAGGCAGTTTTGCTTCTTTCGCCTTTCCCCGCAAACTGACTCTTAAAGGCGCCGTTAGCGTTTTAATACCTATGCAATTACTACCATTTAAAAGCGAAAAATCTAGTCAGAACTAGAGCTTTCTCGAACCAATGCGGAAATTCTCAAACATGCCACCTGTTAGTAATTAGTGGGTAGCCGAAATAGTACCTGCATTACAGACCTGCATAGTATTACTACTCGCCACTAGATGTCCCTACTTGTCATAATATACTGAATACACAATCAATAGTAATTGAAATGCAGAACGCACATGTTTCCTTAGGTAGGCAAAAAAATTAAAATCGTTTTGGGCCTTGGAAGGTACCGAAAAAAATATTAAGGCACTAAGGCTTCAAAGTTTGGAGACCCCTGACTCAGATCAAGTGACGGGAGACGCACGGTGTGCTTCATAAAAAATTTCAGGTATCATACTGCAGCCCGTGTATATACCGGGGTTGTTTACATTATCAGCATGGAACGTTTTGACGAAGGTTTCGATTTCTCTCCGAAGCGATTAGTCTGTGTACCCAATATATTGCAAGAAGAAATAGCGAAGACTTCGTGGCTAGTAATTCATTATTTTTCTCTGAGATACTTGCAATACAATCAAATATTTTAAAAACAGATGTTGCTGACTGACCAGTCGATGAGGAGTATAAAACTGAAAGAAAGAAACATAGTGCGATCGATGAGAACAGTCAATGATATTGCAGAACGTGGTGTTGCAATAATGGAAAATTTTGAGAAAATGATCACTATTAATGAAGGGCGACAGTAATATCTAGTTTGATTGTTGAAAATTCAGAAGAACCCTAAGAATTCAACCCTTGCTAAGTAATTATTTATTTGGCTTCTGTATTTCATCTTCAAACTCGACTATTTAAATAATTTGCCATTTATTTTGTTTTAGTTTCCACTGCTATGAATACATGTGGTAATTTATATGGAAAATGACTTTATATTTTGATTCTTCGTCTCAAGAGTCCCCTCGCAACATAAATATTAAATAAAAAAATATCATGTTCCTTTCAAAGCCAATATATCACTTTCCAAGTGCCTTAACAATTTTTCGAAAAAAAATTGTGAACCATTGAGGATCACCCTAATATATAAATGTTTCAAATTTAAAAAAAACGTTGAATACCTTACGCTCAACTTTTGGTGTGTGTTTTAAGTTACTTTTTGGACAAATTCGAAGATCGTCATCTTCATCTTCATCTAGAATACTTTGGCTCACAGAATCGAGTGTAGTGAACTGAAATGATGTTACTTTAGTCAAGAGTTTTACGGTTGAAATTAAACTTACTGTTTGAAGAGAACTGCTTGACATAACAAGTTAATTCCTTTTTTCAGCCGTTTTGTTTGTATCTTCTGCATCTGAAGCGATTTCCATGAAACCTTCGGAAGTATCATCTGCAGGATTTATGCAGGAGTATAACCATTTCTCGAAAAAAATTTAAGTTAAAATAGTATAATTTCGATAGAAGGAAACAATAATAATTTTGAATTTTTATTTCTCAACAGATTTTGACGTTAACCTCGAAAACTCACCTATTTCAATATGACATTCGGTATTTTTTCAGAGTGAAATCCTTGTATATCACAAGTTTTTAAAATCCCCAATTCAATTCAACATAACATATCTAAAATTGACAAATATTTTCAATTCTTATTCTGAATTTGATAAACCAGATCAATATTCATGAATGTCATTTGCGTGATAGATCAAATAGCATTTGATAAGAGTGAAGTTTCTTTTTGGAAGAGTGAACTTCAGATATTTACTGATATTACTTTTACGTGTTCTTTAGTATGAACTCTAACCAAAATATTATCAGTGAGACGAATACACCTCTCCAAGGAATTAACCAACAATTTCAATATTTAAATTTTATTTTGGTCGCCAGCTATTTACACTGGTCGACAGATTTTCACTACACAAAGTAGATCTTTATTTCTGAAAATGAAAATACTCTTTCAATAATAAGAAAAATATTCCTAAAACCCTAACACGAACCCTTTTTCAATAGCTCAATAAGATCTTTTTGCATTTGCAGATAGTAAATGTAACGTGGAAATCTGCTTATGACGATTGTTGCTTGATTTCTTGTTAGTTGACAAAACTGTTTTCCATACTGAATCGGAGTTTGAAAACGATCTATCATAAAGTTTACAGGTGGACCTTTTTCGAAAGAACGCGTCCCGGTCGACCATCGACCACGACCGACGAAGCTCACGTTAAAAAATCGAAGATTTAGAGCTTGTAAATCATCGCTAGATCTTGCTGATTATGAGGACATTTCAAAAGGATCAGTCAATACCATTTAAAGAATTTTATGCTTCTCAGACGCATCAAAACTAGATTGGTACCGAAAATACTGAATATTCTGGAACAATATTTTTCTTGGCCATTTCACCAAAAACTTGACCGCCGTGTTTACATGATTTAGTACCGTGTGACCATATCTAAAATCGGCTTAAGGGGGTATTATGGTCTGAAGCCCTATTTCTTGGGTATTTTTCAAACTAGGATAAAAAAATACAGAAACATTTTTGCTATCCTTTTTTCATACAATATTTATTCATTTTTAAAGTAGATAAAAAAATTAAAATAAAAAAAGTAAAAAATTCATTCAGTGACAGGCCGGTGAAGGGGGGGTTGCCTGTCAAACGGTGCTTCCTGGTTGACATTATTCCAACCATTGTAGTGATCTAAATATAACAAACAAAAAATTAATAATGGGTAAAAATATTGCTTTCTCTTGGACCTTGACCGAAAAAACATATTCACAATATGGCGTCCACTTGAAAAAGAAAAATTTTCACCACTTACGAATTTTAAAAATACAAATTAAAATTTTTCAAACTCCAAGTTATAAAGAGATGTATAAAGAAGATTCTCACAAAATTTCTAAGAAATCGGTTAGGTAGAATTCGAGATATCGTGTCAACCACCTCAACAAAAGGAGTTTTGGGAAAAACGCGTCTTAAGTTTGAGAAAGATTTCTATTAGAATAACTCAGATAATAATATTTAAAACTCACTTTAGATTAATCGGCGATCCCATATCCATAGATTGGACCTTCTTCTCTCTCAAAATCGGGATTTTGTGGAGTTCTTCCTTCTAGAAGAGCTGTTCTGCCTGCTTTTGAAGCAGCAGAAGCTCGTAGTTCAGAGGGATTAATCCTCGGCCAGCTACCTAAGCTGCGTAACAGAATCCGCTGTATCTCCCAAAATATTTTGCAAAATCCTTTTGAAAGCATATTTTTGAAAGACAGCTTTGAAAATATGCGAAAAAAAGGAATCGACTTTTCTAATTTTCTAGGCCAGAATACCCCCTTCTGTTTTGAAGATTAGAATACCCGTTGCATTGTATCTGAAGGGGATTATTTTGAAGATGATGAAATTGATTTTGAAGGAACAAAGATTTCTCAAATTAAATTCTGAGTAACTTCATTTTTGGATACAGTAGTATATCACATCCAGAGCACTTTCTTAATATTGTTTGATGTTTTCTTCTGTAAAAATCATTCATTTCTTAGAAATATAATTTTCAGAAGAAGAAACAAAGATTTTAGGTAGTCTTTTATATTTCGGAATATCAATATCGTGTCTCACATTCATTAATTTTCATTCGAGTTTTTCAATGATCCACCAAAAAATTGAATCAAAATATTTTCAAAAAAGGAGCTCGTTTTCTTTTCTTGTTGCTGATCTCAGAACAGTGCATAAGACTTTTCGTATTAATATTCTGATTTTTGCGGAAGCACGTTTTCAGTTATATTGTTCGCAAATTTTGTAATTTCAGATGAAACATTTTCAAGTTAACACTCGATTTTTCACTCGTAATCTATTTTAAACAATATCTTTTTCGAAGAAAATCTTTATGATGTTGACATTCACATCTGACACTGACGCTGTCTCGAAAATCATGTCAATTGATGTCCTTTGGTTCAATTACGGAATATTGATTCCGTGTCTAGTTATAGAATGAAAATACATGAAAAACACATACGAGTCATGTATTTCCGAATAAAAATATTTACACTCAAGAATGAGAATGTTTGTATTCTATTATGAGAAACGATTTTAGAATTATTACATTTACTGCTGATCGTGGAGAAAATATATTTTGATTTCCAAACCGATTTAATTGAACGAGTATAAGACCCATTTCAGCTTATAAAGAATTAATAAATATCTGAACTTCAATTTTGGAACCACAATTATTTGGTGAATTGATTCATTCCTCGTCTCTATCAATGAAAGAGGTGAATTCTCTCCATTATTGCAAAAATTCTTCGAAAAATTTTCTAATTGAGACCCTGAAACAGCATTTTACACTTCGGAATATATGGAACTTGACATTTAGGCTGTGCTTACCACCAAATGTTCTTTACTGAGCAAACATGCGAATATGGGAGAGGATATTAACTATCGATTAGGAAAATACAACCCAACCATTCCGAGACGAAGGTTTAAGTGTGGGATTAATGAATGATTTTACCACCCTCTATTCAAAATCAACGAAAACTTCAATTAATGATGCCAAGAGATTTCTGAGCGGTTACAAGAGCGTAATAATTACTTATAAGAAATGCTTCATTTATTTGATTTCAGAAAATTCTATGCGGAATTTCTTGATGACTCATATTTTAAACAATCTTTCATAACTTAAAAATGATGGAGAAAAGTAGCTAATATAAACGGTTTCTAAATAGAGATAAAAATTAAAATTTAATTGATGAGGCTTTTACGTGTTAAAATTTCAATAAGTGTGAGTTATTTATGTCTAAATTATCTTTAAGAAATTCTAGTGAATACCTAAATCTATTGATCTCCAGTACTTCTAGAAGGTTGAGTTTTATACCTCTATTCTCAGAATGTAGGATTTTAAATTCTGAATTGAAATAATGACTATTTTTCTAGGATAATTTGAATAATTCGAATCGGTTTTTCCATTGATGAATCTACGTTTATGTTTTGAGATTCTAACATTGAAATTTCTTCCTGTTCTATATATACTGGGTGATTCACCAGTGGCGAGAAGCTCTGTAGCTTGTACTCTCTTGAAGATTTCATTTTTGTTCAAACGCTATTGTATTTATAAAGTAAGAATATACTTCAGCAATTTATTCCGCAGTAAACAGGGTAACCCAATTTTCTATAAATGAAATCTTGGGTGGTTTTTTTAGATTGCTAGCCTTTTTTGTTCGAGATTCAGGAGCGGTCTAAACTCTGCTATAATGTCTTTAGCTCATAAGTTTTTTTTGGTGAGTAGTTTCGTCACAATATTTTTTTTTCCGTAAAAATTTATGAAAATAGGCTCTCACATCATCGCATGCTCCTTCGGCCTGAGAGGATGAATACTTTTTCCTTTAGTTTTCTTAGTGCCCAAGGATAGCTTTATTGAAGAATTGAAATAGATTATCCTCATTTTATACAGGTGCGACTCAAAAAATCATTGAATATTGTAATTTCAAAAATATCATATCTTGATTCTTTTAAATGGAACACCTAGTATTTTATTATTGATTTCAACGCATAAAATATTGTGCTATATTTTTGCAGAAGTAACCTCATCTTCATCTTCGTCCATTTTCGAAATAAAAAAAAAAAACTAAAATAACTAAAATCAGAGGTTGCGAAAGAAGAGTTTATACAGGGATATCCACCAGGACCGTCCGTTAAATAGTTTTTGAGTTCCAATTACAATATCAAGCTGAAATTTTATACGCGGCAATATCTAGCGATTTCCAATTGAAGTAAAATATTTTCGAAGTGATACCGTTTCCGGTTATACCGGAAGTAGGTCATCACTTTGTTATTTCAAATGGCAATTTACCTTTTTTATTATACATTTAGAACCGACATTTGAGCAAGGCATAAAATACCCAAGTTGTTGGCACTTATCTGTCAAAACTTTTGACAGATTTAATTAGTTTTGTTATAAACTCGATTTTTGAGGAACATTTAAAAAAATGGTAGCTCGTAGATCTTTCGCACTACAGACACAATTTTTGCTTGGCTGGATAGAAGAAGGATTAAGGAATTTTTTAAGCAGTCTATGCATCTCAAATGTTTATTGCGTTATTTTGTATAATTTTTTTCAATTTGGCCGTTTTCAAACAGCAATAACTCAATTTTTTCAAATGGCAAAAGCCAATTTTTATATCGCCATCAAATGAACCGTCAAATTTCAGATGGAATTGTATCAGCATGTACTATACCCATATCTTACAGTTCCGAAATAATATATTGAATTTTGATGATTTTGCAAGAACAAACAGAGAATGCTTGGAAATATTTGAATCAAGTAGCTGAACTGGCTACGCTCACATGACAGGTGCCTAAAATTAATGTACTTGTCACTTAGTTCATTTGAATTTGATATTTCAACAAGAATTGTTGGTAGTTTGAAGTGAAAATTTTTGAAAAACACCAGATTGATAATAAAATGGCTGATTATTCAAACGAGGATATGTTTAATCTCTTTTTAATTCACGGCGAATGTCAAAAAGAGGAGGATAAAACTTGCAGGCAATTCAATAACCAATTTCCAAATTTGGCGTCTATGAGTGAAACAAAATTTCGAAGGAGTAGAAGCAATTTTCTGCAATGTGGAGGAACAAAATACATAGAAACTAGAAGAAAACCAATTCTCGAGAACGATGACAATCAAATTAATACGCTAGCGTATTTTCGTGCCAATCCACATGCGTCCATTAAGTCAGCATCAATGGATATTGGATTGAGATATACTTCCATTCAAAGGATCCTTTAAGAAACATAACATGAACCCGTATTCTTTTATCAGACAACAAAAATTGAAACCAACTGACCTTCCCAATTTTCTTCTCAAAAAATAAATTGGGCCTGAAAGGGTTAGAAAATTATCAAGAATGAGCACGAACTATTCTAACCTCGCCCTAAAACGGCTTCCAGCTGTGTGTCTACATGTTTACAAACCCTTCGATATAATCAATGATTTATCAACGATGAAAATCCCACAAATTCCTTCCTCTTTCCGTAACTTCACTTATAACAATTGACACACATGAAGAGCTGTGTTTTTCCCGAATAAAATTCAAAGCAGAATACGAAGAAGAGGATACTTTCACGTCAGCCATAATTTGTAATCTGTACTTCAACCCATATTTACGACAGGCCAACAACGGTGTGGGAAATTTCTACGGACGACGTTTTTAAATTGATGTACAATATGGGAGCTGAATTTCCAAAGTTTATGATTCTATCTGCCACGTATAATATGATTTTATTCGAGGTCTAACGATTTTGCGACGCTCTGGTTTGCCCAGCTGAAAATTCTCATCTTTTTAAATTATGATGAATATAATTCAGAAGATGAGGTTTTTATCCGTTATTATCATTATATTCTTAAGGAAAATTAGTAGATGATTGCAAAGTGACAATCTGATTTCTGTTTGTGTTTGTCAAAACTGCGGTTATGCTTACATATCCTAATATGGAATTGTTAAAATTTCTATCGATACAAATTTTATCACAAATTCCACATGGGTGTCTGCAAACACCTGTTTTGAATTCTTCATGAGTTTTAGTAATTGCGAATGATGATGTCTGTAACGAATAGTTTATGTGAAATACAAAATCATTCCAACCAATAAAGGTAGTGTTTCAACAACGGATGACTATGATTTATTTTCAAAATAATATCCATAAAATTTTTTGCTAGTAATTTGATTGATTTGATTATTTTCAAATATAATCAAAGATTTCCTCTGAAATAAATTAATATCTTAACAAAGGTATACTTATATATATATATATATATATATATATATATATATATATATATATATATATATATATATATATATATATATATATATATATATATATATATATATATATATATATATATATATATACTAACGAGGCCAAGAATTTCTGGGGAATATCTAAATCTGTTAATCTCACGTACTTCCAGAAGGTTGAGTTTTATACCTCTATTCTCAGAATGTAGGATTTTAAATTCCGAATTGAAAGAATGAATATTTTCCCTAAGATGATTAGAATAATTCGAATCGGTTTTTCCATTGATGAAACTGCGTTTATGTTCTGAGATTTTAACATTGAAATTTCTACCTGTTCTACCTATATAAAAACAATTGCAATCTGTACATTCCAATCTATAAACACCTGATTTATTTTCTCTATTAATTGGAGACATTTGAATTTGGGAGGCTTTTACTTGGTAAAATTCCATTATCAATAATAAAAACAAGTACTGTGTTTTAAGAATTTTACTTAATAATTGCGATTCGAAACGCGTTTCACTACACCGCAATTATTAAGTAAAATTCCTTAAACACAGTACTTGTTTTTATTATTAAATGGAGAACCTCAATTTGTTGATGTTTTGAACGCTATATTCAAATTTGAGTTTTTAAGAAAGGACCTTATTGCTAATATTGCCTATATATGTTAAACTATTGAATTTCTTGTCTTTATGTTCACCGATTGGATAAATATGTTGTAAGGCTAACTTTTGTTTTTTCTCATATAAGATGCTGCTAACTAAATTTGTATCATAACCATTATTTATTGCGATCTGTTTTATCAAATTCAATACTTTGAGATAATTTTCATTAGACATTGGTGTGCTTAAGAGGCTATGTATATAACTATTAAATGCTGCAACTTTGTGTTAGTAAGGATGAGCCGATGTGAAATGAATTGTGATATCTGTATGAGAAGTTTTATGATCAATTGAAAACTGGTGTTTATTTTTATTATTTGATCTTGTTATTTTCAAGTCTAGGAAATTGATCGAGTTGTTTTGTTCTGTTTCAGGAGTGAATTTTATATTTGGGTGCAGGTTGTTGATGAAATACGAATACAGTGAATTGACTGTTTGTTCCTGTGAAACACACAATAACGTCATCGACATATCGATACCAATATAGAAAATGTTTACTAAACGGGCGTTTATGAATAGTTCTTTCTATATTATTTATGATGATTTCTGCCAAAAGAGGGCTTAAGGGGTTTCCCATTATAATTCCCTCATCACTTTTATAAAAACAAATAAGTTGTTTATCAAGTTTATCAAGAATGATAAAGCTGCTGTGTCAGCGAAACGTCGTCGAAGTTTTTCAAATAAAGTGTAGATTAAAGTTAAACCTTGTGTTTTTATCTCATTTATATCATGGATCTACATCAAGTAACGGCCTCCACAATTCAAAAACTTAATCTATTGGAAATTTTAGATATCAACAAAGAAAAGAATTCAGGTAGGTTACTTAATAGTTAATTAGATTGAAATCCTTCTACTTTACTCAATCTTTTCAATTCATAAAGTAAGCAACTCCGATGGGTTTTCCAACAAACCCCTTGTACTTGAACCTATTGTAATATTAAGTACGAAATGAGACTAATATATAAGGAATAACTCTGTTCATTAGTTTGTATCTATCTGATGAAACCACAGTATAGTAAAACCGGTCATAGGTTTGTTAATATAGTGAAAATCTAAATGCCATAGCTTTATTTTATTGAAAATATGAATATCGGTTTTCATCAAGTAACGACCTGTTCAATCGAATTATCAAGAGATGAACACAGCAATATTTTGAATTATTCATTTGTAATAATTTTTCAAAATAAAGTTGTATTTTTATAAAAAGAGCGAGAAATTTGTTGCAGATAGAATCTTCATTTTTCAAGCAAAAAATCAGAAAATGCTCCTGTATATGAAATATTCATTCGTTTATGTACCAAAAAGAGCGAATCCTCAGAAACATTTTTTGGCGCTCCTGTATTTCTTAGGAATATGCGTTTCTGCCGTTATGTCATGGATACATCGATTTATTGAACATTAGACATGATAACATCTGTAGCCAGCTAGTAATGAAATAAACATCTAATATTATTTATGTGAGATGACAAACATTTCCAAAAATAAATACATAAACTTTCGCCAAATGAATTCGGCGACTTATCATTCAGATCTTCAGTTCAGTTATGTTATTTTGATTTTGATAATAATGTTCACACTGATTTATGCGATGATATATTTAGACAGTTATTTCGATTTCTGCGTCCTGACATAATAATTATACATGTAGTATTTCATATTTTTGACATTTTTGCCTCCCGACTGGGGTCTCGAACGTACGAAGCGCATATTTTTTGTGGAGAGAAACCAGGCCCGTTTAAATTGAATATAAGAGAGTCGCAGAAGCCAAAATAAAAAGCGCACGGTTTTGTAGATTTAATTCTGGTTGTGAATTGGGACAAAGAACGTTATTAAATTCGTGACTTCATATTTTTCACGTCACCTTAATACGTTTTACGAAGTAGAATGGATTTATTATGACGAAATGAAATTTTCAAAGTTCCAATGGAATATTTTTGGAGAAAATTCAAATAGAACACTTTCATTAGACTGTATTATTGCAGTTTTACCAATATTTCCTAAATTATCATTTGATCTAATTTCAAACCTTCAACCGGAATAATTTGTTTCCAAAGTTACATAGTGCCGAATAAATGAATTAATATCTCAGATAATTAATGAATTAATAATAGAACAGAATTTATTATTTTCATTCTCAATTTCTTAACTCGATATACATCATTATTCCTAAAAATGATCGAATTTAACATTATTTCGAAATAATAACAAATCATAATTAAAAATTAGATAACAATTAATTGCAATTATTATAATCACATCTTTTTCATCACAGTTGACTAGTAGAATATAATATTGTTTAATTTGTTTAATTTACGTTGATGATGATACTGCACAATTTTCCATAGGTACTTACTGATTTCAATAAAACAGTTTCCAAGTAATTTTCTTATTTTACCTCCTGCACAGTGGCAGAGCGAGCAGAATTATATAGCATGCTTATCGCAATTGAAACATGTAAAGGTATTGAACGATATTGCTGAAAGGGCACTTGCTTCAGTTCAAGAATTCATTCAGTTCAAAGAGTTTAAAGTACTAAAGATGATGGACAAAAATAGTATCTATAGAAAATTGAACAGTATCATCTCAAATTATACCCTTTGTGCAATAATCAATATTATAAAAATCCAACTAGTCAGCAATGATGTAATTGTATAATAATAAAAATAATAATTGTGACCCCTCAGGGGCTCAAAAACATTGTTTCTGAGTACGGGCTTAGCGAACCCCGGGTACCCAAGCTGAACCTGGCAGTAGGTATAAAATGCAACTTATCCAATGATGTACAATCTAAGGAATAAACGGGTGAATCGACATTGTACCACCATAACCTCTTGTCGCGTTCAAGATTTAGGAAGAGGGTCTTGTTCGGTGAGTGAGTCACAGTCTCCCTCGGTTAGCGACGGAAGCAGCATGATATCGAGTAGGGATACTGCAACACAAAACCAAGTGGGAAATAACATCAACACCTCCCAACCGACTCTTGATGTTTCAACGGCGGCGCAAGCCATTATGCCTACGACCACGAGAGCCGGACTCCCTAGGAAACGCATGAAGTGGACTCCAGAAATGAATACCTTCATTATGCGTTCCTATTACAAGATTACAAACTTGGAATCGGAAATGACAGCATACAGATACGCGTTACATCTTGCGTTCATAGAAAAATATCCTGAATTACAGCACATATCCGAGCAGAGAATTTCGGATCAACGAAGAACAATTGTTAAAAACAGGCTACTTTCTTCAGAAACGCTGCAAAACTTACGAAAAGAGGTCATAATGGAACTCAGAAGCGAAAATGATACTCATAACGGTATACCTGCTGGAGTCAATGAAAGAGTTACAGATAACATCGAAGCCACGGAAACGAATATTAACATGGAACGTCCTCCTGAGCCGAATCAGCAGAACGAATATATGTATTTAGCAAGATCAGAACTTAACAGAGCAATGACTGAGTTCAGTGGTAGTAACCCAACTAAAAGACCTAAACTGCCCAAACTCAAGACGAACAAGAACACCAATATCATCCTAGCAAGCGTAAACTCAGTGTTTGAAAAATATGCCGACCAGAACACCTTGGAGAAGATTCATACATTGATTTACTGTGGAGCAGTAGCGGTTCTTCGACTTCACAAACAACAAATCTCTACAACTCTGATTCAAGCTGAGCCAAAAAGCGTCAGAAAACCACCATGGCAAAAACGACTGGAGAAGGATATTGATAATATAAGAGCAGAAATCGCTCGCCTCACAGAATTCCTGAGAAACAGAAAACCCTCAAGGCGCTTGAAATCACATATACGCAAAATTTATAGGAAAATTGGTACAAATACAAAACACCCTAATCACAAACAACACATCGACGTGTATATGGACACTTTGAAACAGAAACTCCAAGCAAAAGCAAAGAGGCTTTCAAGATACGTCGAGTGTACTGAAAGGAAACACCAAAACCAAAGGTTCCTCCAAAACGCAGCCAATTTTCATAAGGGAAATAACAAAACTGCGACCAACAATAACAGAGAAGTACCTGACGCACAGTGCTTGACCGACTATTGGTCATCACTATGGTCGAACCCCAAAGAACACAATAGAGATGCGGAATGGATCACGAATGAAAAAGAACGCCTCGATATCAGACATACGGACTTCGATGGAATAACGGAGGAAGAAATCACAACAGTAGTTCGAGCGACCAACAATTGGAAGGCCACAGGTATAAATAATATCCACAACTTCTGGTACAAGAAGTTTGATAAGCTCCACGGAGCCCTAGCGAAACAGCTCACGTATGTTCTTCAACATCCCAAGAAAACACCCACTTTCCTAACGCAAGGCTTAACATATATGCTACCTAAGAGCGATAGAACACAGGATCCGTCTCAATATAGGCCAATCACTTGCCTGCCAACACTCTACAAAATACTCACCTCATGCATATCCAATCGAATATACCAACACGACAACCATATATTAGCAGAGGAGCAGAAATGATGCAGAATGAAACACCACGGGTGCAAGGAACAACTCATCATCGATTCTGTGATAATGAAACAGGCACACGTAGGGCATCGGAATGTTCATTCAGCTTTTCTCGATTATCTGAAGGCATTCGATACTACCGCCCATTCTTGGCTTGTTGAAGTATTGCAGATTTACGAAATTCTCCCAGCCCTGGTAGAGTTCTTGAAGACAACAATGACACACTGGCGCACGAGCCTATTCCCTTTGATTGCTGAATCTGGGAAAGGTAAATTATATCCAGCTACTAGCTGAGATAGTGCATAAGTCCACGATAATACATATATATGGTAAGCATACTAAACAAACAATTTGTAACGGTAGTGATCGATATTGCTGAAAGAGCATATGCTTCAGTTGAAGAATTTATTAAGTTTAAAGAGTTTAAAGTACTAAAGATGATGGAAGAAAGCAGTATCAATGGAAAATTGTACAGTATTATCGCAAATTATACCCTATGTGCAATAATCAATATTATGAAGATCCAACTTGTCAGCAATGATGTAAATATATAATTATAATAATTATTGTATTGCAATATGGCAAGAATTCTAACCAATCACTATGTAATGGTAGTAAACGATATTGCTCACAGAGCAGTTGCTTTAGTTAAAGAATTAATTCAGTTTGGTATTAAAGACGATGGACAAAAGCAGTATCTATGGAAAATTCTACAGTATCATCGCAAATTATACCCTACGTGCAATAATCAATATTATAAAAATCCAACTAGTCAGTAATGATGTAAATATATAATTATAATAATTATGATATTGTAATATAGCACGAACGCAGTACTATCACTATGTGAAGTACTGAACGATATTGCTGAAGGAGCAGTTGCTTCAGTTGAACAATTTATTCAGCTTGGTAGTAAAGACGATGGACAAAATCAGTATCTATCTAAAATTGTACTGTATAATCGCAAATTATACCCTACGTACAATAATCAATATAATGAAAATCCAACTAGTCAGCAGTGATGTAAATATATAATTATAATAATAATTGTATTGTAATATGGTCAGAATTCTAACCAATCACTATGTATTGGTAGTGAACGATATTGCTGGAAGAGCAATTGCTTCAGTTGAAGAATTTATTCAGTTCAAAGAGTTTAAAGTACTAAAAATGATGTACTA
Organism: Cryptolaemus montrouzieri; assembly: GCA_013387265.2. Taxonomy (NCBI): domain Eukaryota; kingdom Metazoa; phylum Arthropoda; class Insecta; order Coleoptera; family Coccinellidae; genus Cryptolaemus; species Cryptolaemus montrouzieri. The sequence goes on from JABFTP020000021.1 coordinate 9,780,198, forward strand.
AAGCAGTATCCATGGGAAATTGTACAGTATCATCGCAAATTATACCCTACGTGCAATAATCATTATTATAAAAATCCAACTAGTCAGTAATGATATATAATTATAATACATATTGTATTGTAATATGGCACGAACGCTAACCAATCACTATGTGTAAGTAGTGAACGATATTGCTGAAAGAGCAGTTGCTCAAGTTGAAGAATTTATTCAGCTTGGTACTATCAATGGTAATTTCACAGTATCATCGCAAATTAGATATTATCATATTATATTATATATACGCTACGTGAAATAATCAGTATTATGAAAATCCAACTAGTCAGTAATGATATATAATTATAATACATATTGCATTGTAATATGGCACGAACGCTAACCAATCACTATGTGTAAGTAGTGAACGATATTGCTGAAAGAGCAGTTGCTTCAGTTGATGAATTTATTCAGCTTGGTACTCAAGACAATGGACAAAATTAGTATTATGCCCTACGTACAATAATCAATATTATAAAAACCCAACTAGTCAGCAATGAGTAAATGTATAATTATAATATTTATTGTATTGTAATATGGCTACTATGTAAATGTAGTGAACGATATTGTTGAAAGAGCAGTTTCTCAAGTTGAAGAATTTATTCAGCTTCGTACTATCAATGGTAATTTCGCAGTATCATCGCAAATTAGATATTATCATATTATATTATATATACGCTACGTGAAATAATCAGTATTATGAAAATCCAACTAGTCAGCAATGATGTAAATGTATAATTATGGTAATTTGAATTGTGGAGGCCGTTACTTGATGTAGATCCATGATATAAATGAGATAAAAACACAAGGTTTAACTTTAATCTAAACTTTATTTGAAAAAATTCGACGACGTTTCGCTGACACAGCAGCTTTATTTATGTTTAAAGCTGCAACTTTGTGTTGAATTGGATGTAATGAGTAGTTATGTATAATTGTATCAGTATGTGTTGGTTTACGAAAGACCGAAAAACATGTTTATTATTTCGTTTAGTGATTTTCAAGTCCAAAACATTAATGGAATCGTTCTGTTCAATTTCTATCGTGAATTTAATGTTCAAATGTTTCATTGGAACTACTCGTCAATTAGACTTATTTCTTAATCTCATTAATTCCATCCATTTGAACATTAAATTCACGATAGAAATTGAACAGAACGATTCCATTAATTTTTGGACTTGAAAATCACTAAACGAAATAATAATCATGTTTTTTCGGTCTTTCGTAAACCAACACATACTGATACAATAATACATAACTACTCATTACATCCAATTCAACACAAAGTTGCAGCTTTAAACAGCATGGTACATCGGTTACTCAATTTACCTTTATCAGTAGAAGATTATAATAAAGAGTTAAACATCATCAAACAGATAGCCATTAATAATTCATATAATCCGGATATGATAGATCTAATCATTCGTAAAAACTGTATCAGAAAGCAATAAATGAAGTATATCCTATTCATAAAGACTATAAAATATTCAACAGTTTAACATTCTGCGGTTCTGCAAGTACAAATGTTAAATCCTTTCTCGTCAAACAAAATCTTAATATAACTTTCAAAACTTCTAATAACTTAGGTAAACATATTGAAAATAATAAATCCCGTGTTGAAAAATCAAGTAAATCAGAATCTATAAACTCAATTGCGGTTCATGTGATAAAATTTATATCGGTAGGACCTATAGGAGTTTTGGCATAAGAACATCTGAACATAAACGTAGCTTCGATAAAAATAAATCTGATTCAAATTATTCAAACCACTTAATAAAAGGAAACCATTCATTCAATAAAAACTTTGACATATTACATATAAATCAAGAGGTTTAAAATTAGATCTCCTAGAAGCATTAGAAATAAATAGATACAAACATTCGGACAAGCTTTTGAATGAGCAGGTAGATGTGAATTTTTCACCCCTACTTAACTTGTTTAATTAGTTTTTATTACCTTTCCTACTAACTGTACAATGGCTCGGTGTGGATTTTCCTGTTATTCATCCAACTTGTTCTACGATTTGTTTATAATACCATACTCTGCATTCTGTTTGTCATTCTGATGAAGCTGCTGTGTCAGCGAAACGTCGTCGAATTTTTTCAAATAAAGTGTAGATAAAAGTCAAACCTCGTGTTTTTTATCTCATTTAATTATGGTAATAGTTATTAATTTTGAAGAATTTTGATAAATTATGAAGTATATTGAGTAAATTAAAACCTAGTTTCACAAATATTTGCATTCCTCATGACTCTTCTCACCTCTTGCAAAATGAACTAGCCGTTTTCAACTCAATGATTCATTGAGCATTTTCTTTGACACTTTCAATTGATAATCTTAACAAAGAAATTTACATCAAAAAAGTTTTTGCCATAATAACGGTTACCCCACTACCATAATAGACAAAATAGTTAGCTTATAATAGTATATACTTCCATGTGAAACAAAATACCGATATTCAGAAATTTTCTCTATTAACTCATTTCGACCCATTTTCACAGCAAGTTGCAAATCAAATGTCAAATCACCACACTTCCGAAATATATCAAATGCAAAAGAGTTATTTTTCCTGGATTTATTTGACTGTTTGCTTCTATCTCTAACTTGAAATTGATTTCTGGGTGGATATTGTTGATGGAATTCAGGAAAAGATCAAGTTGACTTGATATACCAGTGAAGTACGCTAGTACATCATCAACATAACTATACCAAACAATTATTTGCGAAGATCTGGGATTTTGAAAGATTTTTTCTTCTACATGACTCATGAATATTTCAGCAAGAAAGGTACTTAAGGGAGAGCCCATAGCAAGGCCTCCAGATTCTTCAAAAAAAAATTATTGAATTGGAAATAGTTTTCTTAAAGACAAAGGTTGAAAACAATAATATCATTGTAAATAGTAGGATTGATATGGAAACAGTTGAAAATGGTGAAAATTAAGGGTAGACAGTCATCTCCGGGGACATTATAAAACATATCGTCGATGTATAAGGAAATCAGAAAATCATTTGTAGGTACTGTAACATTTTGTTGTTATTTGGAAAGTTTTAGTAAATTTTTAAAAGGAATATTTTGGAATAAAATCTGTCGATTTGTTGAAAATGTAATCTAGCTCTTCAGAAAGTTTTTACGTTAGAGAACTACTTTGAGAGACAACTAGACGATTGTGGGCATTTTCTGTGTGAGTTTTAATAAATCCGTGAAGTTTGGATGCACAATATGGATGAGGGATCATTTTGGTAGGATGTTTGGAATTTTAGATTTGGATCACAATTCAATTGGGAAACCTATTTATTGTCGAATATGAAGCATTCGTGAATTAATCAGTATCCAGTTAGTGAATTAATCAGTATCCAATTTATGAATTGAACAGTATCCAATAAGTATTCGATCAGAGTTCAATCTAGTTTTTCAGTTAAATAATTTAATTGAATTAATGAAGTCATTAGTAAGGTTTAGTGTTTTTAGTATACCGAAAAATAATGAAGCCCTCAAATCTATTGAGCTAATTTATTCGATTTCATTCCTAACATAGCTGTTATTATTTATATGGATATTCATTTCACTATTTTTCTCTCCATTAACATTCTGGATTTAACTATTACCAAAATTAACGGCTAATATGATTTTTCTATTTTCATAATCCATCGTATACAGATATTACTATTCACAGCTCATCTACTCATCCTTATTCACATAAATTAGCTGCTTACAATACTACGCCTAACTACATCTCTAAATTCAACATTGAATCTTTACAAAACGAAAGTACTAAGAATCTATACCAAACACGACTCGAGGAAAAGATCAACCTTAACCCTAAAGTAAATACAGACAACATAAACGCCGCATGGAATAAAGTGAAAAACAACATAATTAACAGCGCAAAAGAAGCCATTGGGGATCGAAGAATCAATATAAACAGTCATAGAAAAAATAAACCATGGTTCACACAGGAAATCAAAGAGTTAGCAAAAGAAAAGAAGAACGCATATATCAGATATGTCAATCACAGAACACCAGAAGAGTACCAAAGATATAAAACAGAAAGAAATAGAACAACGAACAGAATTAAAGAATTAAAAAAATATATTGGGAAAGATTTACAAATGACATGGAACACGACTTACGAGGAGCACAGAAAAAGGTATGGAACATGTTGAGAAACAGGAAAAAACCAATCACCGAAGAACTGCAGATCAATGTAATAAAACCAGAAGAGTGGGTGAAATATTTCCAGAACTTATACCTGGGAGATAATGATAACGGTAACAATGAGGAACGAGAAATCGAACAACAAAACACACTCTACGAAGAAACAGAAAATGACATTATCAGCCTAGAAGAAGTACAACAAGTAATCCATAAATTATAAAATAGAAAATCACCCGGCCCGGACAACATAAATAACGAACTAATTAAATATGGGGGAGCAGAAATAACAAAACTATTCCAAAAAATTGAAAACAACAAGGAGATACCAGAAGAATGGAGAGAGAGCATAACAATACCCATATACAAAAGAGGCGTGAAGACAAACCCAGCAAATTATAGAAGCATCACACTCCTTAACTCTGCATCGAAACTACTCACTAAAATTCTATCGCAAAAGATATATGACAAAGTAGGTGTGTCTGAAGAACAACAGGGATTCCGACCAAATAGATCAACAACAGATGCAAACTGGTGGAGAAGTCCATAGAGTTTGACAAACCGATGTTTATATGTTTTATAGATTTGGAAAAGCCATTCGACAGAATTCGAATGAACGATGTGATCGCTATCCTTAGAAATAAAAACTTAAGCAATAAATACATAAACATAATCAAAGAACTAAATAACTCTAATAAAACGAAAGTAAAAACTACACAGGTACTTACAAGCGAGATCAAAATTAACGCAGGCATTAGACAAGGTGACAGCCTCAGCCCATGTCTATTTAATTTAATCATGGATGAAATAATAGCAGGTGTTAACCAAATGAACCAGGGCTATAGGATGGGTAACAAAACTATGAGAATACTGTGCTACGCAGATGATGCTTTACTAATAGCCGAGAATGAGGACGACCTACAACGCCTACTACAAAAGTTCAAAGTAACAGCAGAAAAATATAACATGGTAATATCAACACAGAAAACCCAATCGATGGTAATAGCGAAAGATCCAATTAGATGCAAACTAGTAGTGAACGACCATATAATAGAGCAAGTTTCACACTTTAAATACCTAGGAGTAGAAGTATCGAGCGATAGGCAACTATTACAAGAAGCAAAACAGCAGGCAATGAAAGCATCGAGTATATTTGGCTTCCTGAGAGATGTAATCTGGCGGAATAAGTACATAAGCACAGAAAGCAAAGTCCGAATCTATAAAACCTGTGTGAGACCCGTGATGACATATGCGGTTGAGACAAGAGCTTAGACAACAAAAACAAAACAACTAATGAGGACAACAGAGATGGGAACACTAAGAGCTATAAGAGGTATTACACGCAGAGATAGAATAAGGAATGAGGATATGCTAAGGGAGCTAGGTGTCCAGGATGTGGTGAGGTGGACAAGAGCACGTCGACGCCTATGGAGAGATCACGTAGACAGAATGTTCCCCGAACGTATGGCGAAGTGGGCAAAAACACAAAAACCCAACACTAGAAGACCCATAGGAAGGCCGAAAAAGCGATGGCATGAATTCTGGAGCTCCGGTTCGCAGTAGGGACTGTAACAGAAAAACAGGACATCGTCCTATTTAAAGAAGAAGAAGAAGAAGACAATAGTATGGTACATAGACTCATTAGTATCCCAATGTCACAAAATAATTTCATAAAAGAGCTAAATATAATTAAACAAATAGCAGTCAATAACGGCTACCGTCCAGCTATGATTGAGAACATGATTTCACGCAAAAAATTTCAAAAAGCAATCCAGGAATTATTTTCAAGTATAAAAAGTTCTAACGCAAAATACAACAGCTTAACTTATATTGGTAATCCTAGTCTAAAATTAAAATCATTCTTCTCGCATTATAATTTCAATATAGCATTCCGAACTGATAATTCTTCAGGCCGACATACCAAAAACTGCAAATCTGAAATTGATAGAGGTAATAAATCCGGTGTTTATGAAATGTCTTGCGGGGATTGTAATAAAATTTATATTGGTAGAAGTTTCAGAAATTTCAAAGTTAGATTATCGGAGCACAAAAGTAGTTTTAATTATCATAAATCAAATTCCCATTATTCTAATCACTTACTAGAAGAAAACCACAACTTTAATGATAATTTCAAAATTTTACACAATGAGAATAATAGACAAAACTCACTCTATGGGGACTTTTAGAGATTAACAAAGAAAGAATTCAGGTAGATGATTTAATAGTCAATTAGATCTAAACCCTTCTCCTTTACTCAATCATTTCAATTCATAAACTAAGCAACTCCGATGGGTTTTCCAACAAACCCCTTGTACTTGTACCTATTGTAATATTAAGTACGAAACGAGAATAATATATAATGAATAACTCTGTTCATTAGTTTTGTCTATCTGATGAAGCCACAGTGTTTTGAAACCGGTCATAGTTTTGTTAATATAGTGAAAATCTAAATACCATTTTTTATTTCCTCAAAATATATCCAGTTTGGGTTGTGTGTAATACGAAATAATTTTGAGAATTGCGGATTTGGTATAATTGGTGTCGTCTAAATTATTCAACGTGATAGTGGATTCAACCACCAGAATAACTATTACGTTTGTTAATTAAATATTTTTTACCTATTTTGTGATATTTTTCACAAAGTAAACAAAAATCACTATACGATTTCAAATTACTTAAAGAAAAGAAAAACAGCTTTCAAATATTTCGAGGGAACCTTCGAATCAAGATACTTTCATCCGAATTTATTATCACATAATGAGGTCAAATCAATTGACAGCCTCAACAGATAGTGTCCAGAAGAGATCGGTGCTCCACATCGACTACCCAGAGATCACGTGCCTTTCGCTCAAAGGTGCAGGATGCTGATCCTTCTCTTTTCTACAGGTGCCTTCGTGGTGAATGCTCTGAATAACTGATGGCTTGGTACCAGAAAAGATACCGTTCCAAAGAAAATCAAACCTCGAGAAAAACTCATCAGTCCGTCGGAAGGTCCGAATAGCTACGCCGCGTACGTCTCTCTATAGAAATTCTTTTTCTTACAATGCTCATGTGCTGTCGAAGTCGCTTCCATGGAATATCTTTTTGGTACGCTTGAGTGTCCATGTTTCAGAGGAGATGTGAAGCTGTCGGTCCTGTATAACAGAGATCTGTTGGATATTTAAGATCCCTTCCCTTGGAACGATAGGCGTTTGGAAAATTCCTGGGTTAGTGAGTTGACAGAATTTACCGGCGTGCCATTATCCGAAAGGCAGAAACAGAGCATTAAAGCTGCTCAAATGCGCTGTTTCTGCCTTTCGGTTAATGACACGCCAGGGAATTCTGTCACCTCACTAACCTGCTTGAGAGATGTCGTGTGGAAGAACGAGCATAAGACCATTGAGTGCAAAACGGGGTTTCACAAACCGTGTGTACGACCTATCGCCACCTATACAATAGAAACTAGGGCCGATACCTTCAAAACCATAATAATTCTTAGAACGTCAGACATGAAGACGATAAGGCAAATATCGGGAAAATCGCTCAGAGATAGAATCAGAAACGAGGTTATACGAAAAACATGTAACACTGAATATATTATACGATGGGCAAGAAAACGCAGATGAGGATGGAATGAACATGTAGACAGGATGGAAGAACGCAGACTAGTACGTATTGTACGAGACGGAAAACCAATAGCACCACGTCGGCCACCTAGAAGGATCCCAAGCTCTGGAAAGATAGTTGGCAGTCCATCTCTCAAGAACAATATTAAAGGGATCTCCTTGAAAAAAAAACAGACCTCACAGTATAAATTAAGAAGAAGCAGAAGAAACAGAGCACGTTGAATGTAGCTCTCTTCAGGAAGTGATTGAACGCACATATTAAATCATTTTAAACGCTACACCTGTGGTATGATATGCATCGCATCCTTCCATGATTTAAGAATAAAAAAAAATCTGATATTTGAAATTCACAACAATGATTTCACCTGTTACCCAACTTTATTTACATCACCGAAATTCTTCATTTGGTGCTTCACACATAATTCAAGCACTGAAACTGGACTACAAGACCATCCCTAGTATTTGTTACTTTTTCTAGAGTTTTCTTTAATTGTAGAGCATTTCCACCCTTCAAGAATTATACCTCTGGATCACATAATTCAATTAATTGAATAGTATATTTGACTTCCTATTGGAAAATCATTGTTAAAAATGATAAGTTCTTCGTTTCTTCGTCCAAATGTCAACGGGATTAAAGAATTTGAAAAATACATAATGTAAATATCTGGACCCGCGTTGCATAAGTCGTTGCATTTTAACAGCTACTATTTGCATTCAGAGTAGCATATTCCAATAATATTCGGCTAAAAAATATATTTTGCAAATTACTCGTCGTGTCGAAGCATACACTATTTGAAACGAATGGAAATTCAATAGAAAACAACCCTGAACGTAAATCAGATATTCGAAAGGCGTCCTCTTTCTCGAAGAAATAATCAGACTGGATATTCTTACTTGCGATCTATCAGATGTTATTATTTAGAAAATTGGATGGAATATTAAATGATGATTTCAATGCCTCACCGATGGAAGTCTGCTACCATTTTGAATTTTGGGGAATCAAGACGTGCTTCTTTTTCGAATACGAAAGACTTTATTAAAGGCATTTATTGGTTGATGTCGGTATTCATATTTGAAAATTCAGTAAACGAATCTCACGAGATTTAGATCGGCATTGCATTTATCGTTCCTATCACGTCCTTGTTATTGGAATTTTTTTCTGGAAGTCCAGATTGGAAAGAAGCTCTACCAATTCTGGAGTAATTACATTTTGCGACGAGTGATCCAGCCTTATTTTCCCATATTAAGATCGAAACTGAATTTGTTTCTGAGGAAAACATATTTCAGAAATATTGGAAACTGAGCAATAGTGGCGTTTACTTGACTCGCCAGGCCGTTGAGGATTCTATTAAATAAATGTTTCGGAAATGGATACTTCCCGAAAGAATTGAAGATTGCAAAAGTTGTTCCAGTGCACAAGAAAAACGAGAAAGATACAATTACAGTCACACCCGGTATAGATACTAGCCTAATTAAAAATTAAGTAGAGCAGAGGTATTAATATTTTATTTAGGCAAATATATAAAAATAATAAAACCAAACCAGGTAAAAACAATAAATCAGGTGTTTATAGATTGAATTGCAATGACTGTGATAATTCTACATTGGTAGAACACATAGAAATTTTAATATTAGAATATCGGAACATAAACGCAGTTTTTCAAATACAAAATCAGATTCAAATTACGCGAATCATCTCTTAGAAAATAATCACTCTTTCGACCTACAGTTTGACATTTTGCATACAGATAATAAATATTGGAAGGTAGATCTTTGGGAAACTTTAGAAATCAATAAATACAAACACTCAGGTAGACTCATCAATGAACAAGTAGATTTAAGCCCTTCACCTCTATTGAATCTTTTTGGGGAGCAGTATATTCCTTAATTTTATTGGATATACCTGCCATAAATAACCACTTAAGAAGAAGCAACCCAATAAGCTTTTAATTACTCAAGAACATTTATAGTTATATTCTCATTTATATTCTTTCTGTATATTCATTCATTTGAATTGTGGAGGCCGTTACTTGATGTAGATCCATGATATAAATGGGTAAAAACACAAGGTTTAACTTTAATCTACACTTTATTTGAAAAAATTCGACGACGTTTTGCTGACACAGCAGCTTTATCAAGAATGAAAAATAGAATGAAGAGTATGGTATTATAAACAAATCGTAGAACAAGTTGGATGAATAACAGGAAAATCCACACCGAGCCATTGTAGAGTTAGTATGAAAGGTAATAAAACTAATTAAACAAGTTAAGTAGGGTGAGTAATTCAAATCTACCTGTTCATTCAAAAGCTTGTCCGAATGTTTGTATCTATTTATTTCTAATGCTTCTAGGAGATCTAATTTTGAACTTTTGATTTTATATGTAATATGTCAAAGTTTTTATTGAATGAATGGTTTTTTATTAGGTGGTTTGAATAATTTGAATCAGATTTATTTTATCGAAACTACGTTTAGGTTCAGATGTTCTTATGCCAAAAACCGCAATTGAGTTTATAGATTCCTGATTTACTTGATTCATTTCCAAATTTCTTTATTGGTATAGATATGTTGACGACATCTTAGTATGTTTCATTGGAACTACTCGTCAATTAGACTTATTTGTTAATTTCATTAATTCCATCCATTTGAACATTAAATTCACGATAGAAATTGAACAGAACGATTCCATAAATTTTTGGACTTAAAATCACTAAACAAAATAATAATCATGTTTTTCGGTCTTTCGTAAACCAACACATACTGATACAATTATACATAACTACTCATTACATCCAATTCAACACAAAGTTGCAGCTTTAAACAGCATGGTACATCGGTTACTCAATTTACCTTTATCAGTAGAAGATTATAATAAAGAGTTAAACATCATCAAACAGATAGCCATTAATAATTCATATAATCCGGATATGATAGATCTAATCATTCGTAAAAAACTGTATCAGAAAGCAATAAATGAAGTATATCCTATTCATAAAGACTATAAAATATTCAACAGTTTAACATTCTGCGGTTCTGCAAGTACACATATTAAATCCTTTCTCGTCAAACAAAATCTTAATATAGCTTTCAAAACTTCTAATAACTTAGGTAAACATATTAAAAATAATAAATCTCGTGTTGAAAAATCAAGTAAATCAGGAATCTATAAACTCAATTGCGGTTCTTGTGATAAAATTTATATCGGTAGGACCTATAGGAGTTTTGGCATAAGAACATCTGAACATAAACGTAGCTTCGATAAAAATAAATCTGATTCAAATTATTCAAACCACCTAATAAAAGAAAACCATTCATTCAATAAAAACTTTGACATATTACATATAAAATCAAAAGTTCAAAATTAGATCTCCTAGAAGCATTAGAAATAAATAGATACAAACATTCGGACAAGCTTTTGAATGAACAGGTAGATTTGAATTACTCACCCCTACTTAACTTGTTTAATTAGTTTTATTACCTTTCATACTAACTGTACAATGGCTCGGTGTGGATTTTCCTGTTATTCATCCAACTTGTTCTACGATTTGTTTATAATACCATACTCTTCATTCTATTTTTCATTCTTGATAAAGCTGCTGTGTCAGCGAAACGTCGTCGAATTTCTTCAAATAAAGTGTAGATTAAAGTTAAACCTTGTGTTTTTACCCATTTGTATATTCATTCGTCTGAAGAAGCTACGGTGTAGTGAAACGCGTTACGAATCGCAATTATTAAGTAAAATTCCTCAAAACACAATACTTGTTTATTATTAAGGGTGATTTTACTTGGGTTTCACAAAGTATGTTGATTCTCAAATATTCAAACAGATTCATTTTCTTTCCTTTGTCACAATTATGAAGAATATCGATAGATTCTAATGTTTTTATTTATTCACATATTGGAGAGATAATTTCAGAGGGGAATGTTCTTTGAATCAGTTATTGAAATTCTTATCTGTCTCCCCTACATAAGCTACAGTTAACCCAATGCAAGCCACTTTGTGAACTCCTGATTTTTTTCGGATTTTTTTTGTTCAATATTGAAGAATAGTTGGCTCGAGTTCAGACCACTTGACAAACAGGTGGTTATTTCAAATATAGAAAAATGGTTGCTCGAATAGTTGGAGAGGGAACTACAATAGTTGAAATTAATTTTTCAAGGAAGTATCTTTATGGAATATAATAATTGTGTTATTTGATGTTTTTCTTTACACTGGATAATTTTATCTATAAAACCGGTAGAATTTTATTAGTCAAGGCAATTTTTCTGATAGTATTAATTTCAATTTTGAAATCTGTCGGTGATAGTAGAATATGTATTACTGAATTAATAGCTTATAATTCAATAATTCGAAGGACCTTTTCATTCCCTGTCACCGACAGACTTCAAAATTGAAATTAATACTATCAGAAAACTGCAATGAATGATAAAATTCCCTTGGTTTTGTAGACAAAATCATTCAACGTCAAGAAAAACATCAAATAATATAATTATTATATTCCATGAAAAAATAAGCTAGTTTCAACTATTGTGTCCTCACTGCAAATATATGAACAATTATTTATCTAAATTTAAAAAAAACCTCCTCTTTGTCAACTGGTCTGAATTCGAGATTACTTATTTTCAAAGTTGAACATAACAAAATCCAAAAAATCAAGAGTTTACAAAGTTGCTTGCAATGAGTGTACGGTAGGTTATACAGGGTGTCACATAATACTTTATCACAACTTGATTGGGTAAATCAACGTGCTATTTTAAGAAAGAAACTTCGTATAAACAAAGGTCCGCCAAAGCTTCGTTACAGAGCTACAGGGTGTTGCAATTTCTGGAAAGAATTGATTTTTTCTTCAAAACTGCAACTGTCAATAAATGAAAAAAAATCGAAGCCTACTAGTCATTTTTCTAATTAGAAGTGCTTTCAATTTAGCGAATGCATACAATAGTTTAATTATTTCTTTGCTGGAGAACTGTTGGTAATACATTTTGTAATGTCAATGTAATGTTAAGTGTAAAAAGGTTCTTAAATTGACCGATAATGATTAAAATTGATTGTACGTTGATCAGTGGCTTACTGCAAAAAGTTTGAAAGAATTTGATTGAGGAGGTCGTTACTTGATGAAAATCGATATACATATTTTCAATGAAATAAAACTAAAGTATTTAGATTTTCACTATATTAACAAAACTGTGACCGGTTTCACCACACTGTGGCTTCATCAGATACATACAAACTAATGAACAGAGTTATTCTTTATATAAAATTCTCATTTCCTACTCAATATTACAATAAGTACAAGTGCTACTCATCGGAGTTACTAACTTTATGAATTGAAAATATTGAGTAAGGGAAAAGGATTTAGATCTAATTGACTATAAAGTAACCTAACCTTAATTCTTTTCTTTGTTGATCTCTAAAATTTCCAATAGCTTGAGTTTTTGTCTATTATTTTCATTGTGTAAAATTTTGAGATTATCATTAAAGTTATGGTTTTCTTCGAGTAAGTGATTAGAATAATGGGAATCTGATTTATGATAATCAAAACCGAGTTTCTGCCCGGATAATCTAACTTTGAAATTTCTGAAAGTTCTACCAATATGAATTTTATTACAATTTCCGCAAAATAATTTATGAACACCGGATTTATTACTTTTATCAATTTTAGATTTGCAGTTTTGATATGTTGGCCTAAAGAATTATCAGTTCGGAATGCTAAATTGAAATTATAAAGCGAGAGGAATGATGTTAATTTTTGACTATGATTACCAATATAAGTTAAGCTGTTGTATTTTGTGTTAGGACTTTTCATACTTGGAAATACTTCCTGGATTGCTTTTTGAAATTTTTTGCGTGAAATCATATTCTCAATCATAGCTGGACGGTAGCCGTTATTGACTGCTATTTGTTTAATTATATTTAGCTCTTTTATGAAATTATTTTGTGACATTGGGATATTAATGAGTCTATGTATCATAGTATTGTAAGCTGCTAATTCATGTGAATAAGGATGTGTAGATGAGCAGTGAATAGTAATATATAAGTTTAGCGGTAAACTTATGTCATGGGATCTAGTAAATCCCTTCCCTAGTGTTCCACCTAGTGATACAGTGAAACTCATCAAGAACGCCCTTCTAATTAATGAAGTCAATCCGATAATTCAATCAGAAATCTTACACCTTTTAGAAATTTGTTTAGAACAAAATTATTTTAACTTCAATGGAGTATTATATAATAGTAAAAAAGGTTTAATCATGGGTAATCCTCTGAGCCTTCTGCTCGCTGAAATTTTCATGGATATTTTGAAAAAACTATCCAACAACATCCATCATTTAAACACTTTATTTATTGGTTTAGATATGTAGACGATTTAATTTGTTGTTTCACTGGCACAAACAGACAATTAGAGTCATTCAAAAGATTCATTAACGAAATTCGTGATAATATTAAATTCTAAAATTAACGGCAAGCATGATTTTTCTATTTTTCATTAGCCATCGCATACAGATATTACTATTCACAGCTCATCTACACATCCTTAGTCACATAAATTAGCAGCTTACAATAGTAAAGTACATAGACTCATTAGTATCCCAGTGTCACAAAATAATTTCATAAAAGAGCTAAATATAATTAAACAAATAGCAGTCAATAACGGCTACAGTCAACTATGATTGAGAACATGATTTCACGCAAAAACTTTCGAAAAGCAATCCAGGAAGTATTTCCAAGTATAAAAAGTTTCAACACAAAATACAACAGCTTAACTTATATTGGTAATCCTAGTCAAAAATTAAAATCATTCCACTCGCATTATAATTTCAATATAGCATTCCGAACTGATAATTCTTTAGGCCAACATATCAAAAATGCAAATCCAAAATTGATAAATGTAATAAATCTGGTGTTTATAATCTGTCTTGCGGGGTTTATGATAAAATTTATATTGGTAGAACCGAAATTTCAAAGTTAGATTATCCGAGCACAAACGTTGTTTTAATTATCATAAATCAGATTCCCATTATTCTAATCACTAACTCGAAGAAAACCTTAACTTCAATGATAATTTCAAAATTTTACACAATGAAAATAACAGACAAAAACTCAATCTATTAGAAATTTTAGAGATCAACAAAGAAAAGAATTCAGGTAGTTTGATTAATAGTCATTTAGATCTAAATCCTTCTCCTTTACTTAATCTTTTAATTCATAAAGTAAGCAACTCCGATGGGTTTTCCAACATACCTCTTGTACCTATTGTAATATTAAATAGGAAATAAGACTAATATATAAGGAATAACTCTGTTCATCAGTTTGTATCTATCTGATGAAGCCACAGTGTGGTGAAACCAGTTATAATTTTGATAATATAGTGAAAATCTAAATACTTTAGTTTTATTTCATTGAAAAAAGTTTGTAAGGGCAAAAGAAGACATGGCTCCGGCAAAGAAAACACCTCGTAGTTCAATTTAGGACGTGTAATGATGGTGGCTTCATAGGGCAGACAGCTAAGAATTTCGAAACCTGATTCAAAGAACATTTGTCTTCTGACAATAATTCTTCTCCAATATGTGAATATATGAAAACCGCAAAACTTTCAATAACATAAGATAATATCAAAATTTATTATAATTGTGACGAAGGAAAGAAAATTATTCTGTTGGATTGTTTAAAAATCAATGAACTTTGTAAAAACCCTAGTGAAATAAGCCTTAATAGCCACCTTGACATTGATACCTTTTGGGTGACCACATCTGTGTGTTATAACTGGCAAGGCCTTCTACTAAGGGTCATGAATAAAAATAAAAAACCCAAAAATTGATATGAAGTATTTTATTACATGAATGTGAAATTTTAAATGGGACATGACGTACAATCTAAAGAAACTGAATTTCTAACCAATATTTAACAACTCATTTATTTCATTAAAGAATCCTGTGTGATACTTAGGAATTGAGAAATAGGTTATGATTAATTGTAACATACATTCTTTCATCTGTCAATTTGATTAATGATTGATATTGTAATTTATTTATCTAAAGCAAATATAAATGACCGTGCGATGTTATCCCCAGTACTCCTCCAGCTCGCAATTTAATTGGGAATTGAATAGTTTCAATAATTTACACATACACTGCGAAAATTTTCTCGAAGAAAATAATTTGAAAACTCCATTTCATTTCTTCACTTTGCTAAGTCATATCTGAAGATGAAAAATCAATTGGCGGATCGCAAAATTCAATCAAAAATACCATACTATTTTTTCCTAAGAAAAATATATTTTCTTGAAATCAAGCAATAAGCAAATAAATTAAATTAACTAGAATCGTTGACATTTTCAGGACATCTCACTGTGAAAGACATTCGAATTTTGAAAGAAAAGAAAATTTCACGAAGCTACTTTGAATGGGGGAAAATAGAGTTCCTCATAACCAACATTCACAAACAAGGTCAGATGCTACTTGAGCTCGGTTTATCTGGAACAGCGGTTCTCAAACTATTGTTCTTGTTTCCTATTTAACTCTCGCAAAAATTGTATTTCTCGATGATTAAACATTTTTTAGATAAACACCTCAAAAAAGTCTAGGGAACACTTACCTATATCTTTAAAATATGAATTTGATGATTCGAATTCATAGAAATCTTTCGGTTTTGTTAGGATATATTGTATATAATGTATTCTCAAGAAAACAAAATGATATTTGACTTCTCCAAAGCACCTATCATAAAAAAATTTGAAATTTGAAAATGACGAAATTTGGTGAAACAAAAAATCCTGAACTAATATTTTCGAAACGATATGGATGCACTTATATTTTCACTACCCTGAAGGTCCACCTCTGTTATTAATGACACTTTGGCATCGTCGTGGCATGCTCAATATTAAATTGTCTATTACATTTTGGCCTAAGTCATTTCAAGCCCCCTGAACTGCTAATCGAAGCTCCTGTTCATGATGTAAGACGTTTCGACGCAGGAGATTTCTTTTTAGGGTGTCCCATACATGCTCGATGGGATTCAGATCTGGGGAGCAGGATGGCCACGGTAGAAGATCGATATCATTCTCTTCATGAACGTTCAAGACAACTCTTGCACGATGAGGAGGGGCATTATCTTGTTGGAAGAGTGGATTTTGACCCATTGTTTGGAGATACGGTACCACTACAGGTAAAACTATCTGATTTGCGTAAGAATTTCTCGTGAGGTTGTTCTGTATGAAAACGAGGTCAGTTCTTCCACCAAGGCGTATACCTCCACAAAACATCACTGATCCGCCTCCCTGTCTATCAACTTCTCGAGCATGCTGGAGACGGTTTTGCTCTCCAGGTTCCCTCCATATTCGAATTCTTCCCGAAAAGGGATAATAACTAAATCTAGATTCATCACTGAAGAGAACTGTGGCCCACCTCTCTTGATCCCAGTTTACGTGTCCTTGGCACCAAGCTAAACGAGCAGCGCGATTTCCATGGGTCAGTTGTGGAACTCTTAAAGGACGTCTGGAGTGGAGTTGACCTTCGTGCAGTCGATTTCTCACAGTTTGGTTGGAAATTTATACATTATGAACTCGTAATAGCTCTTGAGCTAATTGAGATGCTGTGGTAGTACGATCTCTTCTGGCTTGGAAAACCAAAAATCGGTCTTGGGCGACTGTAGTAATCCTGAGACGACCTGTATGGCGTTCTTCTACGCTACCTGTTTCATTGAAACGCGGCCATAAACGGTTTATGACACTTGGGCTACTTTCCAGAACCCTGGATACTTCACGTTGTGAGCTCCCAGCTTGGAGCATGCCAACGGCTTGTAACATCTCTTCTCTAGTCAAATGTCGTCTTTTCATGGTCGAATCACAAAACTTGAATCTTTTATTTGTGCTTACAACAGAAACAAAGTGCCAAATAACTAATTTCAAACCCTGAATACATGAAATGATTATAAAGCAGCGTCGCATCTGCTGCATTATCAGTTTTTATAAAACTAGTATTTCTATTATTATTTTTTTATTTAGCGAATAACAAAAAGTGTCAAAAAGTTTCTAAATTGAACGAACATGACGAAAATTGATTGTATGCTGATCAGTGACGTACTGCAGAACAAAAAAGTTTCAGAGGCAAAAGTAGACATTGCCTCGGAAAATAAAACACCTTGTGAATTTCAGTTAAAATCTAGGACGTGTAATAATGAAGGCTGTAAAAAAATTGCTTGCATTCCAAATTTGGGCTGAATATCTCGAAAACTGCAAGAGTTTTGAAGAAAAATACAATTTTTCCGGGAATTTCAACACCTTGTAGCTCCTTAACGAAGTTTTTGCGGACGTAGATTTATATGAACTTTTTTGCATGTTGATGTACCCCCTAAAGTTGTGACATACTATTATGTAACACCCTGTATACGAAATTTACGTACCTACCGGAAGTTGGCAAAGGAAGCATAGATGTCTGCACGTGCATAGATATATGCACAAGCGTAGACAGACTCCTGAGTTTAGAAAACAAACTATTATTGATTCAACTGTCAGTCGAATTAATTCGTACAGAATGGCTAGTAACACAATGAGCAAATACTTAATTTAC
This sequence comes from Cryptolaemus montrouzieri, assembly GCA_013387265.2. Lineage (NCBI taxonomy): Eukaryota > Metazoa > Arthropoda > Insecta > Coleoptera > Coccinellidae > Cryptolaemus > Cryptolaemus montrouzieri. The sequence continues at coordinate 9,798,551 of JABFTP020000021.1, forward strand.
TTTTCATTCATGGAGGTAAGAGACGGAATGTGAGTAGCACTTGTAGCAAATTTAACGAATGATATTCAAATCTTCGTCTATTACGAAAACTATGCGCTACAAATTTTCTTTCGACTGGAACAGTCTAGAACACAACATCATTTCATCGCCTCTATTCAACTATGTAGACAATGAAATTGCCATTCTAGCTTATTTTCACGTTAATCCACGTGCATCATTGGCAATTGCAGAGCATAATCTGAATTTACCTGAAAGTAGTATCATCATCATCACATAAAGAATAATCACATGTTCAATTGACAATGTCTAAAGTAAAGTTCAGAGTGCGTAAGATAAGACGCGCTTCTCAACAGCTGAACTGAAAGAAAGTAGTGGGATTCGATAAAATACTACCAACTGTTTCGAAAATAGGTGCTTCAGAGTTAGAACTTGATCTCAATCTTTTGTTTCAGATTTCGTATCAGGGCCAGACGTGTTTTCTGAACGTGGGAAAGTGACAGAGTACAACCGATTCCAAAGAAAGAGAAGAAAAGCCTACCCTATAATTATTGTCCAATCGCATTGTTGGCCGTTATGTTCAACGTAATGGAAAGAGTAATAAACGATGAGCTTATAAAATATCTCGAGTTACAGGGTGTCATCAGTGATCGACAATAAGACTTCCGTTGGCAACGATCAATTGGTAATCTCCTTGCATACATTACGCATTTATGGATATCACCAATCGAAAAGCATGGCGAATCAAGAGAATAATCTTGATATTTCAAAGGTCTGGACAGGGATTGGCATGCAGTCTTAAGGAATAAACTAATCGCATAAGGACTTCCTAGAAAAATTGTGTAGTTAGATTAGTTGCTTCCTCTTCAGTGGATCGATACAGGTGGTAGTTGATGATGTAATAATAGGATCTTTCTAGGATAATGCAGGAGTTCCCCAAGGTTCCATACTATCGCCAACTCTGTTTCTATTGCAGTTTAATGATCTGCTCCACTTCATCGAAGACCCAATGTTTGTATTTGGAGATACAGATACTGCTCTAGTGTCCCCATTTTTCAGTCAACGTTCTGGAAGTTACTCTGACAAATATTCCAACCGAGTATCAACAAAGGTTTCCAGAAAATTGATTGCTGGAGAACCTTTTCCATTCGTGCACAGAAACGTCATGATCATATATCAGCTATTGCTTGATATGCTTCTGCTTAACTCAGATTTCTTTCAGGGTTGAGAAGTAATTTTATCCACGCTTTTATACAAAGCACACGCTCACAAGGAAATTCCAAGTCGAAGAAGCAAATGAAAATGTAATCCATCCTTAAGAAGTCTTGAAGTTGATCGCCATTTATTTCAAACGTAAATTGTGTATCCATTCATAATTTTCACCCGATTATCTGGACGAAAGTGTGAACAGTTTGAGAACTTCTCACCGAGCGTACAGTCTTCCTAAGCCTATCTTCAAAGGTCTTACAAGTGCCACTACAAAACAACACTCGGGTTTATGAGGAGATGTATGTCACCGTATTGTATTATACACCACAGCAAATTCGATATTTGGTGTATATTCCAAAACAAACTAAGCCAGAAACGTCTCATATTTTCCTCTTTCATAGAATGCCCCAATTATTTATTGCTGTTAAGTATAAACGAAGAATAAAAGCCAAATTTCCCGACAAAGTGATATTACCCCTTTTAAATTGATAATTACCATGGTTGATCTTTCTAATCTTTTTGAGGAATTACAATGTAAAATTTGAAAGCTTGTTTCGAAATTACAAAAGAGCTCGATAAGAGCAATGTCATTAACACATTCTCATTTCTCTAACCTTTGTCTCATGTGAAATACAATGAGTTACTTGTTGTTTTGTTTGGAAATTGTGTGAGAAAATAAATTTAGGGCGTACTGTTCAAGCTGTTAACTGCTAATTATTATACAAGTTAGACTAAAATAAAGGAAAGCCTATAAAGTGCGCATAATGAGTTCCGTTCCATGAACAACACCGAAGCTGTATTAATTCAACCAACCAAATAAAGCGATATTTCAAGATAATATAAATAACAGTGCAACACATTCTCTAAATGCAGAATATTATCGTACAGGGTATCCCAAGTTGAGTGGCCTGATAGACGTTTATGGAGAACTAATGATGCTATGGTTCTGAAATTTTGGAAAATGATTCAGCTAGTTTTAAACTATATTTCTGAAATATTTGCACTTCAATGGCACTTACGTTTATACCGGAAGTTATTCCAATTACAGAAACGCTTTACACATAAGTTTAGCTTATTGTGTTCATGAAATATCCTAGTTTTACTTGAAAATTTTTTGCTTTTCGAAAAAATTGATATATCTCGAGAACGGCGTGAACTACCAAAATAATGAAAAGTGTTTTGTGATTATGAAAAGATGCGATATAACCGACTGAATTTCAGTCAGTATACAGAGTGCTCTTACACATTTCGAAACAAAGAAACATCGAAAACTATTTTTTCAAACTGTAATCCACATTTTTCCAATTCATTAGTGTTGTATATTTTATATTGAGTAGTGTATGTTGTTTGCCGTCTAAAAGAAGTTATAATATCTTTGTCATTATGCGCATGATGGAAATTGCACATGTCTTAGATCCTCCTAATCATTATTGTACAGGCCACCATTATTAATTAAAAAGTCAGTTCAATAAGTCGTAGTCATTCCATATATTATCCCAATTGTCTGACCGCTCCAAAAGTCAGAAATATAAAATAGAATATATTTATAACATGGTGTCAGGTGTGGGGTGTTCGTGAAATATAAATACAGAAGATATCAAATTAAAAATATTGTTATCTGTTCAGAAGAAACACATTTCACGTTCACAAAATGTCCGACGATGGTGAAGCGAGAGTCGACCATGTGCCGCATTTAAAACCGATCAACGAATTGATTATTTCATCTAGTGAAAATAATGCATCGAATTGGAAAGAATGGGGAAAATTTTGAAATATATCTAATAGCAACAGGATTGATTGATTCCTCAGATTGTCGAAAAATTGCAGTAATGTTACATTCAATTGGTTCAAAAGGTAGGCAAATTTACAACTCATTCAACTTGAAAATCACAAACACAACATTAGAAGATGTTAAAACCAAATTCGATAAGTACTTTGAACCTCAAAAAATCTCACGATGTTACGTCATACTTTTTCACTAGAACACAAAAGTTAATGAAAGTATAGAAAATTTCATAACTGATCTCGAAAACTTAAGCATGAAATGCGAATTTAAGGACCTTCGAGAATCTCTAGTCAGAGATATATTCATTGCAAACATGAATTCCCATCTGATGAATATTCGCCAACGTCTACTTCAAGAAGTCGATATTTCTCTACAAAAAGCCGTCGACTTAGCCAAGTCTGTAGTTATGGCTCAGCAAAATTCAGATAAAATCCAGAAGGAGCATGTAGGAAGTTCTGATCAAGTCTTATACATCAATAAAAGAAGTTCTACATCAGGCTACAATAAATTTGGACAATCAAGATCCAGAAGTTTCAGTCAGTCATCCAATGGGTCCAGACGTGAATACCAAAATAGAAGACCATCGCCAAGTGACAACATTATATGTGGAAAATATGGACAACAGCATAGATACAAGTGTCCAGCTTTAAATGTCAAATGCAGGTTATGTAAAAAACAAGGTCATTTTGCAAATTATGTTTTAAAAATACAAAGTCAGTCAAAACTTTAGAATCAGAAGATAATTCAACTTCTAATTTAGTCTTTCCTTTTGTCGGTATGATAGAAGATACTATTATAAAAAGGAAAAGATTCTTGGTCTTTGAATATTTTCGTCAATAATTTCATAATTAAGTCTATTCTTGATTCAGGTGCTGATGTTAATGTCATGTCATTTCAAACCTTCAGTAAATTAAATTTACCAGATTCAGTCATTGATAAATGTCAATTTTCAATTAATAGCTTCGGAGGAAATCAAATACCAGTAATTGGAAAATGTGATCTCAAATGTTTTTCAATAATACATATGAAATGATTACATTTATAATAGTCGATATATCTTGTCAAACTGTCTTGGGTCTACCAACATGTCAAAAATTGGTATTTTAAAAGAGTTTTTAATATCACAAATAATAATAATGATTGTAATAAAATTCTCAACGAATTTCAGGATGTCTTTCAAGGTCTTGGATGTTTACCGCCAATCTGCCATATCAAGTTACGTCCAGACGCTGTTCCTCATGTCGATCCACCTAGAAAAGTACCATTTGCTCTACATGATAAACTTCGAAAGGAATTAGAAAGAATGGAGAGCATGGATGTCATATCTAAGGTATCAAAACCTACGTCTTGGGTCAATTCTATAGTCATAACGGTCAAAAAGTCAGGTCAATTAAGAATATGCCTAGATCCAAGAAATTTAAATAAAAATAAAAAATCGTTACCTCTTCTCTATCCAAATGACCATGTATATTTTAAGAAAAATAACAAGTCTGATTGGTCTCCAGCTACAGTCAAAGAGAGACTAAAAGATCAGAGATCCTATATAATTCAAGATACGAATGGAATAAATTATCGTAGAAATAGAATACATTTGAAATTCAGATCGAATGATAGTTGCCATAGATATGATGTCCATCCTCAAAATTCAACTGAAAATGTATTGAACTCTGAAGAAAATAACGAAGGTATATATAAAACTAGATATGGCAGGGCAGTGAAACCTCCTGATCGACTCAATATTCAGGGAAAGTAAAATGTAATTGTACAAATTAATTGAAATTGTAAATAGCTAGATATAAAACTTAGAATTAAGGATCTAAAAATAAAATAAAATAAATAAAAAAGGAGATAAAATATAGAATAAGTAGAAATAGAATAATAGAAAGTTTAAAATGCACATATATAAAAAAAAAAAACATTTAAATAAAATGACAGACATTTAATCGTAATATCTTACACTTAAGAAAAGGGATGTTGTATATTTTATATTGAGTAGTGTATGTTGTTTGCCGTCTAAAAGAAGTTATAATATCTTTGTCATTATGCGCATGATGGAAATTGCACATGTCTTAGATCCTCCTAATCATTATTGTACAAGCCACCATTATTAATTAAAAAGTCAGTTCAATAAGTCGTAGTCATTCCATATATTATCCCAATTGTCTGACCGCTCCAAAAGTCAGAAATATAAAATAGAATATATTTATAACAATTAGATTTGTCGTAAAAAACTAAATGAAGTTTCCCTTTCATACCTTGTACCTGAGATTCTAAAGTCTTCAGGTTATAGGGTAGGCAAATGCGGCTTAGATTCCTGCAAGTGCATAGACAGTTCACAGAGCATAAACGAATGACTGTCCTCTTGTCATTGAACAGTTGATAGATTCAGAGGAAAAAACGAAAAACTGCAGTTGTTGTCGAATTTTCAGAGTCAAATTGGAAATTTCAAAACAAATTAAATTCTATTTTCCTAAATTTCATAATAATTGTTCGAAGTAATAACCAATCACTTATAGACATAATTCTACTCGACGCATAACACCCTGTGTTTTGGCACGCCTCAGTTCCTCCACATCCAACAGCATGAAAGAATTTTGCAGTTCATTTCAGAATATGGAACAATTGGGAAGCAACAATCAGTTTCGGGATATTGCCAAGAGGTAATGCGTCTTTTAAGCGAATTTCATTCATGCAGTATGCCTATCATATATCCGAATCGAGAATCTGACGATACGGCATTTATGTATTTTGTAACGAAAGTGATAAAGCAACTAACCTAGAGTATCAGAGATTTTTTCCCTTTCTGTAATCAATAGATTAGTCGCTTTTTTCTAATATATCGAGCTGAAATTCGCAAAACTCTTGCCCATGATTCAAATCATCATAGTTTAATTCATGCATAAATTCAATTCTGTACGGATGGAACTTGTTTTTATAAGGAATTTATAAAAACGTTAGTTTGTCTAACACCAGAAGCTGCAGAAAATCTATCGTACAGATTGGGTGTGTTCAGTCCTATTCGTCGTCGAGTGCACATCTCGTATCAAGATATATTCCAAATATCGCTCTCCATTTAAATCCCCTTCTATAAAAAATGGACCAATTATGTGGTCACCGATAATACCGGCCCAAACATTCAATTTTTGTGGATGTTGTGTATGAAGCTAATTAATCCAATGTGGGTTATCTCTCGACCAAATAGGGAATTATGCGTATTTACTGTACCGTTGAGACAGAAAGTAGCTTCATCCGAGAATAAGATTCTATTCAAAATATTTTATATGGTTTCATTATTACTGTTTTCAGTATCCTACAAACTGACCTGCGAAAAATATCATGATTCAAGGCTAGTTTATCTGTAGAAACCTGAGGATTTTCTCCTATTGCCAGTAAAATTTCCAACTTTGTTTCTTCGTCAGTAGCAGACTGACTATCTTTCACTTGCCGACTTGCTTCATATCGCTGAACAGTTCTGCATACTGTAGATATACTAATTTGATGATATGGGTGAACAGTAGGGATATGAAATTTTAAAAAAATATTTTTTTTTCAACGGCATAGCGATGAAGAGTTGCCTCAGAGATTCTTTCATTATTACAAATTTGTTTAGATCAAAATTATTTCCATTTCAATAACAAATATTATACTATTGAAGACGGCTTGATTATGGGCAATCCGCTAAGTCCTTTGTTAGCAGAAATACTCATGAATAACTTAGAGAAATTAATTCATAATCATCCACTCAGCAAATATTGTTTATACTGGTATCGCTATGTAGACGATATCATTATTTGCTTCACAGGAACAGATAGACAGTTGAAAATTTTCGAAAATCATATAAATTCATTACATCCAAAATTGCATTCACAACCGAAATAGAAAGCAATAATTCGATAAATTTCTTAGACGTAACAATTTCGAATGAAAATGGAAAACATGTTTTCGCAATTTACCATAAGCTGTCACATACAGATATTATAATACATAACTCGTCGTGTCATCCATATCAACATAAAATGTCAGCATTCAATAGTTTTATTCATAGATTGATCAACATCCTGTTATCACCAGAAAATTTCAACAAAGAACTAAATTTGATTAAAAAATAGCCACAATTAATGGTTACCATCCCAAACTAATCAATAATATTTTAAATAAAAATAAAGTAGAATCGCATTAAATGAAGTTTACCCTGTCGATAATTCGAAACAAAAATTCAACACCTTAACCTACGTTGGCATTACAAGTGAGAAACTGAAATCATTCTTAAGTAGCAATAATTTCAACATTGCTTTCCAAACTAATAATAATTTAGGCAAATATATAAAAATAATAAAACCAAACCAGGTAAAAACAATAAATTAGGTGTTGATCGATTGAATTGCAATGACTGTGATAATTTCTACATTGGTAGAACACAGAAATTTTAATATTAGAATATCGGAACATAAACGCAGTTTTTCAAATAAAAAATCAGATTCAAATTACGTGAATCATCTCTTAGAAAATAATCATTTTTTCGACCCACAGTTTGAAATTTTGCATACAGATAATAAATATTGGAAGGTAGATCTTTGGGAGACTTTAGAAATCAATAAATACAAACACTCAGGTAGACTCATCAATGAACAAGTCGATTTAAGCCCTTCACCTCTATTGAATCTTTTCGGGGAGCAATCTATTCCTTAATTTTATTGGATATACCTGTCATAAATAACCACTTAAGAAGAAGCAACCCAATAAGCTTTTAATTACTCAAGAAATTTTATAGTTACATTCTCATGTATATTTTTCTGTATATTCATTCGTCTGAAGAAGCTACGGTGTAGTGAAATTCGTTACGAATCGCAATTATTAAGTAAAATTCCTTAAAACACAGTACTTGTTTTTTATTATTGAAAGAAAATGTTTTTGTTGATTGTTTCTGAAGAAGTTTTTCCCTTGAATCTAGAAATAAATAAACATATAGGGTGTTACATTTAAAATTCGCATTTTCTGGTCATTTCTGGCTGCACAGGAAATATTAACGAGCACAAAATATCATCACTAAATTCTTTATGTTCAGCAATGTAGGAATACCAATGTTCAAAAAAATCGCTTGTTAAGAAACTGATATAATTAACCGTTCCGGTACTTTTGCCTAACCCTGTATACAAAAGGATAAACAATTTTAGTAACAAAAATTAATTTGTCTATGCTCTATGCTAAATATTCTCTATATTATACAGAAATCATCAACATGTTATAAATCGATAGAAAATAACGTTCATCAGTAAGTACTTTCAATTGAATAAATATTGTTCGACGGCCTGGATGAGGAAGTGTAAATTAGGTATCATACTCAAACCATTAATATGATTATAAATTCTCTCGATTTCATGGCGTTCATTGAAATAATACCAACATGGGAAGTTGAAAGGGTCTTTTCCAAAACGTTTGTTCTACACAGAAATGCATTAATAATGTTTTATTATCCCCGAGAGATATGTTTATTGTTACGCCAGGCTCTTTGTATATCTAACTGCATGATATAAAATAAAAGCAGAAAATGGTCGTTTGTGGAATCATTTTTCGCCTTGCGTTTTCCTTTGTCCATGTAAATTCTCCATTGTGAATGATAAATTAAAGGAGAGAACCTGAGTATCGCTGCCTTTATTTCAACAATTGGTTCTCGGCTAGAAATGCAAACTATACCATTATCGTATGCTGATATAATTTCCTTGTTTCTGCATGTATCTTTCAATTTAACGTAAATTTGCGTCTCTAGTAGGAGACAATTCTGAGAACTTATAATAACAAAATCGGGGGATTGTTTGCGGTGATGTGATTTCACATAGGAAGGAAAATTGGATCATTTTCTTATAACTGAAATATTTCAGCAATCAGCCTTACTACAGTTCCGAGATTTGTCCTTATAATACATTGAAGAATATCTTTTTCTGTTTTCAGGTGCCCCAAGCTGCAGGAACTAAACTTTTGAGGAGATCTCAGAAAAAGAATCTAGAGAATTCAAGACAGGTGTTCTACTTCACTTCATCATAGATCTTCATAGATATATCCATCTATAAAGTATTTGGAATTTCTTGCGAAAAAAAGAAATTTCGTGCACATTCGGTTACGCTTTAGGAAGATTCAAGCCTCCTCCTTCCTTTCCTCTCTCTCTTGTCTGGATGGTATGTTCACCTCTCTCTTATTACAGTTCAGAGTATGCCCTGTACCAATCACTGGAGCGCCCCCGTTCTCAGCCTATAAATGTTTTTTTGAGCACTCATTCAATTATTCACCACCAATGCACTGAGACTCCATAGAGGAAGTTTTGCCGTCTGTTGTTTCACCCTTCCCACCAGTCCAATCAGGCATAGCTGATGCTGTGTAGCAGCATCGTTTTGAAGAATTTCATCTCCACGTATGGCTTCAAGCCCAACGTGATGCTGAAGGTTAAGGTGCAGGGCCAAGCTAAGTATTCATACATTTCTTTGTTAGGAATGACGAAAACGTCAGCGAAAGCTTGAATATGGACTCCCCTGGTCCTGTCCTATAACAGACATTTCGCCACCAAACGCCAAACATTCGATGACACTAAGTTGCCCTTCGGATAGCCTCGTACCACTGTTCCTGTGACGGTGTGATATTCTCCTACCTCACAAAAGCTCCATGAGCTATTCCGTTAGACTGGTCAATCCATGAAAACCCCGCCTGCCTCCTAACCAGGTTCGGTGATATAAAGTGTCTGTTTACTCGCTTCTTGAAGAGGGCCAAATTGTAGATTGTTGGAAGACAACTCACCGGCCCTGTGAACAAAGAAATTCTTATAGAAAGGTTCAAGGGGTCGGTAAATGTACCGCCATATCATGAGAAGTCCTTGCCAGCCTATTGTTGCGGCAAAACATGAGTTTTCCCGAAACAAGGTATTTCAGCTCCTTGTAGCATCTTGCAAGAACGTATATGTAAAACAGAGAATGATCAGCAACTTGTCTTCTGAGAGCCAGCGGTTGGAGTTCTCGGGTGGTCGATGAGGCGTACAGGCCGTTTTGCACACTATTCAACATCTGCAACGAATATTTATGCGGAGATCCCCATACATGGGAACAATATTTCAAAGCAGATCGAATCTGCTCTTTACATAGACGCCACACTGAGATGACGTGAAGTATCGCTTGGCTCTGAGAAGAAAACTAAGTTCAGCTTATACAGACTCTGCTATTGCTTATACATGTTCATGCCAGTAAAACCCAACCGTTATTCCGAGAAAAGAGATCGAATCTTTGGGTGCCATTAGTTGGCCTTGCATCATTAGAGAAGGTTCTCCAGCAGAGACCTATCTAGAACACGTAGTTGCTTGCGTCTTGCTCGCGTTGAAGCTCACCAAGTTCAACTGACCCTACTTCGATATCTTCTGTGAGTCAGAATTTAAGTTATTAATTCGTTGACATCTTTGGTGATGAGATTCCACTGAAATCGGCCGCAAACTACTGAAAGACGAAACCAGGGCATAACCATCTGCAAAACCGAAGATCTTATTTTCTGTATATGACAGAAGATCGTTCATCTGCAGCAAAAACAAGGTTGGCGAGAGAATGGATCCCTGAGGTACTCCTGCTTGCAAATGGAAACAATCAGATGTTATATCGTCGACCACAACTTGTAATGATCTATTTGAAAGAAAGTTAGATATCCAACTCCGAAATTCTTCAGGAAGCCCATATGCAGCGAATTCATTCAACAAGGCTGCATGCAAAACTCTATCGAAGGCTTAAGAGATGTCTAGGGCTCATGCTCTAGATTCCCCATGCTTTTCCATCGCTGATCTATAAACGTGAAGGACGTAGGCCAGCAGATCTCCTGTCGATCTTTGCCTGTGAAAACCATACTTATTGTCGTTAATAATTTCTTGCAACTCAAGATATTCGATGACTTCATCGTTTATGATTCTCTCCATCATTTTGGACATAATGGAAAGAAGTGCAACAGAGAGATCGGCTTACTCTTTCTGAGATGATGCTATAGGGGAGCGCGGGGCTGGTTTTAACGGAGGTAAGTATTAACAAGCTTATTCCCGCCAAACGCGAAGTGTCAAAAGAATGATACTCGGTTTAGAATACTCTTTAAACACAGCCGATCGTGTCCAGACTTGTCAGTGTTCGACCGGCCGTCGCTAGTGATAGTTGTGCACAGGACCCTCGGATTTACAGGTTAGCGAACTTTTGTACTTCGTAATAAATTGATTTAAGATATTTTTATTCACTAAATTGAATCAAACTTTATCTTAATTTAATCTCTATTCTATAGACTTTAAAACTATAATAATTGTTTGTAATTATTCTTACTAGATTATTTTCTGTAATTGATGAAGTATAAAAATGATCTTGGGGCTAAAATTAACAATTTGAGCGGGGTAAATATTAACATGTTATTATTTACCCCATATGTAGGTGTTTGATATCAAACGATTATTTTGTGCAATAACTGTGTTTTGTTATAGGATGAGAAATTACAAAAGGAAGAGCGCACGAGGTTCCACGTCTCAAGAAGTATTTGAGCTGGCAGCCGAAGAAATTATAACAAATAATAGAAAATTTAGAGATGTTGCTGCGGAGTATGACATCTGTCATGTAACACTACAAATACGTAAAGAAAAAAAGGCGGGGATTCCTGTTGATGTGGGTTATAAAAAAATCGTCTCGTTTACAATCTTGACCAAGAAAAATGATAGCAGATTATTTAGTGAAATGTTCTAATATCTATTTTGCATTGCTACCAGATGATGTCAAAAATTAGCTTATGAGCTAGCCATTGCATACAAAATAGATAATATTCCAGAATCTTGGAAAAGAGACGGAAAGGCTGGCAAAGATTGGTTCGCTGGTTTTATGAAACGCAACGCATCCTTGTCTATTCGGAGTCCTGAGGCGACAAGCTTAAGCAGAGCAACATCATTTAACCGTACAAATGTTCATTCATTTTTTGAAAAATATCGAGAAGTTCTTCAACGATACAATATATCTCCGAGTAGAATCTGGAACGTAGATGAGACGTGAGTGACGACGGTGCAGAAACCCAAGAAAGTGGTAGCTCAACGAGGTTCCAAGCAGGTAGGAGCTGTTACGTCTGCGGAACGGGGTACTCTCGTCACAATTGCGGCAGCGGCAAATGCTATTGGTAATTTCATACCATGTATGTTTATATTTCCACGGATCAGATACAGTGATTTATTCATCCAAAATGGACCGCCCGGGTGTGTTGGTCTAGGAAATAGTTCCGGGTGGATGTCAGAAAAGAATTTTCGAAATTTATTGACCACTTTTTGAAACATGTTAAAACATCAGAGCAGGAACCAGTTTTATTGTTGTTGGATAACCATCATTCTCATGTCAATGTGGAAGTCGTCACGAAGGCAAAGAACAACCATATCATTCTTTTGTCTTTCCCACCACATTGTTCTCACAATCTCCAACCACTGGATGTCGGTGTGTATGGACCGTTTAAGAATTATATTAGCCGGCAGCAAACGAACTGGATGGTTAATCATCCGGGAAGACAATGACCATCTACGATCTCCTGGTATTGTGAAAGAAGCATTTCCTCTGGCATTCACTCAAAACAATATCATCAACTCGTTTAAAAAAGCTGGCATTTGGCCGTGCAATGAAGATGTATTTCAAGACTGTGACTTCGCACCATCATTTGTAACTGATCGTCCCGATCCAAATACTGCTTCGATGGGAAACCAGGATCACTTCAGCCAGGAGATAGTTCTGTCAATCCAAAAGAAGTATCACTTAATCTAGAATCTTCAATTCAAAATGAAATTTTAGATAACATGCCTGACATTCACATAAGTACTTCAGAGGTAATTGATCAGCTATCGCATGTTCCTTCTAATGAGCCGGGACCATCAGATAAGCATCGACTATCGAATGAACCAGGACCTTCAAATATATCAGCATCGCCAAATAAACCAGGACCGTCAAATGATCCAGGACCATCAAAGAATCCTACAGAAAAATTTAATATAGAAACAGTAAGACCCCTTCCAAAAGCTCCTCCACGAGTCGAATCTAAACGAAAGCGTTCAAGGAAATCCACTATTCTCACTGATACTCCCGAAAAATTGGCCTTAGAGGAAGAAGAAAAATTAAAATCATCTAAAAAGAGAAAAACTAGTCAGACTGAAATTAAAAATAAGGGTAAAGGGAAAGGTAAAGGTAAAGGTAAATCAACCCGGCGAGTAGAAGTAGAAAAGGTGAAGAAACATATTCTTCAGGATGACAGTGAAGAAGATACCTGCTGCTGTTTAGTTTGCGCTGAGTCTTATAATGACGATGCATCTGGACTTGACTGGATACAATGTATTTCATGCAAAGGATGGGCTCACATTACCTGTATTAAGGGTGATATCAGAAAATACATATGCCTCAACTGTTTCTCAGATGATGAGTATTCTGATTAATTTTGACAAAAACAAACTGTACAGGCACACATTTCTTGTCTACTTTTAAGTACAAATTAGATAAAGATCATTTGAACTAGTGTAACTTAAAGACTGATACTAAAAGTATTATTTAACGCTGTTAGAACGCTTGTTTAAATACTTAATTGTTTAAGGTAACATTTAGATTCTTTAAAACTGTTGATACTTACCAAAAACTTTATGCGACTGATTACGTAATACTTAATTGTTAAGCTTAAACTATTTCAATTAATGTTTCTAGGCTTAAAAGCTTTAATACTCAGTAGATATGGTGGTTAATTAGTATTGATTGATAAAAACTTTAAAGATTGATTATGAAAACTTTAGTAACTTTAAAACGTATAGTTTAATTTGTTGTTAACTTGTTTATATATTTTAATATATATATTATCTATAATACAATATTTTGTTTGAGTAAATGATGTTTTATTTAAGTATTTCCTAAAAAATTGTCTCTGTTAATAATTGCCCTTACGTTAAAACGTACCCCAGCTCCGTTAATATTTGCCCCAAATGCGGGGCACATATTAACAAATGACTTTTGGTTTTGACGGCTCTCTTTCTAAAAGCACTTACATACCGAATGTATTTTGCTACTAATATCATAGCTGAATAACCAAAGCATGTTTTCAATTAAAATTAAACTAAAAAATTCGTTACCAAAGAAAATATAAACTATAATACAAAATTTGTTAGAACCAGCCCCGCCCTCCCCTACTTCCGTCTTCTCTAACAAGAGGCGGTAAAGCAGATTTGGCACTGACAGTCGTCGCTATAGACTATAAATGTCTAGTCCCGCTTGCCTCTTCAAGTTGTTCATTAGTTCCCACTTCGGTGAAATTGGCCTTTGCTCTTGCAGTTGTTTGGCAGCAGAGACTCTTTCGCAGTCTTTGTTGAACCATGGCTTTTGTGCTGTTGTGCTTTTCATGGAATTAAGGATGAAGAGATCCATTTCTGCATGAAAAATTTCTGTTACAGATTATGTGCATACATTGATGTCAAGATCTGAAAAGCAAACATCACTGAATAACAAACACGAAAATAATTCAAGCAGCTTATCCCAGTTAGCACGGTTGTAGTGCCAAATGCGTCTGGGTGGTTTAGGTTCTTGGTTTAGCGACAGCACTATGGTTCCAGAAGTAGATATAAGGTAGTGGTCTTAAGTGCATAGCAGTGCTGAGACCTCCACTCCAAAATCATCTGGATCTGAAATGAAAAAAAGATCCAAGGTGTTCGGGAAGTCGGTTGGATGATCAGTTACTCTCGTCTGTTAGTCCACTAGCTGCGTTAGATTAAGGCTGATTGCGAAAGTTTTAGCCTGTCTCCCCACTTCATCTGTTCTATTGGAGTGGTGGAGTCTGTTAGTGTCGTGAACGTTGAAGTCACCCAGTGTAATTACCTCAGCTGCCGGATGTTGTGTCTGAATCCAATCCATCTTATTACCCAAATACTGAAACAGTCTAGGGAAGTGAATATCTTTTGGCGTGTCATATAGACAGCATTAAAACAGTGTTTTATCCAGCAAACATATTTTGAACCACGCAAGGTAGAAAGCGTCATCCTTCATCGTGTCCTCTCTCTGGCGTGCAACACAGACAACACAGAGGCCCCTTTAAACATAAATCTCGTATGTAACTTTCACCTATTAAAACGTAACTACGTTGTGTCAGTTGTTTGACTTATTTGGGTTTCGGTTAGGGCCAGAACATGGGGTATTGCGTTTTCAGATGCTGGGGGACTGCATCGACTTTCACGTTGTTGTGTCTCAGTCCTCTGATGTTGAAGAAGTCTTATAAAGAGTTTGCTTCCTTTTCTAGAACGTGAATGAATTGGTGAATTTGCCGGAGGAGTCATCGACCCTCCCGCAGCATGAACCCCTCGAGGCAGTCACCCCCTGACATCTGAATTGGAGACTATCTGTTGACGAAAATTGTTTATTTTGTGCAGTCAGCCTTAATCTATATAGAACACAAAAATACCATATGAAAGTGAAATCGGAAGCTGTAGGCTTTCAGGAGAAATTTCAGTGATCAAGTTTTAAAATGCACTCTTGAAGAACATATTGTTATCAAATGAAGCAAGACAGAACTTATGGAACAAACGTTGAAATACTCTAGGATTCAATATCTAGACCTCTCGAGAAATGCTGGAAACAAACCAACTCACCACTTGAAAAAATCCAACCGTTTCATGCTAAACAAAATATCCAAAGGAAATAAGCCTTTTGCTGAGAGGAGACTTAGAACAAGAACATTTTGATTTACTAGAATTCATGACTAACATTTATGTAATAATAATAAAAAGATGATATATTTCCATCATTTCCAGATTTCAAATAACCTCTAACAAAAAAACCCTGAAAAGCATATTCCGTTTTGTTGATCAACAGTTTCTGTAATTTTCTTATATTTCCAGTAACTACGACATTTTAACATTATTTCATTTATTTTGTCGAATACACCAGTATAAAAACAATATATTCCTTGTCTCTTGAATAATGATATCGTTATACGAAATACCATCTTTCATATTATTCATATGTCCTTTAACATTCGCTAGAATTGCCTTAAAAACTATATTGCTTTCCTCAACAAAGAAAAACTCCAATATAAATCATTTCTGTCATATTCATTCAAAGACTTAAAAAGCGTAAATACTCCATCCGAACCGAGGAAATGCTAGAAACGGGGTTAAGTTGTCTTCGGAGCCATATATTTTATTTCCGATTCCAAAAAGTTTCCATTTACCTTCACTAATGATAGTGGTGAATTATGGTATCACTATAATTTTGATGCGACATAATTCATCGTAGCAGTGTGTTTTGCTCTATTAGAAGCCTGAAAATAAGGGCTAAGCACGCAAAATATGCATTAGAATGTGAAAAATCCGAAAAAATAAAAATGGGCACTATATTTTCCTGGAAGTTGGCTTACTGTTCATGAACATATTGAAAAATTGAATAATTCTTGATAGACAGGGTAATTCAGTAGGAAAGGGGGACAATTGAATAAGTATTTAAACTTGATACTGAATTAGATGGTGTACTCTGGCTTATTCAGAGAAAATAAATATCACTGGTTCACAAAATTTTCGTAACATTAGGCAGATTAATTTTCGTAACACAAGCATAATTATTTTCAGTTCAAAAATAAGATATATTCACAAAATAATGGTTTCGCTATGGGTTCACCCCTCAGTCCCCTTCTATCTGAAATTTTCATGTCCAACTTGGAAAACACTAAAATTATGACGTCACCTTTGACGAAAAGACATATTCTGTTTTGGTACCGATATGTCGATGACATTTTAGCCATTTTCATTGGAACGAATAGACAACTAGAAATCTTCCTGAATTTCATTAATAACATTCATCCTAAAATTAAGTTCAAAGTAGAAACAGAAGTCGATAGTAAAATCAATTTCTTAGATCTAACAATTACCCCACAGTTGCATTCCAGATTTCGTGTCGAACGGATGTTAATCTTATCTCTGCGAATTTGGTTTCGATAACGCGTATTCTTTCATTAACTGATCTCGTAGTTTTCGGGCATATTATCTTTTAATATGTCATCCAATTCGGAACCCCCTGATAAAGGGGGAGGTGTTATAAATACTGATATAATATCAGGTGCTGTTAAAATGATTCTAGAGGAGCAAGAATTTGGCGATGATTTTCCGATGCAAAACGTGAATTCTGATTCGGTGAGTTCGTTCCATAAAGATTCTGTTTCTTCTTCAATTGAATTAAATAAAAATGATCTATCATCGAAGGAAAAATCTCAACTTATTTCTAGTCCAAAGACGCCTAATAATAACAACAATATAAAAAAGGTGTCTATCAGATATGATTTATCTGACTGTGGCCCGTTCATTGTTTTTGTCGAAAGTCTCGATAAAAATATTGGGAATTTGCACGCGATGTCGATTGGAAAACTTATTTTCAGACACGATGCAAACATTTCTAACAATATATTATCTATAGAAAAAAGTGGAAAAAACAGAATAAAGTTAACATTCAGGTCTTTTTTAATTGCGAATAAATTTTTGAACTCAGAGTTTCTGGTTTCAAATAACCTTGAAGCATATATTCCTCAATTTATAATTCGTAGGCAAGGGGTGGTGAAAGCGATTGATTTAGATATATCTGATAACGAACTTAAGTCTTGTATAGAACCTGTAGGAGGAAATTCCTTCAAAATTTTAGAGGTTAAAAGAATGACAAGAAAAATCTTTGAGGATGGGTCTCCGAAATTTATTCCTACTACAAGCATTTTAGTGACCTTCAAGGGTCAATCTTTACCTGACAGGGTTGCTATTTTCAATTGTACTCGCGAAGTGTTTCCATTTGTACAGAGGGTCATACAATGTAAAAAATGTCTTAGGTTCGGACACGTAGAAAATATGTGTAGAAGCGCTATTCGATGCCCCAAGTGTGGGGAAAATCATTCTCAAAATGACTGTAAGGCGGAGGTTATTACCTGCGTTCATTGTGGTGGTAGTCATTCATCCGATGATAATAAAAATTGCCCTTATTTCGCCAATCAAAAAAAAATTAAAGAAAAAATGGCCTTTGAAAATATATCTTACAGGGATGCCCTCAAGTCAGTGGAAGATAGTTTTGCAAATAAATTGTCCTCAGTTACACATGTGGAAACTCCTTTGAATAGTTCTTCGCGAAATGAAACACATTTTCCTTCCCTTAACAATTCTTCTCGGAACGAAAAACATTCCGCTCTCCTGAAAACTAAGCGTAAAATTTTACCCGATTATTCGAATATTGAGGTCAAAAGAAAACATGCAGAAATTATAAAACCAATCCCATCTACGTCTGGGAATGGGGTGTGTTTGAATGGCAAGGAATCTAATAGTTCCTCTCAATTGCCACCAATCCTCTGAATCTAGATTCAGAGGACGTTTCCTCCATTATCAACATTATAATTGAAGTGGTTCTGTCACTTTTAAGAGATTTCAGTGGTTCTTCTTTTAATACATTTTCTAATTTGAATAAAGATGTTATAATGCATAAATTGAAAAATATTTTCAATGGACAATAAAATCAAGTTTCTACAGTGGAATGCACGGTCAATATCATCGAATAAAGGATCTCTCGAATTTTCTATATATCAACACGATATAGATGTGTGTCTAATTTCCGAAACTTGGTTAAAACCAAGTCTTAATTTCAAATTAGCTAACTATAGAATTTTCCGAAGTGACAGAAATAATTGTTCTGGTGGAGTTGCAATTTTAATTAAACAATCTATAGCTTGCGAGAACATCGACATTCCACTTATTAATGGGGTTGAGAACCTCGGGGTATCTATCAAAATATCTGATGGATCAAAATTATCGGTTGTTTCTATTTACAACCCCCTAAATCCAAAATACCAGAAAATGAATGGAATCGTTTTTCGGTTTATTAAGTGGGTCAGTCATTGTTGGGGTGATTTCAACGTTCATCATTCGGCGTGGGGTTCTGTTCATGATAGTCAGGAGGGCGTTCACTTACTTTCAGCGTCTGAGCAAAACCAATTTTTTATTCTGAACGACGGGTCTCCTACCAGACTAACTCCCCCTGGTCAAAATAAGTCCGCAGTTGATATCACTTTTTGTTCTGGCTCAATAAGGCCCCTATTGAATTGGTATACGGTGAGCGATACTTTTGGGTCTGACCATTTTGGAATCAGGTGTGATTTGTTAATACGTGTGGAGAAATCAATTAGGCGCCGTTCACGTATTTTTAACACAAGTAAAGCAGATTGGGTTAGGTTTTCGGATACAATGAATCAGTACACATATACAAATACAGAGCATATCTGCTATGAAGAATTCAAAACAGTTTGTCCGAAGCTATCGAAATGAGTATTCCCAAGTACAAGGAAACGATTAACAAAAATTTTTCTAAACATTGGTGGAATGAATTGTGTGAAAGTGCCATAAAAATAAAAACTTGCGTTCCAATCATATTTACAATCGTCAACTCTCGAAAATTTCTTAGCATTCAAAAATAAAGAAGCTATAGCCAGGCACACCATAAAAATGAAAAGAGAAAAGCGTGGCAAAATTTTGTTCGACTCTAAATAATAACACACCAATCAAAGAAGTATGGAGGAATATTAAAAAAATTCGAAATATTCAGTCACAAAGCCAACCAATTTTTAAAGGGGATTGGTCTCAAGAATTTTTTTCTAAATTAACACCTCCTTGTACATTTCATCAGGAGATACAGCTCTCTCCAACTAATGATTCAGATTTTTTTTATAAACCTTTTGATTTTCATGAACTAGAAAGATCTCTGAAATCGAATTCAAATACGGCACCTGGTATTGACAATTTTCAATATTCGATGTTATATAACTTACCTTCTCGATCTAAATTCATACTTCTTCATATTTTCAACGACATATTGAGAACAGGAAATATTCCAGAAGACTGGAAAACATATATTATTGTGCCTATTCTAAAGCCAAACAAAAATCCTTCCTTGGCCGATTCGTATCGGCCCATATCTTTAGGTTCTTGCCTACTGAAAACGTTTGAAAGAATGCTTAAATTTCGTTCAGAATGGTGGATGGAACACCATGGAAAATTTCCACTTTCGCAATATGGTTTCCGAAGAGGAATGTGTACAACCGACGGTCTTATTCAATTCATTAATGATGTTTATCTAACTCATACTGATGGAAAAATTTTAATGTCCATCTTTGCCGATGTTGTGGGTGCCTATGACAATGTTAGTTTGGGTGTGCTGAAACAAGAAATGATTGAAATAGGGATTAGTCCTAGATTTGCTGAGTTCATCTTTAATTTATATATAAATAGAAAAATTTTCTTGAAGATTGAAAATACTTTGGAAGGTCCAAGGTTCACCAGTCGTGGTCTTCCCAAGGTGGCATCCTTTCACCTATTCTATTTATAATTTATTTTCACAGATTGCAAAAATTTTCAGTAATCCAAATATCAAGTTGGTACAATTTGCTGATGATATAACTCTGTACTGTATTAACCAGAGTATAGCAGGCTGTCTTCAACTTCTCACCGTAGCAACGGCAGAATTTACATCGTTTCTACATTCACATGGTCAATCTTTATCAGATTCCAAAACGGTAATGTGTTCTTTCACCAAAAACGCATTGAATTTCGCAATGCTTACAGAATAGGCCATCATACCTTTCAGCATAAAAAATCTGTGAAATTCTTAGGTATTTATCTAGATACAAAATTAAATTGGGGGGATCACATTACTTATGTCAAACAACGAGCTGAAAAACGAATTCAAATTTTAAGATACGTTTGTCACAATTATTGGGGTGCAGATCAAAATATCGCTCTGCTTTTCTATCGTAGTTTTGTTAGGTCGGTTTTTGATTATGGTTGTTTTCTTTATGGCAGTGCTACTTCCTGCAACTTGCAGAGTCTAGATGTACTGCAAAGGAAGTGTCTGAAATTGTGTATAGGCTTTCTTAAGAGTACCCCGAATGACGTGGTGTTGGCAGAATCTCAGGAACTCCCTTTGTCTCATCGCCGTGAAATCCTAGCAAGTAAGTTTCTTCTTAAAGGATGTCAATTTCGAGTTCAGTCATATGTTCCATCCACGAACTTTTTTAAAAACCTTGACTCACAAATTTTGGGTTGTCAAGAAGGATCCTGTTTATATAACAGCCTACAATGCATTACTACGACACTCAGAGGAACTTAATCGGGAAAATAAGCTACCCATTTTACAATCGACTATAGTTTCTTCCTTATAGGAGTACATGTGTATATTCCTAACTACGATGTTATTTCAGTCAAAACGGATTTTATGATGTATATAGAAAAAGATTCTCTTCCTTTCTTCACATATATACTGATGCCTCCAAAACATGCTTCTCAGCAGTCGGTGCAGCTATTTACATCCCAGTCGAAGATATAACTTCAACTTCAACTTTAAGTGAAAAATATTCCATTTTCAACGGTGAACTCTATGCTATATCAATGGCTTTGGAATATATAGAGGACAATTGGTTCAGTCTTCAACAAAAAAATTCTCATTCTTTCAGACAGTCAAAGTGCTCTCCTTTCAATAAAAATATGAAATATGACGCCTCCTTCACATTTATTCATAAAAAATTCTTTCTTCGTTGAATCGAATTAAACAAAACAATATTTCCGTCTGGTTCATATGGGTTAAAGCTCATGTGGGTATAATTGCCAATGAGAAAGTGGACCAAGCCGCGAAATTGGCTTCTAAGAATCGAGTCCAAATTTCGAAATGCACATCATCAGATCTTTTTCAATATCTAAAAGATTTGTCGTTGGTAGATGGTGCAGTGAATATCAACAAAATGATAGAGGAGCCTTTTATAAGAATATCCAAAACATTCCACCATCAGTAGTTTGGTTTAAAAACGTCGGGGGTTCAAGAGAATTTATTAGAATTTTTTGTCGTTTAAGGAGTGGTCATGCTTTATGTCCATCCTATTTACATCGTAATGGTCTTAGGGATGACCCTTTTTGTAGCTGTGGTGAGTTCGGCAGCCTAGATCATCTAATCTTGGGTTGTAGTAATTTTCGTCACCAGTGTGTAGAAATGAACTCAAAAATCACGGAAATTATTAAAATTAACCAACCGTATAATTTAAATTTTTTATTGTGTCAGAAAAACTTGAACGTGTATAAAGAACTTTATGATTATATAAGATCAGCTGATCTAAAACTCTAATACTTGTGTTAATTCCTATGTATTACCTATCCTCGTTTTTATTTTTGTCCTACAATCCGTGGCTTGATTCTGTATGTGTATGAAGATCAAAATCGCCTTGACGAGCCCCTTGGCGTTATGTATCCCTGTCTATCCTCTGAGTAATTGCATCATCTAATCTTGTTCGCCAATGGGAAGGGTTTAGTTTTGTGGATCACTGATCAATATATAATCGCACGGTTCCTTTAATTAATTTAGTCAAATTTTATTGTATATGATGGCTAATGACTTCAGTCAAAGCCAATTCAGGTCTCTGTATTAGAGACCATTTTGATTTAAAAAAAAAAACAATTACCCGGGAGAATAATAACCGTTTATCAATTTATATCTTCAGAAAACCATCTTACACGGATAATGTCATACCCATAGATTCATTTCACCCGTATTCTCAAAAAATAGCAGCCTTCAAATCCATGATTCACAGAGCGATTTCTTTGCCTTTATCGGACATGGACCGAAAATCAGAATTTAACACCATTATGTTAATAGCAGAGAATAACTGCTTCGATATAAAAGCAATAGAAAGTTTAATTAATCGAAAAATACGCAACAACACATTCAACATGATACATCCCCAATCCAAGAGAGAAAAGCCCGAAAAATTTATGTCTCTAACATATTTTGGGAACACGTCAGAACAGGTTGCTAGAGTTTCGTCAGATAGTATAAAAGTTCATATTGCATTCAAACCAGTTAGCAAATTGTCAGGGCTGCTTTTCAACACAAAAGATAAAACCGATAAATTCGAAAAATCAGGAGTACACCAATCAACATGTTCTGAGTGCAATTCCTTTTATATAGGTCAAACAGGACGCTCTTTCAAGGCTAGATACAAAGAACATTTCCGGTCATTCCTACATCAGAAATATGATTCAGCTTTCGCTGCACATTGTCTGAATGAATGTCATCATTCTCCAGAACTTCAACACCTAAAAATTCTTCAATCCTGTGATAAATCTTATGAACCCAATATCTTAGAATCGATGGAAATTTTCAAGGCATATAGAAAGGATTAAGCTCCTTAACGACCAGGTAGACTCAATTACCTACCAATCACCAATATTCAAGTTACTGTGATCTCTACTAGCATTTTATTGATGGTAATTCCTGTATTGTACATGAGTATTCAGTTTTCATTAGCTTGTTGTTGATAATGGACATATGTCCGAAACCGGTCCAACCAATGTAAAATTTTGTCATCCTTTACATCAATAAATTAGTGATAGTTAAAACATAGTAACTTGTTTTATTTTATTATTCATCATAAATATCAACTATCACGTAGTTCAGGCTTCAACGATCAATTAATTTCAATTTTTGCTTGTAGTTAGTAATGAATCGATTGGATGATACTGCGTAACAACCGCCATTTCGTTTCAAATTTATTTTATGTCGTTTGAGATTTGACCTTATTATCTTGCATCAGTTCGAGACTACCGATTTAATTTTTTTTCTTAACTTTTCATTGAACAGCTCATTAAGTGATTTACACTTTTGTTATTTGTAAGGCTGATTGTTTTGAAGTCTTTTAGCGTAGCCTTGGGTTGAATACTTTTTCGTTGATTGAACCGATCAAGAACTTACCCTCGGTGTGAAGATATAACTGTTGAGAAGAAATTACCCTAGCCTTGAGGAGAATACTTTATCTTTAGGGAAACTACCGTACCCTAGGTGTGAATATTTTACCTTTTGCGAAATTACCGATCAAGAAAACACCGTAACCGTGGGAAAAATACCTTGTCGCTGGAAAAATACTATAACCTTGAGTTGAATATCATTTCATTGGAAGGGGTGAAGACCGTTTCATTGGATAGAATACCGTAACCTTGGGGTGAACACCGATCCATTGGGAGAGCTAGCTCCAGAGTACAGACGATAGAGGATACGCAATTTAAGTTTTTTTTAAGATGAAGGGTTCAGCAATCGGTTGTAGTTTTGTCTGTGCAGTACAACTCACAATTTTTATTTGTTGACTATTTTCTAAATTATCTATTGAATTCATAATTTCAACAGTTTGTTTTTTTTCTGTCAAGTGTGGCTTCGAAAATTCTGAGTAATAATTTATCGTGTTCTTTTTGAAAAAAAGAAAACAAAATCACTGTTCTTGCTGGGTAAAAACATATACGCACTAAGCCTCCGACTGAGCTATTTTTGAAGTGACGACGGTCTTCCTTAATATCAGTGGAACTGAGTATTCAATCAGGTTACATTATCTCCTATAATAGAAAACCGATATCGTATTAGAGAATGTGATTCAAGGTCAGATAAATATGTTATTTCGGTTCTTGTAAGTTATTAACCAAATAGTGATAACATCAAGACAAAAAGTGTCAAATCTCAGCAATAAAAATAAGTAATTTTATTCGTAATGAAATATTTAGCGAGCAAATGTATTTTCCTGCGCTCCCAAATAGCCGATTTTCAATTCCGGGGAATGAAACTGCTACAGTTCCGAACATTCAGGGTTTTTCTATACCCTTAAACGTTTCTGAAAGTTTTATTCCTCCAGAGTATGTACCAAGAAGTTATTGTTCCATCGATAATGGCTAAAGTTGTTACGGAATGCTGGTAGAAACTTAAGCGATCAGTGGGCTATATTTTTCGAATAATTGGGTAAAATGGCCATAGTTTCCGCTTGAATTTGTTCAGTATTGATTTTACGTTGAGTTATGGTTATAGCTCGTGTTCGAGATAGATCACTTGCTGAAATAAGTACCATGATGTTTCAACATTAGATAGTTTCAGTTACCGAGAAAATTGGATTTTTTTACACAAACTATTAAATAGTTAAATTGGATAATTTTATGTGCGATTTTTATGAATCCTCGATTTCATGGTTGGTAGAAAACGTGTTCAAATAAAGTAACATTTTTTGAATGAGTTGCGACTGATTTGGGAAAGTTTTTGGACAATGCGTTACTAATAGTTCGAATTGAGTTTTCATGGAAAGAAAAATAGGAAACGCTCAGAATTTCGTATATATATATATATATATATATATATATATATATATATATATATATATATATATATATATATATATATATATATATATATATATATATATATATATATATATATATATATATATATATATATATATATATATATATATATATATATATATATATATATATATATATATATATATATATATATATATATATATATATATATATATATATATATATATATATATATATATATATATATATATATATATATATATATATATATATATATATATATATATATATATATATATATATATATATATATATATATATATATAGGGGTTTTACCCCGACGAGTTGCCCATATATTTGTTCATGCAATCAAACTGATTTCATGAAAAATATAAATCCACCACCCAGAAATTAATACCATTGCCAGGCAATGATTATAATCAAAACATATCCTGGAGTAATTATATATTAGGATAACGTTATTAAATGTTATGAGAATATATCAATCTACCAGAATATATACATACTATAGCATCATTAGACAATGATATCAATGTACCAACGAGTAGTGTCAGAGGCTTTCTCCCGGAAAAATCCAGTGTACGGACCTTAGTCAAGTAACACTGAATGTTATTCATTAATAGTTTCCTTTGTGTGAAGTGGTGAACGATCGAATAGAATACTGCTCTGAATATAAATATGAAAAAATTGTCAGTTAATTATATTACATTTATATAAACAAATAAATAAAATATGAAATGAGATTCTGAGCAGTATAAACTAAAGAGAAAACCTATGACTCTACCTCATTATTATTTTCGGAAAGAAACCTACGAAGAATATTACAAGATTTGATGACTGTTATCTTTTGTAACTGTTCAAACAAATTTTCTTCAGACCCAAAATCTCAATACTTTTGTGAAGATTTCTAGGAATAACGCCTGTTGTAGAAATAATAATCGGTAGAATAAATATTTTCTTCATTTTCCACATTTTTTAATCTCGTCGCCAAGCATCATATATTTAGAAATTTTTTCATTGTATTTATTTTGTATATTATGTATATCGGGTATAGCAATATCAATTATATATGTTATTTGATTCTGTTTATCATTAAGAACGATATCTGGTCTATTGTGTTTTACAGCTCTGTTGCAAAGAATTGTTTCATTAAAATAAAGTTTATATTTGTCATTTTCACAAATAATCTCAGGTTCATATTTGTGAAATTTTTTTCTTTTGGGAATTAGGTCATGTTTAATTCCTAGATTAAAGTGAATAATATTAGCGACGGCATTATGTCTTTCTAAATAATCTGTTGAAGCAAGGACTGAGCAAGATGATAATATATGAAAAACTGTTTCTGAAGAACAGAAACATCTACGGCAAGAATCATCTATATTTTGTTTGATGATGTGTTTTCTATAATTCCTCGTGAAAACAACCTGATCCTGGATCGCAATTGCCAAGCCTTCTGTTTCAGCAGACAATTCTCCAGATACTAACCATTTATTCGATGCAATTTCATCAATATAATCATTTTTCAATTCTTTAGGTGCTTTCCGTGTAATTCCTTCTGCATCCAACTTTCTCTTTTAGAATTATCATTAAATATATCAAAATCTATATATTGTCATATATATATATATATATATATATATATATATATATATATATATATATATATATATATATATATATATATATATATATATGTATAGGACGTTAGGAGGTCAACTATCACTCAAATCATATCAAAAAGTCAAAAATAAACACTGTTATTGCATTGAGAAATCGAATTTTACGTATTTGTGACGAATTGTTCATAAAAAAGAATTTGGACAAAATTTTTGAATTATTTAAAAATAACGGATACCCATCTCGTCTATTGCAGCACCTCATTTATGACTACAGTTTTTATGATGGCCCAATTGACGAAACTGAAGCTATCGATTTTAGATATGTGAAGCTTCCCAATGTTGGTAGAATGACAAATTCCATCATTTCATTGTTTAAAGACTTTCCACACATAAAAATAGTTAAGTATAATACTGTAAAGATCTCTCACTTAAATACTAACACGAAGTCTCCTATTCCTCTGTCTGTAAATAGTAATGTCGTTTATGAAATTCCGTGTAATCAATGTAGGGGTAGTTACATTGGGCAAACACAACAATGGATATAGCAGAGAATTACACAGCACAAAAGTGATTTCCGTATCGCAAAACACTCATGTGCATTAGTTAACCATCATCTGACCAGTGGGCATGATTTTGATTTCAATAATGTTAAGATCCTTGATAGAGTCACGAATTATAAGAGTCGTCTTTTCTTGGAAATGGTTCATATTAAAAAAAATAGAGATTCTATAAATTACAGGTCTGATATAAATAACATGAGTGACTTCTATTGTAACATTTTGGCAAAAAATTAAACCAGTACTTAAAATTAGCTCGATAGTTTTGGGTCACCATCTTCAGTTAATGTGTTATTTTTTGCGAATTTATGCAGATGGAGACTCTGGTATGAACGTTAAGATTTTGTATTCTCAGTTTATTAGATTATGTCGAGAACTTGTTGTTGTAACTTACATGTCCTAGCCAAAGTGTGTTTTGTTTTTTTTATTGAAGATTGTGAACATATAATGTAAGAAGAAAAAAATTAGTGATTGCGAATGATTTGCAATTTTGCTATTTATGTCTCCGTAATTTCATGTCTCATTTAATTCCTGAAAGGGCAATATCTGTTTACTTGTAAGTAGTGTATTGTATGTCGTCAATTTTGGTGAACAGTTGAACAGTTTTATGTTTCTTATATTTTAGATCCTGATGAAGTCACGAATGCTGACGAAATATTGATAATGAGTAAAGAAGATATGTGAGAGAACAATATCGTTTTCCTGTCCCTAGATCGCTACCCGATTTACAATTATATCAATTTTATATACGTTATATATATATATATATATATATATATATATATATATATATATATATATATATATATATATATATTGAATTATTCAAAATTAGATCAATGAATACTCCTTCCTGACAAAGGTAGTTCCCAAATCTGCCCACCATGCACTCATACACTCAGCCCCCAAGAGCCACAATAGTGCAACTAAGCAGGATGCCGAGAAACGAAGCGGCAGACTGCAGTTTTGTCCTTATTAGGAGCTCATCAGTGCCGCATATCGCTTCTCAGCATCCTCAAAAGCTACATCGGGGTACCCTAATGATTTCAGAAAGGACGCATTTCGTACAACAATAACAAACAGATGTGACATCGTTAAAAATTCCAACACCCGAGAAACATCACATCTGTTTGTTTGTCAGGAAGAATTATACAGGGTGCTTCAACGAAAACTAAACAGGGGCTATATCTACCAAGATATTCATTTCTGATCAAAACGCAAAAATAGGTCTATTTTTGTTTCAAGCAGGACATCTTTTTGGGGTACAAAACATGCCTGAAATATCAACCCCCTATGCGAGGGTTACAATCCTTGAAAATTTTGAATAAGGGAGATGGGTCGAGTGATAACTCAGAAGAAAGGTGGTATCTTTGTCTATATTGCTTCGAACGAATTTCCATTTTTAATTGAAAACTGTAAAAGATACATGGTGAGAAACTGAAAGATAGGGAAGACTATTTCCCTGAGACTATTCAAGTTTCAGTGAAGTAAAATGAAACAGATCCATGCTGATCAATGGCAGTCATCATCAAGTACCATCCTCATCTCGAATTTGAACCCCTAGAACAGGGGTGACCACCCTTGAAAATTTGGAAGAGTGAAGATGGGTCGAGTGATACCTCGGAAGAAAGGTATTATCTTTGTCTGCATACCCGTGAATGAATTTTCATTTTTGATTGAAAACTGTAGAATATACAGAGTGAGCTACTGAAAAATAGAGGAGACTATCTAAGTAGCTATTCAAGTATTAGTGCAAAAAACTGGAACAGATTCATTCCAGATCAAAGGTGTCATCTTTGATCTAAATGGATCTATTTCAGTTTTTTGCACTAGTACTCCAATAGTCTTGGGGCGATAGTCTTCTCTATTTTTCAGTGGTAGTTATCTGTATCTTCTACACTTTTTAAAAAAAATGAAAATTCTTTCACGTTGATATTTCAGGCAAGTATTGTACCCCAAAAGATGTCCCCCTTGAAACAAAAATTGACCTGTTTTTGCGTTTTGATCAGAAATGAATATCTTGGTAGATATAGCCTCTGTTTAGTTTTCGTTGAAGCACCCTGTATATGTATATATATTAGGTGCCACTTATTTTTTGAAGTTTGAAGTTTTCAACGCATACGTCTTAGTTTTGTTCATTCGTACCTAAAACAATAGAAAATAAATTTTTACCTTCTTAGGAATATGATAACCAGTTCCGAATTGCATCTAAACATGTTCATACAAGTTGCGCTGTAATTAGTTATTTGTTCCCAGTTATTATCGTAACTATCACCGATTGTTTTACCTTTGAAGATGGCAGTGAAATTAAGAAGTGACAACAAAAGTATTTTCTTAGTTAGCGATATAAATTATCAAATAACAGGCGCTAAGTTACCCTCGAACCGTCAAGTACTCGCAGTACTCTGTTATAATATTTGCGATGTGAAATTAACTGTAAGTGAAAGCGCAAATCTTTTCATTCGCAAGTGTATTATATTCTGGGAAAAGACTAGAATCCCAACTAGAGCTTCACATAACTGTGTAAAAGAACTTGTTGATCTTCAACACACTTAGAGATAGTTGCAAAAAAATTCAAAAAAGTCGAACGATATTTATGGGCGCCGTAAGAAGGATTTTCAATACAGTTTAGATAACTTGTTCGATATAGCACACGCAGATGCTTTGCAGCTGATGAAGATAGAGATAGATAAAATATTTTTACAAAAGCAAAGAGAACCAGGGCGTCCAGGATGTTTAGCAGGTGTAGATAAAAAGTTGGCTGAAAAAGAAGAAAGATCAATACAAGAAAGAATGCGTTGAGATAGTTTATTGTCATCTCATACTGCACAAAGTTTTGTTCCTACTCAAGCCTGATGAAAGCCTTGAGGAACCCTTGCCTTCAACTTCAACATTAAGCTCTGCAAATACTCAAAAAAGAGGAAGATAGGACTTTATCACGCCCAAATTAGTTGCAGCTTTAGACAGATATCTGTTAAGTGTAAAGGATTCTGTCTATATACTTCAGACAGTGATAGAAGCGCTAGTTTTAAGCTGTTATGATTTTCCAATAAACAAATAATCTATTCAACGTATTCGCACACAGAGTAGAAAAGATAGAGCGGAATCTATAAAATCAGATTTTCAGAATAATATTCCTGAAATGGTGACAGTTCACTGGGATGGAAAGCTATTACCTGGGCCAGACATGAGAAGTTCAAAAGAAGAACACCTGCCAATTCTTATTTCATTTGGAGAAACAGAACAACTTCTGGCGGTGTCAAAGTTGAAGAGCTCTTCCGGTCGAAAGCAGGCTCAAGCAGTGTCAAACGCGCTTTACGACTGGAACCTCGATGACAAAGTTCAAATAATATGCTGTGACACAACTGCTTCTAATACCGGACAACTGAATGGAGCGTGTGTTCTTCTGAAACAAAAAGTAGACAGGCAACTACTACTCTTTGCTTGCCGCCATCATGTTTACGAACTGATTTTGAAATTTGTATATGAAACAAAAATCCATCAAGTCACGAGCAGCTCCGATATCCCGACGTTCAAAAAGTCTAGAGACAAAACATTGATCCTTCTGCTATTGAAATCAACACCGACTTCATCATTTCCGTAAAACAATAGTACAAGAATTGCTGGATTTTATAATCAAGAACTTCAAAAATCTATTGTACGTGACGATTATCGGGAGCTGATTGAACTATCTATTGTATTTTTAGGAGGAGATATTGCGAAGAAAATTAAAATCAGACATTCTTGAGCGATGCACCAAGCAAGGTGGATGGCAAGAGCTATTTATGCGCTGAACATATCCTTATTGCAATCGCAATTCAAATTAAGCGCTATGGATAAACGAGCACTTCAAGACAGTAATTTATTCATTGCGATTTTATACGTTTTATACAAGCCACACCCTAATGCAGCATTTCGGAACAACGTCGGGCATCCGCCAAGGTGATAGTCTTAGCCCTCTACTATTTAATACTGTTATGGACCAACTTGTAGAGACCGTTAAAAACTTGGGACTAGGATACCGCATGGGAACCTACAAAATTAACATCTTATGCTATGCCGATGACGCCGTACTCATTGCAGAATCAGAAGACGACCTACAAAGAATGTAATACGCCTTTAGCAAACGCTCCAAATATTTCAATATGGAAATCTCAACAAGTAAGACAAAATGCATGACCATAGCTAAGGAACCTCTGCGCTGCAAGTTAACAATAGACAACGCCACTATAGACCAAGTCATGTCATTCGAATACTTAGGGTGCAAAATAACAAGCACAGGATACCTTGAAGATGAAGTGAGGAGACAAGTGAACAAATCAGCTGCAGTATCGGGACATCTTAAACAACCAATTTGGAGAAATGAACACCTCAGTATACCATGCAAATCCAGAATCTACAAAACATGTGTGCGACTAATTATGACATACGGGGCAGAAACAAGAGCAGAAACGTCGGTAACAAAGAGGATACTAAGAACAACAGAAATGAAAACGCTAAGAACTATAACCGGTTACACATTGAATGACAGACAAAGAAATACCGACATAAGGGAAAAAAGTGAAACATACGATATTGTAAGATGGGTAAGAAAAAGAAGAAGAGAATGGAACCAGCATGTAAACTGAATGACCACAGATAGAATAGCCAAAATCGTATATAACCAAATACCACACGGAAGGAGACCCGTTGGACGACCACCTAAACGATGGCGGGACAGTTGGCAATCAACTTCACAAGAACTGCTGCAGGGAAACCGGAACTGAACAGGCGCTACGCCTTCTACACGGTGAAGAAGAAGAAGAAGATCTTATACGTGACACCATGGCTTCAATGTAGTTTGGCGGTGAAGTCGCCAAATCAAGATTTGTGCTTTTTAAATAGGCTTAAGAGATATGAAACTGTTGACAAATCGATTTCTAAAGCAGCTCTCTGCAAGTTTAGCCAACATTTTTGGTACTCATCGGAAGAAACTGTCGTTCTATCACTCTTTGACGATAAACTTGATGAAACATCCAGAGCGAACATGATAACAAACTTGCAAAGACAGAGTTTGTCTGATTCTGGGAAGAGGTACATTCCGCCAAAAGAACATATGTCTCATCATTTGTATGGTAAGTGAAAATGCTTAGGTAAATTAAAATTCAGATTCAGAAAAATCATCAAGCAATTTTGTATCAATCAAGAGCACTAATTTATTTTCATGATTAAGAATCGATAAGTACTTCCTTCAGAAACCAAATTCTATCTGGAAGAAGATGTTGCCTATTTAGAGGCAAAAAGCAAGGTTCTAGCTTTGAGAGCCGATAATGATACAGATGAAAGAGCTGTCAAAGTAATGAAAGATTTGTATGGTTTAATAACGGCAAAGGAATAGCAAAATCAATATTTGCTTCGCTGCGTGCAAGAACACAGAAATATATATCCAGAATGTAAAAGACACTCTCAAGAGAAAATATCAGGACTAATTATTTACAATTTTGTGACCTTATGTTTGTGACTTCATCTTCTTGAAATAAATAAACATCTGAAATAAATTTGTTTTTAATTATAAATTTGAAAAAATAATATTAATTGATTTAGTTTCACAATACCACTGCAAATTCTTGAAAGTTTGAAACTCTGTCGGCCAGGTTAATGGTGGTGTAGGAAGATAATATTTTGTATGTAGATAAGTCTAGGTAGATGTAAAAAGTTAGAGGGTATTCATTCCGATTTTCAAAGGCAAAAATTTTTCTTCCATATAAGGGACACCCTAATATATATATATATATATATAATTAATTATTATCGAGCTATATATCCTACGCAAAACAATTGCATCTATGAAAATTGTGCATCTTGCACATATCATAAATCGAAATTTTGCTGTTGAATATTTCAGTTTCTCACTTCGTTAAATAATTGCATAATGTATTCCTGATAAAACAGCTATGAGGCCGTTTATTTCAGAACTTTCTACATTACTAGGATTAAATGCAGGAAATTATGCTTTTGAGTGAATATTTATGGTCCGATGAATTCTGTAATCTTAGTTTCATACCTCTAATTCTCGGAAAATTCCATTCAACATTGTGTTATTAAATACATAAATAACTCTCTCACATTTAAAGCTCTTTTTTGGTTGGTTTTACGATAAACCATTTGAAGTTCGTACGCGAAAATTTTCACTAGGAAAATGGAAAGCTTCCTTTGAGAATACTATTTTATATTTGATAGTTTGTATTATATATTGTAAGTTTATTTCATATTCATTAGAGAGTTATGGTTTCAAATGATTGCTGACTTTCATTCATAACAGGTAATCTAATTTACTAAAGAAGAGTTAGTATGTCTTTGTAGAAATTTGAAATTATATTTATAAATTTGACGGCATCTCAAAATGTATGATAGTTGTTTAAAACTGTCTCTTTAAAACAGTGTATAAGGAAAGTATTTTCGACCAATCTTTTTCACGAAATAATTTGTAATATCAAATGAATAATTCGAAATTATTGAGAACAAATCGATTCTGAAGAGAAATTTAAACAGTAAATTATATTTCTTGATGCTTAAGACTGTGAAAAGAGAAGGTTTTTTGTAGTGTATTTTGAAAGCCTTTTCACGAACTTCAAGAATCTCAAAAAATTTGTTCAATTTAGATTATTTTAACTTATAAGACAAAATCCCCAAACTATGTATGTATAAGAAAATAGATGAAAACATTTGTTTAACATTACTTCGTGTTCTAAGAAGCATAATTAAATTAATCTATGAAATGGATGATTAAACTATGATTCGAAGGCAAGAGTCTTAAGAAAATATTGGCGAGGGTATCAACAATAAGCTACATTTCTTGTACAACGTTTGCTTTTCAGACGATTGTTTCATGCTAATTGACATAATTGTAGATTTTGTAGCGATACAGATCTTCATGTATGTCAAGAAACCCACCGGAAAAGTTCCACAGATCATTCTAGGTAATTCAAACAGCAACATTCACCTCGATATGCTAAAAAATGCGATTGATTTATTAACTACAGAAAAACAAATATCTGATCCTCTACTACCAACACAACCATTGCATTTCATTTCCATCTATATGGAGATCCTCCTGACTACAACGCAGCAGTTTGCCAATATTCAAATTTGCAATAATTCGATTGAAAGAAGGCTACAATCTGGAGAGCCAACTCTTGGCTTTCGCTCTTCTCCACAGATGGAAAGTTGAGAGTGTCTAATACCTGAGAGGCTCATCCAGTACTCTCGTACCTTCAGGACCAACCACAGGTTTTTCCATCCTTGTAGTCTCCAGAGGAATTCCGAGCCTAAGCTCCATTCCAGTGAATCCCTAGCCTGTTTGTCGAGCGGCCAGTCAGTTAACCTTATTGCCCTCAATGACCAAGAATCTGGGTACCCACATCCTATTCCGTTCTCCCAGCGAGGGGGGAGTGACGTAAAGGTGTCCTGGCTATCGTGAATGGGTAAATGGTTT
This sequence comes from Cryptolaemus montrouzieri, assembly GCA_013387265.2. NCBI lineage: Eukaryota > Metazoa > Arthropoda > Insecta > Coleoptera > Coccinellidae > Cryptolaemus > Cryptolaemus montrouzieri. Next base: position 9,833,394 of record JABFTP020000021.1, read on the forward strand.
CATTGACCTACTTGCTAATTTTCCCGCAAGCAAGACGTTAGAAAAGTGGTCAATGGCAAATATTTCCTCTGGAAAAGAGTCGCAAAAACAGATCAACTGTTCCTTGGCAACACCTTGTCCATATACACCAGATTCAACACCTTATGTAGTTTTGAAGCCGTGTGTGTACCAACAGGGGCCCTCCTCTTTAGAAATGATGACGTGGTATGGCAGCTACATGTTGGTTTCGGATATGTCGGACTTCATACTCAGTATTTCGTTGTCCTCGATTACAGACTATAAAGCACCGGACATGAAGCTGAACATTCTTATTCTATTGCGTAGGGATGGAGTCTGGAAGTAATCATTCTAGCTGCTCCTCCAGTCATCAGGTGAAAGGGGCCAAGGCCCTCTATCAATTACATGGGTGCAGTAGGTGTACAGCGAAAATCTCGATTAATCATTATGCAGATTTCAACTCACAAAATGTATCTCTTCAGATCTTTTTTCCGATTTCAAACGAATTGTCATTCGTAGATGGTGTAACGAATATCAATAAAACAATAATGGTGCCATCTACGAAAATATCCAGAAAATTCCTCCATCAAAAGTTTGGTTCAAAAATATTGGTCATTCCAGGGATTTCATCAGATTTTTTTGTGGATTGTTAAGTGGTCATGCTTTGTGTCCCTCCTATCTTCATCGTATCGGACTGTAAGATGATCCTTTGTGTAATTGTGGGGAAATTGGTAGTCCAGATCATCTGATCTTGGGTTGTAGTAATTTTTGTCATAGGTGTTCAGAACTTAATGACAGAATCACAAAAAAAGTATTAAAATACATCAATATTAAAAACAAGTAATGTGTTTTTAGGAATTTCACTTAATAATTGTGATTCGTAAGGCGTTTTACTACACCTTAGCTTCTTCAGACGTCTGAAGAAGCTACGGTGTAGTGAAACGCGTTACGAATCACAATTATTAAGGAAAATTATTAATAACCCATTACTTGTTTTTATTATTGATAATGGAATTCTACCGAGTAAAAGCCTCTCAAATTCAAAAAAAAAATACATCATAATTATAATTTAAACTTTTTATTATTGAGATAAAAAACACAAGGTTTAACTTTAATCTACACTTTATTTGAAAAACTTCGACGACGTTTCGCTGACACAGCAGCTTTATCAAGAATGACAAACACATTGAAGAGTATGGTATTATCAGAATGAAAGATTTTGTTCCAAAAACGAGACATCTACAACATTTATCTCAAGGTAATTCATACCGAGTTATTGTACAGACTTCATCCACTTGAATTCGATTCATTAGATTTCAATAATAGATTCAAAATTAGATCAATAATACATAACAAATAAACCATCCAATACCGCAAATTAAAATTTCTCGTGTCACAAAAACCGAAACCAACTCCACGTAAAACTAAATTTTCTGACCATCAAGTTTTTGATAGATTCGTTAACCTTTCTGATACTAATTTCACAACTGATGAAACAAATCTCTTGGAGAAAGGTTTCAAACACAATATTAAATCAAACAAGATAAAATCTGATTTAGAGGAACTTGGCATAGATACTGAAATTTCTCTGAAAAATATTCCTAAACACTCACCTTAAATATTTAGCATCTAACATTATAAAAATGAATCATTAGCTGAATTTAAACCGAGTAAAGAACAAAATATTTTAAAGGCCATCAAACAAAAATCTCAACTAAATGAAGTTATTTTTACAAAAGCAGATAGGGGTAATACTGTTATTGCGTTAAATAAAAATGACTACCTATTTAAAACTCTAAATTTCATTTCGTCCGGAAACTATACAATTTTAAACAAAGATCCAACTATTAAATTCCAGAAAAATATTAAAATTGCAATAAATGACGCAAAATCTTTAATTAAAGCAATAGATAAATACAAATTAATTTTACCAAACCCTCAACCACCTCAACTGTATTCACTCATTAAATTGCATAAAGTAAATAACCCCGTTAGACCAGTCGTATCTTACGTTACAGCCCCAGCCGTGAAATTGTCGCACTACCTTATAGATATCAATAAAAATTATTGTTCATTCAAATCAAAATTTTCTATAAAAAACTCTTTCGAATTGATAAATAACATAAAAAACGTTAACCTACCACCTAACGCAAAACTTATTTCGTTTGATGTTGAGAATTTATACCCAAGTGTTCCTCCAGGTGATGTCAAAATATTAATCGAAAACATGTTGAACATGAATCATGTTAACCACATAATTAAATCAGAAATATTGAATCTGTTGGACGTTTGTATTGAACAAAATTATTTTTCTTTCAGCAACATCTATTACAGTAGTGAAAATGGTTTGATCATGGGAAATCCTTTGAGTCCACTTTTAGCAGAGATTTTTATGAATAATATCGAACAAAAAATTCATACACATCCACTCATTTCCAAATTTCTTTATTGCTATAGATATGTTGACGACATCTTAGTATGTTTCATAGGAACTACTCGTCAATTAGACTTATTTCTTAATTTCATTAATTCCATCCATTTGAACATTAAATTCACGATAGAAATTGAACAGAACGATTCCATTAATTTTTTGGACTTGAAAATCACTAAACGAAATGATAATCATGTTTTTTCGGTCTTTCGTAAACCAACACATACTGATACAATTATACATAACTACTCATTACATCCAATTCAACACAAAATGCAGCTTTAAACAGCATGGTACATCGGTTACTCAATTTACCTTTATCAGTAGAAGATTATAATAAAGAGTTTAATATCATCAAACAGATAGCCATTAATAATTCATATAATCCGGATATGATAGATCTAATCATTCGTAAAAACTGTATCAGAAAGCAATAAATGAAGTATATCCTATTCATAAAGACTATAAAATATTCAACAGTTTAACATTCTGCGGTTCTGCAAGTACAAATATGAAATCCTTTCTCGTCAAACAAAATCTTAATATAACTTTCAAAACTTCTAATAACTTAGGTAAACATATTAAAAATAATAAATCTCGTGTTGAAAACTCAAGTAAATCAGGAATCTATAAACGCAATTGCGGTTCTTGTGATAAAATTTATATCGGTAGGACCTATAGGAGTTTTGGCATAAGAACATCTGAACACAAACGTAGCTTCGATAAAAATAAATCTGATTCAAATTATTCAAACCACTAAATAAAAGAAAACCATTTATTCAATAAAAACTTTGACATATTACATATAAAATCAAAAAGTTTAAAACTAGATCTCCTAGAAGCATTAGAAATAAATAGATACAAAGTTCGGACAAGCTTTTGAATGAACAGGTAGATGTGAATTATTCACCCCTACTTAACTTGTTTAATTAGTTTTTATTACCTTCCATAATAACTGTACAATGGCTCGGTGTGGAGTTTCCTGTTATTCATCCACCTTTTTCAACGATTTGTTTATAATACCAAACTCTTCAATCTGTTTGTCATTCTTGATAAAGCTGCTGTGTCAGCGAAACGTCGCCGAATTTTTTCAAAACCTTTTATTATTACTTAAAAACTTGAGCGTTTATGAGGAACTTTTTGATTGTATAAGAAAAGTCGAACTAAGATTCTAATTCTCGTTTCAAATCCTTTGTGTATTCTATCCTTATGTGTTTTTTTGACCTTCAAACCGTGGCTTTATTCTGTGTGTGTATGATGATCAAAATCGCCTTGACGAGCCCCTTGGCGTTATGTATCCCTGTTTATCCTTTGAGTACTTATTCATCATCTAGTTTTACTCATGTAGTGTTTAACTTTCTGGAAGACTGATCGTTGTATGATCAAACGGTTCATTTCATTGAAAAGAAAATGCCACATATTACTTATTGGCCAATGACTCATAAGTCCAAGCCATTTCGGTCTCTCTATGAAGGCCACTTCGACTATAAAAAAAAATATATTCTACACTTGGAAATAAATGATTGAAATTGTTTGGATGTATTGTTTATTTCTGTTTACTTCTTGTTGGATTTTGTGGGGAAACGAAAAGAAAACTCGCCGATAAGATGCACGTCAATAAAATTCTCTACTCCTCTCACATAAATCTTTTCGATCCCTTAAGTCTTATGAAAAATAAATTGGAAGACGAGTCCGGGATCGTAAGTAATAATTTTCCACAGAGATTTCGGACAATGATAATACGAAAGGTTTTCCAAAGTTTTTTCGTACATTGAAGTGGCCTAAATTGTCAGGCAGGGAATACAAGAAAACTTTTCCAAATGGTAAAACAGCCTTTTTCTATTTTCATCCTTGCAGTTCGTTCTGGTTTGATGTAATTCAGGACACGTTTTTCTCTATTTTTACGTTCGCATAGAACTTCGAATTTTAGGAGAGGAATAAAGTTCTCCATACCTCCACACCTTTTCAGGTGTATAAATTGTTGCGCATTCGAGGGCTTGAACGCTCAGTTTTCCTGAGTTATTTCGCTAAAATCCTGCATACTCGAGGAACGAATTTTGTATTCATATTGGAAACTCGGGAGAAATCGGGGGGGAGGTATGCGGTTTATATAAGGGGCTGAAGAGTTCGTAGACTAACTCAGTGAAACACACTTTTCTAGTGAAATTCTGTTTTGATATTCAATATAGTCACCTTTGAGGAAGATTTATTCATTTATTCTGTCATTTATTAATCAGAAATTACATTATGAATTATCAAAAAAAAGCTATGCAAGGTGCTGTAATCGTGCAGAGATAAACAAGACTATCTGTTCTCAGGTCCGGTAACTTTTTTTCAACTGATATTGCAGATTTTACATCTATAGATCATAGTAATGAAATTTTCAGTAAAATTCCGATTTTGTTTCTTCTTATATTAATGTATCTGTACGTGTACTAATCCTATATATTATGTTTTATTCAATCTTTTTAATGTTTTTCTGTTGGCATTTTTGTAATATACAACACCTTTAGATTTGGCTCATTATATGTTAGTTCATTGAACACTTTTATTGTCTTAATATAGTTGTTTTTATCGTCAATATCTAGTTGATCTCGGTAAAATAATACTTTTATTTCTCGTTCTACTTGTTGATACCCTACATTGCTCAGTAAGTTCCGAATAATATTAGTTTAAACATTCGTTTTCAAATCATTGCTTCAAATTGAAGGGTTATTTTGCACAAATCTGTTTTAATTTACAATCTTTAACATTCGGTTTTGAAGTCTTTGTAACTTTCCAAGATTGTTTATACACTCGGAGGCAAAATAAGCGGAACACTCGTAAATTTCACCAAATTCGAAGTCCGATATTTTTCCTAATTCTCAATCGATTTAGATGATTTTTGCGGCAAGTTATAGATCTACTCTTCTGCTTTGTAGAAATTATAAGAGAAAACAAAAAAGATTGAAAAAATTTTATACGGGGTCAAAACTAAAAGTGTTTTTTTTGTCAAAAATTCGTAACACCCTGTGGAATTTCGTGGTCCGAGTTGAAACGTACAATATCATACTCTGTCAAGACACATCTTCCTACAGTAACGCCCTTCTTGATTTATGCATTTATCTCTATTTTTACAAGAGATATCCAATTTGAAGCGAAAACTCACAAATTTCAAGAATTTATTTTTAATCTTGCGTAGGTGCATAACATCGGAGGTTAGCCAAAAAATAAAATCAAAATTAGAAAAGCGGAAATCTAACGAAATGAAAATTTTTGAAATTCATTGGCCAATTTCACGCTCCGGGAGAACTCGAAGTACACTGGAAAAATCGTTGATTTTGCACATTTATTTTTGAATTTTTTTGTGTGACACTCTATAATAATTATCATTCTTGTCCAAAATTGAGAGCAGGTGTGTATCCTGGCGATACACTTGTGAAATGAAATGAACATGTTGAGAAAAATGTTCATGATGACCCACAAAAAAAAACATTTGATTTTAGTAGCGAGTATGACCCCCCCGAGCTCTTATTACAGCGCGCATACGATTCCGCATACTCCTAATGATGTTGTCTATCATCTGTTGAGGTATGTTGTCCCACTCTTCCACCAAAGCCAATGTCAGCTCTTCAACGTTGCCCAGATTCCGTTGTCGAACCCTTCTTCCAAGAATGTCCCAAACGTGTTCGATCGGGTTTAAATCCGGTGACCGCGACGGCCAGTCCATTCGTGTGATCCCAACTTCATTGAGATATTCTATCACTATGCGCTCAGTATGAGGGCGCGCGTTATCGTGCATAAAAAGGAAAATATTCCCCTATAAAAGGAGCAAAAGGCACAACATGGGGCTCCAAGATTTCTGTTATATACCGATGGGCATTAAGTGATCCATTGCCAATAATCCCCAGTTCTGTTCGTACTCCCAAGCATATGCCACCCCATATCATAACTGACCCTCCACCGTATTGCTCAGTTCCTGCGAAGTTCGCTTGATTGTACCGTTCCCCTAGATGCCTCCATATTCTATCTCTACCATCCACGAAATTCACACAATATCGGCTCTCATCAATAAATAAAACTCGTCTCCACTGATTGATTGTCCATGCTACATGCTCCCTAGCAAACGCCAATCTTGCTACCCGATGGGCTCTATCGAGTCTTGGTGCTCTTGCTTGCGCGTATGATCTCAGACCAACTTCATTTAATCGTCTTCTGACTGTCCTCACACTGACGTTAATGTTATCCACTGCTTGTAAAAGGTTACGTGCCTGAACAGCAATAAGACGAGGATTTCTTATGGTTCTTATATGATTGACGATGAAACGGTCCTGTATAGCGCGGGTTGCCCGATTTCTTCCATGTCCTCGCCTCCTCATGTACAATCCAGTTTCCCTGTAACGTCGGTAGATTCGATGGATAACCGACGTCGAGACACCCAACATGGTACCGACTGAGCGGTAGGTGCGCCCTTCTTCGATCAATGTAACTGCCCTTGCTACTGAGGTTGGTGGAAAATCTCTGATTCTGAATGAAAAATACCGTTTCGAATCGTAAACAGTAAAAGAATCACAAAACACCGCAACCGATCGAATTTGTATCAAATCAAAGAATGGCAAACTCTCATTCTTTAAACAAGTGCAAATGTGGTCATATACAAAAAAACGTGTGTTGTATTTCATATTTGATAAAAAAGATGTGCACATGTGTAAATGAAAAGTTTTATCAGTGGTCCAAGAATTCGGTTGTGTATTTTAATACCTACCGACTGTTATCTCCTATGAATTCCTAATTTTCACCAAATTAACCAAATTGTCATCAATAACTAATTCATTTCGACTATAAAAATCGCAAACGACAATTTCGACACGCCTGAGTGATAATATGAAAATTCCAAATTGATAGACGAATTTCAATGACAATTTCTTGATTCAATGGAATTTCTCCAAAATGGTGATTTTCCACTTGAAATTAAATATATTTTGCAAAAATAGAGATAAACGAATGAAACAAGAAGGGCGTTACTGTAGGAAGATGGTCTTGACAGACCATGACTTTGTACGTTTCAACTCGGACCACGAAATTCCACAGGGTGTTACGAATTTTTGACAAAAAAACAATTTTAGTTTTGCCCTCGTATAAAATTTTTTTCGAATTTTTATTGTTTTCTCTTATAATTTCTACAAAGCAGAAGAGTTGACCTATAACTTGCCGAAAAAATCATCTAAATCGGTTGAGAATTAGGAAAAATATCGAACTTCGAATTTGGTTAAATTTTCGAGTGTTCCGCTAATTTTGCCTCCGAGTGTAATACTAGACTGCATGAATTTTTATATCTTTTATAATATATGTAAGACATATATGGTCTTCTGCATATATTCAATATGCTTATCCCATCTTAGATATATTTTCCAATTGAATTTAAATCACATAATGCACATCACATTTCATTATAATGTATATTTAGGTATCATAGAAGAAGAATAATTAAGAAGTTAATTAAACAGGAAATAAAATAACCAAAACAACAAGCAGGCAAGCAGTTAGCTTGAACGAGAAAAGAAAAACGTACATATCATTCAAGTCACAGTCGTATTTAAGAATCGAAAAAAAACAGAGAAGATAAGGTGTCGCAACTGTCTGATGAAGGAAGCCATTCGAAGCTGCCTCACATGGTCTGGAATTTTATTATATATTCTTATTTCACTTGCCAGTAGTCCCCTCTGCCCCAATGCACATCTCATTCCTGCAGCTCTCAGCCGATCGCCATCCCTCAAATTATGAGCATGAATCTGACTTTTCCAGTCTAATATAACAGATTATTTCTCCTTGTAAACATTTATGTAAGTAAATACAGACTTAGTAGGTATATATGGATTGTATATTCATTATTCTATTGGGCAAGTACAGGTCTCTAGTTGGAAAGAGCCTAGAAAGATTGAAAATCCTCTTGAGGGCTTTATTCTGTAGAATCATGAGAGGTTGTATGTTCTTCTGATGAGTGCATCTCCATATAAATGTTGAATAAGAAAAGTGGTCATGAACCAGCGTGTTAAACAATAGTTTTCTATATTCAAGAGGAATAAAATGAGAGACTCTTCCCAGTACTCCTATCGCTGGAGCAGTTTTTTACTTAAGTGGGCGATGTGTTCATGCCAAGTAGTTTGTCATCGATGAATAGCCCGAAGTACTAGATACAATCAGTTCTACGGAGGGGAGTCGAGTCAAGAGTTACAATGAATTCAGCTGAGGTGTTTGAAATTACCATGTAACTGGATTTGTCCAACTTGAGCACCAAGTTGTGGAATGCTAACCAATTTTTTAACTTCATTTAATCCTTTCTGATAGCCTATTCAATTTCACATTTCACTTCACCAAAATATAGAAGACAAGCATCATCAGTGTAAAGTTGAATGTGTCCATGTAGTCCCAAATTCGAAAGCGAGTTTATATATATTAGAAATAAAAGGGTTGGTCCTAAAATCGACCCCTGTGGGACTCCACAAATAACATCTTTCATACCACCTACACCTTCCCTCAGGTTGACATACTGCGTTTTCCCCCCAAGATAATCTCTGAACCACTCGAGAGGATCCCCACATATACCGGCGGTTTGCAAGATTTGCAATTAAATCTTGTGACGCACAGTATCAAAATCCTATCTGATACAAGGAGGAGAAGAATACAGAAGTACCCTTGTCACCATGCTCCACAATATCACAAATGAGGTCTGCTGCTGCAACCATGGTGCTGCTTCCTCACCTGAATCCATACTGACGTTCATACCAGAAATCTATGCTTACACGTAGGCACACAGCCTCTTACTGGCACAGTGTTCAAGAACTTTTGAGATTGCAGACAGCAGAGAAATGGGTCTAAGTTTTCAGATGAAGTTGAATCACCACCCTTCAAAATTGGTATAACCTTTGCAATCTTAAGTGAGCTTTATACAGAATTTGTTATGGGAGATACATCTATCGTGGTACTAGCAATGCAGAGAAGCTCCGCACAAACTCCCTCATTATATCAGCACTCATTCCATCAATATCTGTAGCTTTACCACCACTCATATTCCTGATTACACAGGGTGCTTCAACGAAAACTAAACAGGGGCTATATCTACCAAGATATTCAATTCTGATCAAAACGCAAAAACAGATCGATTTTTGTTCCAAATGGGACATCTTGTTGGGTACAAAACTTGCTTGTGATATCAACCCCCTAAGCGGGGGTTGAAATCCTTGAACATTTTGCATAGGGAAGATGGGTTGAGTGATGACTCAAAAAGAAGGTGGTATCTTTGTCTTCATCGCCTTGAACGAATTGAAATATAGGGAAGACTTTTTCCCTGAGACTATTCAAGTTTCAGTGAACTAAAATGGAACAGATCCATGCTGATCAATGGCAGTCATCATCAAGTACCATATTCATCTCAAATTTCAACCCCTAGAGCAGAGGTGACCACCCTTGAAAATTTGAAAGAGGGAAGATGGGTCGAGTGATAAATCGAAAGAAAGGTATTATCTTGTGTCTGCATCCCCGTGAACGAATTTTCATGTTTGATTGAAAACTGTAGAAGATACAGGTGAGCTACTGAAAAATAGAGGGACTATCTACCGCCCTGAGCTATTCAGGTATTAGTGCAAAAAAATGGAACAGATTCATCCCAGATCAAAGGCTGTCATCTTTAATCTATATGAATCAATTGCAGTTTTTCGCACTAATACTCCAATAGTCTAGATCTCTTTCGAGGTATCACTCGACCCATCTACCCTCTTCCCAATTTTCAAGGGTTGTCACCCCTGCTCCAGGGGTTGAAATTTGAGATTAGGATGGTACTTGATGACGACTGCCATTGATCAGCATGGATCTGATCCATTTTACTTCACTGAAACTTGAATAGTCTCAGGGAAATAGTCTTCCCTATCTTTCAGTTTTTCACCCTATATCTTTTACAGTTTTCATTTAAAAATGGAAATTTGTTCAAGGCGATGTAGACAAAGATACCACCTTTCTTTTGAGTCATCACTCGACTCATCTTACCTATTCAAAATGTTCAAGGGGGTTGATATTTCAGGCAAGTTTTGTACCCCAAAAGATGTCCTCCCTGAAACAAAAATTGACCTATTTTTGCGTTTTGATCAGAAATGAATATCTTGGTAAGTATAGCCTCTGTTTAGTTTTCGTTGAAGCACCCTGTATGATATAAAGTAAAGGACCAAGAATAATACCTTGCGGCGCACCTGTGTTAACATCTAAATAACCACTTTTATACTTATTCATTCTCTTTCTCTGTTTTCCTCCTACTAAATAGCTTTACCTCTTATTCCATAGTTGCACAGTTCATTCAATAAAATTTTATAGTTAACCTTATCAAATGCTTTTACCAGATCCAATTGTTGATTTCAAGGATATTCACTTATAATTTGATACATCACTTTTCACACCTGCAATAAAAACGGGAACAACCTCTGCTACTCCTAAGTCATCTGGCCAAATTGATTATGATGAATACATAAGTTGAAAATATAATGCAAAATATTGACTATACAAAGCACCACCATTCTTCATTTTCATCTTATGTATAATATCTGTTATCTCGATGCTGTCAGTTGATTTGACAAAAATGGTATTGTTAATCAAGGATGATAATAATGATATTCTTTTGTCCATCAGTTCCTTCGAAAACTGACTGAGATTTTCGTTGATCTTACCCTCGCTTCCTCCGAATTTCCTATACGCTTCTGTTAGAGCTTCGTTAATTTTGGTGTTGCGATCATATACATTCATGTTAACATCTTTTATCGGAATTTCAATATCTCTATCTTATCGCCTGTTGGTTAGATGTTTGTCCCAGATGCTTGTCCATTCTTTTTTCCTTGGATTTATCCATACCAGCCAGAAAATAAGTCTTCTGTAAAGAAGTTTTGAGGGAAAGAAAAACGATCAAAAGTCCGTGGCAATGTTTGTTTCTGAAATACGTCATGTAGGAACAATTACTTTACTAGATCAAAAAACACAACCATTTGTTTACCGCAAGTTGTTAACAACCCCGAATCATACTTCACTAACATAGTGCAAGTTCGCACACAACGCACGAAAACAGCTAATCGTTACATGATCATGTTCAGTCCCAATGAACTTTTACTCTTTCAAAAGTCAAGAAAAGACTGCATTTTCAGACTTTTCAGTCTTCAGAAGAAGCTGTTGACGCCGTCAAAAGGCATTTCTGAATGTTGCTGCAAAATATTCAAGATACCTCGTTTGTTATAAAACATTATTTTTAAGAAAAAGATTCCGTCAACATAACTCTCTTTATACATCGTTGTAAAAGGCTTCAAAACTTTAATGAAGGTATGGCTCGAGTTCTTTGTTCTAAATAATTTTGGGTGGTTGAAGCACCTTCTTTCAGAAGGTTGCTTGTTGAAACCTCAAATATATGTCAAAGGATATCTCTGAAATAAAATCATTCGACGTACTTCGGTGAATTTTTCCGATCTCTTCGTAATGAGAAAAATACAAGATGGTTTGTTTGAGATACTACAACTTATTTATATTGTAAATTTTGATTTTCTCAAAGAAATATTAGTGACTTAAATTTTTTACAACTGTGTACGAAAAATAAAAAAAGAACATATAATCAGTGCTATTTCTACTATCGCGGCATAACTATCAAGCCTCATGTCCAGAAAGGGTCGAATGAAAAATATCCTCAAGCTCTAAAACAATCAGTGTTTCTTAGGGAGGAGGCAGAATTCGAACAAAAAAGCCCCCCTCGTCAAATCTTTGAATTCCCGGGGATTTACGAACTTACCGTAAAAAGTTTACCGCCCGTTTCGCAAGGTCTACTCGCGTCCGTCCGAACCGGGAAAAACTTATCCAGTGAAATATTTCCGCGTTGATTTAATGCACAAAAGGATCGAGTTCCTGCAAAGCGAATTGCCTTCCTACTGAATTACGATCCGGTATAAAGAAGACGTTCGAATATAAATGGACGTATAAAGAACCTATTCCATTGTCTTAACTTTTCTTTCTGCAATTGTTTGAGGGGGAATAAAGGGAATATGCTTGTCAATTCCAATGGATTCCTGATGAAAACGCACTGAATATTTCTAGATCTTTAAGAAGAATTGTAGTCAATCGATTTCCTGTAATCATCAGAATTCCTCGATAAATTGACATTTGAAATTGGACTCACTGAGATAAGCTCGTAGAAACAATGAATATTGTCGTTCAGTTTTGTTTATCAATGGCTATATTTAGTATTTGATGATGATTTTTTAAGGTGCCCTTATTCAACTAACATTCAGCAATTTCTCTCAAAATATTTTTTGTTCCAAAAGGTTGCTGATTAATTTTCACAAGTCTCGAATGAGTTCCAGTGCACACCTAAACTCATATAGGGTGTTCCCAAAAACAACGCTCATCGCAATAACTCCTTCAGGTTAGATTTTGAAAGTAGTACTATCTATTGCAACAGTCCTCTGTGTCAAAAAGTCAACGTAAAAAATCGAAACTTCAGTAATTTATATCAAAAATTTGACGGGAAAGTGAGATAAATGGCAGAAATAACCAAAAATCGTATCTATATAATTTTTTGGAGTTTTGTAATGATCTTCAGTTGGCTTTTATGTCTGTTGGATAACAAAGTATCAGACTGAAATCTGAAAATCATCACTAAAACATTTCCTTGAAGGAAAACTATAGTTGAATATTATGTTTGTAGAATATTATAAAATTTTACTGTTTCCATTGATTCCCACACGCACAAAAATGCTGAAAATTGAATTTTCTGCTCTAAAAGGCAAAAATACTGTACTTCTTGTATTTTAAAGGTGACGCGCCATTGGGAAAATTTGAAGAAACGAGAGAACTACTTTCAACAACAGAAACCAAACGCTGATCCATCAAACATAGGGAAACAAATTTTGGAAAAAATATTTTGGGGGATTTGTGGGGCCCAAAAATTCTGCATGTTTTGTGAGATGATTGATAGTATTCCTGAATTTTTTCAAAATTTTCAAGCGATTAGAATCCGAGGAAAAAGATAAGATGTGGAAAAATACACTTTCTGATGTTGGGGGACGACAAAGGAGCGGTGAGAGAGGCTAAAGTAGCGATGAAAGCTCTTCTTTTTATCATTCCAATGTGGTTATCTAATAAAAAACGGGGGGTTCCCTTTCTACCAGTCTGTTCTCAACCTTATTCTGATCAACTGGCAGTTTCGCTGGCTTCTTAATATTCTACTTAGGGATCCACAGTTTGACTTCAAAACCAAGATGGTTGACCTAACTTGAAAACAAGTCGAGCTCGAGTGAAGCGTTTGTTTTCAGAATTCAAGACAAGTCAAGCTTATTTTTCGCAAAGGTTTGAAAATTCAAGCTTCTTAATTTCCCAACTTGACAGCTTGAATCAAAACACAATTGCAGTAAAACACTGAACTTCCACTTATATTCAATTGGAGCAAGAGTAAGTGTTTAAAAAATGCAAACTATTTGATCGGGAAATAATTAAATAAAATTCTACGTCAGAATCTGAAAAGTATTAATAAAGATGTTGAAGGAAACACAAATACAGAACAAGAACAAGAGTGAAAGTGAAATGAATATTTTCAAATAAATCACAGCCATTGTATCACAACAACAACCTGAATAAATTCTCTATTAAGTAACTGAAAAGAATTTCGGAGAAAAAAAAAGAACTGAATTGAAGTTCTAGTGAAAATAAAAGAAGAGCCTACATTGAAACTTAAATCAAAAAGAATAAGACTAAGCGAAACTAAATTCTCACGTCATCGGATAGTTGGCTGTTTTTGAACCACGATATTCTTTTTTACATTTATATATATATACAGGGTGCTTCAATGAAAACTAAACAGAGCCTAGATCCACCAAGATATTCATTTCTGATCAAAACACAAAAACAGGTCAATTTTTGTTTCAAGGGGTCATCTTTTGGGGTACAGAACTTACCTGAAATATTAACCCCCTAAGCGGGGGTTGCAATCCTTGAACATTTTGAATAGGGAAGATAATCGAGTGATGACTCAAAATACAATATGTAATTTTGTTTACATGGCCTTGAACGAATTTCCATATTTAATTGAAAACTGTAAAAGATACAGGGTGAGCAACTGAAAGATAGGGAAGACTATTTTCCTGACCTATTCAAGTTTGAGTGAGATAAAATGGAACAGATCCATGCTTAACAATGGCAGTCGTCATCAAGTACCATTCTCATCTCGAATTCCAACCCCTGGAGCAGGGGTGACAACCCTTGAAAATTTGGAAGAGGGTAGATGGGTCGAGTGATACTTCGAAAGAAAGGTTTTATCTTCATCTGCATCCCCGTGAACGAATTTTCATTTTAGAATGAGAACTGCAAAAGATACAGAGTGAGCTACTGAAAAATAGAGAAGACTATCTATCGCCCTGAGGTATCACTGGATCGAAATATTACCCCTGCTCTAGGGATTGAAATTCGAGATGAAAGTGATTTCGTAAAATGACAGCTTCTGATCTAAAATGAATCTATTCCAGTTAATACTCCAATAGTCTTGGGGCGATAGTCTCCTTTATTTTTCAGTAGCTCACTCTGTATCTTCTACAGTTTTCAATCAAAAATGAAAATTCGTTCACGGGGATGCAGAGAAAGATAATACCTTTCTTTCGAGGTATCACTCCAACCCATCTACCCTCTTCCAAATTTTGAAGGGTTGTCACCCGTGCTCCAGAGGTTGAAATTCGAGAAGAGGATTGTACTTGATGATAACTGCCATTGATCAGCATGGATCTGTTCCATTGAGCCTCACTGAAACTTGAATAGTCTCAAGGAAATAATCTTTCCTCTTTTATTTGCTCACCCTGTATCTTTGACAGTTTTCAATCAAAAATAAAAATGCGTTCAATGCAATGTAGACAAAGATACCACCTTCCTTTTGAGTTATCATTCGACTAATCTTCCATATTCAAAATGTTCAAGGATTGCAACCCCCGCTTAGGTGGTTGATATTTCAGGCAATTTTTGTACCCCAAAAGATGTCTCTCTGGAAACAAAAGTTGACCTGTTTTTGTCTTTTGATCGGAAATAAATATCTTGGTAGCTATAGCCTCTGTTCAGTTTTCGTTGAAGCACCCTGTATATATGCACTAGTTTAGGGAAAGTCCCTGGACTACCCTGATCCTCAGTTCTCGGGGAATCACTGTTCAAACTCGATTCTCAGGGGTTGTCTGATTCTCCGAAAGGATTCCATCAAATTTTGCCAAATGTAATAAATCCTTATTCTATAGATTGTTATGCTTACACTTCTGTCCGCTAGGTGCCGACACTTTATAAACTTCTTTCAGTTTTCTATAAATTGTTACAAGGAATATTAAGTTTTGAATGAATGATATGAAGAATCTCTGAACAAACATTTCATTCAAATCTATTCTATATGATAAAAAAATTATCGTAGGTTAGGTTAGATTTTTAGTAGACGACATCAATATTTTGTTGAGCGTTTTTGCTGAATACATAACTTATTGACATTCCTGAAATAACTGCAGCTTGCTTTCTACCCTTCTCCTTCAAATTAACCGAATTTCCTTGTGGAACTGTTTGTATCTATGTACTGAGCTGCCAAACGAATAAACTAGATTAAACTTACTAAATTTTGAAATCCCAGATTGTCGCAGCCAATAAAAAGATTCTGTATAATTAAAGTACTATCTATTTTTATCGCACCTTTATGCGTACGGTAGCAAGCGATTAACAACTGAACTTAACTTTATGCTATTACAAGTATCATGATTTTAAGCAGCTTGAAAAAACTTGATATCAAGTCAAGCATTTGAATTTTTGAATTTCGAGTTGAGTGTAGATTTTCAAAGATTTTCGAACTACTCGACTCAATGAAAACCAACTTCTATTGAGAATGTCCTAAATACGTTTGATAGGATTGAAGTCTTGACTTCGTGCTGGCCATTCCATCTTCAAGTATTTTCTAACGAAATGAACTTGGTGAGGTCTGGTGTTTTCATGATCAAACAAAATATTTTCATCCATGTTTGCCGCAAATGTTACAATACGCATCTTTTAAAATGTCTGTCCAATCCACTATAACAACAATTTTTTGTCGGCCAGTCTAATTCATAAGAATTAAAACTGGTTTTTCAGAACATTGTACAAACGAAAGTCATTTCTTAGACTTCACGAGAACCTAAATTTTAGATTCAGGTAACAGTAGTAAAAAGTAGATTTATTTGATTTCTTAGAAATTTTATCAGTTTACAAACATATGTCAATGATATATTTTCAATGAAATAAAACTAGAGTATTTAGATTTTCTCTATATTAACGAAACTATGACCGGTTTCACCACACTGTGGCTTCATCAGATAGATACAAACTAATGAACAGAGTTTTTCCTTATATATTAGTCTTATTTCCTACTTAATATTACAATAGGTACAAGAGGTATGTTGGAAAACCCATCGGAGTTGCTTACTTTATGAATTGAAAAGATTGAGTAAAGGAGAAGGATTTAGATCTAATTGACTATTAAGTAACCTACCTGAATTCTTTTCTTTGTTGATCTCTAAAATTTTCAATAGATTGAGTTTTTATCTGTTCTTTTAGAGATCAACAAAGAAAAGAATTCAGGTAGGTTACTTAATAGTCAATTAGATCTAAATCCTTCTCCTTTACTCAATCTTTTCAACTCATAAAGTAAGCAACTCCGATGGGTTTTCCAACATACCTCTTGTAACTATTGTAATATTAAGTAGGAATAAGACTAATATATAAGGAATAACTTTATTCATTACTTTCTATCTATCTGATGAAGCCATAGTGTGGTGAAACCGGTTATAGTTTTGTTAATATAGTGAAAATCTAAATACTTTAGTTTTATCTCATTGAAAATTTGTATATCGATTTTCATCAAATAACGACCTCCTCAATCAAATTAATATGTCAATAACTAACGGTCAGCTTGATGTCCGTTTGTCTATACTTCTCTCATCTGTTTCTTAGGTATAGTTTCTCACCTTTCAATATTGGTATAAAAAGCATAATATATATCAAACATATTTTTATTTTCTATTTTTAACTTAACCCTTATGTTTTATCTTCAATTATTTAAGCTTTCAGTGAAAATATTTCACTATGTGATCACTGAGACCTGTTTATCCATTTTCATATTCCTACTAAATCTTCTCACAATAGATCTTGA
The DNA here is from genome assembly GCA_013387265.2 of Cryptolaemus montrouzieri. Taxonomy (NCBI): domain Eukaryota; kingdom Metazoa; phylum Arthropoda; class Insecta; order Coleoptera; family Coccinellidae; genus Cryptolaemus; species Cryptolaemus montrouzieri. Next base: position 9,851,015 of record JABFTP020000021.1, read on the forward strand.
AATCATACCATGAAGTTTCGAGTTTATTTTATCTCCATCTGACGTTGCAATATCTCCTTTCCACTAAACAGAAATTTAGTTATACTCATTTTGCATTAGAAACTCAAAGCATTAAGTAATTGAAATTAATATGTTTACTACTGTATGAGCTCAAAGGTATTAATAACTAGGAAAACTTTCACCAGAAACCAACTGATTCTGAAGAGTCTCAGTTATCGTGGCAACGCAAATCCATTCGCTGAGATTCATTCATTATGAACTGAGGTTCGAGCTGAGAAATAACAGCTGCTTGGTTATGAATGTTTCAGGGAAATTGAGTTTCGGAAAATCTCGGATATTGTCCCAATTAAAAATGAAACGATTCTAACGTCTAGCGGACGAAAAATGGCGGCCAAAGAAATCCTTAATCCGATTTAAGTACAGGGTGGACCAAATTCGATATGGGTGAACTAGAGATCTAAAATTAAGTATTATACTGGAAATAAAGGGTTTTACACTGTAGATTTTCTTTGGGAGAAAATAGTAGATTTATGGTATTCATGAAGGGCAATTAAACTGGAGTTTTGTTAAAGCTTTTTCCTTTATTCTTTTAGGATATTTTGACAGCGACATATAGTTTTTCATTTTGTACATATATTTTCATGTCCCAATCGACGTGAACTTCACAGATCGATTCACGAGCATGAAAATACTTCGTGTTGGGATATTACAAAGGGTCCTCTGCTATGTGAAATAATAAAAAGAGAAAAATGACATCTACGTCCTCGATTTTCGAGGATAATTGATTAGTGAAAACACATCGCTGCTATTTTGTTTTGTCTTCGAGATTTTCCGGATTCTTTGATTTACCCGGAATTTCTGCATATGCAAATATCTTGGTTGCTATCAAAGATCGGAAAAATCTGTTTTGTGATTCGACGATCTTTTTTCTGAGTAAAAGTACTTTCCTTTTTTTTCTTTGTATTGAACTAGATAAAATGGAACCCAAACTCGATCTGTTGCAATTTATTGATAAAGTACAAAGATCTGAACAATCTTCTGAAGCGTACAGAATTTGCAGGAGTGAATACATTTCCTTATTAGACGAACCAAGCAAAAAGAAAAATGCAGAATATATAATATCTCCTTCAAATAAATTTATGGCAATCTGGGATGTTATTCGTAAAGAGATAAAACTATGAGAATGTGAAGCCTGAAAACTCTATCTCAAATGATCTGACAAAATTGTATCAACAAGATAGCACCAAATCTGGCTTTCTCTTTGATCGCTCCGCTCGTGAAACTGAAGAGTTGAATCCACATGGAAGAAAATTATTTTTCAAGATCCAATATTCAACCTTCTGTAGAATGTTGAACATCCTCCCTTGAAGGAGCTAGTTTTCCGATCTACTCTTCATAATCACCGTTAACCGGGGCCAAAGGAAAGTGGTACAGCACAGTCAGATGTCACGAATAGGAACAATGGACTGCAGTTTGCTGTTTTATCTGCTCTTTGGTTTCACCGTTTCGCGGGGCATTGGTGAGGTCGCCTCTGTTTCGGTTCGTTAGGTAGACAATGCTGACGTGGTCAAACGAGACCGAAACTGCAGTCCATTGTTCCTATTTGTGACATTTGATCGTGCTGTAGCACTTCCCTGTGGCTCCGGTTAACGGTGATTATGAAGAGTAGATCGGAAAACTAGCTCCTTCAAGGGAGGATATTTAACATTCTACGGAAGATTGAATATTGTCCCTTCGATGTGTCTACACATTGCGAAATCTCGCATATAGTAACTCATTGTTTTGAGAAGAGTTGAATGTTTCATTGAAGCCAAAGACATCTAGAGATGTATACGGCATGTCGAACATAAAAAAATTCCGTTATTCATAATAATTATCAAGTGTTTCAAAGATGGATAATTTTCTGAAGAGTTAAAGATAGCGAAGATTATCCCGAAACATAAAAAGGGCGATAAAACAAAATGCGACAGTTAGACACCTATTGCCTTGTTGCCTGTGTTGTCGAAGATTTTCGATATGGCAATAAGAAATGGTGAATTTCTTAGAAAAAATGAACTTTTTCAAAAACGCACAACATGGTTTTATGAAAAATAGATGTATAACAACGTCATTACCGGGTGCATTGGAGACAATCATGAAGGCTCTAAACAAGGGCGAGAAAGTATCAATGCGTAATTTTGATTTGGGAAAATCACACAGATATTGTTACAGAAGTTGAAATTCCATGGTTTCTGTGGAAGGGTCCACAACTTAATAAAATCATATTTGGGCAATAAAGTGCAAGCTGCACAGATTGGGTATCAGAGATCAGAGTTTCTTCCGTTGAAATGTGGTGTGCCATAGGGCTCAATTTTGGGCCCTCTCCTATTTCCAATCTTTGTGAATGACATATATTTACCGGGTTCGAATACATATATTGTGATGACACTTCGGTAGTAATCCAAGCTTCTAGCGAAGAAGAGTTGAAAACTAAGAAGATGAAAAGGTTTGAAGAAATTAAGACCTGGTTTTCAGATAATAAACTTTAATTGAATGAAAGTAAAATGGAGGAACTCATTTGTGGGCTGAGAAAGTAAATGTCATTAATCAAGTTTTTGGGCATTCGGATCGACTCCAGAATAACTTGGATAACAAACGTTGAACATGTGAGAAATTGTCTAAATGTCTCTTTGCTTTGAGGAGGAGTACGACCATCAGTACGCAGAAATCTGCAAAAATTGCTTACTTTGCATATTTTCATGCAGCTGTCTTATGGTGTTCAGGGGCGGGAATTATCCTCTGAAAACCAGATTTTTACATTACAGAAGAAAGCCCTAGTAATAATCTTCAGACGAAAAGCCAGAGGTTCTTGTAGACCAATTTTTCAAAGTGAAAATATACTCACTTTTCTATGTACCTTTATATTCGAGGCTTTGAAGCAGATACATGCTAACAAGGGTATGCAACTCAAGAGAAGTTCCGTCCATAGTTCGATACAAGAGGAAGAAATGACTTTCATGTTACATTTCACAAAAGAAGGTCACCCAAAATTCTTATGCCTACTTGGGTATAAAGTGGTAAAATAAACTTCCTCTTGAGCTCAAAAATGAATCATTTCATTAAAAATTAAAAGAAATTGTCATTAATAGCTCTTTTTATAGTCATGAAGAATTTGTGAATTCGAGTATTGTGATTTAATGTCTAGTCATAAAAAAATTTCTAGGAATGTGTATATATACTCATCTCCCAACTCCGCGTACGTAACAATTTGTTACTTTCCGGTGATTAGTAGGAGTAGTTTTGTGTTTTAACTATTTCTTATGGCGTATCATGTTTTCTTTCTTGGCAAATATACACTATACTACTATATTATTTTTATTTTCAACGCTATGGAGGAGGCCATGTCGGATATGCGACGGATATGGCCGCCTTAGATGACTTAATGTGAGTTCACTCGCTTTCTGACAAAGGCCAAAATGTAAGTTATCGAAAAAATGCCCGTTAAACAAATACTAATTAAAAACAAATTCTAATAAATATTTTCCATTCAAAATCTGATTCATTAGAAGTATAATTCATCTCTCAATTTTATCTGATTCATTATTAGTTTCTTCCCCATTTCCTTCCATTTCGACAATGTCCTGGAGGAGGAATTTGATCTCCGATAAAACCTGTTGGTTTTAAAAAATCATCTAAATGCCAAACGCAACTTTCAGGGTTTATTTTCGCACATATTGAATCAGTTGCATTAAGCCAAATGGAATTTCCATATATAGTTCTTATAATTTTTTGTGACTACAAAATGGCGATCACTGTTCACTACAGTATCGCTGTCATTACTGTCGAATGAATACCGAGCATGCGCACTAACTTATATGTGTAGGTAACTGGCATCGACATACCTGTTAATACCTGACAACTGAGTAGTTTGTCCAGGTAAATAATAGGCAACACAGCGGCAACACATTCCATACGTTTGATACTTCAAATCGGGGTAAAAATATTCGCATTATCTTGATGTTACAACATTTAATCAAAAATCATTTCTTGAAAAGTTATTGAAAATAGACTGTCTAGGATTTGTTTCGCAAACCCATTTTTAATATATTGGGTAACTCATCAGTGGCGCGGTGCTCTGTAGCTCGTACACTCTTGAAGATTTCATTTTTGTTCGAACGGTATTGTATTTAGAAAGTAAGAATCTACTTCAGCAATTTATTTTGTAGTAAACTGGGGTCCCTATTTTCTATAAAAAAATCTTGGGTGGTTTTTTCAGATTGGATGACTACTTTTTTGTTCAAGATTCAGGAGCGGCCTAAACTCTGCTATAATGTCTTTAAGTATAAGTTTTCTTGGTGAGTAGTTTCGTCAAAATAATTTTTTTTTCCGTAAAAATTCATGAAAATAGGCTCTCACATCGTCGCATGCTCCTTCGGCCAGAGAGGATGACTACTTTTTTCCTTTCGTTTGTTTACTGCCCTAGGATAGCTTCAGTGATGAATTCAAATAGATTTTTCTCATCTTATACAGGAGTGACTCAAAAAGTTATTGAATATTGTAATTTTAAAAATATCATATCTTGATTCATTCAAATGGTATGTATATATATATATATATATATATATATATATATATATATATATATATATATATATATATATATATATATATATATATATATATATATATATATATATATATATATATATATATATATATATATATATATATATATATATATATATATATATATATATATATATATATATATATATATATATATATATATATATATATATATATGATAACAAAGAAATAGATAATTTATTTCTCAATCAAATGAATTTATCTGAAAATATTGACCCAACTATAAGACCTAAACTTCCTAAAATTCATTATTCAAAAAAATTTCGATTATATAAACGAACTTAATGAGAATATTCTTCCAAAGCAACTTGTTAAAGTAATGAATAATATAGTTTTATTCAGATTTGAAGAGTATTTATACACTTCATCTGATTATATATTGTGCCGCTATTACAGTAGTTAAACATTCTGGATACAAATTAGAAAATTTTGGATCTAATTATAATATCAAGAAAAAACCTTCATGTTCTTCTATCAGATGCGATTTAGGAAGATTGACTCAATATTCGAGAGGTAATCGATCAAAAAACTTATGGCACATATTGGAAAAATATTCCTCAAATATAAAACCCATAAAATAATGAGATAAGTAATGGACAACTGATAGAATACATCGATACTTTAAAACAGAAACTTTCAGTATACTCCATTAGACTACGTGAATATAAAATAAATTCAGATAGAAAATTCCAAAACAAACTATTCAAAAATAATGAAAAACATTTTTACAAATTTATTTCAGGTTCAAATGAAAATATTTCTGGAAATGGAGTTCCTAAAATTGATATTTTAACTGATTATTGGTCTTCAATTTGGGCAGTGCCAAGGCATCACAATTCCAATGCAAGTTGGATTTGAAATGAAAGGTCTCGATTTTCTAAGAAAGAATGCATGCAATTTAAAAAGTTTTCAAACGAAGATATAAAATCAGTTATTAAACACACAAAAATTGGAAATCTCCAGGTGTTGATGGTATTCATAAGTTTTGGTTCAAGAAATTCTCTTGCGTTCATGAAAAATTGGCTGAATATTTTTCATTTATAATAAAGAACCCTCAGCTACTCCTTTATTTTTCACAGAAGGAATTACTTATTTAAAACCGAAAAGTGATAATACTATTGATCCGTCTCAATATAGACCAATTACTTGCCTTCCAACAATATATAGAATTCTAACTGCATGTATTACCCAAAAATTTATGCACATTTGGAGAATTATAATATTCTTTCCGAACATCAAAGAGGATGTAGAAAAAAACACATTGGTACTAAAAAGCAACTTGTTATTGATTCTGTTGCTTTGAATCAAGCTAAAACTAAGAAGAGAAATATTCATACAGCCTTCATTGATTACCAAAAGGCTTTTGATAGTTCTCCCCATCCATAGCTTCAAGCAATTTTGGAAATTTATAACATTGATAAGACACTTCGTCTTTTTCTTGAATTTGTAATGAAAAATTGGAGAACCAATCTTTATTTAAATATTTCAAAACAATCGTTAAAATCCGAAGTAATTCCAATCAATAGAGGCATTTTCAAGGTGATTCTTTGAGTGCTCTTTGGTTTTGTCTTTGCCTTAATCCATTATCTCATGAATTAAATGCTACTAGTTTCGGCTTCAAAATAAAGAGTCTATCAACTGAATTCAAATTAAGTCACTTAATTTTTTAGATGATATTAAATTATATGCCGGAACCAGATCTCATTTAAAAAGTCTACTTGAGATTACTTTCAACTATTCCAATGATATTCATATCAGATTTGGGCTTCCAAAATGTAAAAATCTTTCTATTGATAAAGGAAACATCACCTCTGATTATATAAAGATTTCCAATATCGAAATCGAGCCAATGCATCAAGGACATACATATAAATATCTTGGATTTTGTCAAGAGAACACCATAGCAGCACTAAAGAAAATATTAGAAGTTTATATTACAAAAGACTTAGAGTTATCATCAAGAGTCATTTAACTAGTAAAAACCTTTTCAGAGCTATCAACTCCTATGCAGTTCCTATTCTTACATCTTCTTTTGGAATTATTAAATGGTCTAAAACTGATCTAAATGAATTACAATGTCAAACGAGGAAATTGCTTTGTAAATATCATAAGCACCACCCAAAGTCAGCTCTACAGAGAGTTACACTACCTAGACATCTTGGAGGTCGTGGATTAACTGATTTGAATAATCTTCATAGTAAACAGATTTTTCATCTACGTTCCCATTTTCATGATAAACAGAGAACGTCTAAATTACATGATCTTGTTGTTGCTTCAGATTATAATCTTACACCTCTGAACTTGACAATGCAAAAGGTAGATTTTGATATATTTGATGATAATTCTGAAAGAGAAAGTTGGATGCAGAAGGAATTGCACGGAAAGCACCCTAAAGAATTGAAAAATGATTATATTGATGAAATCGCATCGAATGAACGGTTAGTATCTGGAGAATTGTTTGCTGAAACAGAAGGCTTGGCAATTGCGATCCAGGATCAGGTTGTTTTCACGAAGAATTATAGAAAACACATCATCAAACAAAATATAGATGATTCTTGCAGTAGATGTTTCTGTTCTTCAGAAACAGTATTTCATATATTATCATCTTGCTCAGTCCTTGCTTCAACAGATTATGTAGAAAGACATAATGCCGTCGCTAATATTATTCATTTTAATCTAGGAATTAAACATGACCTAATTCCCAAAAGAAAAAAATTTAACAAATATGAACCTGAGATTATTTGTGAAAATGACAAATATAAACTTTATTTTGATAAAACAATTCTTTGCAACAGAGCTGTAAAACACAATAGACCAAATATCATTCTTGATGATAAACAGAATCAAATAACATATATAATTGATATTGCTATACCCGATACACATAATATACAAAATAAATACAATGAAAAATTTCTAAATATATGATGCTTGGCGACGAGATTAAAAAATGTGGAAAATGAAAAAATATTTATTCTACCGATTATTATTTCCACAGCTGGTGTTATTCCTAGAAATCTTCACAAAAGTATTGAGATTTTTGGTCTGAAGAAAAATTTGTTTGAACAGTTACAAAAGATAACAGTCATCAAATCTTGTAATATTCTTCGTAGGTTTCTTTCCGAAAAAATAATGAAGTAGAGTCATAGGTTTTCTCTTCAGTTTATACTGCTCAGAATCTCTTTTAATATTTTATTTATTTGTTTATATAAATGTAAAATAATTAACTGACAATTTTGATATATTTATATTCAGAACAGTATTCTATTCGATCGTTCACCACTTCACACAAAGAAAACTATTAATGAGTAACATTCAGTGTTACTTGACTAAGGTCTGTACACTGGATTTTTCTGGGGAGAAAGCTTCTGACACTACTTGTTGGTACATTGATATCATTCTCCGATGATGCTATAATATGTATATATTCTGGTAGATTGATATATTCTCATAACATTCAACGTTATCCTAATGTATAATTATTCTAGGATATGTTTTGATTATAATCATTGCCTGGCAATGGTATTAATTATCGGGTGGTGGATTTATATTTTTGAATCAGTTTGATTGCATGAACAGATATATGGGCAACTCGTCGCGGTAAAACCCCTATATATATATATATATATATATATATATATATATATATATATATATATATATATATATATATATATATATATATATATATATATATATATATATATATATATTCTAGTTATTTGAAATTGCAATAGTACAGTCTTTCATTTTGAAAAAACTCAAGCATTATTGTTTAGGTTAAAAGTTTCGAACAAGTATGAGAAATTAATTTCTGTCATATTTGAAATAATGATTTTTTCATCATTTGATCTTTTTACTTTCCAAGGAAGGTCTGATGAAGAAGGAAAAAGGGTTGCAGCTTTCACCCAGTTTTAAAAACTTTGCCTGATTAATATTGACGTAAAAGCACTTGTGAAACTGAGGATTTCTTCAGAACGTCAGAAAAAATTGAGAATCACACGGCTCTTATACAAAAAAATTGTGAAAAAAAAGATTTTTTTCAATTCAGCTGGGAAATCATTTCCAGTATAAATTTCACTCTGGAAACACCATGTGGATGCGTTTGTTCTTTCATTTGAATATTCATCATTTTATTTCCGTTAAACTTTCTCTTCGTAAGAAATCTTGAAGAATTCAGGAAATACAAACAATCGCTGTTTTTGAAAGACGAATCTTTAAGTATATTCGACGAATATCGAGAACGGCCCTCAGGAAATGGAAAAACCTAAAATGAATAATTTCTAGAATAGCAGTATGGTTTATGTATGTGCACTCTGATATATTTTATTTGTTTAGTTCGAAAGTCCTTTGCATATTTAACCTGTCCTGAATTTTCGCGCTACATCGGCGAAGACAAAATAAAAGCAGGGAACGGAAGAAAACTTTCTCGAAGTTTCGTTTCGATTTCGTGAAAGATACACAACGAATTTGCAACTCGATCTTGTTATAAAGTGCTGAGAAAAGCCTCTACGATAATGTTGAAGTTATGAATATACGACGAATATTGTGAGAAAGGGAAGAATGCTGGATAATAATCAACTTTCTACAGGAAATCGAAAAAACGGATTAATTTTGAACTTTGACTTTGATTTACAACTAACCGGTGAACAACCCAGATCAATACCAGCAACACCTTATGGATATAGCTATTTTCATTGGGAACCATTACCTGTAGATTCTTGATTCGAATTTCAAACTCTTTAAATATTTAGCTTGATTAAATGAAATTGAATTATTAATAAAATTATAAATACTTAGTTCAAAAGATATAAATGATTAATTATATTATATAATCGAGAGGTCGGACTTTTACATACCTCCTCTCGGCTCGGTGGCGTAGGGGATACGATACTTGTCTCCTGCGCAGAGTTACCTGGGTTCAATCCCCACAAAGTCGGTGCGATTTTTCGGATTCTGGGAATCGCTTGAGTATCCATCTTTCAGAGGAGATGTAAAGCCATCGGTCCTGTCTAACAGAGATGTGTTGGACATTAAAGATCCCTTCCCTCGACACGAGAGGGGTTCGGCAAAATCCCCGGGTTAGTGGGTGACAGAATTCCCCGACGTGTCATTGGCCGAAAGGCGGAAATAGAGCACGTTAAAGGAGAAACAACAAAAACAACAACCTCCTCTTACTCCCAAAAAAAGTCGAAGATTTCATTTTTTCGAAGAAAATGCCATCACCTTGAACTAATGAAGAAAATAGACTTTATAAAATATATACTGGGTGATTCACCAAAGGCGTGGTGCTCTGTAGCTCGTACACTCTTGAAGATTTCATTTTTGTTTGAACGGTATTGTATTTAGAAAGTAAAAATGTACTTCGGCAATTTAGTTTGTAGTAAACAGGGTGTCCTAAGTTTCTACAAAAAAAACCTTGGATGGTTTTTTCAAATTGGATGACCACTTTTTGTTCAAGATTCAGGAGCAGACAAAACTCTGCTATAATGTCTTCAAGTATTAAGTTTTTTTTGGTGAGTAGTTTCGTCAAAATATTTTTTTTTCCGAAGAAATTCATGAGAATAGGCTCTCACATCGTCGCATGCTCCTTCTGCCAGAGTTTTTTCACTACCCAAAGATATCTTCATTGATAAATTGAAATAGATTATCCTCATTTCATACAGGAGTGACTCAAAAAATTATTGAGTATTGTAATTTTAAAAATATGATATCTTGATTTTTCATATGGAACACCCTGTATTTTATTATTTTGTCGACGCATAAAATATTGTGCTATATTTTGCAGAAGTAACCTTATGTATATCTTCGATCATTTTAGAAATATTCGATTATTTGTAAAATTTTTGATGAAAATTCTACAAACCATCTCAAACTCATCAAGATGCATCATTATTCGCACAGAATTTTTTTTCTGTAATGATTCATGTAGTAAACAATGAAACCTAAACAAGATAATTCATTTAACGAATGGTAAAATCAAGATGATTAAAACGTAAATTGAGTAATGTGTTGACATTTTTTTTTATTTGTGCCTTCTGTCAGGTGTCCGGACATATCATTTTCTGCATTTTCCATGGTGAACTTATCAGTGTTTCGTTATTTAACATTGTTAGAATGAAGTTTGAATCCAATCTTTCCAATTGACTATCATCAAGTTCTCTGAAGAAGAAATGGTTCATATGATTTTTATTCTGGGTGAGTGTGATAGCACTTCTTTGTTGGCAGTATGCACAAAGGTTTCCTGATAATTAGATTTATGGAAACGGGTTATATTGCTTACGAAAACATGAAAAACCAAAAACTGCTACAGCTGAAGACAACCAGCTATCAGTTTTGTTGACAGTGATAGAGGATCCATATGAAAGCCAAAGAGAGATTTCTCAGTTAACACATGTAAGTCAAACTTCCGAATCTTGAAAGTGAATTAAATTCATACATATCATGTACAGCTGCACCAGAAACTGAACAATCAAGATTATGAAAATCGAATCAAATTTTGCAAATGGGCAAGTGACAGAGTAGCGAAAATCCAAATATGTTTAGCAGAGTTCTTTTCCCGGACGAGGAAACTTCTCACAAGAATGGGCTTGTTAACAGGCATAACTTTCATTAGTACGCCACGGAAAAACCCACATCACATGAGACAAATAGTTCACCAGCATCGTTGGTCCTTGAATGTATGAGCCGCTATAGTAGATGGATATTCAATTGGGCCACACTTTTTCGACGGGCATCTCAATAGTGAAATGTATATAGATTTCTGGAAAATCTACCAATGTTACTTGCCGATGTACCAGAGCCTATATGACAAGATTTGTGGTTTCAACAGGATAGAGCACCGGCACATTACTCACATCAGGTTAGGGAGCATTTGAATCATGTATTTCCAAACAAATGGATGGGATGGGGGGTCCTGTTAGATGGCCAGCTAAGTCTCCGGACCTTGCAAGTCTTGATTTTTTTTGTGGGGTTATATTAAGGCTATCGTTCACCAGATTCCTTCTACAATTGGATATTAAACAGAGAATAGACGACGCCTTTCAGTCAGTTAATCAGCAACTATTGTCGAGAATTCAACGATCTTTCCTCAGAAAGATTGAGTTGTGTCTACAAAGAAACGGGCATTATTTCGAACACTTATTGAAATAGTTCAATACCTAGTAGATTATCTCACCAAAAACCAATCTATTACGTATTTCATACACGACTTCCTTAAAAAATCTCCATTTCTCTGATCGACTATAATGATATGTACTAATAAACCCTCCTTTCGCAACCTCTGATTTTATTATTTTAGTTTTTTTTATATCGAAAATGGTGGAAGATAAAGATAAGTTAACTTCTGCGAAAATATGGCACAATATTTTATGCGTTGACATGAATAATAAAATACAGGATGTTCCATTATAATGAATCAAGATATGATATTTTTAAAATTACAATATTCAATGGTTTTTTTGAGTCACTCCTGTATATAATGAGAATAATGTATTTCAATTCATTAATAAAGCTATCCTTGGGCAATGAGAAAACGACAGGAAAAAAGTATTCATCCTCTCTGGTCGAAGAAGCATGCGATTATGTGAGAGCCTATTTCCATGAATTTTTACAGAAAAAAAATATTGTGATGCAACTACTCACCAAAAAAACTTATTACTTGAAGACATCATAGCAGAGTTTAGGACGCTCTTGAATCTTCAACAAAAAAGTGGTCTTCCAATCTGAAAAGATTTTTTCACAGAAAATTGAGACACCCTGTTTACTTCGAAATAAATTGCTGAAGTAGATTTTCACTTTCTAAAAACAATATCGTTCTAACAAAAATGAAATCTTCAGTTTACGAGCTACAGAGCACCGCGCCACTGGTGAATCACCCAGTATATACCAGAAAACTCACATAAACTTTTCCAATATTTTTGTCTGCTTTGAGTTGTGATACATGCCACACTCATCTTCAACTTCATTAAATTAATACTTAATGAAGTTGGTATTAAACCAAGTTTCTTTCTCACCTCATAAGGACCAACATATTCATCTCCCAGTTTTGCACTGAAGTCCTTAATACTAGAGATAAGATGGTGTGCATTGGGCGCCAAATGTAATGGTTTTATTTCAAGAATATCTAAAATCGGAGAAGTATAAATGATTCATTCGAGAAATCGGACAGTTACAGATTGAATAAAGGCAATAATTATGAGAACCTGCATCGCTCGTGAAGTTATCCATCATGTAATATGGCTGTCAAATTTTGACCATAAAAGCTTTGTTGGACTGACACAGTATTCTTGCACGTCATTTACATTAGAATATTTTCGAAAAATTGAACCAGATCCAATTTTGGCACCTCAGAAGTTATCTTCATATGGATCAAATAAGACCAAACCGATATTACCAACCAACCAAGTCTCCAATGAAGTGAGCAATACTTAGTATCAGTTTCATTGCTGTATAAGATGAAATAAAAGATTGATGTTAATTTTATTCATGTTTGATAATGAGTATCGCCCTTTATATCCCTTATGACTGAGTACTAAAAAAACACAATCCCCCTTTGAATTTTGAAGATGTTTACATAACGGTATTATCAAAAAATTAAATAGTTCATTCTTCTAAATATTCAAGCACTAAAAAGAGCGGAAGGAACTCGCAGAAAGCAGTAGAAAATTAATGAATGTTGCGGGATCTCAACTGAAATTACGAAGAAAATTACGATGTTACGTAAACATAATATGCGGAAGTGATATAAATGAGAAAAGATTAATATCATTTACCCAGCTGTTATCAAGGGACGGCACATACACTACAGTCATATTAATGTTGCGATTATTAAAGATTCCAGGGGGAGTAATTTTATTGTCTTTGCACTTGACAACAACAAAGGCGCCCACCAGCTTCTATAATAACACGTTTCACTCGAAACTTATAACCTATGTTGTCTTCACTTCGCCTTTGTCTCTCCCGCTTTCGCTTATCTTGTGCTCCCGATCCTATCGAAGGGAATCTTCCGACACCATATCAGGAACTTCTTTGGGGTTCTGTTGATTACATGCCCGTGAAATATGAATTTTATTGTAGGGGTTAAATGATGACGTTGAAGGTTTTCTTTAATTTATTTACCAATAAGTGTTAAAAAGGTTATGAGATAGCCAGCTGTTTTATGAGTGCTAATTCGAATCATGGTGAATCGCTTGTTCTGGTAAAAATGGTGCAATTACCAAAGTCTAACAAACATAAATGCATATTCAATATAAATGCAGGAACTAACTGATACCATGTTAGTTCCTCAATGAGTGATGAATCAAATTTCAAAAAAGAATATTAAGATAACCATTAAAGTAGTTATAGTACAATGTACCTCTTCCCATATGTTGAGGAGGAGCTCTTTTCATTGTTGAATAGGAAATTGAAATCCAAAAATTATTCTGATTATGAAGACATTCCAGGTTTTCTCTTGAAGAAATGTCACACATTTTGATGCTTTTGACTGACTTGATCAACCTTTCTTTTTCCAATGGCTTTTTTCCCCTCAGATTAGAAAATAAGTAAAATCATACCATGCATAAAAAAGGGGATCGTGAAAATTTGGATAATTGCAGACCAATACTGTTTTCTGAATAGACTTATGCAATTTTAAGACATCTACAAAATATTGTCCCAAAATTAAGTTGGATTCTATCCTGAGTATTCCACCAGGGACGCTGTGTATGCTTTCATACAAAGTAAAGTGGATTATATGCGAATATCCAGCTGGGAATTTTTTAGCGACCTCAGCAAGGCTTTCGACTGTCTTTTGCATCTGATACCCTTGACCAAGTTGGAGAAATATGGAATTCGAAGTGGGGCATTAGCGTAGTTAACAAGTTATCTAAATGAGGGGAGGCAGTTTGTATCTATTAAACATAGTAATGGAATTGGACAGGAGATTGTTAACTCAGAAATGTTTTGTACCACCCTAGGTGTCCCGCAAGGCTCAGTCTTAGGACCTGTTTAAACTAATTTCTATATTAATGACATAAGTAATTATCTTGAATATAATTTGTTTCTTTATGCTAATGACTGCTGGGGAGAGTGTTTTATTAGCAAGTAGAATACAACAGAGCTGTGATGAGCTCAACCAATGGTTTTCCAGAAACATGCTACATATCAATCCAACTAAAACAAGTTATGTGATATTTCGTAATCGTATCAAAACTGTTCACCAGTAAAAAAAAGAAATTGATTCTGCCAAGTTTCTTGGTGTGAAACTAGATAAAATCTTAACTAGAAAGATCATTGTACGGAGTTGCCCTTACGACTTCTGTCTCTTTGTTATGTAGTGAGAAATCATAAAATGAAATTAGTGACTGTACAACTACTGTCTATATACCACGCTCATATGTCATCAAGGCTGAGGTATGGTGTTGTTTTGTGGGGTGCTTCGTCTGCAGCTAGTGATATTCTCTTATGTCAAAAAAGAGTTATCAGGTGTATAGCAGTTGTAAATCAAAGAACATCTAGAAGGAGTTATTTATTAAATTCAGGGTCCTCACTCTACCCTCTATTGTTATCCTGGAACTGGCTACATTCGTTTATGAAAATCAGCATTCTTTGCAGGATGAAGATTACTATCCAATATGATACACGCAATAATAGTAATCTGGTGATTCCTAAATGTAAATTTAGGATAGGTAGAAGACCACGGACGTTTCTTGACATAAAGTTTTTCGAAGAATTGAGTGAGGATATTGAAAGCTCTCCACGCTTGAATGTTTTCAAGAAGAAGCTGAAGGCCTTCTTCATTGAAATGTGTTACTATGATATAGATGAATTCTTTCTTTAATTCTTCAATTTGTTCTATAGTTTTGGTGTTTTATATGAGATTGTGCAGTATACCTGTATACTAATTTATTTCAGTCTATTCAGTGTGTTTGATCTTTTCCTCTAATTATTATTATTTATCTAACCTAACCTCCTCTAGTGATGTGATAGTGAGTGGAGAATTTAACATTGACTTGAGAATTCTTCCGAAAATATCAGATTGAGGGATTATTTGATTCAAATGGTCTGCATTTATTTTTCTTGATCCATCTAAAACTACATTGACTCCATTGACTCGATGGTTCATGGCCAAACAACTGATTTTGTATGACCTTCTCAAAGTTCGTCACGGAGTGAAGCAAGGTCCTGATAGAATTTATTATACCAGCGTTTCACAGTGACCAAGTGAGGAACTTCACCACACAGTCGAAGCTAGTTGATGACAGCAAAGTTGTCGAGTTAATCCACGTCGAAAATCGTACTGAAGCTTCAGAATGTTGTGAGATCGTTTAGGTTAAAAAATGTCAAAATATAGGACGCAGTTTTCGGATAGGAACTGTCAACAGTAGAAGTGCCAGAGGCGAAAAGGCAATCTACTCAATTCGAGTTGTTCACATACAAATGTCATGAAAATTTAAAAGCTGTCAATGAAGTACCTAGTTATCGAATCGACGGGTACAATAATACAACAAATGGTACTAGGAGTAATATCTTTATTAATGGGTTACTTTTGGATTGGAGGGTGTAGAACAGGGGTGCTCAAAGGGTCGATCGCGATCGAGTGATAACTAGCACCTCTCAAGATTAAAAGTTATCTGCCCTTCAGACTCAACCTTTCGGTAATGTGTTCAACCTCTATGTATATCAGGGGTGCTCACATGGTCGATCGCAACATAAAAAAGTATTTTTTTATAACCGGTGTAATGAGTCCATTTAAAATGATTGAATGTAACATGAGGAACAAGTAACACTTTCGTTGTAATCACCTAGACTATTTTCCTGCTAATCATCGGGATCAAGTGAAGAAAAGGGCGATTTCAGCAGGATTTTGGGACTATGGAGGAATGCTTTCATGGCTACTGGAACTCATACATGATGGCTGACTATTGTAGGAACATTAAAAACAACAGCGGTGCTCAAAAGGTCGATCGGTTGTGTTTTTTGAGTAGATCTCGAGAAGAAAAAAATTTTTACTAAGTAGGTAACTAAACTACAACAATTTATTACGTAATAAAATAACACTCTGCTAGCGGTAAAAGGCGGCTTTATTAAAGGGACTCGAGGTACTTGTCAAAGATACTTTAGGCGGCGCGTTTGACGGGAACATTCGAGACTTTCGTTCACGCCGATGTAAATGTTGTGCCTGCAGAAATTGAAGTCATTCTGAATTGTAACATGAAGGCAATACTATGTCGATAAAAAGTTTATTATTAAATAGTACAAAATGAGTTCAGCGAAGAAATCTAAAACGTATCATTTCAATAACGATTGGGAGGAAGAATTTCTCTTTCGTATGGTGACGGATAAGTGTATTTGTCTCATTTGTCGTGCGTCAGTTGTAATACCTAAGAGTGGTAACCTAGAGAGGCATAATGAAACGGTTCATAAAAACTATGAAAACGATTTTCCGCCACAGGGTGAATTAAGAAAACGAAAAGTACGCGATTTCATTCTTGTTTGTAAAAGAACAAACCATGTTCACAAGACAAGTCAAACAGAAATCATGTCTGCTATTAGAGAACTTCAGTTCTCGTCCGACTGTCACAACGCATATTGAATACATGAGTCAGGACATGGCAGATAAACTAAAACATGATATCATGAAATGTACATACTTTTCTTTACAGTTCAACGAATCCACCGATATGACAGACACTGCCTAGCTGTGTATTTTTATTCGGATGGTATTCAATGAAATGTTGGCTAAGGAAGAATTTTTGACAATAATTCATCTGAAGAGGAAGACCCGTGGCGAAGATATATATGACGTTTTCTTCAATTTTGTAAAAAACTACAAGCTACTAATATATAAATTAGTGTGCATTATAACCGATGTAGCACCAGCAATGACTGGAAACAAAAACGGTTTTGTGGAATTGTGTTGAACTTATAAAGATTTCTTCTTAATTTTTTTCATTCCATTGCATTATACATCAACAAGTTTCAAAAATTTCAAACACGGACGAAATTATGGGCTTGCAACAAAAATTGTGAATTTCATCCTTGCTCGTAGCTTGCAACGGCGGCTCTTAAAGTTGCAGTTGGAACATAGCTGAACACACTCATTTAGTTCTTCATATGGACGGCAGGTGGTTGAGTCGCGGAAAATTGATAGACTAGACTCAGATGTTGAAAAACTGAAAATGGCAGACTGATTTGGCATTTTTAACTGACATCACAATGCACTTAAACACCAATAACTTGGAGCTTCAAGGTAAAAGAAAACCTACTATTAAGATGATCAGCGCAGTAAACGCAATCAAAAATGAATTGCAACTTATGATAGATCAACTGAAAATAAAGGATCTGAAACATTTCCCGTCTTTGAAAGCAAAGATTTCTCAGATGAACTATGATACGTATGAGGCTGAATTATCAAATATTTTGGGACAATTCGGAATGCGTTTCTATGATTGCAGTTAATTGGCAAATATAGCATCATTTATGAGTACTCCTTTTTCATGTAAAAACATTGAGGAATTAGCTACTGAAATAGCAAGTCAGTTTAATATGAACTCATGTTCTGTTGAAAATGAGTTGGTGCAGATTATATCAGATATACATCTCAAAGCTACAGCATCTGATACATCCTGTATCTGTCTGCATTTTCTGAAATGAAGATAATTAAGTCAAAATATCGCCATCGACTAACTGACGATCATATGTCATCATGCTTGCGATTAGCACTGTGGTTACCAACCATCTTATGAAAAGTATACTGAGGACATGCAGTGCCACGCTTCAACATCCAAAGTCACTCCTTAGTTAAGTTTAACACCATATGTAACTCTTTTGTTTTGTAATAACCAATAAACTTGCAATTTTGAATAACTATGAGTTTTTTCATTGAAATTATAGAGAAGAAACTAACTAAATCTAACTCAAACCTTGACTAAAATAATGTATATGCGAAAAGCTTATATCTATATATGCTACGGTACACCCTACCTAGGTAGGTAGGTAGGGTTTATCGTGTATGTACAACAACCCTGCATCACACATACTTGCAGCCTCTCAGAGTCGATCGTAAGTAGTCTAAAAATATTCATGTTGATCGCCAGCAGTTCAAGTTTGAGCACCCCTGATGTAGAACATCAAAAACGTGACACCCTGTACTTCATCGAAGTAGTTGATATTCTTATAATATTCTTATGTGATGATACATACATATGCTTTTCATTCTATTGTAATTAACTGTTTTTGATTATTTGTATCAATCAAACTTCATCTTACAGAAGCCATTCTTCTGAGCCTTGTGGTGACGATATCAGTCATTTCTTGTGAAATTTTTGAACATTCAACTCAGATAACATTTCCCACGTAAAAATGGAATTGCATTGTGAAATTAAATTGTAGAAAAAGATTCAATAAAAGATACTTTCAAAGTTTTCAACTTTAACTATGTCATGCTGCTAACTGAATTTTCGGAATTATGTTCAGAAATTTTTATTCAGTATGAAGAGCTGAAGCAATGTACTAGAATTCCATAATTTCAGTATGAACAGATTCGGAAATACCAGCAAAACCCGTTTTTACAGTGCCTGCTTTTGAGGAGACATACCTCATTCATAGAACATTTTTCAACTTACGTTGAGGGAGGAAATAACCCTGTAAATTCAACCAAGTCATTCAATTTATTGTCATATCCTTGATCTTGTCCGATCTAAACAAAATTAAATCAACATGTCAACCTTTCAAATTAAATTTTCAAATAGCAAAAGGAGAAATAGTGGCCAGTTTTCTCATTCAGACTCAATTTGACGATGAACCTATTTGAAAACTGCAGCTGCTTGTGTTTTATTCAAATTCGTCTGTTTGTCGTTTTCCCTCTCTGAATAACTTTCAACCCTCCAGGGGCCGGGTTTGCTCGCCAGACGGAATGCGCAAAAGGTCGAAGTTCTATGATGGCATTTCGAAATATTTTTCATGGCCCCGTTGTGATACCCTTTGAAATTAGGTGAAGAATTCTGCATTGCTGTGATAGTTTGTTGTTTTACAGTGAAAAGTTACCGTTCTTCGAAATTTTGATGATTATTATATTTATTTTGTATTAATGAATAAGACCTTTCAACGACAAAAATTGTAATTTGTAGTTATAGCAATGTTCTGAGATATGATCACTGTTATATTGGCATCGACTGGCCCCAATTTAAAAAAGAATAACTTCCATTCTTTATCCACACGACTCCATCGATGCTCGCGCTTGTATTGGAGATTTTTCTAAAAGAATATTAATAATTTTTGACAACCACTAAATGAATTTCCGTTTCCTCAACAAAATTTCAATACTGATTATTTTTCTTCCCTCGTAAGAATGCTGATGTTGAAACTTAAATTGAAACATAAAGAAATAGAGAATAGATTTTATGGAAGCAGTCATTATAGGAGAGAGTAAATAAAAATTGATTCAAATTGAACCATCATACAATTATTCATCAGATTCAAGGAGAAACTTCACAGGGGTTTATTTAATTCCAAAAATTCCTAATCCTTAAACTTTCAGTGGTTGCACCATGGTCCAGAATTCCGAACGATGCAACAGAACGTTGCAAAGTTGTTTCCACCCTACTCCCCACTTTCCTCATAATTTGTTCTATTTAACCTCAGTTTAGCGTGACCCTCGTTTCGTTTCGACCAACTCAGGAAGGAAATGGAAATGGACACGCTGGAAGAAATCATCACACAACTAACGACGAAGACAACCGCCCAGATGGAAAACCACAAAAACAAGGAGATCAACCAAATAATGGAACAACAACCGGGGGCAACGGAAAAGAGGACATCTCTAGTACAATGGAAGAGAAAACAACAGGCCAGCATAGATGCTCCACAACATGAAAGAAGGAGGATAACCAACCAGTAGAACCCCAGGACAAAACAAGGAGATGTAAAACAAGCGAGATGAAGAGGAAAACGGATAGAAATTCGACCCTCACCAAAATTCAAGGATCTACGTGACCCTCGTTTCCATGACAGGTACCGGTTTTAGTGTGATTTGGTTTAGAATTCCGTGTGCGATCCATGAATAAAAAATTGGGATTCTATCTTTAATGCCGGCATTCTAACGAATGATTAGGTTATTAAATTTGTTTATTTTGAGGAAAAGAATTTTTCGTGGTACGAGCAGAATGAGTTATGAAGAAGTGCAATCTCGTCTGCAATAGTTATGGGATAAACTCGAAAACATCTCTCAGATAGGGATACTGATGAAGAAAAGGAAAATGACGAGACAGATATAATGAAGGAACGAGATTCAAGTTCGAGAATTTGACGAATATGTAGAACCTGAAGAAGTCAGCGAAAAAACAGTGGGAAACAGTAAGAAAACGAGACAATTTATGGCCAATTATTCATTGGGAAGCATAAACTAACCAAATGGATGAAACATGCACCAACAAGAAAGTGAACAAAATGCCATCAAACAGTACCAGATATGAAGGGACTAGCAATATCCTGAAATCTCCTTTAGATATCTCATCGTGTTTCTTCCATCAAGGAATGTATCAAGTAATAATTCACTTCGCGAATAGGCGAATTCAGGCTGTTCCTTAAAAATGCAAGGAAAGGGATGCACATCTAACAGAGATAGTGGAATCGAAGGTTCTTTTAGGGCTACTATACTTGACAGGCATAGAGCGTGCCAATCATTTAGAAATAAAATGGTTTTGGCATTGAAACATTTTGCCTGACAGTGAGTCGACGATGAGAAATATATCATTCGATGATTTAAGAATTGGCGAAGAGCGTCGGAGGGCAAGTAAGCTGGCTCTCGTAAGTTTTTCTATTCAGAAATTCAACAAAAATTCATGAAGATATTACTTCCACTCTGAATTCAATACTGTCGATGAAAAATTAGGAGCCATTATGAAGGACGAGGCTTCAAGCAATATATACCTAGCAAGCCAATTGAATATAGCATAGAAATTTTCACCTTGTGTGATTCCAAGATATTTTATACTAGATACATGAAAACTAACCCCCTGATTATGAAAAGGGATGAGGATTGTTGCGATACCTCCTTTTGAAGATCTTATCGAATACTATTTGACCCTAAATTTTCGTTTCAAAATTTTCATCATTAACGAATTGGCAGCTAAAAGGGTGGAAGACTACTTACTTTTGTGATTAGTTTATTAAGTGCTGAAAATGGGCTCGCTTCACTTCCATGCAGTAAAATAAGGTTTGCTCAAATCGTTCACGTACATTACTCAACATTTCTGGTTCAATGAGACGGCATTCATTAATGATCCGAATTCGCAAATCATCCAGTGACTCAGGTTGGGTAACGTCAATCTCAAACTTTAGGTGACCCCATTGAAAAAGTCCAGTGGCGCCAGATCAGGTGATCTGGGTGGCCACTCAATATGTCCCAGGACAACGATGCCGTTCCGTTCAGCGTACTCTACAGTTTGTTACATTAGACACGCCCCATAATAGCCCTCAATAGCGCGTTCGACCAACCAGGACGCTGGATTTGTCAAACGCGTATAGTAGCAGGGATAGATGGAGTATAAATTATAGAGCCATGTAGGAATAGATTTAGTTTACTATCATCTGCTGATGATGCAAACTTAGTTGGCGAAACGCGCGTCGATTATTCGAAATAAAGTTGTAGTGGTGTACAGTTTTTTAGTAATAATCAACGCAAAAGATTTCAGTCCCCAACTTACCTAAAAGGAAACATGTTTATGCAATAATCAAAAGGTTATCTAGTTTATTCTCTAACAAATGAAGTATTTAAGTTTGAAAAGGCTATCTATGGTCTAAAGCAATCATCTAATCTTGGTATGATAAAGTTAATGATTTTTTAAGAAGCTGAATAATAAAAGATCAGAAATTGAGCCAAGGAGTGGGGGAAATAGGAAATTGTCTAGGTTTAGAGGTTACAAGAGATAGAAAAGCAATAAAAGTAATTCCTAATAAAACACACTATGTAGAACAATTGTTAAAAGGCTTCAACGTGGTTGATTCTAATACAGTTTCATCTCCCATGGAGAAAGGTTAAAACTTGGAAATAGTTGTTGATAGTAATGCATCGGAGGTCCGATGTATGTAGCAGTCTTGACGCGACCTGATATTGCTTTTTCTGTTAGCTATTCGAGTCAATTTTATAACTGTAATAATGAAAATCACTAAAAACAAGCTAAACGAGTTTTGAAATATTTAAAAGAGACTAAAGATTTGGGCCTGAGATATATGGGAAATTATAGTTTTTGGAGGAATTTGTGGCCATTTCATTCATAGTATCTTTGGGTGTGCAAGTACTTATGGTAAAGTTCTTTCTCAGTCTCGATTATCTTATCTATTTCCTCATCTCTCCAATATGTTTTGTAGTTCTTCTTTTTTTCCTGAAATCCTTAAGCTTCTTTTGCTGCGGTATGAAGGCATTCTTTGATATACGTATAATGGGCTTCATTGTTATCGAACTGTTTGTCCTACAATTTCTCTTTCAGCCTTCTTCTGTATAGATCTTTCTCGCTCTCTTGATCAAAGCTCGTTAAGTTATATCTTTCTTCCTCAGGTGTGTCTCTTTGCTCCTTTACCTCAGTTTTTAGTGCTTCCGAGTCCTCGGAATAACAAATTTAGCTTTGACTAGATGGTGGTCACTGCCACAAGTGGCGCCTCTGTATGCTCTCATATCAAGGATCACTAAGGATGTCTTGTGTGTCTCCAAGTATATTCATGTATATCTTTGTGTTAGAAATATCCATTTGAAACCTGTAGATGATTTTGCTCGCAGACCGATATGCTTCTATCTCCATTGTCTTTCGCAACATTCTCTCCATATGGACCTACCACCTTATCCTGCTGTCTGGCACCAGTTTTCACACTCATATCTCCCAACATAAAAATTTCTCTAGAATTTCCAATGCTCAGAATCTCATCATTCAGCTGTTCATAGAATTCCATCTTATTGTTGATTGATGCATCCTCGTTTACTGCGTATACCCCTATAAGTGTTATTTTATGTCCGTGTATATTGTGATTATCATTGTGATTATTCTTTCGTTGACTGCTTCTAGGGGTGCGGAAACTAAACGAGCGGCAACGCGTTTCATGCCCAATCAATCGTTTGAAAGGGTACGAATTGATTTATGAGGTACAAAAAGTGCGCTCGTTCATCTCTCTCAAACTTAAATGACGATTTTCAATTAATATTGCCTCTAATTTATCAATAATAACTTCAGTTGAAAATGTTGATGGCCGACCAGAGCGAGACAAAACTTCCATCACATCTCGGCCGCTGTTGAATGCACTGTACCACTAATATGGACGTGTTTTTGATAAATTCGATTCACCTTAAATCTTCTGTAACATTTTTAGCTATTGGGCACACGAAATTCTATTTGCTACACAGAACTCGAAAAAAAATTCTCTGTTCGATACTTTCATCCATTGTAAAAATCACAAAACATACTTGTGAGAACTAACAAAACCGAGCACTGTTACGAACTAAATTTTAGATCGCGTTCAATCTTCGCGTCAATATAGATAACAGTTGTGCCAACTCAGCAGCAGCAGAAATTTTGATAATCAAGCAGATTTTTTAAATCATAATTTTCGATACTTTTTAACAGAATGTATATGTCGACTGTTGCAATAGACATGAAGCTTTCTGGACGCTATCTGCCCGGACCGAATTGATCGCCACCCCTCAAATCGGTGTTCAAAAATCTACCTTGCTAAATAAATTAATTTTGTAAACATACACTGTGACAGAAAAGTATCCGGAAATTTGAAATGAATTTTGAAAATCTCAATTTACTTCAATATTTATTGAATCTCCTTCAAAATATGCTCAATTTGAAGTGATACACATGTGCCAACGTTTTTCTCCAATCATCGAAACATTTTTCATAAGTGCTTTCATGGATGGCCTTCAGCTTCTCCTGAGAATTTTCTTTTGACATCTATGAAAACAAATCTGGTTCTCCGGGGCGGCAATTTTAGTCTGGAGAAGAGAAGAAGTCGCATGGACCTAGATCAGGCGAATAAGGCGGCTGCTCGATAGTATTTAATCGTATTTATTATTATTGAAGTCGTAAGGCGTTTTTCAGGAATACTCCGAGGGGATAACGGTAGTTTGAACCAGGCGTAGAAGGGAGTAAAAATCGGGGCCCGAAGGCCCCCACGAAAATATTTATTCCGGGGGAGAAGGGTCTCATTTCAATCAGTCTTATATTCAATGAAAAGTTTGACGAAACTTGAAATAAACTTTTAGAAGTAAGTGAACGTAGTTTGATGTTTATTTTATCAATTTTTATGTATATTTTATTTGAAGAAAGAAATGACAAACTTTCATAGTTCATAAATTCAAAATTTTGTGGTTATATCAACCTAAAAATTTGATTCAAACGGAATGTTATAATAAAATGAAGTTAAGGAGACTTATAATAATGTTTGAAAGGTAAGTGAATGTAATTTGGGGTTTATTTATGTATTCTAATGTATATTTTCGCAGCATGTTCAAGAAATGTGCTCAGAATTTCATTGTTATTCTAACCTCTATGCGTTGAGAGATTACCTGGAATCACTAGGATTTTTCAACAAATCAATTGGGACCATCTTACAAAATGATGGGATATCCTTCGAGTTGTTATTAATAGGTATTGAGCTCTTTTGTACAATAATATTTTCTGTGAGAGGAACTCGATAAAAATTTCGTTAGTTCATTTAGAGTCATATGAATATTGAAAGCTATCCACTAAAGGCTATATCTGTATTGAAATATTTCAAACTGGATGTCAATAAGACTGTGCCATTTCAAATTGAATTTTTCTTCAGTTCATTCAAGAGGAAGTACGTTTCTATTCTATAATTATCCAAATGTGAAAGTGAATGAAATTCAATGTGTTTGGCAACGTTCATGTTTGAACCAAAGACAATAAGATCTCATAACTCTGTGGTTATGTATCTTTGAAAGCTAACCTAACCAAATATATTTGGAAAATATGAAAGAAATACATGAGAAGTATGAATCGTTTATCTTTCAATTGAATGATCATTTTGTCAGTGGTTTGAAGGTGAGCTTTTATTTTCAATACAAATTTAGTAGTTATTATTTCTGAAATACTTATTTTTAGGTTATAATCCATCTGTAAAGAGGAACTATAAAATAGATCTACTGTTGAAAGGTTGGAGAATAAAATGAAAAATAATATTTAACCTATTATGAGAGACTCCTTAATAGTACAATCATGAGTAAGCAAAGAAAATATTGAGTATTAACTGCAAAATTACATATCGAAGAAAAAAATCAGCATAGTCTTGATTTTCGAACGACTCTGGCGAGGTTTTTTCGGTTTTGGCTCATTTTTCTTAACCATTCCGATGTTTGTTGGTTCGTTAGTGTGCCGTATTCATAGAGCCACATCTCGTCACCAGTTATGATACATCCCATAACGTGAGATCAGAATCCTCTCGATCCAGCATGTTTGCAGCTACCTGTATCCGGTACTGTTTCTGAAGAAAATTCAGCTCTATCAGAACGAGCCGAGCGGCGACGCCCCGTATGCCCAATTGGTTCACCAAAATCAAACGAGCGGTTTCACGAGAGATGTTGAGATCACGAGCTATCTTTTCATAACTGGCATGACGATTTTCAAGCAACATTTCCTTGGTGTTTTGGATATTATCGTCGGTTGAAGAGGTCGAAGGTCGTCCGGAACGAGGCAAATATTTGACGTTCTCCCGACCGTCTTTAAAGGCTTTGTATCACTCGTACACTTGGGTGTCGATGAAACACAAAATTTGAGACAAACTTCGTCCAATTTTGTATTCCATTGTGAAATTCGCAATGTACCACTGAGGTCGACTGGTTTCAACAGCTGTCGTAAACAAATTAGTTGAAAGATCGAGCTCATGTTTGACATAATAATTAAGTACAGTCCTACCAACATACAGAAATTTGAAATACCTAAAAATACTCAACGCGATCAATTTAAATAAGAATTTCCGGTTACGTTTTTGTCATAGAGTATATAATTTAATGAAAATTAATCTCAATTTTCAACATATCCCCAATTTCTTGAAATACGAAACAAATCCCAAATTGCCTAATCAAACTACGAAGAAATGGGCGTATTCCATGCAATTATATTTCTCATTAAAAGTTGATGCCTTAAAAATGAAGCTGCCGAAATTTTTTATTGAATTTTACATTAATTCACCTTGGGGCGTAATTAAGTTTCGAATTTTCGCTCGCCAGGTTGTCGGATCAAAATTAAAGGCGGAGGCGTGTTCGTTTTTCCACCCGACTGATTCGATTTGCTTAAGAATTGATACAATTCAAGACTTGGCTTTTTCGATGAAATTTTCATCTTGGGGGAATGGCTACCTTCTTTGCTAATTCGAAAACGTACCCTGATACGTAAATTTTGAATGTATTTGTGCTTGTCGTCGGAGGAATTAAATTAGGGAAAATTTGCAGGATTTTATGGGTGGTCGAATATTTCTTGGCCATTATCATATTTTGTTTTTAAATGAAAAGAAGCAAAATTGTTTGGTGAATTCAATTAAATGACGGTTCCTTATATTTCATCGCTTTACTGATTAAAATATTATATTAAAATTTTGGAAATTAGTAAATATATACATGGACATAATAAAGGTACCATGTGAAATTGAACAGCAAGCCGGGTTTCGGGCTGGTCGCTCTTGCAACGACCATATTTTATTTATTATCGTACAGATAAATGAGAAAAAAGTAGCAACGAATGGTGAATTACATTTACTGTTTGTTGACTTAAGAAAAGCATATGACACAGTCCAAAAGCTATGGCAAGTATTAGAAAGATCTTCAATAAATAACACTCTCATCTAAGCGGTGATACAACTCTATCATCAAGCAACATCTAGAATTAAACAAGGAACTAGAATCTCACAACCTTTCTGAGTTACAAAAGGCTTAAGACAGGGGTGATGTCTTTTCCCAACATTGTTTAAAATATTGCTTAATGAAACCCTCAAACAACGGAGAAGATTTTGCAGCGGAATGTGACTTCCCTTAAACGAAGACTCAACACTGTACACCCTACATTTTGCAGATGATTAAGTAGTCATTGCTCAGGGCAAAGACGACTTGAAATACATGACTCGAAAATTATTCCAGGAATACAAGGACTGGGGACTAACTGTGAATCTAAACAAAACAGAATATCTTTGTATAGGAGGAAATAAAGAAGACTAACAACTGGAAGGGGTGAAAAGTTAGAGGCATGCGAGGAATATATTTATTTGGGGACAAAGATTAATAACAGCGGGCGCACAGAAAACGAAATAAGAGAAAGAATAAAAAATTAGAGGAAAAAAGCTTATAGGGTGCTTGAATTCAATACTATGGTCGAAGAACATATCGAAGGAAATAAAACATCTTCTGTATAGCTCCATATTTCAGAGTATTGTACTGTATGGGTGTGAGACATGGCAACTGAATAAGACATTAGAACAAAGATTACTTGCGCTAGAAATGGATTTTTGGCGAAGAGCTGCAGGAAAATCAAGACTCGGAAGAATAAATAACACCAGGATAAGAGAAATGATAACCGTGGATACGACAATAATAGATGAAGTTAAAAGGAGACAACTAATATGGTACGGTCATGTAGAACGTATGACCGACGAACGCATTCCCAAACAAACTTCAAAATGGACACCAACACAGAGACGGAAAAGCGGAAGACCAAAAACAACATGGATAGCAGGAATAAGAAAAGCAATGTCAGAGATAAATTTACACCGGGAGACTGAGAAAATAGAAGAGGTTGGAAGTTGGGGACCGGAAGGCGAAAGACGCTATAACATAGGTTATATATATATATATATATATATATATATATATATATATATATATATATATATATATATATATATATATATATTTTGATATATATATATATATATATATATATATATATATATATATATATATATATATATATATATATATATATATATATATACAAATATATATATATATATATATATATAACCTATATATATATATATATATATATATATATATATTATACATATTAGAAAAATATTCCTCAAATATAAAACCCATGAAAATAATGAGATTAGTAATGGACAATTGATAGAATACATCGATACTTTAAAACAAAATTGATATTTTAACTGATGTTGATGGTATTCATAACTTTTGGTTCAAAGAAGATTAACATCAGTTATTAAACACACAAAAATTGGAAATCTCCAGGTGTTGATGGTATTCTAACTGGTTCAAGAAATTCATGAAAAATTGGCTGAATATTTTCATTTATAATAAAGAACCCTCAGCTACTCCTTTATTTTTCACACAAGTGTTATTTAAAACCGAAAGTGATAATACTATTGATCCGTCTCAATATAGACCAATTACTTGCCAACAATATATAAAATTCTAACTGCATGTATTACCCAAAAATTTATGAACATTTGGAGAATTATAATATTCTTTCCGAACATCAAAAAGGATGTAGAAAAAAACACCTTGGTACTGAAGAGCAACTTGTAATTGATTCTGTTGCTTTGAATCAAGCTCAAACTAAGAAGAGAAATATTCATACAGCCTTCATTGATTACCTAAAGGCTTTTGATAGTTCTCCCCATTCATGGCTTCAAGAAATTTTGGAAATTTATAAAATTGATGAGACACTTCGTCTTTTTCTTGAATTTGTAATGAAAAATTGGAGAACCAATCTTCATTTAAATATTTCAAAACAATCGTTAAAATCCGAAGTAATTCCAATCAAAAGAGGCATTTTTCAAGGTGATTCTTCAAGTGCTCTTTGGTTTTGTCTTTGCCTGAATCCATTATCTCATGAATTAAATGCTACTAGTTTTGGCTTCAAAATAAAGAGTCTATTAACTGAATTCAAATTAAGTCACTTAATTTATTTAGATGATATTAAATTATATGCCGGAACCAGATCTCATTTAAAAAGTCTACTTAAGATTACTTTCAACTATTCCAATGATATTCATATGAAATTTGGGCTTCCAAAATGTAAAATCTTTCTATTGAAAAGGAAAGATCACCTCTGATTATATGAAGATTTCCAATATCGATGCATCAAGGAGATACGTATAAATATCTTGGATTTTGTCAAGAGAAGACAATTAACCATAGCAGCACTAAAGAAAATATTAGAAGTTCATATTACAAAAGACTAAGAACTATCATCAAGAGTCATTTAACTAGTAAAAACCTTTTCAGAGCTATCAACTCCTATGCTGTTCCTATTCTTACATCTTCTTTTGGAATTATTAAATGGTCTAAAACTGATCTAAATGAATTACAATGTCAAACGAGGAAAATGCTCTGTAAATATCATAAGCACCACCCAAAGTCAGCTGTTCAGAGAGTTACACTACCTAGACATCTTGGAGGTCGTGGATTAACTGATTTGAATAATCTTCATAGTAAACAGATTTTTCATCTACGTTCCCATTTTCATGATAAACAGAGAACGTCTAAATTACATGATGTTGTTGTTGCTTCAGATTATAATCTTACACCTCTGAACTAGACAATGCAAAAGGTAGATTTTGATATATTTGATGATAATTCTAAAAGAGAAAGTTGTATGTAGAAGGAATTACACGGAAAGCACCTAAAGAATTTAAAATGATTATATTGATGAAATCGCATCGAATACATGGTTAGTATCTGGAGAATTGTTTGCTGAAACAGAAGGCTTGGCGATTGCGATCCAGGATCAGGTTGTTTTCACGAGGAATTAAAGAAAACACATCATCAAACAATATATAGATGATTCTTGCCGTAGATGTTTCTGTTCTTCAGAAACAGTTTTCATATATTATCATCTTGCTCAGTCCTTGCTTCAACAGATTATTTAGAAAGACATAATGCCGTCGCTAATATTATTCATTTTAATCTAGAAATTAAACATGACCTTATTCCCAAAGAAAAAATTTCACAAATATGAACCTGAGATTATTTGTGAAAATGACAAATATAAACTTTATTTTGATAAGACAATTTTTGCAACAGAGCTGTAAAACACAATAGAACAGATATCATTCTTAATGATAAACAGAATCAAATAACATATATAATTGATATTGCTATACCCGACACACATAATATACAAAATAAATACAATGAAAAAATTTCTAAATATATGATGCTTGGTGACGAGATTAAAAAATGTGGAAAATGAAGAAAATATTTATTCTACCGATCATTATTTCCACAACAATTCCTAGAAATCTTCACAAAAGTATTGAGATTTTGGTTCTGAAAAAATTTTTGTTTGAGCAGTTACAAAAGATAACAGTCATCAAATCTTGTAATTTTCTTCGTAGGTTTCTTTCCGAAAATAATAATGACGTAGAGTCATAGGTTTTCTCTTTAGTTTATACTGCTCAGAATCTCATTTCATATTTTATTTATTTGTTTCTATAAATGTAATATAATTAACTGACAATTTTGTCATATTTCTATTCAGAGCAGTATTCTATTCGATCGTTCACCACTTCACACAAAGGAAACTATTAATGAGTAACATTTAGTGTTACTTGACTAAGGTCCGTACACTGGATTTGTCCGGGGAGAAAGCCTCTGACACTACTCGTTGGTACATTGATATCATTGTCTGATGATGCTATAGTATGTATATATTCTGGTAGATTGATATATCCTCATAACATTTAACGTCCTAATATATATATATATATATATATATATATATATATATATATATATATATATATATATATATATATATATATATATATATATATATATATATATATATATATATATTATATATATACCTATATATATGTAGTATGATATCTCAGAAATATTGTCTGAAAATATGAAATGAATCCGACAAATACTTTTCGAGTTATTCAATAATTAGCCCACGGTTTTCGAGCGCTCCGAAACGTTCGAAAGCAGGTAGCTAGCAACAGCTGCAAGCAACCGGTTTTCGGGTTCTATTGTCCTGATTGACGTACAACTTCGATTTATATACCGGGTGACACAGGATCATGGTACACCCTCTTATTTCTATATTTCTGCAGGTAATTTATTGAATTTTGTGATTCGATCAAACTTATGATATTTTGGGCGTCAAATTTTTTTGGGTTCGGTTTTTATTTTCATTATAGGGTGTCATGAATATTGCTTATTTACCTTAATCAATAAAAGAAACACATTAAAAAGCAACTAACGTCAAAATTTCAGATTTGCTCTGTCCAGGCCAGATTAATGTTCACCAAAATCATTTTTGAATTAAAAATGGCACCATATTGGTACCGAGGTACTATTAGGAGCTTGGTACTTAGGGTAAACTTTTTTTAATGCTAACAAATTATGATGTTAAAATTTTCAATTATTTTATTTCAATTGGTGTAAGTAAATCCAGTAGGATAATGGAGATCTTCAAACACTCTGTATATTTCTGCATATGCCGATGGCAAATAATTTTCCAAATTCAACCATACCTCACATAATTCAGGAATCAGAATTATTTTTGAGGGGATTTTCATTTTTCGAACAAAGAAGGCTATGACAACAAACGACTTTGACGTTTCCAATATAAAAGTTATCCGGATAGTAGAGTTTGCATCTCTCGATTTCACACGAATTTAGTTTACTGAAGCGTTATCATTTTTTAAAATGCCTCAAACATACACAAGGAATGAGAAAGTGGATATGCTACTTATTTACAAGGAATGTCAAAAGAATACAGTAGCTGCTGTCAATGTGTATGCCGAAGGATACTCCCATCGACAATGCCCCGCAAGAAATTATTTAAGTCGAATTAGAGGATTCAATAATGAGGCAAGTTGCGTTTGAGCTACATATAAGTCGTCGAATTCTGAAGAAGTATAATTATAAATCATACAAATATCAATTGCATCAGCATTTGTATGAAGGTGATTAGCAAGAAGGATGGAATACTGCAATTGGATGATGCAAAATAATGTGCAACCACACAATTATTTCCTGAAAATAATCTTGTTTCTAAATGAATCAAGGTTTACTAATTTAGGTAATTCAACATACAAAACACAAGATATTGTTCTCAGAAGAATCAACATTTATTCAACCAGGGTAATTTTCAGGAGCAATTTGGTTTTGATGTTTTGTCAGATATGATTGGTATCAGAAAAATTGGTCCCGTGATTTTTGATGGGCCGTTGACTGGCGCTAGATACTTACAATTCATTCAGAATGAGATTGAGGGATATTTAGAAAATCCACCGTTGACAATATCAACAGGATGGTGCATCCCCCCCACAACGCAAGAATTGTCTCAACGAATTGCAACGAATGGTCCAATAAGATGGCCCGCAAGATCACCTGATTTAACTCCGTTAGACTTTTTCGTTTGGGGTTGTTTAAAAAATTGTGTTTACGCAACAGCGCTTACAACGCGTGCAGACCTAGACGATAGAGTCAGACTAGCTATCGGCAGTATAACCCCTGAACAATTGACCAGTGTAACTAGAAATTTGCAAGAGCGGGTTCAAATGTACGTAGAAATAATGGACAACATTTCGAACAATTCTTATGATGTTTTTATGTTTCTAAATTTGTTTTTTCGTCTGCTCATGATTTTTTCTTATGGATCAGAATATATTTCGTATTTATTATGTGACCAATAAATTTGGAAACATTTTATTTGTTCAGGATAAGAGAGTTATTACACGTTTATGGGTACTACATTGTGAAAAGACAAATAATTTCTTAACATAAAAATAAAAATAGATTTAGATTGTTGTCATCTGAAAATTTGATAGTAATCATCATCCATGAAAGTTTGTTGCCATTGAATTTTTGGAGAGGTTTTACAGAATACCGGGTATGTTAAGTAATACTCTGCATTATCTTTCAAATAGCTCCGTAACCGTAGTCAACTTATTTTCTATATTTTACCAACTTTATTCGTCAAATATTCAATGATCAGTGAGAGATATCGATTTATGAGAAGAAACCGAATTTCATGAAACAGATTAAAGTATTCAAAGTGTCATTTCACAAGTCGCCATAATATGAAAGTGAGAGTGAAATTGAAAGTCGAGAAGATTTTCTGAATGGGTTCGAAATGGTCTGATTACCAATATTAAATGTAACACACTGTAGATTTTATGGACATTTTCAACTGTAATTATATTAATTTTTTACATCAATGCAGACGTTAATCGTCTAGTATTCTGAATTGTCTCTTAAGATTGGACTGAAAACTAACATTATTCCAAAATAAATATTTTTTAATAAAATACCTTACATGTGACAAAAATGGTTTGGTAGTATATTGAAAGAGCTATATTTTCTCGTTCCGATGATGTATTCAGAATTTTGCTTAAGTGATAAACAGGGTGTTGTTCTATCATCTATCCAAAAAATTGAATCTCCACAATCCCGCCCTGTACGAGAGAACGAATTTTCTCTGCTAGTAGTGGGTCTACTAGATGACTGACAATCCTGAAATTTTCATTCAAATCGGTCAGGTGATTTCGGAGTTACGATATCTGGAAAACCTACCAGTTCACACTAAACAGCCTGTATATGCACCGATATGACAGACACTGCCCAGCTAGGTATTTATATTCGGATAGTATTCAATGACTTGTTGACTAAGGAAGAATTTTCGACAATCATTCCTCCGAAGGGAAAGACCCGTGGAGAAGATATATATGACGTTTGCTTCAATTTTGTAAAAAACGACATTGCATTATACATCAACACTGTGTTCTAAAGTTTTGATCACGGAGGAAATTATGGGCATTTCAATAAAAATTGTTAATTTAATCCGTGTACGTAGCTTGCAACGGCGGCTCTATATGTTGAAGTTGGAAGATTGGGAGTTATCTATCCATCTATATATGCTATGGTACACCCTACCTAGGTAGGTAGGGTGTATCGTGTATGTACGACAACCCTGCATCTCACATACTTGCATCCTCTCAGAGTCGATCGTAAGTAGTCTAAAAATATTGAGGTAGATCGCCAGCTGTTCAATGCCATTAACCTTCAATCGATGAAAATGCTAAAATGTGTTCTGAGATTTCAAGGAGATTTCAGGCTCCAGGAACAGGACGACGTATAACAATAATGCATATAGGTAGCTCTTACGAATTTGTTGATGGAGGGGTTATATTTATCTCAAAGTGTGTTACCGGAGACAGATCTTGAGGGCATGAATGCGAATGTTTTCGTATAATATTGAACAGTTATTGGAATTTATTCTACTAGGATCTGTTATATAATTGTTAACAGAAGGTACAAAAATGCAGTAAAATCATGCAAGACATACCCCGAAGCTGACATTCCCACCGATCACAATCTTCTTCTAGCAAGGATAAAGGTAGAATTTAAAAGAACCAAAGGAAATAAGAAAGCAACTAATATTAACACCGATAAATTGAAAGAGGAATCTACGTACAATAAAATAAAGGAAGAAGTACATAGATATATAAACGAAAAACCATTAAAGCCGAAGCAAACTTCTGAAGAAGACTGGCAAAAGATTAAAACAACACTAGAAAATGTTACAGAGAAGCACCTTAAGCACAAGACCAGGAGAAAGAATCAATCTTGGATGACAGAAGAAATGACATGATGGAAGAGAGAAGAAAATTCAGAAATAAAAACGAAACAAGATATAAACAAATACATAAAAATATCAAAATAAAAATCAAAGAAGCTAAGTTTACCTGGCTAAACGAAAGATGTGAAGAAATTGAGAAACTAGAACAAAAGCATGATACTTTCAACTTACTCAAAAAAATAAAGGAAGGAGCTGGAATGTGGAAGCAATCCTCTTCATCTTTCGTCGAAGATAAACATGAGAAACCCCTACTGAATATAAAGGATCAAATAAACAGGTGGAAATAATACATAGAAGACATGTTTCAAGACCAGGAGAGACAAAGCATAGATTTACAGAAAGTAGCGTCTGGACCCTACATCACAAAGGAGGAAATTATTAAAGCAACAAAACAACTAAAAAACAAAAAAGCTGTTGGAGAAGATAATATCCCAATTGAAATTATAAGGATAATTTCAGACGAACACATCGATGTTATGGAGAACTTATTTAATAAAATATACGAAACTGGAATAATACCAAAAGACTGGCTGACATCGGTGTTTATACCACTACCAAAGAAGAAGAACTCCAGGAAATGTGAAGAATATAGGATCATTAGTCTAATGAATCATATACTGAAATTGTTCCTCCGAATAATACACAATAGAATTTATAACAAATTGGACGAACACACGGACGAACACAATTTGGCTTCAAGAATGGCTTTGGAACAAGAGAGGCACTTTTTCAATACGTGTGCTTGTTGAAAGATGTAGGATGTAGACTCTGATGTATATCTGTGTTTCATAGACTTTCAAAAGGCTTTCGACCTGGTGAAACACGATAAACTAATAGAAATTCTCAGGTCTTGTAACATAGACGACAAAGACTTGAGAATCATATCAAACCTTTACCAAGACCAAAAGGCTAAAATTAGAATCAATGGAGAGACATCTGAAGACATTAACATCGAGAAAGGAGAAAGGCAAGGATGTGTTCTTTCCCCGTTGTTGTTTAACGTTTTTTCGGAAGAGTTATTTAGGAAGGCACTACAGGATACCTCGGATGGCATAATAATAAATGGACAATGCATTAACAACTTGCGATACGCAGATGACACGGTTATTCTAGCAGATAGCGCTGAAGCACTACAACGCCTAATGAACCGAGTGATGATAACATGTAAAGAATTTGGAATGAAACTAAATACAAAGAAAACAAAAACGATGGCTATCAGCAAACACCAAAACAGAAAGGTCGGAATTAGGGTCAACGGAACAGAATTAGAACAAGTAACAAAAATAACATACCTAGGAAGTAGCCTTGATGAAACTTGGGATCACTCACTAGAGATGAAAATACGCCTGGAAAAAGCACGAGCTTTATTTTATAAAATGCATAAAATACAATGCAACTGCCAACTAAATATCTCATTAAGAGTTCGAATACTGAAATGCTACGTTTTCTCCACCGTGCTATATGGCGTTGAAGCATGGAGAATGACGGAAACAACACAAAAAAGAATAGAATCGTTCGAACATTGGTGCTACCGTAGAATGCTCAGAATATCTTACATGAGTCATACGACAAACGTAGAAGTTATGCAGAGGATGAGAAAGGATCGAGAACTTGTGCAGATAATAAAAGAAAGAAAGACGCAATATTTCGGTCACATTGGGAGAAACCAAAAGTACGAACTGCTTCAACTTATCATCGAAGGAAAAATCAATGGCAAAAGGGGACCGGGAAGAAGACGCAACTCCTGGCTTAAGAACTTACGTCAATGGACTAATATGAGCTCTATGGAATTGTTCAGAGCTGCAACAAATAAAATAAGATGGGCAAATGTAATCGCCAACGTCCTTAAGGATAAGGCACAGTAAGAAGAAGAGGATCTGTTATAGTAATGGATCACGTAAGCTACCATTTGCGACAGATTGAATTATCTTGATGGTATAAATCAGACATTATCATACGGCTGACGGATAAAAATATTTCTTTTGGAGGAAATATGGTAAAAAAAGAATTATTATCAATTGTTGATTTGGCGGAACAGCAGGGAGTTAGTATACTTCGCTTTCCACCCTTTTGATGTTGAAAACTTATTGACATAACTTCAAAAATAACCAAGAAATTGGCACTTTGATTTCAAAAATTTTCAAAAGTTTCAGATAACTTGAGAACGAAAAGAGCCAGTTTGAATTTGTTAGCCGCAATCAATTCCTCATGAAAAAAGAACACGGGAAGGTGGGCCATGTTCCTCACAATATTTCACATAGCTGCATTACTGAAACGCTGAAGTCGGTTCATCCTGTATGGTGACAGCCGACCAGCACACTACAAAATATTTTCTTGCAGTGCCTGAATTAGTCAGGATTCTCAAGATAACCTTGCAACATGACATGGCATAACAAAAATTGAATATTTACGTGAACATTCGGCCATTCATAATTTCCTCAACTTATAAAAAACATTTAATTAATCGTTTCACGACAGTGAAAGGCGTCCTTGAGGCCACTCATAATTTTTCTGAGAGCATTTCCAAAGTTGTGGAACCATCGTTTTTGCATCTTAAAGTATACAGCGTAGTCCTCTTATAACGTATAATAAGATTTATAACTTCTAGATTAAGGTATTGGTGCAATAGGGTCCTAAACCTTCTCAACTTTTTGTAAATTATGAAATAATGATGAAACGAGATTGTCGAAATTTATCTTACGGTATCACCTGAACCAGGAAAATTACAGAGTTGAGGACCCTCAATTATACTCTTAATAACTCCCAGTATTAAGCTGAGTGCTGCGAAGGATAATCACCGAAGATGCGAGGAAATTAGTGGATTATCTTCGTAGAAATATCTGGATAAGCTGGAGGCTTTCACGTAAACTCGAGAGGATGCGTATATTCCTACATTATACCGTCATAACAGCGTGTACAAATGCTTGTAGAATGAATCCTGCCAATCTCGTACGCATGTAATGGACAAAAAGCGTCTAATCTATATGCAAAGTTTCAGAAGTTCGTCTCTAGTACCTGCTCGAAGTATCATCAAATGAAAATTTATGTTGTACTGGAAGCTCCAGATGAAAGCTTCAAATTGGGAGAAGTTAATTTGGGAAGACAAGTTGAAAGAACTAGGTCCAAAGAAAACCTTCAAAGGAGTGTTCCCTTATCGAGCTATAAGAATTCTTAGCGCCCTTTAGTGATTTCAAATAGAAGGTATGAAGAACAAAGCATTGTTGATTTGATATCATAGATAAAATGCTTACCTTTCCTCTTATCCAAAATCAATTGTGATTGAATTAAATTGAGGAATAAAGAGAGAAGTACAACTGAGGAAAACACTCAAGAGTATTATTTCACTTTGTCTGACTCGTGGCATTTTCGAAAGAGTCATCAACAAGCCTTCAACACCATTTCCAGTTTTGGAAGTAGCTCTAAATCTCGGTTTTCGGTATCAGCTTGAGAGCTTTCTCGCATGTGTTTAAGTTGTTTGTTTGTCGTCAAATAGTCGTTCTTTAAGCGGCATTTTCAATCATAAAATCAGCCAAAAGCAACACCCTGATAAATTAGGAACAATGAATAATTTTTTTTTCAATTAACAACTTATGTTTTCTATTGTTCAAGTGGATTCCTCCGTGAAAAAACAAATGAACTACGCAGTCATTGCATGTACTTTAATTTAAATCCTCGGCATTCGCCACAAAATTGAAAAACAATTTTCGAAGTTTCAGTGTTCGTGTTATAAGTGGATTGAAATTTAGGTATAAAGACAATGTTTTTGAGGTTAATCTATTTTTCAAGAAGAATATGCTAACGAGACGGGGTCACACAAATATTTGATGTTTCACACAAACACTCGTTGTAAACGTAAATGTAAGATCAAATAGAACACTCGGTTCGCTGGTAGACAACGGTTGTTTGCCAATATGGCGGACAGAGTGGGTTGTCTGTAGAGTCGACTCGTGGCAACGCGTGCTGCAGACGATCTACGGAGACGATGTGACTTGGATGAGGTCAGAGAAGGAGAATATCCCGAGTCTCCTTTTTTTAGACGAAGAGGTGGGAAAATTTTCGAAAAGATACAACCCGGTGGCGGGGCCAAGGTCTGATATCTACCTACTAAAAACCTCTTAGGGTTCCAGTCCGAAAGCTCCACGCAAAGAGGAAGAAAGTGGCAAAAGAAGCAGGATATCTTGAAAGAGATGTCCGAGGGGATGGCTAGGCAGGAATGCTCGATATTTCGGAACTCGTGGAGTCCGGAGAGAGGCTGGGCGTAAGCTCGATGCAGTCCAGAAACGCATTTAATTTTTCAATTAAAGTACTGAAAAGTACAAATTTCCTCAATCGATGGTGTATGGCCCACTTCATTCAGCCGACGTTAACGGTGGTGCACAGGTAGACGCAAAAAAGCCGCGACGGTAACCTATGCCGAAGCCCTTTCAAGCCACACTGAACTGGAATTTCGAGCCATGCTGAAAGGAATCCGCTAACGCTGGTGGATGGTGAATGGCTTCAAATGGGAGTGCATATTAGGCGCAATGAAATGGCCTGTACTGTTACCAAAGCCTGCGTCCTGCACCAAGATCCGCAATCGGATATCCGATGGAGCTGCTGGGACGACTATTTCTTGCTGAATGCTGACTATCAGAAATGCAGCTTGGTCGGAGGAGCCTAGAGCAATCTATGGTTAGAAAACCTAATGAACAGGAAGATACTGGGCGATTCACCAGAGGCGCGGTGCTCTCTAGCTCGTATACTTTTGAAGATTTTTGTTCGAACGGTATTGTATTTAGAAAGTAGAAATCTACTTCAGCAATTTATTTTGAAGTGAACAGGGTGTCCAAATTTCCTATGAAAAAAAATCTTGGGAGATTTTTCAGATTGGAAGACCACTTCGTTGTTGAAGATTCAAGAGCGTTCTCAACTCTGCTATAATGTCTTCAAGTAATAAGTTTTTTGGTGAGTAATTTCGTCACAATATCTTTTTTCCTTAAATATTCATGAAAAAGGCTCTCACATCATCGCATGCTCCTTCGACCAGAGAGAATGTATACTTTTTTCCTTTCGTTTTCTCATTGACTTATTGATGAATTAAAATAGATTATCCTCATTTTATACAGGAGTGACTCAAAAAGTTATTGAATATTGTAATTTTAAAAATATTATTTCTCGATTTATCCAAATGGAACATACTGTATTTTATCATTCATGTCAACGCATAAAATGATGTGCCATATTTTTGCAGAAGTAACCTTATCTTTATCTTCGACCATTTTCGAAATAAAAAAATAAAATCAGAGGTTGCGAAAGATGAGTTTATTAGTACGTATCATTAAACCTGATCAGAGAAATGGAGATATTTTAAGGTAGTCGTGTATGAAATACGTAATAGATTGGATTTTGGTGAGATGATCTACAAGATTTCGAACTATTTCAATAAGTGTTTGAATGATGCCCGTTTCTTGGTAGATACAACTCAATCCTTCTGAGCAAAGACCGTTGAACTCTCGACAACATTTGCGGATTAACTGACTGAAAGGCGTCGACTATTCTCTGTCTCATATCCAACTGTGTTGTAGAAGGAATCTGGTAAACGATGGCCTTAATATAACCCCACAAGAAAAAATCTAGACTTGTAAGGACCGGAGACTTAGCTGGCCATCTAACAGGACCACCACGTCCCATCCATTTGCTTGGTAATACATGATTCAAATGCTCCCTAACCTGATGTGAGTAATGTGCCGGTGCTCTATCCTGTTGAAACCACAAATCTTGTCTTATATGCTCTGGTACATCGGCAAGTAACATTGGTAGATTTTGCAGAAAATCTGAATAAACATTTCACTATTGAGGTGCCCGTCGAAAAAGTGCGGCCCAATTAGATATCCGTCTACTATAGCCGCCCATATATTGAAGGAACAACGATGCTAGTGATCTATTTGTCTCATGAGGTGTGGATTTTCCGTGGCGTAATAATGGAAGTTGCGCCTGTTAACAAGCCCATTCGTGTGGAAAGTTGCCTCGTCCGAGAAAAGAACTCTGCTAAACAGATTTGGATTTTCCGCTAATTTGTCACTTGCCCAATTGCAAAAATTTATTCGATTTTCATAGTCTTGATTGTTCAGTTCCTGATGCAGCTGTACATAATATGCATGAAATTTATTCACTTTCAAGATTTTCTGGACGGAAGTTTGACTTATATTTGTTAACTGAGAAATCTCTCTTGGGCTTTTCTATGGGTCCACTGTCAGAGCCAAAAAACCTGATAACTGGTTGTCTTCAGCTGTAGCAGTTTTTGGTTTTTCATGTTTCACGATATTACCCGTTTCAATCAATCTGATTAGTTTTTCAAAGCATCTTGCATAAGGATGCCTCTTATCTGGATACCATAAACTCTACTACCCAAAAAAGAATATCTATCACACCCAGAATAAAAATCATATCAACCATTTCTTCTTTGTAGAACTTCATGGCAGTCAATTGAGGAAATTGAGTTCAAACCTCACTTTCACAATGTTCAATAACGAAACACTGATAAGTTGACAATGTGAAATGCAGAATATGATATGTCCGGACACCTGACAGAAGGCACAAATAAAAAAAAATTTCAACACATACCTCGATTTACGTTTGAATCATCTTCATTTTATCATCTTGTTTAGGTTTCATTTTAACTACTTGAATCATTACAGCAAAAAAAATTTCGCGAATGCACTTATAACGCCGTTAATTTTTCTCTCTGGAAGGCTCCGAATTTGTTTTTTATCTTGTACATTTTTCGAGTTACCAATATTTATCTGCCAGTCGTCTGTACCCACTGACAGGGCAATTCAATTGTGGGAATGTATATCGGGTGTTCCTTTCAAAATAAGGAAAATTTTAGTTTAGCAAGAAATGGCAAAAACTTCAGAATATTATCCTTGCAGTTTGTCAAAACCTAATATAACCCTGATTATTCCAGAAAAATATCTATATTCCATAATTACCTGATGGACCATCTGATTTGAATATCCTGGTATATATGTAAGAATGATATTATCTATCTCAAAGCTCAAGACATTTTATTTATCCCACCAATTCTTCCCCCTCCCAATATTCAGTTCTGATATTGAAAATGAATTTATTAACAAAGGCATACAATCTGCTTCTTTTGAAAAGACAGGAAGCTGCTACAAGACTTTAGCATTCCTAGCATCCAATTTTCATTACAAGAATGAAATACAAAGGAAACACAGAAGATAAAGTCCGGAGTATTTCTCTCTCATTCCCGAAAATTAAGGTCGAAGATGCGAACTTTGTTCGTAGCCATCTAATAATTACGATTAATACACAGAACTTCGATCGGGTTCAGCCACAAAACGGGTCACTAGGTCATAAGGTAATCCTAACAGTGAAAGTACGTTTCAAAGCGTGGTACATAGCGGCACGTCGATGTTTTTTTTAAATGCTCCATATACTCTGCCAAATTATGAAATTAAAAATTGAAAAGTTGATTAATGAATTTTCCAAATTCATTGGTCCAATCCCTCAGGTTTAGAACATGGAATTTCAGTGATTAACTCGTTGCTTTCAACTTTACCCACTTGTACGTTTGCTTGTTTGTTTATTTATTTGTAAATGATAAATAGAAGAAAATTTGATTCACACTCATTCAATTACTTTCGATGAAACAGCTCCTATATGAGACAAAATGAAAAGTAATTTAAGGTACAAAAATTTAAATATGATCTTCATCTTCAACAATTGGGTAGAACTACCTAAGGTAATTCACAGAATTACTAACTTAAATACTCATCCAGAAACGAATTCAGTAAAGAGAAATTATTGTAGAAATCTACCTGATCATAAAATAATATGTTGGACAATTTATATATATCAAAGAATAAAATAGATTCGGTCGTTTCTATGAAATATGTAATTGACATTATGAGGGTTACGAATATTACTACGTAAAAATATCACTGTTCAATAACAAATATTATACTATTAAAGACGGCTTCATTATGGGCAATCCGTTAAGTCCTTTGTTAGCAGAAATATTCAATGATAATTTAGAGAAATTAATTCATAATCATCCACTCAGTAAATATTGTTTATACTGGTATCGCTATGTAGACGATATCATTATTTGCTTCACAGGAACAGATAGACAATTAAAAACTTTCGAAAATCATATAAATTCATTACATCCAAAAATTGGATTCATAGCCGAAATAGAAAGCAATAATTCGATAAATTTCTTAGACGTAACAATTTGAAATGAAAATGGAAAACATGTTTTCGCAATTTACCATAAGCCGTCACATACAGATATTATAATACATAACTCGTCGTGTCATCCGTATCAACATAAAATGTCAGCATTCAATAGTTTTATTCATAGATTGATTAACATCCCGTTATCAACAGAAAATTTCAACAAAGAACTAAATTTGATCAAACAAATAGCCAAAAATAATGGTTACAATCCCAAACTAATAAATAATATTTTGAATAAAAACAAAGTAGAATCGCATTGAATGAAGTTTACCCTGTCGATAAATTGAAACAAAAATTCAACACCTTAACCTACGTTGGCATTACAAGTGAGAAACTGAAATCATTCTTGAGTAGCAATAATTTCAACATAGCTTACCAAACTAATAATAATTTAGGCAAATATATAAAAATAATAAAACCAAACCAGGTAAAAAAATAATAAATCAGGTGTTTATAGATTGAATTGCAATGACTGTGATAATTTCTACATTGGTAGAACACAGAAATTTTAATATTAGAATATCAGAACATGAACGCAGTTTTTCAAATAAAAATCAGATTCAAATTACGCGAATCATCTCTTAGAAAATAATCACTCTTTCGACCCACAGTTTGAAATTTTGCATACAGATAATAAATATTGGAAGATAGATCTTTGGGAAACTTTAGAAATCAATAAATACAAACACTCAGGTAGACTCATCAATGAACAAGTCGATTTAAGCCCCTCACCTCTATTGAATCTCTTCGGAGAGCAA
This sequence comes from Cryptolaemus montrouzieri, assembly GCA_013387265.2. NCBI lineage: Eukaryota > Metazoa > Arthropoda > Insecta > Coleoptera > Coccinellidae > Cryptolaemus > Cryptolaemus montrouzieri. Next base: position 9,895,251 of record JABFTP020000021.1, read on the forward strand.
TCCTATTCCTTAATTTTATTGTATATACCTGTCATAAATAACCACTTAAGAAGAAGCAACCCAATAAGCTTTTAATTTCCCAAGAACATTTATATTTATATTCTCATTCTTATTTTCTGTACATTCATTCGTCTGAAGAAGCTACGGTGTAGTGAAACGCGTTACGAATCGCAATTATTAAGTAAAATTCCTTAAAATACAGTACTTGTTTTTTATTATTGTTCTGTAGATTGTCTATTGATGAAAGATATGGTTGTATTCTGTTCCTGAATGGAATCTGTTTTGTTTTCACGAAAATGTGAATGACGTTCCTTATATCTAATTCTCAACAGCCTTATTTTGTTGAACCTTAACTTTTCAATGGGAAATGAAACTTCGAAGTAGGTCCTGAAATTTTGGAACAGGGTCACGATCAACATTTTCGTTGACCTAAATCAGAAAAACCTTTATCGATACAATATAAATAGGACATCCTTGAAATCTTCACGAGAAGATAAATGCATTCCGGAACTGAGTTCCCCATTTTCCCCTCTAGATTCGCTGTATTTGAATCAGATAGATATATAATTCATGAGATATAGTAAGTTTCCTTATATTTGACAAGGAAAAAGCTTCAATGTATTTCCGGAATAATTATTTATTTATGTCTCTTGCAAAAATATAAGACATGTATTGACCATAAATTATGCAATCGAAAAATTCGGGAAAATGGGGAGATTGCTTTGGATTGTGTGCATTTTATTCGAAAGGTATCAGATAGAAAATCGATTGAATCTATCACTGAATACTCATACAAAGCGTCAAGAACCTAAAGCACAATTACACTATTACAACTCATTCTGTTAGGCAACTAATTATAGCACATGTTTCTCTCGGATATGTCTACGAAATTCGATGTACACTTGTTTCTCTCATGAGAAATGCAATGAAGAAAATAAAATGAGATAATGCGAGAAAACATCACATATTGCTAACATCAGTTGTGGATCAATTCTTGCGAGTAACGTTCGTTCTTCTTGACAATGTTGTCGAGAATAATGCAACGCGAATCACGAAATTTTACCATGGCAAAATGAGCTAAAGCAGTAGTGTTAGAAGACCTTGGTTGGACTCATACTTATAGGACGAAGGCTTGAGATCCCCATTAAACTGTTTCGTGACTGGTAGTCACGAAAGGAGACCAGAGCGAGGACAACCTCAAGCATCAATGACGATTCATGAACGTTATTTGAGAATTTCCTCGTTGGGACAACGTTTTACGAAATCAAGGCACCTTCAAATACAGCTGCAATACAACAAAAATGTGATTACAATGCACATGCACTTGCAAAATACGCAACCTAATATCCTATCTAACCTAACAGAAACTAAAATAATGCCAACACACCACCTATCTCTTTCTCAAAGGCTATGAATTGCACTCAAGGCAAGGTTTGAGGGGTTTGAGATAGATCGGTTGACGCTTTCAAGCTGACATGGTTTGAATTCTGTTTATTTAACAGAACGATGTTTCTTCGTCATCTGTGTCGATCTCCCTACAATAACAACTACCCTTGATTGTTTTAGTATTTAGGCGACAAGGTAGACACGATACAAATACAGAATCCGTGATCATATCGGGAGACTTCAATGTTCACAGCATCAACAGGCTCCAACACTCAAATAGGACCGACGAGCATGAAAGCAAGAGGTGTCTCAATGAGCCGACAAGAATTCTTGACAATATACCGACTTTCCCAATAATCTCAATATCTGGCTTTTTTCAGATACAGTTTTTTTCCATTTACAGGTCACAGCTCCCTTTGGTAATTACAATCACAACATCGTTTGTGCTACTGGTAACTTTGTACAGCCATGCTATGAAGATACAACGCCTTTCAGGAAGATATGGCATTACATCAGAGATAGCTAGAAGAGGAGCTGCGCGAATTTATCTCGTCCTTTCCCTTCAATGACGTCTGTTTCTCAGATCCTGATATCAAAGTCTGCACAGAGATCATCACTGAAGTTATACTTGCAGTCATGGCCCTCTACAATCCAAACTCCAGGAAAAAACCGCACAAAAACCTGAGTTCATAATGGTCAAAAGGCTGCCACAGTTGAAAACAGAGATTATAAGAACTCAATGAAATATCCAACAGATGAAACTAAAGCTGAATTTGTATGTTTCAGGAACATTTGAAACTCAACAATTGAGCAGACCAGTGGAACTCGTGTGTTCTGGTCTATGGCGAAGGCAGAACAATTAGAGATGACTGTTCTATGCCGTCATCACCTAAATCAAAGGCGGATCACTTTTCGAAAATGCTTTCGCAAAATTCTGTTTTAGATACAACAAACACAGCGCCACCAATTATCCCATATGTTCAATCCAATATGTCTTAAGTAAAACTCAGAGTGCAACTGAAACGTTGGAAAGTAAAAGAGGTTTAAATAGAATAGCATCAACTATATGCTCCAGAGTTAGCGCCTGGTCTCAATCGTCTGTTTGAGATTTCGTATGAGAGCCACGCGTTTCCTGAATGTTGGGAAGTTGCTTAAGTACAACCGATTCCGAAGACAGGGAATAAATGCCTACCCCAAAATTATCGCGCTATCACATTGTTGCCCATTATGTCAATCATCATCATCATCAAGCAGCTCGTTCTGTCCACTGCTGGACATAAGCCTCCCGTAAACTATGCCACATCTTTCTGTTCTGTGCCGTCTGTATCCAATTCGTCTGAATGCGTTTTATATCGTCAGACCACCTTGTTGGGGGACGTCCTATACTTCTTTTTGCTTCGTGTCTTGGTCGCCATTCTAGAATTTTCTTGGTCCATCTTCCGTCGGTGGTTCTTGCCAGATGTCCGGCCCATTTCCACTTAAGTGTGGCGATCCTACTAATAGCATCCTCAACCCCACTTCTTTGCCTGATTATGTCATTTGATATTCGGTCTCTAAGGTATAATCCGAGCATGCATCTCTCCATGGCACGCTGGGCCACTCGAACTTTATTGGCCGATTTCTTGGTCAGAGTTAAAGTTTCCGCGCCGTAAGTCATGACAGGCAACACACACTGGTTGTAAACTTTTCGTTTCAAACAAATTGGGATATCTGATTTTAAGATATTGCTCAGTTTACCAAACGCTGCCCAAGTAAGGCCAATTCTGCTAAAGATTTCACAGGTTTGGTTGTCTCGACTTATTTTGATTTCATGTCCAAGATATTTGTAGGCTTGGACTTGTTCAATTTCAGCATCACCTATCTGAATATTTTACTTGTAACGAGATTGGTCATATATTGTGTTTTAGACGCGTTCAGCTTTAGTCCAACCCTTTCAGAAGCTTGTTTGAGCCTTTCAAGCATTTCTTTTGCATCTCCTATGTTGTCGGATATGAGGACGATGTCGTCGGCAAACCTAAGGTGGTTCAAGTATTCCCCATTAATATTTATACCCATATTTTCCCAGTCTATCCTTTTGCACATATACTCGAGTAGGGTTATAAAGAGTTTTGGCGAAATCGGATCTCCCTGTCGCACGCCCCTCTGTATTTCGAATGTTTCTGTTTTTGCGTGAAGTTTCACACAAGCTGTGGCATGATCATATATGTACTTTATTTGTGCCATGTATCGATGGTCTATGCGACACTCAGCTAGAGCCTCTAACATTTTACGTTGGTTTATGGTATCGAATGCCTTTTCATAATCTACAAAGATGAGTACATCTTTGTAGACCATTATGTCAAGGGCCATGGAAAAAGTGGTAAACGATGAGCTTATAAAATATCTCGAGTTACAGGGTATCATCAGTGATCGGCAATATGGCTTCCGTAGAAAAAGATTACGTATTTGTGGATATGAAAAATCGAAAAACATTGCGAACTAAGAGTCATTGATCTTGATATCTCAACAGCCTTTGACAGGGTTTGACACACAGCCTTGTTGAATGAACCAATCGCATTTTGACTATCCGCAAAACTGCGTGGCAGGATAAGTAGTTTTCTCTTCAGTAGATCGATTCGGAAAACTAAAGGAAAACAATTTCATTCAGCTTCCATCGAGACTATACCAGGTGGGGACATCATTGTCAATAGTGTGGATGTTCTCAGAATCATCATCAGAACTAAAACTATCTAAACTACGTTGAACTGTTTTATTTTCTCTATTAGGTCGGATAGTATTTCAATGCGGATGCTGCCCCTATATTAAGGGATTTTTTCAGCTTTGTGGCTGGTTCATGGTAATCAGATTCTTCTGAATCACTTTCACTTTCATTTTAAATGCGTGCATTTATCTCGCGTCTAGAAACAATACTTCCCGACCTGCTGATAGCGAAATGGTGAGAATCGCAAGATAAGGCACGTTTTTGCTGTGAGACATATATGATGCACGTGGCGGTGAACCACCAGCGCTTCGTGGGTTACTAATGATGCACGAGGTAAATCAAAAATAAAAGTCATATTTGACTAACAAATGGTTATTTTATTCAATTTTTTTTCAATTTTGGTTGGTGGTACATTAACAAAAAAACACTTGCAGCCCTAGCGAACAATTTTCATCAATGCACCACGGCAGTCAACGTGTTAATAGAGTGGCCTGCACGAAGTCCAAACCTCGATCCAATCGAAGATGCCTGGGGCAGTTAATAGAAAATTGAGAAGCTAGAAAAACCAGCCAGCTACCGTGAATGAGGTTCGTAAAAGACCGATCGATACTAAGAATGGATCAGAATGTTATAAGGTCATTGATTTTGAGTATGAATCGTAGATGTCATGCAGAAAAGCTCGACAGGATTGGAAATGTATTCAGTGATGTTGAAAGACTGGAAAAATTATTTTTTCACATATCTGAAAATCCTCTGAATAAATTGGAATTTTGATTTCGTGTGTTAATTCCTTGGCGTAACGTCATAGCTTAAAAAAATGGTAGATGAAGTCTTATCTCGAAAAAACGATTTTTTCAAAAAACTAATATGAAAGAAATCATGAATACTATTCCATTCGATACACTGGTATGTATGATCAAAAGATCATTTTTTAATATCAAAAAAGTTGATCAATCGCCAAAAAACATTCACTGTGAAATGAATTGGTACATATCAACGAAAAATCGAAGCATTAAGAATTTAATCAAATCGAAAATTTTAACGTAATTGGTTGGGAATTTATGCCCCAATTTTCTGCAGTTTCTATGCTGTGGTGGCTTGAAATTCAGTTAATTTGGGGTTGAAAATAAACGGATACGGTACTCAATCTAACTCTATCAATTCTGTTTTCGTATTTTCGTGCCTTGAACCGGAGAGATCAAGCGATATCTCCTCCGTGGCATTTACTACGGATACGTTGAGAACATTAGGGTGAAAAAGCTTGAGGATTTTCGATGAAATATTGAAATAATTATTTTGGCATTAGTTTATACCCAAAGCGGTACAGAAGGATATTTATATTCCCCTACTTTTCGCTCCATTTTCAAATATTGATTTGAAAATAAACGGTGCGTTACAACTATTATTAAATATTCTATTTCATTAAAATTCCATTGAAACAACTAAAATTAAATATTTCACAGACAGTATAGTGACCACTCTTGACCCCGAAATGACCAACTCCGCTCCTAACATTTTTAATGACTCTACGAAAATACCCATTTGGCCCACAGGTAGAATGTAAGGATAATCTCCCCTAACCCGAATTATTATTTTCTCGTTATTTTACTGTTCAAAAGTAGCTCATAAGTATAATAGAAAATGAAAACAAAATCAATTAGATTTCGAAAGTGTCATTTTATTTTTTTTATACGTGCTTCCCAGAAATAGGCAAACCTGTCAAACCACATGAGTAGGTACCTGGGAAGAATTGAGGTGTCTGTTTACTCCTGTTTACTCGCTTCTTGAAGAGGGCCAAACTGTAGGATGTTGGGAAGATGTTGGACGGAAGCGAGTTCCACAGCTCCCGGCCCTATAAACGAAGGAATTCTTATAGAAAGAGGTTCGAGGGGTCGTTAAATGTACCGCCATATGATGAGAACTTCTTGCCAGCCTAGTGTTGCGGCAAAACATGAAACAGAGAAAGGTCAGCAACTTGTCTTCTAAGAGCCAACGGCTGGAGATCGCGGGTGATCTCCGTGTGGTCGATGCCGTTTTTGCACATTATCCTATATCCACAACGAATGTTTGGGCGCAGATCCCCATACATGGAAACAATATTCCAAAGCAGGTCAATTCTGCGCCTTATATAGAAGCAACAGCTGAGATGACGTGAAGTATTGCTTGGCTCTGAAAAGAAAACTAAGTTTAGCTGATGCCGACTATTGCTGATACATGATTATGCCAGCAAAACTTGAAGTTGACCGTTATTCTGAGAAGGTGCATCGAATCTTTGGATGCAATTGGTTGGCCTTGCATTATTAGAGGAGGTTATCCAGTGGGGACCTTTCTAGAAAACGTAGTTGCTCGCGTTGAAGCTCACCAGGTTCAACTGAACCTACTCAGATATCCTCTGTAGGTCAGAATTCAAGTAATCAAATTGTTGACATCTCTGACGATGAGATTTCGTAGCTGTAATCGGCCGCAGACTACTGAAAGACGAAACCAGGATATAATCTTCTGCAAAACCGAAGATCTTGTTCACTGTAGATGACAGAAGATCGTTTAGCTGCAACAGAAACAAGGTAGGGAATGGCTCCCTGCTTTCAACTGGAAACAATCAGAGGTTATACCGTCGACCACATTTTGTATTGATCTATTCGAGAGAAAGCTTCTTATCCAACCCCGTAATTTTTCGGGAAGCCCATATGCAGCATGTTTATTCGACAGGCTGCATGCCAAGCCCTATCGAAGGCATTAGAGATATCGAGGGCTATTGTTCTAGATTCCCCATGTTTTTCCATCGTTGATGTACAAACATGAGTGGCGTAGGCGAGCAGATCTCCTGTCGATCTTTGCCTGCGAAAAACCATACCTACGGTCGTTAGTTATTCCCTGAGTTCATCATTTATGACTCTCTCTATCACTTTGGTCATATTGGGAAGAAGTGCAACAGGGCGGTAGTTTTGGGGTAAGGACTTCTTTAATTTCTTTGGGATCGGTTGAATTCACACTATTTCACAGCTGCTCGGAAAATTCTGGCTCTTATAAGTAATCTGAAACAGACGGTTGAGAATGGGTGCCAGTTTGGGAGCACACTTTCTCAGGACGATTGGTGGTACTTCATCTAGACCAACTGCCTTTTTGCAGTTCAGCTGCTCGAGAGCCTGTCTCCTAGTGATTTCTGCCATGGAAGAATTTGTAGGTGGAATATTTGGTGGTATTGCGTTAGATGAATCCAGCACAGAATTCTTTGAGAACATGAAAGCAAAGAGATCGGTTTTCTCTTTCGGAGATGATGCTATACCTCCATTTCCTCTAACAAGACGCGGAAACGCAGATTTGCAGAAATTGGCTATGACAATCTTCGCCATAGACCAGAATTGTCTAGTCCCGCTTGCCTGTTCAAGGAGCTTATTAGTTACCACTTCATTGAATTTAGTCTTTGCTCTTGCAGTTGTCATGTTGCATACGTTCCGTATTCGTATCAAGGTTGTTCTTGTTTCCTCTATTGGATTCATCTTCCATGACATGAAAGCTCTGCTCGTGGCTGAAGAGGCTCTTTCGCAGTCTTTTTGAACCATGGCTCTTTTGCTGTTGTTTTTTTCATGGAATTAGGGATGTAGAGATCCATTCCTGTATGAATGATTTTTGTAACAGATTCAGTTAACACATTGATGTAAGGATCTGAAAGGCAAACATTTCTGAATGGGAAGTACGGAAAGAATTCACGTAGCTCATCCCATATAGCATGGTTATAGTGCCAAACGCATCTGGGTGGTTTAGGTTCTTGTTTTAGCGGCAGCACAATATTTTCAGTAGCAGTAGTATTTCAGGTGCTGGGACCTCCACTCCAAAATCATCTGAAATCAAAAGAGATCCAAGGTGTTCGGGAAGTCGGTTGGGTGATCAGGTATTCTTGTCGGTTCGTCGGATAGCTGCGTTAGTTTATGGCTGATTGCGAAAGTTTGACCATGTCTTCCCGCTTCATCTGTTCTATTGGAGTAGCGGAGCCAGTTGGTGTTGTGAACGTTGAAGTCACCAAGTACAATGATCTCAGGTGCCGGATGATGTGCCTGAATCAAATCCACCTAGATACTGAAACAGTCTAGGGAAGTGAATATCGTTTGGCGAGTGATAGAGACAGCATTAAAACAGTGTCTTATCTTGCAAACAGATTCTACATCTTGCAAGGTTCTCTCTCCAATCTGACGAAAACAAAGATGCCCCCTTTGAACCTAAATCTCGTGTGTAACTCATACTCATTAAAACTTAAATACGTAGTGTCGGTTATTTGACTCAGTTGAGTTTCGGTTAGGGTCAGCACATGGGGTTGTGCGTTTTACAGATGCTGGTAGACTGCATCGTCATTCACGTTGTTGTGGTCCAGTCCTCTGATAATTCAGAACTCTATTAAGAGTTTGATTTCTTTGCTAGAACTTGAATGAATTAGTGAATTCGCTGGAAGAGTGCTCAACTTACCCGCATCATGAACCCATCGAGGCAGTCCTCCCTGGAGATCCGAATGGGAGACTATTTTAACTCTGGATGATTTTTTTCCAGAAGAGCTCATCATGTTTTGTTGCCAATCCTTTCCACCCTGGAAACGGGACCATCAGCCTGATCCAGAATTTTAGTCACACAGGTGACCAATTTACGGCACCTATAGCTGGATGTAGTGGGGGTGGACGGGGGTGAGGCCGCCTTCCGCCTTATGATATAATGTGAAAAAAAGGAAATGTTTAAGAATCATATTGCTCCAAATTTGAGTGAAATGCTCAGTTGAATAGAAAATATTCTCTTATTTCATAAGTATTATAAATATAAGGTACATACAATGTGACGAAAAAGTGACCGGAAATTCTCATTTAAATTGCACGCGTTGAGTATTTTTAAGTATTTCAAGTTTTTGTAACCAGGTAGGATTTTCCTTGATTACTATGCTAAACATGAGCGTGCTCTGTCAACTAGTTTGTTTACGACAGCTGTTGAAACCAGTCGATCTCAGTGGTACTCGAAAATCGTCATGCCAGTGTTAGAGAGATAGCTCGCGATCTCTACATCTCTCATGAAATCGCTCGTTTGATTTTGGTGAACCAATTGGGCGTGCGTCATTTCTAGATTTTTCAGTATACTGAAACTAATGAATATAAGCGCAGTGAAGCTGAGATTACCACCGGAGTGCCCCAGGGCACATTTCTTGGTCTGTTCTTGTATTTAATTTATATCGAAAGCTTATCACTGGCGGGACTTTGTTGGCGCCATTATATGCTTTCAGATGATACTGTCTTGGCTTATAATGGGAAAAAAATGGAAATGGAAACTTTCATAAATGAAGACCTGAATAAATTTTACTTATGATTACCTAATAACAAGTTGATATTAAACAAGGAAAAACTGTATTCATGCATCTTAAAATAAATAATATCCCAATTGAGCTATCTAGGACTTTTGATTGATAAAAACTAAGCTAGGATTTCCATTTTCACCATTTAGTTAACAAATTTTCTGGATTTGTAAATGCTTGTCGTTACATCTCGATGTTACTAACCAACCCTTGCAAAACGGCATTATACTATTCAAATATTCAATCTATTCTCACGAATTCGTTGGTGATATGGCCCAACATCTCCAAATTTAACTTGTCTAGATTCACAGACTGCAAAACAACGCCTTAAAGTCTATATTCAACCTGCCTTACGACTTAAGTAACAACGAACTTCACGAAAAAAACTGGTTATCAGATTGAACAAGTTGAAGGAATTGGAACAATGCAAATTAATCTTTAAGTTGGATAATGAATTGTTGAAGAGTTCTAGTGCCATCAGCAGAAACTATGTGAAACATAGCAACGAAATACGAACTTCAGATGATATTTGTTCAAAGGAAGTTCGGGCCGAACTGGGAAGAAGATCAGCCTTTCTGTCTAGTTCAAGAGCATTTAGCGCTTTACCAAAGAACATTAGTGATATTTAAAGTTTTAAATTATTTCTTAAGTCTTTCAAAAGTTATTTTTCCTTTTAAGTACTCTTTCTTTTGGCTGATTTGTCTTATCAGAATGCATATATCTTAAATATGAAATTCTATGTTAAAAGCCTTGACTGATTTGTAGTCCCATATTCGAATAAATAGAAGAAATGAATAAAAAAACAAAGAACTTCAGTCGGAATTGGAGAAGCTTTCAAAAGCTGCCTGAGAAGAAAAATTACAAAATTCTTTAAACGAATGCTTGATCCTGAGGATAATAATCATAATGGTCGAAAACTTCAATTAAATTGATTATTTTTTTATAATTCATTTCTTATTTTGCCACCTAGGAAGGTAATTTATATAATACTTCATTAATTACCATTCCATATTCACGGATTTTGTATTCGCGGCATTTTCATGGAACATATACCTCACAAATAAAGAGCTTGTACTGTGTCACATTCATGTTTGAATACAAATCTCTCCTTCTACATTCATCTAGGACCTAGGTGGGACAGTTTTTCTGTCTCAAAGAAATTTTATCTCAACACACAAAATCAAGATTTTTCTTCAGGCAATCATCCTTTGAATTATATTTTCAAACCCGGCATCTTTTTCTGATTCACCCTCGTACATTTAATTTGATTCGTTTATCCGTACTGGTATAAATTGATATTCATAAACAGAATGACAGAATTTTCAAATAAATTAATATGAATTTCAATTTCGTTTGGTATGTATAATTATTGACGTATTTGATTTCATCTACCAGTTTAAGTTTTTTGGATAAAGTTATTTTTATATTACTTGGAACTTGAAAATTATACCTGAAATGAGATTTATTGAGTCCAGCTTATGTATCTATTATTAAACGAGTAATTGATGATTTAGTGTCTCGAATATTGATTCAGATATAACACTGAACTAGTTGTGTATGGCCATTAATGATAAATTCGGATACAGAATATTTATAACGTTTTTAAAGGATTTTTCACATCTCTACTTTCAGCAACATTCATGAAAATTAATGAAAGTTATACTCAAAACAAAAAAAAGCTTTATGTAGGTTTAACAGAAGGCTGTGAAATTTATGGTTCCTAATGGATTCTGCCTTCTGGGATCTCTTTAAAAGTTTCCTGAAAAGAGAGGGTTAAAATAAATGTCCATGTGGCAACACTCAGAAAATCCCAGTTTAAGGAGTTTCGAAACTGGAATTGCAGAATTTGAATTCGAAATCAATTAAGAAATATCGAAGATCGAAATTTATGTAAATAACAAGATCTAGAATATTACTTTTGTTCCACATTTGTATTTATATTCAACGAAAAACTAGGAATATTATCGCGGAAACATAACTCGCCACTTAAACAAAAAAAGCCACGTCTGGAAAAATATAATAACAATAAAATTCATATCAATAAACACTTAGGTCTAAAGATCAAATGAATCTGGAACTAATAGCAAAATTATGGACATCACTGAAGTATAGATTCTTGAAAATTAACAATCTCAGCGATTAAGTATGAGAAACAGAAAGATAAGGGTTAAGTTGAAACGTATACCTTTTTTTTGTCACTGGAGGGAAAGAAATTTTATTTCCGGGGCTTGTTGACGGTATACGTACTCATATTTAGAAGGATTCGTTCCAAAAATCAATATTTATTTGAACCTTCAGCGAAAAGCTGTAGAATTTTCAATGATTATTATTGATGACTTATTTATTTTATGGAAAAAATTTTTTAGGCTCCAGAAATCACAAAATTTTAAATAAGTTTCGTTTGTTATAAAGTATCCAAATATTTCAACAGATGAATGCTCATCGATCAGAGAAGTATTTATCAGAAATGAAACGCCGCCACTCATTAGTGATTAGTTTTAAAACCTTTTGAATACCTGCTTATATCAAAATTATTTTCAATTTCAATCGAAATTTTACCAACAAACATGAGGACTTTCCACAAGATCACCTCTCAATCCATATTTAGCCGATATAATCATGGATAAGTCAGAAAGAAGAGTAATAATAAAAAACAAGAACTGTGTTTTAAGGAATTTTACTTAATAATTGCGATTGATTCGTAACGCGTTTCACTTCACCGTAGCTTCTTCAGACGAATGAATATACAGAAAAATATATATAAATGAGAATATAATTATAAATGTTCTTGAGTAATTAAAAGCTTATTGGGTTGCTTCTTCTCAAGTGGTTATTTATGACAGGTATATCCAATAAAATTAAGGAATAGATTGCTCCCCGAAAAGATTCAATAGAGGTGAAGGGCTTAAATCGACTTGTTCATTGATGAGTCTACCTGAGTGTTTGTATTTATTGATTTCTAAAGTTTCATAAAGATCTACCTTCCAATATTTATTATCTGTATGCAAAATTTCAAACTGTGGGTCGAAAGAATGATTATTTTCTAAGAGATGATTCGCGTAATTTGAATCTGATTTTTTATTTGGAAAACTGCGTTTATGTTCCGATATTCTAATATTAAAATTTCTATGTGTTCTACCAATGTAGAAATTATCACAGTCATTCCAATTCAATCTATAAACACCTGATTTATTGTTTTTACCTGGTTTGGTTTTATTATTTTTATATATTTGCCTAAATTATTATTAGTTTGGAAAGCTATGTTGAAATTATTGCTACTTAAGAATGATTTCAGTTTCTCACTTGTAATGCCAACGTAGGTTGAGGTGTTTATTAAGTAAAATTCCTTAAAACACAGTACTTGTTTTTATTATTGATAATGAAATTTAACCAAGTAAAAGCCTCCCAAATTCAAATGAGAAAGAAGAGTGATATTAAATAGTCACTTAGCGAAACAGCAAATAGTGTTCTGGTATTGATAAGTAAATGATATTTTGGTAGGTGTTCAGGGCTCGAATAGGCAAATTGGTATATTTCTGGCTCAATTAATTTTTTAGACCTGACAATAACAAAATCGACTAACAATTTCATTTATAACATCTACAAAAAAGAATCCTTCACAGACTCAACTATTTCCATGGACTCAACCATTAAAATCCCAAATAAGTAGCTTATAATTTAATGACCCATAGGGTCTTTTCGATTCCACTGTCATCGACAGCCATAAAAATTGAAATAAATACTATCAGAAAAATTGCCTTAAATAACAAAACTTGCCTGGTTTTTATATACATGAAAAAAAACATCAAATAACACAATTATTATATTCCACAAAAAACTTCCTTGAAAAAATACGCTAGTTTCAACTCACTCCAATAACTTGATGAATTATTTTTATAAATTAAAATTACCACCTCTTTCCCATGTGGTCTGAAGCAACAAATTATTATTGAATGCTAAACAGAAGAGAGTTTACAAATGGGCCCGCATTAAGTGTACGGTAGCTTAAGTTTGGCAGACAGATAGGAATTTCGAAACCAGATTTAAAGAACATTTATCAACTGACAGTAATTCTCATAAGTGAACAACTGAAACCATAAAATGTTCAATAACATTGAATAATATCAAAATTCTTTATAATTGCAATAAAGAAAAGCAAATTCTATTGGAATGTTTGGAAATCAATAGAGTGAAATCACACCTAATGACTATTTAGACATTGATTTCTCAAATGATTGGTTTATCACTTGGCACTTTCATTAAAAATACTTAACATATCTTTCGGGTTGTTAGCCCATTATCAAGAGTAATACAAGTCGCAACAGGAGTTAAATTGAAGTCTAGTTAGTCGTTGCAAATTGGCTGGCTTTTCCTTATGATCGGACGTAATTTCAATTATAACCAAGATGTCCATCCTTTTTCCTTTATTACCTGGATGCTTCAGTTCGATATTCTCGAAATCTATTAAATGATTTTTATTGATGCAGTGGTCCGAAAAACCCGTAGAATTTTTATTTAGGAGAATAGATCTTTCATATTCTTCAACTCTCTTCTCGATGCATCTTCCAGTTTGGTCAATATAGAATGTCTCCCATTCACTGCAGTGTATTTTATATAATCCAGTTTTATCTAATAATTTTGTATTATCTTTATTATTAACAAACAATGAACTCAAACTCTTTTTATCAGTGCTGATGGTATTAATATTAGTTCTAAGTAATCTGTTACATATCTTGTTGGTAATATTAGGAATAAAATTAGCTAGAAATTTTCTCTTAGATTTCTCAGTATGCAACGGATAAATGCTCTGCAATAAATGTTTATGTCGTTTTTGTCTTATTAAGGTATCCATTAATTTTGGTTCACAGCCGTTATTGTTAGCGATTAATTTAAAACTTGAACTTCATTCTGAAAATCGACAGCTGACAAAGGAATAGAAAGCAATCTGTATACGAATAAATGAAAAGCACTCAATTTGATACATAACTACTGTTATGAATCAGGGTATCCGAGAAGGTTGGTTTTCTGTATATTTTGAAGGAGAGTGAGTCATGAACCCTACTAATCGACAAGCCCAAGAGGAATTTCTCATTATTTTCATTTTCCATTGTAAATTGAATCGATCGATGAAGATAATTTAAATACTGTAAGAAACTATTGAGTTGTCTGTCTGTGCCAATCCAGATACAGAAGATATCCTCTTCATATCCTTTCCATAAAGAAACAATCTTAATTTGGATGTTGGAGAAACTAAAAAATCTATTTTCCAAATTTGTCATAAATATTTCACTTAATAACGGCGACAATTATGAGACCTTAGATAAACCATTTAAATGTTGATATATTTCATTATTGAACCTGAAATAACTTTGTTGGAGACATACGTTTACAGGTGACATCGTTTCTTCTATATGAGTGGGGCTAAATGTACTATTGGATTGAAGTTGTTGATTAATTGTGGCTTTGATATCACGGCAGGTTGTAAACGGATATAAATTAATTGTTTCGCCATATAAATTTGTGTTGAGTACTTTTGAGGTTATGTAAACCACTTAATTAACTAATCGTGCGAACTACACTCAAAATTAACAAATTTTATTAATAATTAATAAAAAAGGAATAATAACTTGAGAGATACACTGAGATAGAAGAATGATAATTGTAAATGGTACTACTACGCTTGATGCTTAAACAATAATAATGGCAGAAAACTGTGGAGGTAGTGGGAGAAGAATTATAGTGTGAGAGAAACCAGTGACCGGCTTCAGTCTCAGCCCTAGTCGATGCTGTTTACTGGGTAGTGACACCCGTATAATCTAAATGCATGTTGATCCACAAAAAAGCACAGGAAATTTAAAAAGTATTTAAATTTAGCTTTTCCGAAAGCTCTGGGAAATTTAAATCGTATCAGAGTGAAAAACAGTCACAGAATGACGATAATGGATCAGTTATCGAGCGGGACGAAAAATGATTAAATTACCTATTGAAAAATACGGGTTAGTGATAGAAGGATGAAAATTTAGGGTTATATGTATTTTTCAACACCACATTATAAAAAAATGAAAATTTGTCCAAAAATAAAAATAAATTGTTAGGGGTGGACAACTCTTATAACTTAGGGGTATGAAAAATAGGTAGTAGCCAATCCTCAGACCTAGTGAATCCTATATAAAATTCTCGTGTCACAATGTTTGTAACAATACTCCTCCAAAACGGCTCGACTGATTCTTATGAAACTTTATACGGATGGAAAATGATTGAAATACGTAATAAAGAATAGGGGTTGGTGATAAAGGAGTGAAAACTTATATGTATTTTTCAATGCCACATTATAAAAAATTAAAAATTAAAATTTGTTCATAAAATAAAAATAAAATGTTGGGGTGAGCAACTCTTATCACTTAGGGTATGAAAAATAGATAGTAGCCAATACTCAGACCTATTCAATATGCATATGAAATTTCATAAAAATAAGTCAAGACGTTTCGGAGGAGTACGGTAACTAACATTGTGACATGGAAATTTTATATATAAGATACTTATTTAGCATTTATCAGAATTTTCAGAGATCTCATGTGATTGGTTAATTCTATAGAGTTTTTATTGACTGAATTCGAGTGTAATGTATCAAATTTGAAAGTATGTAATTCAAGAATTTACATAATTTAGGAGCATTTACATATGAAACAATAGGTCTCATCGGACAATCTACCTTGTGACTTTTGGGTAATGAATATAAAATTGGCGCATTTATATTCCTTTGTCAGCTGTCGATTTTGAAAATTAAGTTCAAGTTTTAAAATTAATAGCTAAGAACAACGATTATTAACCAGAACTAATTGATACCTTAATAAGACAAAACGACATTGCAGAGCATTATTTATCCGTTTCATACTGAGAAATCTAAAATTTTCTATTAACTATATTCCTAATATTAGCAACAAGATATGTAAGAGATTACACAGAAATAATATTATTACCATCAGCACTAATAAAGAGATTTTAGGTTCATTGTTAATTATTGGACAAGAGCGGAATATATAAAATACACGGTATTGAATGTGAGACATTCTATATAGGCCAAACCGGAGATGCATCGAGAGTTGAAGAACATGAAAGATCTATTCTCCAAAATAAAGATCCTATGGGTTTTCGTACCACTGCATCAACAAAAATCATTTCATTGATTTCAAGAATATCGAACCCATGCATCCAGGTAATAAAGGAAAAGGATGGACATCTTGGAGATTATTGAAATTACAATTTTCAACGACCAACTAGACTTCAATTTAGCTCCTGTTGTATTACTCTTGATAATGGCTGACAACCCGAAACATATGTGGAGTCTTTTTAATAAATATTTGTGAAACATTTGCCAAGTGATAAACCAATCATTTATTCCTTATGTTTCATATTACATATTGATTCCTCTCCATTTCTTAATAGCAAATTGGGCTAGTATCTATTTCAGTGAGTGTTTGTAGAAGTAAAACCGTGGAAAATTTAAAATATATTTTCTAGAATTTTTGTGAAGATTTTCATAAAACTCACTATCGCGTGAAACAATATATACATCTACTTTTAAAGCTAATGGACTATTTCACCTTTTATTCACCCAATAAACTCAGTCTAAACCTCTCCTTCTCAACGGCGATTAATCAATTGATAAGCATTCCCTGAAGATGACGAGAACAGTTTTAGTAGTGAGAAATTCATTTCGCATTCCAACCTAGTCCACCTAATCAAGATTAATTCATTCAAATATGCCTAACCATCTGGGCCGTTTATCACGACCAGAATTAATTCCTGAAGGAAATAGCAGAAACGCTACACTCCAACCCTTAAGATTTATTACTTTTATCTCTTATTGTGCCTACTGCATTTGTATATTCAACTTTCGCAATTACGCGCATTAGGTGTTACTGGGTCAGACATAAATGTAGGTAGGTACTCTTGAAGAAGTTTAGGAGTTAGATGTAAGATAAGAATTTTAATTTCGTTCGTAGATACTTGAGATATTTTCGTTGAAATTAATGGATCCGATAATTAACTAGTCGAAACTTGGTAATATCTTCGATTTGACCACGTAGAAACTCCATTTCGAGAAAAGGAAAAGCAATTGACACAGGCATACACATATGGCAAAATGAGGAAAATAATGAAAATTCAGAATATCTCAATTTCGTCTGTGCTCAGATTCTAGACGAGTGTTACTGTGGATATAAGCTGCTTGTATTCAAAGGCTTAGATTTCCATGTAGTGAATAACTTCAGAGGAGGTACTGTTTTACTTTTAATAGCAGAACTGATCCCATTTTGGTTAGCCCTTCACTAAATGCAAACTTCGCATTAATCAGATTCTTGCATCGTAATGTCACACAGCAGCTTCTACGAGGGACTTCTTACATCTGCACTGTTTTACTTAAGTTTGCTCAATTTCTCTGAATCCGATTGAGTAGCTTGTATGGGGTACATTTAAAAGAAAATAGTAAACATGGTCAAAATGATTTTCTTATGAGATGGCACACTATCCGACAAGACTCTCTCAATTACTAAATTTGGATATTGCACAGCATAAAGCTGTAATTACGAGGAGATCACCACAAAGTATATTCAAAGTCTCTATGTGCCCTAGCGAAACAGCTCACGTATGTTCTTCAACATCCCAAGAAAACACCCACTTTCTTAACGCAAGGCTTAACATTTATGCTACCTAAGAGCGATAGAACACAAGATCCGTCTCAATATAGGCCAATCACTTGCCTGCCAACACTCTACAAAATACTCACCTCATGCATATCCAATCGAATATACCAACACCTTGACGACAACAATATATTAGCAGAGGAGCAGAAAGGATGCAGAAAGAAACACCACGGGTGCAAGGAACAACTCATCATCGATTCTGTGATAATGAAACAAGCACACGTAGGTCATCGGAATGTTCATTCAGCTTTTCTCGATTATCTGAAGGCATTCGATAGTACCGCCCATTCTTGGCTTGTTGAAGTATTGCAGATATACAAAATTCACCCAGCCCTGGTAGAGTTCTTGAAGACAACAATGACACACTGGCGCACGTCTCTTCAGGTCAACATGAACAATAAATCAATTAAAACCGACGAGATACCCATACGTCGTGGAATTTTTTTAGGAGACTCTTTGAGTCAACTATGGTTCTGTTTAGCAATGAACCCATTGTCCTCAATGCTCAATAGAACAGTATACGGATTTAGGATAAAAGCAGAAAGGAATTATCATACAATCTTCTACCTGCTGTATATGGATGACATCAAATTATATGCTTCGAACAAGAAGCAATTGGATGATTTGCTGAAAACTGTCAGTGAGTTCTCGGCAGATGTTCATATGAAATTCGGGATTGAAAAATGTAAGACCCTGAACATTCAAAGAGGGAAAGTCATAGATGGTGAAACACAACTTCCAAACGGTAATATTGTACAGTGCATGAGAGATGGCGAAACATACAAATATCTGGGATACCAACAAGCCAGATTGCTAGACCAAAACAATCAAAGGAGAATACAGTCAGCGTCTGAAGACTGTGCTGAAATCAATGTTGAACTCGGGGAATCTAGTCAAGGCAATTAACACCTTCGCCATTCCAGTGTTGCTTTACTCATTTGGAATAATCAGATGGACCAAGACAGAACTGGATGATATTCAAAGGCAGACCCGAACGATGCTAACAAAGTACAACAACCATCATCCAAAATCGTCTGTGATACGAACAACTTTGAAGCGGAAAGAAGGAGGACGCGGATTAATAGATGTAGTCAATTTACACACCGAACAGATAAAAAATCTCAGAGAATTCTTTTCAGCAAAAGCTCTCACTTCTGACCTACATAGAGTGGTATCCTTGGCTGATAAGGGATATACACCTCTAAATCTTGCTACCAGAGATGACCTGCTGAATCTACCATTCCTATCAGATACTGAAAAACAAGAGCAATGGTCAAGAAAGGAATTGCATGGACGACATCACCATGAGATTAATCAACCACACATCGACAAAGAAGCCTCCAACAAATGGTTGATGAAAGGAGAATTATTCGCGGAAACAGAGGGATTCCTTATAGCCATCCAAGACCAAGTGATCGCTACAAACAACTACAAAACATTTATTATTAAAGAAGGAACATAATAAACAGATTGGTGCAGAAAATGCCATATAAGATCGGAGACTATACAGCATGTCACGTCCAGCTGCGAACAACTGGCCAATACGAACTATCTTCACAGGCATAATCAAGTGTGCAACGTTATCCATCAGAAACTTGCACACAAATACGGACCTCTGAATACCTTCCAGCCATATTACAATTATCAAACGGCGCTCGTATTGGAAAATGACTCTATCAGATTATACTACGATAGGTCTATTATCAATTAATTAATAATTAATTATTTATAATTAATATTAATATTATATATTACAGATACACCACTGAACATATTTTGATTAACAGTGAATGTGTAATTTCTGAAAGAAAAGAATTTTATGATCAATATGTGTATAATGAAAGCGACCATGTTGTAAAAATCCTTACTTAATTGATATCACATGTCATAAGTAATCGAAAATAACCAACTTATGTTGCTATTACTCCTTTCGGCATTTTCATTATATGGAAGGGGTGTAAGCGGATCTCCGCGAGTGGAAATTTTAATTTATGGAAATGTAGGAAGCAGGCTCGAATGCTTTTACTTTATCTCAATGAAAATGTTTAACTTGACACAGAATCTGCAAGTTGATATCAACGAGTGTTTACCTGGGGAAATATGTGAAATTTACGTACACCCCTTATGAATATGGAAAATTTTATATCAAGAAATTATTCAACCAGATTGTGAAATACTTTCAGTTTGTGTTACCAAACGGACCTAAAACTTTCAACATTATTGGATTTCCTTATAAAAAATTCACAATCCACTGTTAATTTATATGTGATCAAACTTTATTTTCCCATGTGTATTTTCTCAAGATATTTCGTAAATATATTAGTAGAATATGCTTTCTTACATTATTAGAGTCCATTTTTCTTCTTACTAGTCCAAAGAGATAAAGTATTCCTCATGGATCACTTTGTTGTTTTTTTGTCTATCGTCCTATCTGTCTGTCTGTCAAGAGCCGTTCCTGAACAACAAATGTAGATCCAGTAATGAAATTGATACTGAACACTCAAGTTGGTGATCTTCTGCAACTGTGAAAAAATCAAACTTCATAGTCAAGACAATCCAGAATACGGCCGTTTATATTGTAACTTGCGGCAAATTTCGACACAAAATTACCTTCTCGTTGTATAGAGGCCTCGAAGACCTCTGCATTCTGAGGGTGTCCCCCTAAAGATGTTATTTGTTGAAACCTCAAATGTACACCAGAAGATATTTCTCGAAAAAAAGAGACGTTAGAAATTCTTGGCAGAACACACTTCGCAGATTATCGGTTTCTAGAAATCAGGGATTGCTGTGACACGGTCTCCCTGATGGATCTAAAAATGACGAGTGACAGAAAGAAAGAACGAATATCAAGCCCGCAGCAGTTAGGTTCAAGACAATCAAGGCTCCTGTGGAGTTTATCACCATGTCCGTCGTGCTACAACAGACAGTGGACATCCTCCATCCATTAGGCGCTTCTGGTAAAGTCTGGCCAGAAATATTGTTATGGGTTGTATACATCTCTAAGGTCTCACAGCTCATATCGTTCAGGCAGATAAATCTTATGTATTTCATTCTGAAAACCATGGAGCAGTTGTGAAATCGGTTTATCAGGACTGAGGTGTTGTAGTTGAAGCCTCTGAGTGGACATCAATACACTTTTTAGAGAGGTTAATCATCTAATCTGGCATTTTTTAATCTAATCGGAAGAATGAATGAGTCTCTGGACAGTAAAGAGACTGCAGCGGTAGCTGCTATGGATATAGAAGGTGCATTCGATATGACTACACTTAATAGTTCATAATGTCTGGCAAATAGATTCCAAATAATATCACGGTTAGTAACATGCCAAATACCAGAGTGATTAACACTTCTCTGAAAAGTGAAGCGGTCAGTTTTTGGCTGGCAAGAGCTACCCTTAGGGACGCTAGGGAAGTACTATCCCCTTTGCTGTTCTGGTTGATTGCCTTGCAACAATCGGTGCGCATTCGCTGTCGATATAGTCATTCTGACAGGTGGAGTTGACTACAACGTCTTCATCAGATAGAAGGCTATCGTTGTGGGATGAAGAACTTAGTATAAACTGAACTTAATTCAGACAGTAAGTTTACGTGGAATTCGCACCTGGAAATCGAAAAATACAAGGCAAAATATTCTATATGGGCATGTCAAATGATCTGTGGAAAGAAATAGGGTCTTGCCATGAAGCAACTTCAGTGGCCATATGTGATGGTGGCTAGACCACGTATCACATACGACTTCACTGCTAAGTTCTCTAACTTGCAAAGAATGGCCTGCATGATGATTACTAAAGCTTTCCGCTCTACACCTACTGCAACTGGAACTGATACTGGTCCTTGCCCCTCTCCACCTGGTGGATAGAGGATCAGCTAGAATGGCTACCAACATATTGCATCACTTTTCCCGGAATGGAACAAATATTGTAGGCTTCATACCCACCACTTTGAAGTCAGAAATTAGGGGCAACGAGATGCTGATTATAAAGTCTGACATATCAACACCTAAAAGCAACATTGTTCTGTCATGCCAGATTATTATTCTTATCAGATTGATACGTTCCAAAGACGGTCTACTTGAGAGACCCTTGTGACAGTCCCATTTCTCGAATGAATCATTTATATCATTTAAACTCAGTTATATCCGTAAGGTGTCGCTGGTATTGATCTGGGTTGTTTACGATTAATTGTGAATCAGTACTTGAAATAAGATTGTTTTCTCGTTTCTGTGGGAGAACGGAAAGCAGTACTCATTCTATGTTTCATTTCCACTTTATTGTTGTGAAGAGGATAATTTCGCTTTTTCATTAGTTATTTTTTGAAAATCAATAGTTTTTTATAGAACCGAGTCTATATAAGTTCGGAATTCATTAGAATCGCTTTTTTTCCGTTAAAAATCTTCGGAATCGTTTGTGATTTTATTGAAGTGAGTGAATAATTTTCAGTAAAAGTAATTAAGTATTCTTTTGATTTTCTGGATAAATTCCAATCGTCTAAGGCGTTATGAGTAGTCGGTAATTTTGCCGGATTTCCTCGACAACGAATTCAATCAGAGAGTGGAGAGATTTCGAATTTTCTTTCGTTATATCAACCCAGATCGATATCCGCTATTCCAAGGGTAAGTCCAATTCATTCTGTTCATTTTAGAAATATATATTCGAGAAATATGGTATTGTTATAGATTTTTTTCACCATCAAGATATTTTAATGTAACGAGTTTTCATCGTTATGCCAAACCTTGATATTTCACGACTGGGGTAACCACGTCTTCAGAGAATTAGTCTTGCCACCTAGGGCAGTAACCTTGTGAACCATATTCAGCCAAGCAAGTAACCTTTAAGCTGTAAGATACAGGAATACCAGAAAACCGATATTAAACACTATCCAACTATCGTGGGAATTAACCTCAGTCCTAAAATCTAAGTATTCTTCCTTTATGATCCATTTCTCCTCTTCTATCTTCATTAATCGTAGATTGAGCTCTATCATTGAGTTTCATTTTGTTGAGAAGGCAGATTGTTTTAAATTGAAAATAAGTACTTATGTAGTTTGAAATCGTCTCGTCTGAGACTCCTTTATTGTACTTGGTTGAACGTTGTATTTAAGTTTTTTTTTTTGAATTAGTTACCTTGATTATAGTAGTAACTTATTTACTGTGATTTCGATAATTATTCTGTAAGAAAGCTAGTTAAATGAAGTGATGAGTATTATTCCTACGCTATATCTAGGACGTAGGCTCTAGACGAAGATCTCACACACTGAGATAAAGGGACTCTGATCTAGGTAGTTTCAATTGTAATTTCATTTGAACTAGCTTTGCTATAATTTAATGTCATTCAATTTCATTATTTATAATTCGTATTTCAAGTAGAATTGAAATACTTCTCCAATATTAGATATTCTTGAAACAAAACCATTTCACCCTGTTGGTTCACAGACGGCTCCAAAACTGTTCAAGGTGTTGGAGTTTCTGTATAGGGTCGAAGTACTACCAAAGAACAGTCTATCTGTCTTGGCGACAGCTTTCTAGCAGAAATATACACTATTGACCACTGTGCGAATCCTGCGTGCCAGGGGAATAACGAAAAGATCAATCAAAAAGGGCAGACAAGCTTCGCTGTAGGAATTGGCATCCGATAACTTCACGTCACTTATTGAAATGCTGTTGAATCCAAGCTGAACTTGGAGAGAGAAAAAGGGCTCCACTTGAGTAATGGAGAATGAGAGGGCAGACCCGAACCATGGTTTGTAATTTTTCTGGTGAGTGAAAATATGTACGGTTGCTGTCAAATGTGTAAATTCTTGGATCAAATGGTCCTGTTGACCACACGAATGTATCTTCTGGTATTTCCTCAGTCACTCTCCCTTTTTTCGGTGGATGAGGTTGACTCTCTTTCGTTTCGTCAGATTCTGATTCTATTTGGTTACTATTTTGACTGTCTGAGCTTTTAGTTGAATCAGTTGACGGTTCATGATCTGAATCATTCTCATAGTCTTTTTGGTCATCAGAAACGTCGGAATTTCAAGGCCCTGCGTATTTTACCATAAGCTAAATTAATTTACGAAACTGAACACGTA
Source organism: Cryptolaemus montrouzieri (assembly GCA_013387265.2). Taxonomy (NCBI): domain Eukaryota; kingdom Metazoa; phylum Arthropoda; class Insecta; order Coleoptera; family Coccinellidae; genus Cryptolaemus; species Cryptolaemus montrouzieri. The sequence goes on from JABFTP020000021.1 coordinate 9,919,440, forward strand.
TATACACGGGTGCAGCTGGAAGATTCCGCTTTTCTGACCAACTTATCGAGGCATTCTTGTTGAGATAATTGTCTTTGAATTTTGTAGAAAATTATAGCGCGAAAATGCTCACGGTTCAATTCAATTTCTCAACTTCAACAGTTTCTGGAGGCTAAACCACGGCAAGGATAGAACTGAAATCATCAATTTATTTTGTCAAATCACAGAGGCTTATTAGACTGACAGTTGATGAATAGCGTTTTGTATATCCCAGCATCAAAAACATTAAAGATGTCTCTCGTAATTCTAATGATCCTTATTCGGCAGCCCCCGGTATGTTTACGTAAGGCGTTAAGACATACATATTTCCAAATCTCCAACTTCATAAAGACTGTCGCAGGAAAGGTTTTTCATTGTTGCCTCTGTATTTATAGACATAAACCCACCATAAAACACGAAATATGTTGTATAAAGTTCAAAAGCCTACTTCAGTCGAACCCTGTTATACTGGCGTCATGCTTAGTCTAGCAAACTTGACATGACACAAACTGATAAGTCACAGTCCGCACTATAAAAAGGTTAATCCCCTGAAATTCCAGTAAATTGATTTATTCTGCTGTGCAGGAAAATGCGGAACACAGCTGACACCAACTCTTTTCACACTTGCCTTGCGACAGAAAAGGACCCAATCAATAACGGAATATTTCCTAAATTTCGATATGAGACGAAATCACCCAAAACATTATTGACTATACAAAAAAATACTTATATTGGTTTAGTCTCAAAAGAGTCACTTATATATTTCTTATCCCGTAGTAACTAGAACAATTCTGTGGAGCACATCGGAGGATTTTGTTTGAACGAGTATCCTCCTTGAAGGGGGCGCTTCAACTGCTCAAAGTTCAGCGTCACAAAGGGGGTCGAGGTAGACCCTCCTCAAGCTGTTCGAAGCCTCCTTACAACAGGGTATAATCATATCTTTTAAATATGAATTTGATGATTCGAATTTATAGAAATCTTTCGGGTTTTGTTAGAATGTATTGTATATAATGTATTCTCAAGAAAACAAAATAATATTCGACTTCTCCAAAGCAAAAAAAAAATTTGAAATTTGAAAACGACGAAATTTGGTAAAACACAAAAAAAAATCCTGAACTATTTTCGAAACGATATGGAAGCACTTACATTTTTCAATACCCAGAAGGTCCACCTTTGTTATTAATGACACTTTGGCATCGTCGCGGCATGCTCAATATTGAATTGTCTATTACATTACTAAGTCATTCCAAGTACCCTGTACTGCTAATCGAAGCTCCTGTTCATGGTGGAAGACGTTTTGACGCAGGGGATTTCTTTCTAGGGTGTCCCACACATGCTCGATGGGATTCAGATCTGGGGAGCAGGATGGCCACGGTAGAAGATCGATATCATTCTCTTCAAGAACGTTCAAGACAACTCTTGCACGATGAGGAGGGGCATTATCTTGTTGTAAGAGTAGATTTTGACCCATTGTTTGGAGAAACGATACCATTACAGGTAAATCTATCTCATTTGCGTAAGAATTTCTCGTGAGGTTGTTCTGTATGAACACGAGTTCAGTTCTTCCACCAAGGCGTATACCTCCCCAAAACATCACTGATCCGCCTCCCTGTCTAACAACTTCTCGAGCATGCAGGAGACGGTTTTGCTTGCCAGGTTCCCTCCATATTCGAATTCTTCCCGAATCGGGATAATAACTAAATCTAGATTCATCACTGAAAAGAACTGTGGCCCACCTCTCTTGATCCCAGTTTACGTGTTCTTGGCACCAAGATAAACGAGCAGCACGATTTCCATGGGTCAATTGTGGAACTCTTGTTAGTGTTACTGTAGTAATCCTGAAATGACCTGTATGGCGTTCTACGCTACCTGTTTCATTGAAACGCGACCATAAACGGTTTATAACACTTGGGCTACTTCCCAGAACCTTGGATACTTCCCGTTAGGCCAACGGCTCGTAACATCTCTTCTCTAGTCAAATGTCGTCTTTCCATGGTCGAATCACAAAACTTGAATCTTTTATTTGTGCTTACAACAGAAACAAAGTGCCAACTAACTGATTTCAAACACTGAATACATGAAATGATTATGTAGCAGCGTCGCATCTGCTGCATTTTTAGTTTTTTATGAAAAAGAACTGAAATCTGTTGCGGAACTCTACACAATTTGGTGAGAAATTGAAGCATGTGTTCATTTCTTAAAAAAATCATCCATATTGATCGTTCTGGATACGATATATCGATATTCAGAAGTGTTTCCTAGACTTTTTTGAGGTGCTTATTAATGACATATGTTCTACAACTACTAGGTCTCTGTAGTATTTTTCTGCCTTTTTTCTTGGTAATCAAAGTCTTATCTTTTCGATCATCAAAGTATAACGCAGGTATTTGATAAATTTTTTGTTTCTCGACTACGTGTTTTCGAAATTTCTTTCTTTCTCTTCTCAATTTATTTTCATCAATAACTGGCATAATGTTTTCTCGTAAAACAACTGAGGCTATAGCTGCTTCTGCTCTGTCTGATACCGAGTACTGATCGCTTGTTAAAGACACTGTAGAGTAGCTTCTGAAACTAGAAGATTCTCTCATCAAAACTCTCTTTTGTTGCTGGTTGAAAAACCTCGCTTTCGTTAGATGTCTTACTTGCAGACAATAGGGACCTATTATCGGTAGAACACTGATAGTAAGGACTTCAGTGCCTATTCGTGGGTGATTTTGTTTTTATATTTCCTATTTGAGTTTCCTTTTTAGACGTTCTCGATTTTTCCTTGTAATGGCAACGTTGTAACCATCACTAAGTTACACGATATAACAGGCAACGCTGCTGTGTTGCCACGACAAGTAGTGCATAGCGCATGATGCTACGACGCAGGTTGACAGCGCAGGTGAAACAGTATGAATGGTACAGCTTGAAACACGTATAGGCATTAGAAAGAAGACAAGGAGGAAGGAAAACAAGAGTAATTTACGGAAGACTATATCCACTACTGAACGGAAAAAGCAAACTCACATTGGAAAACGAGATCAAGATGATCAAGGCAGGAACAACATACGCAGGACAAATTTGGCATTTAGAGAACAGATTCAAGAAGAGGAAACTACAAGCATCACTCAACAAGATCATCAGGACAGCGACAAACGCTCCATGGTACATAAGCAACGACCAACTCAGGAAGGAAATGGAAATCAACACACTGGAAGAAATCATCACACAACTAACGACGAAGACAACCGACCAGATGGAAAACCACAAAAACAAGGAGATAAACCAAATAATGGAACTACAACCGAAGGCAACAGGAAAGAGGACATCCCTAGGACAATGGAGGAGAAAAGAACAGGCCAGCATAGATGCTCCACAACATAAAAGAAGGAGGATAACCAACCAGTGGAACCCCAGGACATACCAAGGAGATGTAAAACAAGCGAGATGAAGAGGAAAAAGGATAGAAATTCGACCCTCACCAAAATTCAAGGATCTACGCACGTTTAGGCATTCGAGGTTTCGAACTGAAAGAACTTGGGTCTAACCCCTGGCTGTATGTACTGAGTTCAGCAATTCCCATCCTTGAGTGGTTGTACTTTGCCCTATTCGGAAATCACAAATTTAGTGACCACATATCTGGCTGTACATATTGAGTACATTTGTCATCACAACTAGATTGGGAGGTGGAATAGCAGTCGATCCCCAGGACGACATATTATTGTAAATAGTGTATAAATGAATATTCAGAATTTATGGTCGATAGTGATAAATTAAATTGATTCACGAACTCTGTGTTTCCTCCGCTAAGCTACCTGAGCGTAAAATTCGTTACATCCTAGTTGTTATATCTGTATTCCATATTATCATTTTTCTTGCAGATCTTTGGTCGGTAAAAATGCTTTGGTCATTCAATGGGATTTTTATCTTTAAGGCAAGTACACTTAGTAGAATCTGAACATTTGCAAGAAGAAATGTCGAATAAACCTTTGCTGGAAGCGATAAAATCTTCTAAAGATGCTTTCTCCCATATACTTTCTATTTTTAAAGTAACAATCTCAGCAACTCCTTAAAAAGTTGGTTGGACTGCGTCCACTCATAACACTTCATTATCTCTTCATAAGTTGGAAGCACATTTTCCTTTAGATTCCTTGTATCACCAAATATAGGACATTTCCAAGCTTTTTGAGTACGATTCACTTTGAACGACTAAGGAAATCAATTTGCGGACCTAACTTCAATTTTATTTACACCTTCCCAAAAATATTATGTTTACGTTTTCGGTAGTGTTTGTAGCATGACATAATTTTAGTATAAGCATAAGGTGTATTAAAGTATAAGTTGCGTATATTTAAGTACTATTAGGATTACTTTCATAAATGAGCTAGTTTATTGAAAAAACTTTCGTATATCGAAACTTTAAACCTCATCCGGAGGCAGTTATACTATACCAATTGCAATAAAATTTCATACACGTCATTTCATATGACAAATGTCATATTTTTCGAACGACTGTCAAAATCTTTTCGCAAATTTTTCTTTAAATTGAACAAGTTCCACAAAGAAATACTATATAGGCGATGTCAACCCAGATTATTGGGTCCATAATGATTCTAAAACTTGTATAGATCATAATTGTCATCACTTGGAAGACTGAACCTGGCCATCAGGGCTCTGTTGGTCAAACAGAGGTGAAATTTGAGGAAATATCGCAGGTTATGTATTTTTTTATTATCTCCTTAGTCCTTTTCATGACCTTGCTTCCCATGTAAAATCTTTTCTTATATTTGTTTAGACATATAAGAAGTATGATTGTTGAAATATTTTTCTGTTTTTTTCTCTTTCCATTGTTACAGATTCCTGTCCCCAAACCCCTTTCCTTTCACCCTTCACTTCATTTGGAAATCATGGAATGCAAGAGAGAATGAAGCGGCTAAAAAGAAAAATCTTTGGTACTCTTTATGTACACACGACACTAACACAACATAAACAGACAAGCTATTGCTAGTTCAATAGCGACAGAGAAACGAGTTTTTTCCTCAGGTTTTTTCACTCGTTTATTGAATCATATATAAGATAGTATGGTTCCTCTGTTACATTTCCTGAGCTCACACTTCTGTTTTTTCTGACACAGACCAAAATTATAGATAAAAGCATTCATTGTAAATACAATTATTCAAATTTTTGTAAAGCCTCTCTTTCAAAAGAATATATATAATACCAATTGACATCGAATTAACGCTATTAGAAATCGTAATTTAAAAAAAAGTTTTTGACCCACCCACATCCTATTGGTATGCATTCTTAAATTCAGGTAAAAAGTACAGCATAGAATGTGAAAAACGATTAGCAATGCAATATGCTAAAAACGGGCATATGTAAACGAATATTTCTGCTCAAGTCTCAGATTATGTCGATGTGTATATAACCCATCAACAAGAACGAATAAGCTATTTCGTTTTCATCCCAAAATAACACAGTTTCGAATGAAATCGAAAGGGAGACTAATTAGTCTCTATTCACTCAATGAACTGTTATTCAGCGCTTAAAATCTCATTTAACTCAGACATTATTTATCTAACAAACTTTAAGTCGATTAATTACGTATGTATCGACAAGCAAAATACGGAAGCTCAACTTCCTTATGAAATCCAAATTTTCGTACCCTTAGGAACCGTCTATCTAATTGGAATTACCGACACATGCACCGCATACGAAGAAGTTACGGGAGTTTAGAAAATTGAAACAATAGGTAACAAAATTATAACTTACCTAACCACTTTGTCGATAATTCAACATCCAGAATTTAGGATATACAATAACAGCGAACTTAATTTCAAGAGTAATGAAAGGCTTTGTCATTAGAAACACAGTCTACGACAATTGATTAGGATCATTTCTGTTTATCGAAATTATGCACATGAGATCGTTTGCTAATGAAGTAATGAAATATTCTCATAATTTGCAATATTCATTTGAACGATGAAGGTGAATAAAATTTAATATGTTAAATACAGAAATTGAGAAATTGTAAAATCTCATACTCTGATTTTCTAATCATTTCTTGTTTGAGATTTGTTGGATTATACCGTACAACAGTAATTCTGATGATTCAGTTATGGAACATTATCTTAACTTAAGGTACCTGAGGCAATTAACGCCCTCTTTTTAATAACGCCCAATCTACAGAAAACGTACTTTAATTAGTTTCATTCGCGTCAACGCTCACGCACACTTAGAATACACCAACAGGAACACAACAACCGTGAGCGCTAGCCGCTCCCGCCGCCGTCACTAGTGACCCGCTATGTTTCCGAGACTACGGTCGCAGACGCTACTGTTGTAAAAAATTGCTCCACAAAACTGTAAGTTTCAATATGTTTTGTTGTACATTTTTGTTTGCTTCTACATTTGTCATGTAGTGTAGGTTGTTTTCCTTATGTCTTGTTCATATTTTAGAGAGAATTTGTATTGTTTAATGAAAAAACTTTCGAATACCAAAAACCTCAACTTGGGTATTAACACCCAGTCAAATGACCGTTGGGCGCTATTACTATATGTGGCATATTGGCTTTCCTTACACCATTGAAAAAGTAGTAGATATTTAATCTAATTCTGTAGTAATTCTACTCTAATAATGCGTATCTACTTATATCTGCATTATAAAGTTTAAAAAAAAATTTAATAAAAATACACTCATTTCATTATTCTGCCCTTGCCGTTTCTTATAGCAAAGTATTTTGTTAATAAGTATGCACACATTTTACCGAACACCAAAATGACACCTCCTAGCTCGAAGTAACTCGGGTAGAAAAATGGACAAAAGAAGGAAGATCTCATAATATTTAAAGTACTCAATACTGTAGACGACAGTGACTAAGATTATTGGGCATGATTTTCCTGCTACCTCAGGAAATTGATCATTATCATTTAATAACACCCATTGTATGTTCAAACATAATATATTTTATGTGCATATGAACATTCGCTATGCTATTATTTTTTATAATTGTTGATGTCAAAATTTAAAATTCTGTGAAAAATGATTACAATTAGAAATTTAAAGTTACTTCGTGCGTGTTGGGAAATGTCAAAGTTTTCATTTCAAATGTTGATTATCTTCATTCCTTGCTATCTAATGAAGAAATTCATGAATGACTCTTACGTCTTGTTAGATTATTTAACCACAAAGATTTTTTTTACTCATGTAGCATCTGATTTAACAAGCGGGCGCTAATCAACATAGTATTTTTAATAACGCCCAAATAAAGGCTTTTAATAAAACGTTATCAGCGAGAAAGTTTTAAATAATTACACTTTTGATTTATCATCTTTCAATTCAGAAATATATGTTTGATCTTCACATGACATAATTAGGTCCATTTCGAAAGCATTCTTATCAAAACAAAAAATATTTCGAGTTAGGTGGGCGTTAAATGCCTCAGTAAATTTAATTTTTGAATCACGGATTTCAAATCCGTGACTAAAACATTTGCATCAGCTCTACTTTAGAAAATGTATAACATGAAACATTTTACAAAGAAACAACTTTAAAATTGATCTCATTTCATTAAATTTTCAATCTGAAAAAGAATTTTTTTTGGTAAGATTTTTCGCAGATATTGTAGACCAGGGGTGCTCAAACTTGAACTGCTGGCGATCTACCTCTATATTTTTAGACTACTTACGATCGACTCTGAGAGGCTTCAAGTATGTGTGATACAGGGTTGTCGTACATACACGATACACCCTACCTAGGTAGGGTGTACCGTAGCATACATAGATATTAGCTTTCCGCACTATATACATTATTTTAGTCAAGGTTTGGGTAAGGTTTACTTAGATCCTTCTCTATAATATCAATGAATGCAAAACTGCAAGTTTATTGGTTGTTACAAAAAAAGAGAGTTACATATGGTGTTAAACTTATCTAAGGGGTGACTTCGGATGTTAAAGAGTGGCACTGCATGTCCTCAGCATACATTTCATAAGATGGTACGTAACCACTAAGTGCTAATCGCATACATGATGACATATGATCGTTAGTTAGTCGATTGCGATATTTTGACTTAATTATCTTCATTTAAGAAAATGCAGACTCGTACAAGTATGTTGACCCAAACATTGCCGTCAATTGAAGGGCGATTTACCTTAGATTCGGATATTTATCTTCAGATATAAAACACCAGAAATTTTTATCAGATGCTGTAGCTTTGAGATGTATATCTGATATAGTTTGCACCAACTCATTTTTAACAAACATGAGTTCATATTAAACAGACTTGCTATTTCAGTAGATAATTCCTCAATGTTTTTACATGAAAAACGATCACTCATAAATGATGCTATATTTGCCAATTTACTGCAATAATAAAAACGCGTTTCGAATTGTCCCAAATTATTTGATAATTCAGCCTCATTCGTATCATAATTCAACTATACTTATTCAAGCGTAAAGCGTCAATTCTAGGTTCACGACTGAAGCGATGGAACATTCTTGAAGATGAAGTAAAATTAACTCATCAAAGAGAGAGCTATAAAATTTTTTCATAAAGCCGGTATATACAACACTCAGGTAGACTCATCAATGAACAAGTCGATTTAAGCCCTTCACCTCTATTGAATCTTTTCGGGGAGCAATCTATTCCTTAATTTTATTGGATATACCTGTCATAAATAACCACTTAAGAAGAAGCAACTCAATAAGCTTTTAATTACTCAGGAACATTTATAGTTATATTCTCATCTATATTTTTCTGCATATTCATTCGTCTGAAGAAGCTACGGTGTAGTGAAACGCGGTACGAATCGCAATTATTAAGTAAAATTCAAGTAAAATTCCTTAAAACACAGTACTTGTTTTTTATTATAATAAACCTTTAAGAGATCGATCCCTATTAATATTACGAGTTAAATGGTGTGTGCAAAAATTGGTGGTTTAATTTGAAAAATCGAACTTTTGTACCTTTGAATGTACTACGATTTGCCACATGCTTTGGAAACAGCCTGTATACCGTGAAGCCTCTAAATGTATTGAATTCTGCTGAATGCGCTTCTTAACTTATCTTAACTTATAAAGAGCTAAAATTAACAATATTGAATGATCCTTTTATTATTATGATGCCTTTTAGGAGACTTTCGAATAACATTCAATACATCTAAAAAGAAATTTTTCCAATCGGTCATTCCTCTCTCCATATAGTCCCATCTCACGGGGACACCGTGTATTTATATCTCAGGTTAGTATTAAAAAAGTGATTACTCTAGTTAGTACAGTTTCAAGAAACTCGAGAACAAAATCCACTCCTTTCAGTAACTTCCAATTTTTATCTAATCGAAAAAAATGTTTATATTCTGCACACGGAACCCAAAGAAATTGTGTACTAATTCTCTTTCGTGGCAGCCGTTCTGATTAATATAATCCCACGCACGAAACCACAACTTCGCAATTATTTATTTCGGCCCATTTCCGTCATCGTCCATTTTCTCCACATCTTCACCTGATCCCTTTCACCTTAATCTAAGTCCATACTTTAGCGTAAATAGATTTCAAGAATGTGTAGACAGACCATTATATTTGCCCTGGCTACGGATTGGAACTGAACCGGCTACTCAGTAGAACGGTCATGTTTAACTATCTGTGAAGTATTGATCTAATTTTGCCGGGACACTTTTATTTGGCAACTGAACTCTCTCGGATCAGCTCCATTGACACCGTTTGCTTGAGGTTACAATGTGAAACTCATTCCTGAAATCTGAGACGTGGTCAGTAGGTTGATTACTTTTATATACATCGGGGGAAAATGAGGCTTACTCTGATTATTAAGTATTCATTTTTATGGTAAATATTCAGGTCAATTTTGTTCTTCAATAGCTCTTACGATGACAACAGTTTGAAATATTACGACATTAATATCTGAAAATTACAGTGAATAGCTTAAAATACATCTTAGGAAAGTTCATGTCTTACATTGAACATGATGTCCCATTCGTTGATCATGCCGGATTTCTCAGTTTATAAAGATAAAGGATCACTGTTTCCGAGAACCTTGCATCCCCGTGATTCAAATTTCTTTACTTCGCTTAGTTTACGAGGTACAAACTGAACAATTTATAGGGTAATTTTTTTAGTGAAACTTAATGTTTTTATTCAATTTAGTCACCTCCGAGGGAGATATAGCGATTGTGTACCATTTTTGTGAAAAGATTTTTTTTTAACTTCAAAATAGAAAAGTAATTTCAGATTCTGCTAATACGTGTTCATTAGTTCTGAATTATTTTTCTAGCGAGCACTTTTTCAAATCTGAACACAGAAAAATGTCGTTGAGGGTAAGATCTGGTGAATAAAGTGGATGGGGAAAAAATTTGAAGCCCAATTCCTAAAATTTTGCCATTGTTTTGATTGATTTGTGGCAAAATGCATTGTCTTGATGACAGCACATCCTTTTTTTTAAATAGGCCCGTTTCTTCGCGATTTGGTCTTCAATTTAGCCAATAACTCAATGCAGAAGAGGATGTTTATCGTCTGGCCCTTCTAAGGTAATCGATGAATATAATGTCCTGCGTATCCAAGAACAGATGCCATAATCTTGCCAGCTGACTGCTGCTTTTTTGCACGCTTTAGCTGCGGTTCATTTCGTTCAATCCACTCGGCTGACTGTCAATTGCTTTCCGGAATGTAGTAATTAATCTATGTTTCATCTTTTGTGTTGTTGTTTTTAATCAAGAATCAATGAGCGCGGCTTCCACTTCGCATACAGCTTTCGCATGACCAAATATTTCTCTCAAATAGAAGCAACACATAATTCCCATTTTCAAAAAAGGAAGTAGAAACGATTGTGGAAATTACAGAGACATCAGTATTACATCTTCGCTGACTGTATTCTGAAAGAATCTTCTCCTTTGATTGTTTTTAGTCGTCTAGTAATCTGGCTTGTTGGTATCCCATATACTTGTATGTTTCGCCATCTCTCATGCACTGTATAATATCATCGTTTGGAAGTGTTGCACCATTTATGACTTTCCCTCTTTGAATGTTCAGGGTCTTACATCATTTTTCAATCCCAAATTTCATATGAACATCTGCCGAGAACTTACTGACACTTTTCAGCAAATTGCTTCTTGTTCGAAGCATATAATTTGATGTCATCCATATACAGCAGGTGGGAGATTGTTTGATAGTTCCTATCTGTTTTTATCCTGAATCCGTATCCTGTTCTATTTAGTATTGAGGACAATGGGTTCATAGCTAAACAGAACCATAGTAGACTCAAAGAGTCTCCTTGAAAAATTCCACGACGTATGGGTATCTCGTCAGTTTTATTGACTTATTGTTCATGTTAACCTGCAGAGACGTGCGCCAGTGTGTCATTGTTGTCTGAATTCTACCAGGGCTGGATGAATTTTGTATATCTGAAATACTTTGACAAGCCAAGAATAAGCGGTACCATCGAATGCCTTCAGATAATCAAGAAAAACGGAATGAACATTCCGATGCCCTACGTGTACCTGTTGCATTATCACAGAATCGATGATTAGTTGTTCCTTGCACCCATATTGCTTCTTTCTGCATCCCTTCTTCTCCTGAGCTAATATATTTTTGTCGTCAAGGTGTTGGTATATTCGATTAGATATGCATGAGGTGAGTATCTTGTACAGTGTTGGCAGGCAAGTGATTGGCCTATATTGAGACTAATCCTGTGTTCTATCGCTCTTTGGTAGCATATATGTTGAGCCTTGTGTTAGGAAAGTGGGAGTTTTCATGGGATGTTGAAGAACATACGTGAGCTGTTTCGCTAGGGCTCCATGGAGCTTATCAAACTTCTTGTACCAGTAGTTGTGGATATTATCTATACCTGCGGCCTTCCAATTGTTGGTCGCTCTAACTACTCTTGTGATTTTTTCCTCCGTTATTCCTTCGAAGTCCATATGTTTGATATCAAGGCGTTCTTTTTCATTCGTGATCCTTTCCTCATCTTTATTGTGTTCTTTTGGGTTCGACCATAGAAATGACCACTGTCAAGCACTGTCAGGTACTTGTCTGTTATTGTTGGTCGCAGTTTTGTTATTTCCGTTATGAAAAAGCCGCGATTTGGAGTTTCCTTCAGTACACTTGACGTATCTTGAAAGCCTCTTTGCTTTGGCTTGAAGTTTCTGCTTCAAAGTGTCCATATACACGTCGATGTGTTGTTTGTGATTAGGGTGTTTTGTGTTAGTACCAATTTTCCCATAAATTTTGCGTATAAGTGATTTCAAGCGGGTTTTCTATTTCTCAGGAATTCTGTGAGGCGACCGATTTCTGCTCTAATATTATCAATATCCTTCTCCAGTCGTTTTTGCCATGGTGTTTTTCTGACGCTTTCTGGCTCAGCTTGAATCAGAGTTGTGGAGATTTGTTGTTTGTGAAGTCGAAGAACCACTACTGCTCCACAGTAAATCAAAGTGTGAATCTTCACCAAGGTGTTCTGGTCGGTATATTCTTCAAATACTGAGTTTACGCTTGCTAGGATGATATTGGTGTTCTTGTTCGTCTCGAGTTTGGACAGTTTAGGTCTTTTACTTGGGTTACTACCACTGAATTCAGTTATTGCTCTGTTGAGTTCTGATCTTGTTAAATACATAAATTCGTTCTGCTGATTCGGCTCAAGAGGACGTTCCATGTTAATATTCGTTTCCGTGGCTTCGATGTTATCTGTAACACTTTCATTGACTTCGGTAGGTATACCGTTATGAGTATCATTTTCGCTTCTGAGTTTCATTGTGGCCTCTTCTTGTATGGTTTGCATCGTTTCTGAAGAAAGTAGCCTGTTTTCAACGATTGTTCTTCGTTGATCAAAAATTCTCTGCTCGGATATGTGCTGTACTTTCGGATATTTTTCTACGGTTGCAAGATGTAACGCGTATCTGTATGCTGTCATTTCCGATTCCAAGTTTGTAATCTTGTAATAGGAACGCATAATGAAGGAATTCATTTCTGGGGACCACTTCATGCGTTTCCTAGGGAGTCCGTCTCTCGTGGTCGTAGGCATAATGGCTTGCGCCACCGTTGAAACATCAAGAGCCCGTTGGGAGGTATTGATGTTGTTTCCCATTTGGTTTTGTATTGCAGTATCCCTACTCGATATCACTCTGCTTCCGTCGCTAACCGAGGGAGACTGTGACTCACATTCCTAAATATTCCTTAAACGCGACAAGAGGTTATGGTGGTACAATGTCGATTCACCCGTCTATTCTATCGATTGTACATCATTGAATAATTTGCATTTGATACCTACTGCCAGGTAGGGTACCTCGGGTTCGCTAAGCACGTACTCAGAATTAATGTTTCTGGGCCCCTGAGGGATATTATTATTATCATTATTATCGTGGACCTAGGCACTATCTCAGCTGTTAGCTGGATATAATTCAACTTTCCCAGATTCAGCAATTAAGAGAAAAAGGCTCGATTACAATATACTTGACATAAATTTCCTAACTATACTACATGTATCAAGAATTACAGCTTTTGTATTTCTATATACGTATTCTTATGCAATTCTAATTTCTTAAGGCTATCATGCAAAGTTTTGGTTATTAATCTAGTCGAGGATATGACGACAGGAACAATATCTCTTTTATCGAGGTGCCACATCTGCTTGATCTCAATGGCAAGGTCTGTATATTTGGACTTTTTCTCCTGGAACTTGTTCAGCACGTTGTTATTATTTGGTATGGAGACATCCACCAGCATTGCTGTTCTGGCTCTCTTATCATACACCACTATGTCCGGCCTATTATTCGTCACCATTCTGTCAGTGATAACAAGCCTATCGTAGTATAATCTGATAGAATCATTTTCCAATACGTGCGCCGGTTGATACTTGTAACATGGCTGGAAGGTATTCAGAAGTCCGTACTTGTGTGCAAGTTTGTGATGGATAATGTTGCACACTTGATTATGCCTGTAAAGATAGTCCGTATTGGCCAGTTGTTCGCATCCGGACGTAATATGCTGTATAGTTTCCGATCTTATATGGCATTTCTGCACTTATCTGTTTGTAATGTTCCGTCCTTCATTATAAATATTTTGTGATTGTTTGTAGCGACCACTTGGTCTTGAATGGCCATAAGGAATCCTTCTGTTTCCGCGAATAATTCTCCTTTGATTAACCATTCGTTGGAGGCTTCTTTGTCGATGTGTGGTTGATTCATGTCATGGTGATGTCGTCCATGCAATTCCTTTCTTGACCATTGCTCTTGTTTTTCAGTATCTGATAGGATTGGTAGATTCAGCAGGTAATCTCTGGTATTATTATCATTATAATTATTATTAAATAATTCAATGAAGAAACATGAAAAAAAATTACATAAACAATTGCTCCATAGAACATGTATTGAGGAAGAAGATATAATTTTCATAAAATATTGATGTCATCATCTATATAATTACAATATGTTATGAATAGAGATAACGAAATGACACTAATGATTCTTATGACTACAGATGAGAATAATTACAAAGAATGTTACCAATCTGGCAACACTGAATGAAATTCCAATTCATTTGGCAAACAGTTGATTGAGCTGATCAACTCATTTTGGACATGAAGAAAATGGCAACATATGGTAGGATTACCACCATGATGTTATGAAAGTAGACACACAAAAATGAGCATTATCAATATTGAAATCTTAAAATGGGAAATATATATTTCATGTACATAATTCGAGTAGCAATTCAAACCTGCACAAAAATTTATTTCTGGATGATATTTTTATTATTAAATTATTATGCACTATCTCAGCTGTTAGCTGGATATATATCACCTTTCCAGATTCAGCAATTAAAGGGAATTATTATTATTATAATTATTAAAACAATAATATTCCCATACCTAACATTGACGGAATAATATGTATTTTCAATTAAATAAAACTAAAGTATTTAGATTTTCACTATATTAACAAAACTATGACCGGTTTCACCACACTGTGGCTTCATCAGATAAATACAAACTAATGAACAGAGTTAGTTATTCCTTATATATGTCTTAATTCCTACTTATATTACAATAGGTACAAGAGGTATGTAGAAAAACCCATCGGAGTTGCTTACTTTATGAATTGAAAAGATTGAGTAAAGGAGAAGGATTAAGATCTATTTGACTATTAAGTAACCTACCTGTATTCTTTTCTTTGTTCATCTCTAAAATTTCCCATAGAATAAGTTTTTGTCTGTTATTTTCATTGTGTAAAATTTTGAAATTATCATTAAAGTTATGGTTTTCTTCGAGTAAGTGATTAGAATAATGTGAATCTGATTTATGATAATTAAAACTAAGTTTGTGCTCAGATAATCTAACTTTGAAAGTTCTGAAAGTTCTACCAATATAAATTTTATTACAATCCCCGCAAGACAGTTTATAAACACCGGATTTATTACTTTTATCAATTCAAGATTTGCAGTTTTTGATATGTCGGCCTAAAGAATCATCAGTTCGGAATGCTATATTGAAATTATAATGCGAGAGAAATGATTTTAATTTTAGACTAGGATTACCAATATAAGTTAAGCTGTTGTATTTTGTGTCTGAACTTTTTATATTTGGAAATACTTCCTGGATTTCTATTTGAAAGTTTTTGCGTGAAATCATGTTCTCAATCATAGTTGGACTGTAACCGTTATTGACTGCTATTTGTTTAATTATATTTAGCTCTTTTATGAAATTATTTTGTGACATTGGGATATTAATGAGTCAATGTACCATACTATTGTAAGCTGCTAATTTATGTGGATAAGGATGTGTAGATGAGCTGTGAATAGTAATATCTGTATGCGATGGCTTATGGAAAATAGAAAAATCATGTTTATCGTTAATTTTAGTAATAGTTAAATCCAGAAAGTTAATGGAGTTTTCTGTTTCTATGTGAATTTAATATTATCGTGAATTTTGTTAATGAATGTTTTGAATGACTCTAACTGTCTGTCTGCGCCAGTGAAACAACAAATGATATCGTCGACATATGTGAACCAATAAATAAAGTGTTTGAATAACGGATGTTCTTGGATAGTTTTTTCAATATTGTCCAGGAAAACTTCAGCGAGCAGAGGGCTCAGAGGATTACCCATGATTAAACCTTTTTTACTATTATATAATACTCCATTGAAATTAAAATAATTTTGTTCTAAACAAATTTCTGAAAGGTGCAAGATTTCTGATTGAATTATCGGATTGACTTTATTAATTTGAAGGGAGTTCTTGATGAGTTTCACTGTATCACTAGGTGGAACACTAGGGAAGAGATTTACTACATCCCATGACATAAGTTGAGCGTTCGGTGGTAGTATCGTGTGCTGAATTTTATTTATTAGGACTGAAGTGTTTTTTATTGAGAATTTAGGTTCAAAAGTAGCGTACTGTTGAATGACGTCTATGAGAAAGTGTGAAAGTTTTGCAGCTGGAGCTTGAAAATATAAAACTACTGGTCTAATGGGATGCCCTGTTTTAACTCCATGAAAAAAGGCATTCCATTTGACCAGTTGTTTTTCTATTTTTTCAAAATTAGATTATCCGAGCACAAACGTAGTTTTAATTATCATAAATCAGTTAATCAATAATAAAAACAAGTACTGTGTTTTAAGGAATTTTACTTAATAATTGCGATTCGTAACGCGTTTCACTACACCGTAGCTTCTTCAAACGATTCGTCTGAAGAAGCTACGGTGTAGTGAAACGCGTTACGAATCGCAATTATTAAGTAAAATTCCTTAAAACACAGTACTTGTTTTTATTATTGATAATGGAATTTTACCAAGTAAAAGCCTCCCAAATTCAAATGAACAAAAAAAAAAAAAATCAGTTAATCCATTATTCTAATCACTTACTCGAAGAAAACCATAACTTTATTGATAATTTCAAAATTTAACACAATGAAAATAACAGACGAAAACTCAATCTATTGGAAATTTTAGAAATCAACAAAGAAAAGAATTCAAGTAAGTTACTGAATAGTCAATTAGATCTAAATCCTTCTCCTTTTCAATTCATAAAGTAAGCAACTCCGATGGGTTTTCCTACATACCTCTTGTACTTGTGCCAATTGAAATATAAGTAGGAAATAAGACTAATATATAAGAAATAACTCTGTTCATTAGTTTGTATCTATCTGATGAAGCCACAGTGAGGTGAAACCGGTCATAGTTTTGTTAATATAGTGAGAATCTAAATACTTTAGTTTTATTTCATTGAAAATATGTATTTCGATTTTCATCAAGTAACGATCTCCTCAATCAAATCATGGAAAAAATATGTCTTTGCATTTTAATATTCAACACTTGGAAACCACCGAAAAGTCGAAACCGGTCGTATATTCATGAATGAATGTGAAAATTGATGAAAGTTATTTTTCTTTTTCATTTTTTAGAAATATCCTCACTTCTCATCAGCATACGCTGCCATTACGTTTAAAGCATGCAGCTTGTTATAGCGAGTTGCTTGTAATGCACTGCACTGAGTGCAATGGAATCAAATACCTGAGAATGATCAATGTATCAAAATTCCATAACCTATAAATAATTATCTAATTGAAGAAATTGAAGAAACCGTAGAATGCTAGAGTGATTCGTTATTCAACGGTTTATTACACTAAGTTCAAGTCACATGCCAGAAAGGAAAAAAAAACTAAAAAAACTCAATGTATTGACAAGAAGAATAAAAAATATTTTTTTACAAGCACCGTCATATCAATCTTCAATGATTACGTCAGGAAACGTTTTCAACTAATAGTTATTTAAGATGGGAACAGGTTTTCATACCTAGTACGAGAACAATTATTAATTCAACGATTTCGTGGAACCTCAAGTAGGTGAATGAACAATATTATTCATTCTTGAACGACGAGAAGAACGGATCTGTTTTCAAATTATTTTGTCACAACTTCAATTAAAATCTAACCACGTATAAAAATATTCTATTAATATCTTTTGTAGCTAATTATGGAAAACTGTGTATAACGAATGGAGCTTGTTCATTTGTGTCGAACATATTTCAAATATTTCCAATTCAAATTATCTTATCTAACTAATAATGAGTATTTTATTTATGCTAATCCACGATTATATGATGAACCAAGATACATTATAGTTATCATAATCCATCGTAAAATAAAGAATTACTCAAATACCTAATAATCAAGTTTCATGATCACATTTTTGAATATACGTTATGAATATCGAATTACCTTGATTGGTATGGAAGAAAAATCTTCAATATTTAATTGGAATTAATTTGATCAACAGAGGACTAAGAACTTATTCAAGTGTTCCGTGAAAACGCCCCAAGCTTCTACAATTCTTGATCGATTTCATTGAAACCGAATTGCATCTTGATATTTTAAAAGCCTGAAACATTTTCATTGGTCTGTAAGTTCCGAAAATTCTGGAAGTTGACATTTCCTTGGACTTTTGGAGTGGTTACTCAATATTTCAATTAGTTTTTCGATTATTCATTCCATTCTGAATAAGTTTTTCCGAAAGAGTATCACTCAAAACGGTATATTTTCCTAGGAAAAAGAGATTGTCGAAAAATTTCTGAAGAAAACTCACATTTCAAATTCACTGATGTAATTTCTAGAATGGGCTACTGCTTGGGTTTTTCTGTACTAGAAAATATTTCGGATAACTCACATTATTTCGTATTTGGGTGTAAAAAAGACTCAAAACATGAAATGAGATTATAATGAATCGTGAAGTACTCTCTGTGACGTAATAACATTGAAAATCACAGAAAAATATTCATAGAATTTTAATGATGTTTTTTGCAACGAGAAATTATGACAGATTAGTTACCTACCCGCAAATTTTTGTTATTTTTTGGCCTGGAGTCTTTCACAGAGAATTAATAAATACAAGGTGTTACATATTCGTATGTCACAACTTGAATTGGTAAATCTACGTGCAATTTCAAGAAAAAAAGTTCATATAAACACAGGTCCGCAAAAGCTTCGTTGCGGAGCTACAGGGTGTTGAAATTTCCGGAAAAATTGGTTTTTTTCTTCAGAACTCCTGCAGTTTTTGAGATATTCAGCTCAAATTTGGAATGCAAGTAATTTTGCAGCGTCCATCATTACAAGTCCTAAATGTCATCTAGAATCTGCAAGGTGTTTTCTCTTCCGGAGCCGTTTCTTCTTTTGCCCTTTTTTTGGTAAGGTACTACATCTCTGAATCCTCTTTCTACGATGCACACATCGCTTTTTCTCATAATCTTTTTTATGCCATTAAGATCTTCCATAACTTTTCTCATTGTGCTTGCATCAGTTTCTGTGGCCAGAAAAGGGCTAGGTAAATCAACAACATATCCATCTGTAGTACAAATGGTGAAAGGTATACATAGTGGTTTTTTTATCTGCCCTAAATAAGACTTTTGTTGGTACCAGTTATTCTTACTTTTATGATGAGATAAATAAGTGCAATCAAAAACCAAAACGAGTTTATCTGCAAGGTTGAAAAGTTTTTTTGCATAAATAGAAGTATAATTGACAATTAGATCATCTCGATCAAGACATTTGACACCAGAATAATTTGGTAATACATCTCCTTCAAACGAATTTATAACTGATTCGCAGAAGTCTGATATTTTTATTTCACTGTCAATTTCGAAAACTGATGCTATAAAATTATTTGACGCCCCAGTACGTAATTTAAACAAGGAAACGACCAAAGTTTGCATGACATTTCTAGAATTTGATCATCGAAACCAGTAGCTGCTTCGAAACTTGTAAGTAAGCACTTGTGAAACTGGTGAAAGAGAATAATTGTCTATCACTGAGCTCTGACGTACTTTTATCTAGGAATGTTAATTTTGTTGAGTCTAATAATTTTGTTAAAAATAAACATTTCTGCAGCAGTTGAAACACATTTATTACTGTATGCTTGTATCGTCCTCAAGTCATCCTCAGAAAAGCGTTTTTCAATTAAATGCTACATTTTTAATTCGTTGAAGTATTGCAACCTAGCAGTTATTGGTACACTAGTCAAGATGTTTTTATTCTTGCAAAGACAGCATATTGCATAAGTGGCAATATGCTAAATATGCCAATATGTCAAAACCTTTGCATTTATCAGTACGATTATTTTTAATATTAAAATATTCTGATTTGAAAATGAGGTCTACCGCATCTTCGACTTATATTAATTATATCAATATTAGATTTTGAGGTTTTGTATCAAATAAGTGCCAATAAGTCAGGGAAAATGTTTCTTTTATTCTGAAAGCCATCAGTTTTGATTTTAAAACAATATTATTACATATAAATGAATTTTGCAGGGTACCAGAGCTAATCGACAATCATTCAAATAGTAGATTTTGAGGTTATATGTCAAAAAGTAAGGAGAATGGTTTTTGATTCTCAGGTTGGTTTTAAAATTTTATTTTCACTTGTTAATGAGTTCTTCATTGTGCTAGAGTGAATTTGAAATTATTAACTCATCTGTTTTTGAGATTTTGTACAAAATAAGTAGCAAAAACGATTGAAAAACTGGTTTTTGCGATGTTTGAGTATGACGCACCATGAAAATGTCCAGTCTGGTGGCGTTATTCGAAAAAACGGAAAAAAAGACACAAAATAGCACTAATTAAAAGTTTGCCAAAAATTTCGAACATTACCTAAAAAACAGTTGAAATTTTCAATTATTTTTCCTGGGCGCATATTTGATCGGAAAAATCACCACGAGATGAACCTCCATGAATTTTTTAAGATTTTTTTCATCGAAACTGCTCTCGTGAAGAAATAAATACAAAAAAAGAGAACATAACCTATAATATCGATTTTAGAGCCCGTAGAGGGCTGCAAGAGTTTCAACATAATCGATACCCTCTGTATGGATAAACCATTTGGCCACCAATCTTGCAGGATAAGTTTTGTTGTCATAACTGATCGGAAAAATTCGAAAAAAATCATGGTTGTTTATGACCACAAGATGAACCTCCATGAATTTTTTCAGATTTTTTCATCGAAACTGCTCCCGTAAAGAAATAATTACAAAAAAAGAGAACATAACCCATAATATCGATTTTAGAGCCCATAGAGGGCTGCAAGAGTTTTAACATAATCTATACCCTCTGTATGGATAAACCATTTGGCCACCAATCTTGCAGGATAAGTTTTATTGTCATAACTGATCGAAAAAATTCAAAAAAATCATGGTTGTTTATGACCAAAAGATGAACCTCCATGAATTTTTCATTGGAACTGCGCCTGTAAAAAAATAATTACGAAAAAAGAGAACATAAACTATAATATCGACTGTAGAGCCTCTAGAGGGCTGACTTTTTTTTTGTAGGCATCTTTTTACATCCTCTATCGAGTGTGATACCTGCTGTAACGATTCGTTCTTAGGCAATTTTGACCATTTTATCCCGCTATAGCCTTTGGGATATATTAGATCGAAGTATGAATCAGAATACAACACACAATATCAATCTAGTTATGACCTTTTCAATGAAAATACTCGCATCTATTCATGACAATAGCTGTGTTTTCGTACTATCATCATTCTTGGCGGATTTATTTTGGATATTCCGCATTCTTACTGTCCAGTTTCGGTAGAACATCTTAGCAGAACCAATGCAGGTGCAATATCGGTGCATCAGTTATCTAACCTTCCCTGATCAATGCTAGAGCGTCCGCAAGAGCACGGGTGGCCGACGCGACGCCAGATGTCCTAGCTATGCTCGCTGAAGTTGCTGCCGAGCCAGTCTCGCTTCGCGTCTTCCCTGGGTCGCATTCGTAGCACTCCCGTCGAACACGGTACGCGGTTATTTCGAACGCAAAGCCGCATTGTGAAAATTCTTTGGAATTTTCTTTTCAACAACTTTGTCTCAACTATTTCATGTGCGATTGAGCAACGTTTCACTGTGACTGTGTATAGTTTTTGTACAGCTAAGTGATTTGTGACAAAAAGTTTGCGGAAAAACGCATTAGTTCATTGAATGTCAAAAAGTTTTGTGTGGAGAGAAAAAAGTGCACTGGTTTGATGAAAGGTCAGAAAATTTTTCGTAGAAGTGTTTACTATGAGTTAAAATAATTCCACATCTAACTTATCTGACGATTTTTGAAGAAGCATATTTCACTTTTTTTTGTTATAAAGTTCTCAAACATTGTGATGAAAATTGATGGAAGTATTGTTTCATTTGAAACTTCAACGTGAGATTATCAATTCCCAAAATAAATCCCAAAATTCGTAAGAACTAATCCATTATGTGTTGTGGCAGTGTAAAATTATTATTGAAAATAGTCGGTATACATTTTCCTCTTCATTATTCATCTAAATCCAAATTATTTATCCGAAACTTTTTCTAGTTTTAACCGCATATAGAGTGTCCCTGCTAAAGGGAATTATGTAACGTATTAATCGATAATTCTCAAGTTCTGGAATTAGAGAAGATGAAGATGTTCAATTTGCAATAATTTTCAAAACGGTACCACTTTTGGTTATACTGGACTTTGACATGAACGTTACTATTTCAAAGGACATGGTGAATTTTTTATCTTTTTATTAAAGGGCATCTTTTCTCAAGCACCTTATGTTGTAATTTATCCTTTCCGAAATTAACCTCCATTTTTTAATCAAATTGTCGGAATTATAATGTCATCTCTGCCCAAAACACTTGAGAAAAAATAAAACTCCTCCTTTATTTTAAAAAGAAAACTATTATTTTCGAGCGCAACGAACTTCCCGATGATATTTCACATACAGGGTGCTCAGAAATCACTAGCCAACTCAATAAGACTAAATTATCACACAAAAAAACGTTTCTTTCCGAATACAAATATCTATTTCTTCTACTTCATTAAAAATGAATTTTAAATCACCTATACCTACAATGGCTTGTTTCCATTTTATTCGCAGTTTTCGGACTCAACAACTCTTATTGCATTGTTGAAATAAAGTTCGGCGTCTATTATCTTGAAACTTTTGTTCTTTCTAGGCACTTCACCCGTTTACCTGTGCCCAAAAAGTTCAACCGAATTCAATTCGTAATGGTAAGGTGGAAGGCGAAGTATACTAACTTCCCGGTTATTTGCCATTGCGTTAGTCATATATTTTATTGTATAATTTTTTATGTAAATTTACAATTGATAACAATTCTTTTTTCACCATATTTTCTTCAAAAGAAATATTTTTATCCGTCAGCCACCTGATATGGTATATTAATTCAATCTTTCGCAAATGGTACTTACATTGTCCATTACTGAAACAGATCCTAGTGAAATCAAATCTAACAACTTTTCAAAATATTCTTCGAAAACATTCGCATTTATGTCCTCTTGGTAGTCTCCAGTACTTTCACTTCGAAATGATAATAACTCCCTTACCCACAAAACCGTTAACATTACCTATATGCGTTGATATTATACGTACGGATTTTTCAATCCAAGTTTTCTGAACCTTGCACCCTTGGTTAGCTTTCATCCAGATAAAAATTTTGTAATTCTTACGAAACATTTTAGGTATTAGGAAACTTAATATCAATCGATACTAATTTGAAAAAAGGTTCTAAGAAAGTGAAATAAATAGGTACTCGTATTTGAAAAAAAGTACAATTTAGTATTGTTGAATTGATAAATTCCAGGATAAATAAAAACTTTTGTGAAGTGAATAATCTGCTTTCTTCAATGCTATAAAGGTATGACCTTTGCCTGAGTAAATAATATATGGTCTGATTTACACTTTGATCTACTGGATTTTAAAATTATATTATCAAATTTATTATGTTGGAAGTGGATGAACTCCTGTTTTAATTACGATGCTGCTGAATGCTCTCAATTTTTCTAATGCGTTTTTTGAGAATTTATTTCTATTAATTGAAAAATGATTTTTGGGCACCTTTTATATAGAATAGCATGGAATAGTATTTTGCCCTCATATACAGGGATATCCACCGGGACCGTCTGTTAAAAACTTTTTAATTTCCAATTACAAAATCAAGCTAAAATTTTATACGCGGCTATAAGTAGCGATTTCCAATTGGAGTGAAATATTTTCGAAGTGATACCATTTCTGGTTATACCGGAAATTGGTCATCACTTTGTTATTTCAAATGGCAATCTACCTTTTTTGTTATACATCTAGAACCTACATTTTAGCAAGGCATAAAATACCCAAATTGTTGGCACTTATCTGTCAAAACTTTTGACAGATTTAATTATTTTTGTTATAAACTCGATTTTTGAGGAACATTTAAATAAATTGTAGCTCGTAGATCTTTTGCACTACAGACACAATTTTTGCTTGGGTGGATAGAAGAAGGATCAAGGAATTTTTAAGCAATCTACACATGTCAAATGTTTATTGCGTTGTTTTGTATGATTTTTTCAATTTGGCCTTTTTCAAACAGCAATAACTTAATTTTTTCAAATTGCACGTGCCAATTTTTATATCGCCATCAAATGAAGCGTCAAATTTCAGATGGAATTGTATAAGCTTGTACTATATCCATCTCTTATAGTTCCGAAATAATTTGGGAATATATTAAATTTTGATGATTTTGCAAGAACTAACAGAGAATGCTTTAAAATATTTGAATCAAGTAGCTGAACTGGTTACGCTCACCTGACAGGTGCCTAAAATTAATGTACTTGTCACTTCGTTCATTCGAATTTGATATTTCAACAAGAATTGTCGTTATTTCAGATTGAAAATATCCAAAAAATACAACACATTTGGAATAGAACCACTGGTTATTCAAACGAAAATATATTCAATCTTTTTTTAATTCATTTTAGAATGTCAAAAAGTAGTGGGTAGAAATTGCAGGCAATTCAATAACCAATTTCCAAATTTACCGTCTATGAGTAAAATAAAATTTCGGAGCATTAGAAGCAATTTTCTACAACTCGAATGAATAAAAATTGTAGGAACTAAGAGAAAACCAATCTTCGAAGATAATTACATTAATACGAATGAATGATAGCAAACATCATAGGAGAAAACTAATTTACGATCTGAATAAATGTTCAATATGGGCCCCATTTTGCTCGATACACTTGTCAGCTCGTATACGATCACGATGAGTTGCCCTCCTAGTTTCATCAGGATCATTATTACGAAAAGCATTATGAATGCGCTCTAGTAACTCTTCTTTACTTCTTAGGAATAAGATACACTTCACTCTTGGTTTTTCCCCATAAATGAAAATCAAGGGGCGTGAGGTCCGGAGAACGCGGAGGCCATAAATTTGGTCCTTGATTACCCCACCATCTATCCTCGAACATTTCTGTTAACTGCCGATCTACATGTCGTGTTTTATGTGCTGGTGCACCATGCGTTTGGTAATAGAAATCCCTCAGAATGTTAAAGGGTAATCCATCTAAAAAATTTGCTAATGTTCCTCTCAAAATTTCCAGGTATCTTTGTCCATTAAGATTTTTCTCATAAATGTGATAAGCCAACAAATAATTCATTAAAACTGCAAAAACGTTCACGCTGAATTTATTTTGGAAATCAATAACCTCAATGAAATGTGGATTTTCTGTGGCCCAAAAATTTCGATTTCTCCTTTTGGTTATTCCACTTTTATTAAACTTGGCTTCATCAGACCATATAATTTTTTGCAGAATTGTCTCATCTTCTCGAAGTCGAATTCATAAATTTTCAAAGAAATTTAGCCGCTTGGGAAGGTCAGTTGGTTTCAATTTTTGTAGTCTGATAAAAGAATACGGGTGAATGTTATGTTTCTTAGGGATCCTTTGAATGGAAGTATAACTCAATCCAATATCCATTGATGCTGACTTAATGGACGCATGAGGATTGGCACGAAAATACGCTAGCGTATTAATTTGATTGTTGTCGTCCTCGAGAATTGGTTTTTTTCTAGTTTCTATGTATTTTGTTCCTCCAAATTTCAGAAAATTGCTTCTAATCCTTCGAAATTTTGTTTTACTCACAGGCGCCAAATTTGGAAATAGGTTATTGAATTGCCTGCAAGTTCTATTCACCACTTCTTGACATTCGCCATGAATTAAAAAGAGATTAAACATATCCTCGTTTGAATTATCAGCCATTTTATTATCAATCTGGTGATTTTTAAAAATTTTCACTTTAAATTACCAACAATTCTTGTTGAAATATCAAATTCGAATGAACGAAGTGACAAGTACATTAATTTTAGGCACCTGTCAGGTGAGCGTTGCCAGTTCAGCTACTTGATTCAAATATTTCAAAGCATTCTCTGTTAGTTTTTGCAAAATCATTAAAATTCAATATATTCCCAAATTATTTGGGAACTATAAGAGATGGGTATAGTACATGCTGATACAATTCCATCTGAAATTTGTCGCTTCATCTGATGGCGATATGAAAATTGGTACGTGCTATTTGAAAAAATTGAGTTCTTCCTGTTTGAAAAAGATTAAATTGAAAAAAATATACAAAAGAACGCAATAAACATTTGACATGTGTAGACTGCTTAAAAAATTCCTTGATCCTTCTTCTATCCACCCAAGCAAAAATTGTGTCTGTAGTGCAAAAGATCTACGAGCTACAATTTTTTTAAATATTCATCATAAATCGAGTTTATAACAAAAATAATTAAATCAGTCAAAAGTTTTGACAGATAAGTGCCAAGAACTTGGGTATTTTATGCCTTGCTCAAATGTCAGTTCTAGATGGATAATAAAAAAGGTAGACTGCCATTAGAAATAAAAAAGTGATGACCCACTTCCGGTATAACCGGAAATGGTATCACTTCGAAAATATTTCACTCCAATTGGAAATCGCTAGTTATGGCCGCGTATAAAATTTCAGCTTGATATTGTAATTGGAACTTACAAAATTTTTAACGAACGGTCCCGGTGGATATCCCTGTATAACACTTTTTTGTTCTAAATTAAAAAGTTATAATTTGACTCAAATCTAAATCAATTCCTTTTGTCAATGAAATTGACACAATATTTCGGAAAATTCTGATGAAATAATCATAGCTCAAGGGTGGTTAATTTGAGATAGGATAAGTCTTGACAAAAGATGCTTGAAAAAGAATTCCTTTTAATGAATAAAACCGAGAAGTACACCAAGCTTTTTGAAATAGCAAAGTTGTAGTTGAAAAGTACCGCTCTGAGAATCAAGTGAACTAAGCATGTAGTATGTTGAGAATGTTGAACTTATAACAACCCGAGAATAATGCCATTTTTTTTTCAAATTCGAAACTAACATTAACGATGAACAGGAATTGGGTTGTGGTCTTGATCGTGGTTTAATTGATGAAATAGTAATACGAAAACATTTACATATAGTTGTTAGTCGAGTATATTAAATTATTATTACCAAAAAATCTGACAACTTTTCCGAATTGAAATTGCAGTCAGACTTCGAAATAAGTCATCACTGTTAATTGATGTTGAGAACTGTGAAGAGAATTTGAATAATTCCGGAGTTTATATAGCTTGTATCGACTGCAATAATTTCTACATCGATCAGTCTGGTCGTTTATTCAAAATTAGATATGAACAAGCTTCTCCTGAAAGAAGAAATGAGAAAAAGAAAGGGTAACGGAATATTTTGGATATTTCTGAATCTATTGAATTTGAAGCTATTGAGAAAAGCTACATATTATTGAAATAATCAAAAAATGTTCTCATCAGTTCCTTAAACTCTGATAGGAATGAGTTGATGATTAACATGGATTTCTGTCATTCTAGTTGAAGGTTTCGAGATTTGTTGATAAAATTAGGTAATGCAAATCCTGTTTCTAAAAGTTCATCCGCAATTAATCCTAATTATATATTATTTAAAGAACACACTACACTGTTAACAATGAATCTGAATATTTATTTCTATATTCTAACACAAGATGAAAGCGTATAGCCGATGTCGAGCACGAAATGTCCAGCTGATTTCTAGGGAATGGTATCATTCCTGAGGAAATCGCCAGAAAACTACAGTCGACTCGTATTTGTGTCTCGAGAAGCCGCCTAAACAAAACACGCGAAGTTTTAAAATACCAATCGTGTCTAATCAAGCTGTACTTTGAGAATATTTCAAACGAATCTTCAGGTCTTACTTCCAATCGCGTTTCAACTTCAGCAAAAAGGTCCCTATCAGGAGCTCATACCCAATGATTTCGTGAAGAAAATACAAATAATAATGATAAAAATCAGATACTGAAAAACAAGAGCAATGGTCAAGAAAGGAATTGCATGGACGACATCACCATGAGATTAGTCAAACACACATCGACAAAGAAGCCTCCAACAAATGGTTGATGAAGGGAGAATTGTTCGCGGACACAGAGGGATTCCTTATGGCCATCCAAGACCAAGTGATCGCTACAAACAACTACAAAAAATTCATTATGAAGGATGGAACATTACAAACAGATAAGTGCAGAAAATGCCATATAAGATCGGAGACTATACAGCATATTACGTCCGACTGCGAACAACTAGACAATACGGACTATCTACATAGGCATAATCAAGTGTGCAACATTATCCTTCAGAAACTTGCACACAATAACAGACTTCTGAATACCTTCCAGCCATATTACAAGTATCAACCGGCGCCATTATTGGAAAATGACTCTATCAGATTATACTACGATAGGCGTGTTATCACTGATAGAATGGTGACGAATAGTAGGACGGACATAGTGGTGTATGATAAGAGAGCCAGAACAGCAATGCTGATGGATGTCGCCATACCGAATAATAACAATGTGCTGCACAAGTTTCAGGAGAAAAAGTCCAAATACACAGACCTTGCTATTGCGATCAAGCAGATGTGGCACCTCAATAAAATAGATATTGTTCCTGTCATCGTATCCTCGACTGGGTTAATACCCAAAAGTTTGCATGATAGCCTCAAGAAATTAGAATTGCATAAGAATACCTATGTGCAAATGCAAAAAGCTGTAATTCTTAATACATGTAGGATAGTTAGGAAATTTATGTCAAGTATATTGTAATCGAGCCTATTCCCTTTGATTGCTGAATCTGGAAAAGGTAAATTATATCCAGCTAAAAGCTGAGATAGTGCATAAGTCCACGATAATAATAATGATAATAATGTCGAAGTATCGGAGGTATACAAAATTCATCCAGTCCTGGTAGAATTCTTGAATACAACAATATCATACTGGCGCCCGTCTGTGCAGGTCAACAAGAACAATAAGTATTTAAAACCGACGAGATACCTATACGTCGTGGAAGACTTTTTGAGTCCATTATGGTTCTGTTTGGCTATGAACCCATTGTATTCAATGCTCAATAGAACAGGATACGGACTTAGGATAAAAGCAGATAGGAACTATCATACAATCTCCCACCTGCTGTATAAAGATGCCATCAAATTATTTGCTTCGAACAAGAAGCAATTGGATGATCTGCTGAAAGCTGTCAGTAAGTTCTCGGCAGATGCTCATATGAAATTCGGGATTGAAAAATGTAAGACCCTGAACATTCAAAAAGGTAAAGTTATAGATTGTGAAACACAACTCCCAAATGGTGATATAATAGGGAACGAATCGTACAAATATCTGGGATACCAACAAGCCAGATTGCTAGACCAAAAACAGTCAAAGGAGAAGATTCGTTCAGGGTACAGTCAGCGTCTGAGGACTTAGCTGAAATCAATGTTGAACTCGGGAAATCTAGTCAAAGCGATTAACACCTACGCCATTCCAGTGTTGCTTTACTCATTTGGAGTAATCAGATGGATAACATCAAACTTCGTTCCTTTAAAATAAACAAGACTCAACATAAGGTAACCATTGCATTACAAATGACCATTCATTTTCTAGTATTAATAGATTAGTGTAGAAAACTGATCTTTGTGAATCTCAAATTTTCGATAGAAATTTTTTGGTAAGCTTCGCAAATGTGCCTTAATGTAGTTGAAATATTTGTATGTAATTTCAATTACCATCGGGATATCAACATTCAAAGAAATTCATAAGATTTGAGAATTTCGAACTAAATCGAAAACCGAGAGGGATAGCCCATATTTATTTTCGCCAATAGGTTATCTCTATCAAAAGGGTCGAGAAAGGGGGTCTATTTGTTCCTCCAATATTTCTCTTAGCTGCCGAATAAAAACAAAAACATATTTGCTCACGCTATATCATTCAAGTAATGATGTAAATCACATATGATAATGTCAATTTATTTGAAGTGTCACATTAAATGTCAAAATTAGTTGAAACACTCTCCATAAACTATCGTAGGGTCAGAGTTTTATACTTAAGTTTAATGATGAAATATTCAACTGAATGTGATACAGTTACATCGTGAAGAATTCAAGGTGATTTAGTTAATCATTTGTTTGATTCTAATTTGTTCGTGTAATCCGTACCTAGTAGGCGGATCGTATGTATCTATTTAGAACCTTTTACGTCAAATCTACTTCCATAAATCATTGACATTTTGGATACTTAGTTTGTGATTTCGTGTTCATTGTCGATATTCTCGTTCGTTTATAGAACTCAAATTCTATTGTAATAAACATTACGGGTTATAACGCATACGGATTGGCGTAAAAATAACCCAAAACGCTATCTGCATTGTCTTCATCATTGATATTGAAACTAACTTCGTTCCATTACGCTGTCTATTTTCAACGAATGATAAAATTTGATTGTTAGTTTTTGAATTGTTTCTCCATATTAGTCGTACTTTCCGTTTAATGTTCTGCAAGTTCGACAAAATTTCAGGGAATGTCTGAACACTATTTCAATCATGAAATTTTCGAAAAATAGCAAGGCGTTATGATTTGTGCTTCTCTAAAACAAATTTTAGAATATTTGAGATGGGTAAGAAGATGATTAAAACATTTATTATAAATTCGCAGTGTTTTCTTGTTCAACAATCCATTATTTTTTGTCTCATACTAAGTGTTGCTTACTATTTAAGTTTTTTTTAACAATTTTATCATTTCTTTCTTTTATTCCCACTAAACTTACCGCTGTTGATTGAGTTTCTGGAGAAAAGTTGTATGGAACTGCCTCAGGGAAGCGTTGACCACTCTGAATAAAACATTTATGTCAAACGTGTCGTAGTTTGTCATTCTGCTAAATAACTGAAAAATTCTAAATAAAGTGAAGTGCAAATTTCACTTTAGAATCTAGAGATAGAAGCTCTTTTACATAGAATAAAAACAATGAATGCTAATTCTTATATCTGCCTACTGGAAAATATTTTACAAGTTTCGAAAATATTTTATTTTCTGAAATCCAAAAATAAGATAGGCGTTTTATACAGGGGGGGGACGTAATGGAAGGACGTTTTTTAAAGGAGAATGACTCAGCTGTTTTTCAACGTAGATGGCTTCCTCCAACTCTTAGAAATTTCGAGGTTTATCGACGTAGGCCTTAGTCTTTAGGTCTCCCCACAGAAAATAATCACAAGCAGTGAAGTCCGGGGAACTAGGGGACGACGGAACATCACTGAAATGAGAGATAAGATGACCAGGAAAAATACGATGCACAACTTCCATTAAGGCTCTGGTTGTATGTGTCGTGGCACCATCCTGTTGTAACCAAACATTTCTTCTGTTCATTCTCCGTCTTCATATCGCTCAGAGTTTAAAGTTACGGTTGACCTTCTCTCATTCTCGAAAAAATACGGTCCAAGACGGTTCATAGCTCTCAGTGTGAAGTGGGGATTGATGCAGTTCGCGGGGGTTTTCTGCTGCCTAATATCAGCAGTTCTGTTTATTAACAGAACTGCTCAAATCAAAATGGGCCTCATCAGTCATCATTATCACTGGTTTATTTTTATCAGCAATAATCATTTGCATTCTCTCGGCAAACAGCTGGCGTTTTGCAAAATCTCCTTCATTCCAGTGCTGGACAACCATGAGCTTATAGGGGTGAAAACGGAGGTCTTGATGTAAAATTCTGCGAACAGTTCGACTACTCATTTGAAGTGCTGCAGCTCGTTTTCGAACGGAGCACCCTGGGCTTTGAATTACAGCTTGTCTTACTCTTTTCACGAAAGCTGGTGTCCTTACACTTCGGGGACGACCTTGAAGTATCGGATTCATTGTTGATGCAGTCGTTCTCAAATTCTGTACCTATCTGATGATTATCTCACGTTTCGGAACTGAAGGGTTACGATCAATGTTAAAGCGCTGGCGTAAGCGCCGCTCCACGACAATGACAGACTCTCCCAATTTTAGCTACTCTTCAACTGCTGACGCAAGGTGCTTTATCGTCCAGATAACCAGTGTGAACTAAATACTTCCTCCTGAGTCGCTCCCCTCTACTCACCCACTGTTACGTGTACTACCCGTCAAAAACCGACCTTTACTGTATATTTCTGAAATTGGGGGAAAAATTCTTCGTTTTACGAAATCCAACTTGTTGTGGTTTACATCTGAACAAATGCTGACTACGGTTTCATCAAGATAAGATTTCAATACCTACCGAGATTTGACAAGTCTGAGGCTCATACTTCCTTCGTCAGTATTGACTAATCCTTCTGAAATATCAACATGATCAGCAAGATCTTTGTTGGCTAATCGACGTTTTACAAGCAGCAAATCTTTGATTTTCTTGACGTTAGCTTCGTCGGCCGAAGTTGATAATGGACCAGGAGAGATAATCCTAGAGAATTATGGAAAAATTTTGAGAGATTGTAACCTAGAAAAAAAAATAAAGATAATAGGGAGGAAATACAATTTGAAAGTGTACATTCATCTAATGAGGTGAGCATTGTCAATGAATTTAATTCATATTTTATTTTTAGTATAGATAAAATAGTTCACAACATTCCTAAAATGATTAAAAATGATTCAGTTTTACAGAATATCGGTTATTGTTGTGAATTTTGTGAGTTTGAACCAATTTCTATGTGTAAACTCAGGACACTAATCAATTCAATGAAAAATAAGAATGGGACAAGTGAGGGAATAAGTACGAGTACCCTGTGGGATATTTTTGACGTGGCGGGAAATAGATTGTTGGATATTGTCAATTGCTCATTGACCAGTGGAGTTTTTCCAAAAAATTGGAAGGTCACAACAATTGTACCAGTTCCAAAAGTTTTGAACACAAGTAAATGTGAGGAGCCTAGACCTATTAATACTAGTCCACAATATGAAAAGTTGCTTGAATTGATGGTCAAGGAGCAGTCGATAAAATATTGTAAATCGAATAATGTAATTTGTTTCAATCAGTCGGGTTTTAGAGAAGAACACTCATGTGAGCCAGTTATACAAAGAGTGACAAATTTATGGTTGAAGAAGATAGATGAAGGGAAATTAGTTCTTGTTGTCTTTTTCGATTTTCGCCGTGCGTTTGAAACTATATGCAGAGATATACTCGTTAAAAAATTGAAAAAAATGGGGTTTGGAAATATAGTTCTAAAACGGTTTGAATCCTTTTTATAGGATAGGTTTCAAAGAGTTAAATATGGCAATGCTATATCTGAAGAATTACTTATTGAGTATGGGGTACCTCATGGAACGGTCCTTGGGCCTATACTCTTTCTATTATATATTAATGATATAGTTAAGTGTATTAGGCATTGCGAAATTACTTTGTTTGCTGATGACTCGAAGTTGTATATTTGTGATATTGAAGAGATGAATCTGAGATGATCTGAGTTCTTTGTTTTACTGGCTTTGTGATAACCATTTGAGTATGAATATCGATAAATGTAAATATATGATAGTTGGAAGTAGATATAAATTAAGTCAGATGAACTGAGATTGTATTTCTGTCAGTATAGACAACTGTGAAAAAAAAGACATTTGTCATATTTTTCGAACGACTGTCAACATTTTTTCGCAATTTTTTCTTTATATTAAACAAATTCCACGAAGAAATAATATATGGGCGATGTCAACCCAGATTATTGGGTCCATAATGATTCTAAAACATCTATAGATCATAATCGGCATCACTTGAAAGACTGAACCTGGCCATCGGGGCTCTCTCGATCTAACAGAGATGGAATTTGAGGAAATATCGCAGGTTATGTATTTTTTATTATCTCCTTAGTCCCTTTCATGACCTTGCTTGCTATGTAAAATCTTTTCTTAGATTTGTTTAGACATATAAGAAGTTTGATTGTTGAAATATTTTTCTGCTGGTTTTCTTTTTCCATTGTTACAGATTCCTGTCCCAAACCTCTCTTCCTTTCACTCTTGTTTTTGAAAACATGGAATGC
Source organism: Cryptolaemus montrouzieri (assembly GCA_013387265.2). Lineage (NCBI taxonomy): Eukaryota > Metazoa > Arthropoda > Insecta > Coleoptera > Coccinellidae > Cryptolaemus > Cryptolaemus montrouzieri. Next base: position 9,953,586 of record JABFTP020000021.1, read on the forward strand.
ATTAGAGAATGAAGCGGCTAAGCACAAAAATCTTTGGTACTCTTTATGTACACACGACACTAACACATCATAAACAGACAAGCTATTGCTAGTGCAATAGCGACAGGGAAACGAGTTTTTTCCTCAGGTTTTTTCACTCGTTTATTGAATCATATACAAGATAGTATGGTTCCCCTGTTACATTTCTGAGCTCACACTTGTGTTTTTCTGACACATACCAAAATTATAGATATAAGCACGTGTTGTAAATACAATTATTCAAATTTTTGTAAATAATCTCTCTTCAAAAAAAATATATATATATATATATATATATATATATATATATATATATATATATATATATATATATATATATATATATATATATATATATATATATATATATATATATATATATATATATATATATATATATATATATATATATATATATATAGTCATTTAACTAGTAAAACCTTTTCAGAGCTATCAACTCCTATGCAGTTCCTGTTCTTACATCTACTTTTGGAATTATTAAATGCTCAAAACTGATCTAAATGAATTACAATGTCAAACGAGGAAAATGCTTTGTAAATATCATAAGCACCACCCAAAGTCAGCTGTTCATAGATTTACACTACCTAGACATCTTGGAGGTCGTGGATTAACTGATTTGAATAATCTTCATAGTAAACAGATTTTTCATCTACGTTCCCATTTTCATGATAAACAGAGAACGTCTAAATTACATGATATTGTTGTTGTTTCATATTATAATCTAACACCTCTGAACTTGACAATGCAAAAGGTAGATTTTGATATATTTGATGATAATTCTAAAAGAAAAAGTTGGATGCAGAAGGAATCACACGGAAAGCACCCTAAAGAATTGAAAAATGATTATATTGATGAAATCGCATCGAATAAATGGTTATTTTCTGGAGAATTGTTTGCTGAAACAGAAGTCTTGGCAATTGCGATCCAGGATCAGGTTGTTTTCACGAGGAATTATAGAAAACACATCATCAAACAAAATATAAATGATTCTTGCCGTAGATGTTTCTGTTCTTCAGAAACAGTTTTTCATATATTATCATGTGCTCAGTCCTTGGTTCAACAGATTATTTAGAAAGACATAATGCCGTCGCTAATATTATTCATTTTAATCTAGGAATTAAACATGACCTAATTCCTAAAAGAAAAAATTTTACAAATATGAACCTGAGATTATTTGTGAAAATGACAAATATAAACTTTATTTCGATAAAACAATTCTTTGCAACAGAGCTGTAAAACACAATAGACCAGATATCATTCTTACTGATAAAAAGAATCAAATAACATATATAATTGATATTGCTATACCGGACACACATAATATACAAAATAAATACAATGAAAAAATTTCTAAATATATGATGCTTGGCGACGAGATTAAAAAATGTGGAAAATGAAAAAATTTTTATTCTACCAATTATTATTTCCACAACAGGTGTTATTCCTAAGAATTTTCACAAAAGTATTGAGATTTTGGGTCTGAAGAAAATTTGTTTGAACAGTTACAAAGATATAATAGTCATCAAATCTTGCAATATTCTTCGTAGGTTTCTTTCCGAAAAAATAATGAGGTAGAGTCTCTTTAGTTTATACTGCTCAGAATCTCATTTCATATTTTATTTATTTGTTTATATAAATGTAATATAATTAACTGACAATTTTGTCATATTTATATTCAGATCAGTATTCTATTTGATCGTTCACCACTTCACACAAAGAAAACTATTAATGAGTAACATTCAGTGTTACTTGACTAAGGTCCGTACACTGGATTTTCCGGGGAGAAAGCCTCTGACACTACTCGTTGGTACATTGATATCATTGTCTGATGATGCTATAGTATGTATATATTCTGGTAGATTGATATATTCTCATAACATTTAACGTTATCCTAATATATAATTATTCCAGGATATGTTTTGATTATAATCATTGCCTGGCAATGGTATTAATTACCGGGTGGTGGATTTATATTTTTTCATGAAATCAGTTTGATTGCATAAACAGATATATGGGCAACTCGTCGGGGTGAAACCCCCTATATATACTGTAAATTGGATAGATGTAGGGAACTTAAGTAACTCCGTGTAATGTTGGATGAATGCCTCACATTTTGATCCCTTGCTGGTTATATTAGAAATAAAATATCTAAAGGTAGTCTCTATTAGGTAGAATTGACAGTCTCTCAGTATGTTTGCGAGAAAATCTCTATAGAATGCAATCATACAACCTCACTGGGATTACTGTGCCACTTTATTTCTTGAATGCAGAATATCGAAATTAATAAAATTCAGATTTCACAGAATAGAGCCATGAGGTTAATTTTGAAGAGTAATAGATATACTCCCATCAATATGATGTTGAATTTCTTGAATATACTCAGTGTCAGAAAGAGATTGTTTTTCCGAACTATGGATTTCATATATAAAATGAAGAATAACACACTTTCGTCATTTTTGTGCCAAAATCTGAAATATAGAAATGAAGTCCACTCGTACGACACTAGAAATAAAAATGATTTTTATGTAAATAGCTGCCAGATGGCGAGAACTGGAAACGCCCTCTTTTATAAGGGTATAAATGAAGATAATCCAGTACCAGAAAGTATTAAAAATTGTGAGTGTCAAACTAAATTCCGGAGGTTACTTTTAATGCATATAAAGCGTACCTGATGTACAGTCAAGTGTTATTCTATTTTATTTCATTTTATTTTGTTTGTCTTTTATTCTCTTGAATCGAAAATTTTCAATAATAAGTAGATATAATAAATATTGGTTATCATAGTAAATCTTTATATATTTTGCTTTATATTATTAGCAATGCTAAATAAACGATATTTTTATTACCATTCGTCTTCTTCGCGTTCTCGACCTTTTTGGAACCCTTTATACCACCTTTGAACATTTTTTTCATAGTCTCATAACCTAAGGCTTTCTTCACCATTCTCAATGAATCAGCAAGGAAAAATCATTCAAAATTTAATGCTCAACAAATTCAGATAAAAAAATAAAAAGAATATACTTCTAGGATCTTACAAATCGAAGCGTATCTCAACCACTGAATGAATATTTTGATGTGAACCTTGGCCCAAGTTTCTTTTTTATGACTTCAATATTTCACTTAGCAGCCCAACAAAACATCTAAATTGGACCACCCTATATAATTCAACTAAGGATGTAAATCACATTTGATGAACTCTTTATATTTGAACCGTCGCAATAAATGACAAAATTAGAAAAAGCACTCTCCATACGCTATCGTAGGTTCAGAGAATCATATTCAAGTCTAACGATGAAATGTTCATTCGAATGTGATATAAGTACATCGTAAAAAATTCAAGGTGATTTAGTTAATCATTTGTTTGATTCCAATTTCCTCGTTTAATCGGCACCTAGTAGGCCGAGCGGATGCATCTAAACCCTTTTCAGTGAGCTTCGACTAAATCCTCTTCTATCCACCAGTGACATATTGGATACCAAGTTTGTGATTTCGTCTTCATTGTCGATATTCTCGTTCGCATATACAACTCAAATTCTATCGTAGTAAAGATTACGGGTTATTACGTATCATGTATCCTATTGAAACCAATAAAGTTTCTCTCTCTAATTCGACAGAGAAAGAAGCAACACAGAATGGCACATAATTTGATTTTCATTACCTGATGTAAAAATAGCTCTAATATTAGCTTAATGGAAAAGAATTTGTTAGTGCTTCGACTACATCATTGATACAATCAATATCATAAATTCATAATCAAGTGACCATTAGTTGATCGAGACAAAATATACGTTCAAGTGAAGTTCGATGTAAAATCTTCAGCGAATAAAACTAAGGCAAGGATAGTTTTATAGTAGTCGTTTATTGCATGAAATCATGGCTGCTTTTTTCGATAATATAACTATTTCCCATTTTTATTTCATTCTATTAATTTGAGATGCTGTTAGTTGGTGTATACTGAATCGATTTGTTTATCACTTATTTTATAATGATTAAGACACTGCTATAGTAAAGGAAGTAGGATCAATTTTCAATATTTAGACCATACTTTTGAGGATAATGTTTGGTTATCTCAGTTATATAAATGTATGTATATGTATCGATTTGGCCTTTATTATTTATAGGTAGGGTAATTAACCCATTTGGATCCACTGTACTCTAATGGGGGCAGTTTATAAAAATATTACTAAGAAATCTAGTTGAGATTTGATACCAAGTCAATATGAAGGACTTCTAAGATACACACTAACTTGAAGTTTATACAATAGATAGCTTCATTCAATTTCTCAAGAAACGAGGAAATCCGGAATTTCCAACCATTTGAGTTTATTGTGAGAGTTTGGGTTGACTGCTTATTGCTTATTTATACAGGGTGTTAAATAATAGTATGTCACAACTTGAGGGAGTAAATCTACGTGCAATTTTAAGAAAAAAGTTTATATAAACATAGGTCCGCAAAATCTTCGTTACGGAAATACAGGGTGATGAAATTTCCTGAAAAATTTTCTTCTCTCCTACAGTTTTGGAGATATTCAGCCCAACTTTGGACCGTTAGCTATTTTTTACAGCCTCCATCATTACACGTCCTAGATTTTAACTGAAATTCAAGTGTTATTCGTTAAATAAAACCAAAATAATAGAAATACTCGATAGGTATGCCCAAAATTTGCTTTTATTTTGATAGCTCGTCTTCTGAGACTCAACTTATACTTATTCAATATCAAACTGAAGAAAAGAACAATTAAAAACTGAATAAATTGCTAGAAGTATCCTCCACCTGCAAGAATACAGGCCTCTGTCCTTCTTCGCATATTATCACGCAATCTTTGAAATATTCTTGGGGTATTTTCAATGTGTCACAAGAGGATATTATTCTATTTCTCAATTCTTTTACAGTGTTCACTGGAGTGGTATAAACTTAACGTTCGAGATATCCCTATAAGAAACATTCCGAACTATTCAAGTCTAGGGACCTCAGAGGCCATGGTTCTGGCCCACACCGACCTATCCATCGGTTGTAGAATGTAATATTCATTAATTCCTTATCTTCTATACTAAAATATGCTGATGCCGTTATGCATAAACCACATCATGTTTCTCACCAAAATTGGCACATCCTCAGGCAATAAAGGTAACCCCTCCTCAAGAAATTGCCGATAAGCGGACCGTTTTTTAGGCAAAAAAATGGCCCTATCAAATAATTTCCAATTATTCCGACCCAGACATTTAGTGAGAATTGTTCTTGATGAGATTCTTCTATCAAGTGGGGGTTTTCCTCAGCCCAATAATGATTATTTTGAAAATTTGTGACAGCAGTTCTCGAAAAGTAAGCTTCGTCTGTGAACATTATGTCACTATCAAAATGAGCATTGTCTCTCATTTCATCTGAGAACCATCGGCAGAAATTCAGTCTTGAAGGAAAATCTCTAGGAAGTGGAGTTGAATTTGAAACGGGTACGATAAAAGTCGTAGAGAATCCTCCAAACTAGAATATGTGAAATATCCAACTGATCTCCAATGTTTCTTGTACTCACATGAGGATTCAAATCAATACTATTCAAAACTGCTTCCTCAATATCTGGAGTTCTCATAGTTTGAGTTGCACCTTTTAAATGATTGTTTGCAGTAGAAGTACCAGTTTCCCTCAACCTTCTGTGTATACTTGAAATTGTTCGCCTGTCTGGTGATACTCGATTTGGAAAGTGCACCTAATATAATCGCATAGCTTCTGTTGTGTTTCCGTCAGTGAGACCATACATGTAATGGATATCATCCAATTCGGTGTTAGTAAAATTAGCCATTTTTTCTTACAGCAATAACTTCAAAAATCTTCAAACTAATCGTTAATTTAATAAACAATTCGAGCAGACACTGGTTCAACTTCAGCAACTGTTAAAATAAATTAACAAGTGATAAAAATTAAAGCCTACTACTCATTTTTTCAATTAGAAGTGCTTTCAATTCAGCGAATGCATGCAATCGTTTAATAATTTTTTGCTCGAGGACGGTCGGAGATACGAAAAAATTACAGATGTCAAAAAAGTTTTTAAATTGAACGAAGATGGCGAAAATTGATTGCACGCTAATCAGTAGCGTATTGCAAAAAAGTTTGAAGGGGCAAAAGAAGACTCCGGAAAAGAAAACACCTTGTAGATTCTAGTTAAAATTTAGGACGTATAATCATGGAGGCTGATAATAATTGCTTGCATTCAAAATTTTGGCTGAATATCCCGAAAACTGCAGGGGTTTTGGGGAAAAAACCAATAATCCGGAAATTTCAACACCTTATAGCTCTTGCGGACCTATGTTTTTATAAACTTTTTTTCTTAAAGTTGCACGTAGATTTACTCGCTCAAATTGTGACATTCTATTATGTAACTTCCTGTATATTTTTGAGTACTATCCCTCAGAATAATGATCAATTACGGATTTTATTACAGGTATTAACCCAATGAACTCTTTCACAACAGGAGCAAGTATATTTACTTTATTTTCGCTTGTAATTGTTGTAATGAGTATTTGAAAACAAGTTGAATTCTGAAGATGTATATCCAGTTGCCGAAATTGTGAGTCGAAGTGGTAATATTTTACTAGTGTACAACAGTAATAAATACAGTCTAGTTAACCGACAACTTGCTTTAGGAGAAGTAAAATGGCGAAGTGTTAAGAAAACATGCACCTCCTACATATTCAAAATAGATGATGCTTCAGTTCGCATTTCGGGTAAGCAAAATCTTGAACATAATCACGACGTAGTTAGTGCCAATGAATTGCTTTGTCAAAAAATGAGTGATATTGTGAAGCAAAAAGGCGTAGAGGATATTTGCGAGAGAGTCGATGAAAACTCACAAAAAAGATCCTTTCTACCTAGATGTTCAATTTGTTAATAACCCCACAAAGTTAGGAAAAGAGTTAAATATAAAATTCAAAAGAATCAATCTGAAAATCAGATAAATAGGAGAAAGATCCGAAACATAGTCCTTACTTGAATTCAAAAAGAGAAGAGAATCTAGTCAATTTTACAGCAGAAGTGGAACTTCTTCTTCTTCTTCATCGTGTAGAAGGCGTAGCGCCTGTTCAGTTCCGGTTTCCCTGCAGCAGTTCTTGTGAAGTTGATTGCCAACTGTCCCGCCATCGTTTTGGTGGTCGTCCAACGGGTCTTCTTCCGTGTGGTATGTTGTTATATACGATTTTGGCTATTCTATCTGTGGTCATTCTGTTTACATGCTGGTTCCATTCTCTTCTTCTTTTTCTTACCTACCTTACAATATTGTCTGTTTTACATTTTTCCCTTATGTCGGTATTTCTCTGTCTGTCATTCAATGTGTAACCGGTTATAGTTCTTAGCGTTTTCATTTCTGTTGTTCTTAGTATCCTCTTTGTTACCGACGTTTCCGCTCTTGTTTCTGCCCCGTATGTCATAATTGCTGGCACACATGTTTTGTAGATTCTGGATTTGCATGGTATACTGAAATGTTCATTTCTCCAAATTGGTTGTTTAAGATGTCCCGATACTGCAGCTGCTTTGTTCACTTGTCTCCTCACTTCGTCTTCAAGGTATCCTGTGCTTGTTATTTTGCACCCCAAGTATTCGAATGACATGACTTGGTCTATAGTGGCGTTGTCTATTGTTAACTTGCAGCGCAGAGGTTCCTTAGCTATGGTCATGCATTTTGTCTTACTTGTTGAGAAATCCATATTGAAATTTTTTGCGCGTTTGCTAAAGGCGTATAACATTCTTTGTAGGTCGTCTTCTGATTCTTCAATGAGTACGGCGTCATCGGCATAGCATAAGATGTTAATTTTGTAGGTTCCCATGAGGTATCCTAGTCCCAAGTTTTTAACGGTCTCTACAAGTTGGTCCATAACAGTATTAAATAGTAGAGGGCTAAGACTATCACCTTGGCGGATGCCCGACGTTGTTCCTAAATGCTGCGTTAGGGTGTGGTTTGTTCGTATTTGCGTTGTTGTATTAGTGTTCAGATCTTTTATGAGTCTTATATATTTTTTGGGTACCTCTTTGTTTTCCAGTATCTTGATTACATCCTTCAGTTGGACTCTGTCGAAGGCCTTCGTTAAGTCTATGAAACAAAGATATGCTGGAGTATTATATTCAAGAGACTTTTCTACTGATTGCCTTGTTATAAATAGTTCATCGACCGTGGACCGGTTTTTTCGAAAGCCTTGTTGCTCTTCGCTGATTGGCATTGTTGACGTTATGCCATCGGTAAGAATCTTTGTGAGCAGTTTCAAAGAGGTGCTTAATAAGGTTATTCCGCTATAGTTGGCAGGATTTGTTTTGTCTCCTTTTTTAAAGATAGGCACTGTTACACTTCTTTTCCATTCTTCTGGTATTTTTCCGTGTTGAATTATGATGTTAAACAGTTTTGTGTACTCTTCTCTCATGGCTTCTCCGCCATATTTGATCATCTCATTTGTTATCTTATCTTCATTTGGAGCTTTCCTATTTTTAAGTTTACTTATTGCCATAACTACTTGCTCTTTCGTGATTGTTACCGGTTCATTTATAATGTCTCTTTCTAAGTCTTCTTCTGGGGTTCTTCTTCATATTCTGATTCGGTGTGAAGATTTTTGAAGTATTTTTCCCAGAAGTGGAACTTACTGTCAAAAATTTCCTCAATAATGATGTAGAAACTGAGGACTTGATGAAACCTTTCATAAGGAAGGAGCACTACTCAACAAAAGTAAACACAGGCGAAACGAAGGAAGGAGCTTTTAATGTTAAAGTCATGAAGTCCATTCAGAAGAAACTGAAAGAAGAAAAACTGACAATAACCAAAGCAGATAAGAGAAATTGTATTGTGATTGTCGAAACAGAAGTATACAACCAAAAGATTTTAGAATTTTCAAGTAACAATGGAATAAAATAAAAAGAGATAGCCATATCAGCATTAATCAAAGAACTGAAGAATTATTTAAAGGAGTAGAATTTGTGTTCGGTAAACAACTCGGTTCAGGAAATACAAATTTTTCTGCGTTATATGGACTCATGAAATAACATTAGAGTGATTGTATAGAAGAGATACCAATTAGACCAGTAGTAGTACATTGCAACAGTCCATCATATGAAATTGCGAAATGGTTGAATAAATATTGGAAAAAGGTAACTGGTTTCAGAATAAAACATACTATCAAAAACGCAAAAGATGTAGTAGACAAGATAAACAATACACAAGTGAATGAAGGTTACAAACTGAAAAAAATGGATATTGAAAACTTTTTACAAATATACCAACCGAGGACTTAACAAAATTTATGAAGATTGACCTTATAGACTCTGATTTGACAAATGATGAAGTGGGAGCCACCTTTGCATTGTCTGAACTATGCATGAAACAGAACCACCACTTTTTGCTGATAGGTACATGGACTGGTTTGAGGAAAATTTCATTTTTAATGTCAGGAATATTTATCGTGAGTACATTGTCTATTATCATAGATATGTTGATGATGTTCTTATAATGTGGAAGGATACAAAAAAAATTTCAGAGATTTATTGAATATTTGGATACATGCGTCAGTAAAACAAAATTCAGACTAGAGTCAGATGATGATAACTAAGTCAATTTCTTAGACTTAACAATAGAGATAATAAATGGAGCACATACTTTCAAGGTATATAAAAACCTTCACACACAAAGAGTATAATAGATGTAACTTCACAACACCACTGGTCCTATAAAACAGCAGTTTTTCAAAGCTTGATCCATAGACCTATAAATATTCCGAACAAAATTAACTATGATACTGAACTCAATGTAATCAAACACATTGCGAAAGATAATGATTATGTAGATGATTGACAGAATGTTGTGTAAGAAACTACAACAAAAATTAATAAATGAAAATTTTCCAGTTTGTGAGAAACCAAGTTATAAGTATGTTTCATTACCATATATAGGTCCAATTTTGGTTAAAATCAGTAAAATATCAGAAAAGAAAGAAAACATTCAAGTCAAATAGATCTTTAGGTGGATTGTTACTAAACAATAGAAATACTACACCTTTACTAGGTAGAGAGGGTGTATATAAGTTAACATGTGAAACTTGTGGAGCAGTTCATATAGGTCAAACAGTGATAAGTTTTCAAAAAAGAATTAGCGAACATGTGAAACCTCTAAGACTAAAGAAAAGCTCATTTCGGTAATCACCTACTAGAATTCAACCATAATTATAATCATTCAAATTATTTTAAGTCTTTGCATATATCTCATAATATTGGACTAATAGATTTTCTGGAAAAATATGAAATTTTGAATCATAATAAAAATTGTAATGTGACATTGATAAATATTCAAGTGATATTCAGAGACATACAAATCATGGATTGTTTAATTGATTAATGTTATAACCATGTCTGCTATTTTTCGAAAAAGAAGATGACTTACTATTATAAGATCTGTGACACCTTGTTCTGTGGTTAGCTGACATAACCACACTTTCCGTTTGAATTTCATTCGTTTTTGTCTTGTCATAAAAATTATGTTTAGCTCGAATTGTTCTAAGTTTTAATTCGAAATTTCAATAGGTATATGATTAAATACCATTTCAATTGGTTGTGAAATTTAGGTCCTATTGATTGGTTTTAATTTTAATATAATTGACTTCACTTGCTGAGAAAAGATTGGGGTGGTTTTTTCAAAAAGCAGAATTCGTTACGTTATTTAATATTTGTTTTTCTCGTAGTCACTGGTCTGAAGATGCTCTGATGTATAGAGAGCGAAACCATATTGAATCTTTAGGAATAAACTATAGGTACTTTTAGTTAATAACTTCATTTCACTTTAGATAACATATTTTTAAACATTTTGAGAGATGATATTTCAGAAATATCACGTGTTATCTTTTGATACATTGCGAATTTATAAATCTTTTGGAGTTATGTATACAGCTTATCTATCTTCAATTTAATGAAAAGATATATAAACAACCAAGCCGTCGTGGTGTGCCCTCTTCTAACAGATATATCCATGGCATAGGAAACAAAGTAGTTAATACTAACTTGAGGGTTGAAATTTACCTTTGAAATAAATACTTGGATGGGCATCGATAACAGGTTAATTTCATTCCTAATTCAATGTTTCATCTAGCTGGCGAACAAATCATGATTTTAATAAAAAAGCATTCAGAACCTCAGAAATAATATACTTTTATCGAGATCAAAATATTTAGTTATTTTTACTAAGAAGTAATGTTGAATATTTAATGAAATGTTGCTATTGATATTGGTCTTTTAGTTATGAAAAGTATTTGAATTAGACGAAAGCAAAAATATAAAACATCTTTCAACATTAAAAAATCAAGGAGTGTCCACAACTATATAAAAAAAGCAAGGAATGTTGAAGTCAGTCATCTGTAAATTTGAATTTTGAATCATATTTTAGTGATTTGTAAAACACTTGTGTTTCCCTAGTACAAATGGCATTAGACACTTGTAGTATTTGTATTCAAATTTACTCTTATGCAAAACCTGTCAATATTGAATATCAGGAAACTCAAACTCATTGCTAGTGACATTGTTAAACTGATCAGTTCAAATAATATTTTTCTCCCAATTTCCATTATAATTTTCCTTGTGCAATATCACTACGTTACCATATTTCACATTTTATCAGAAACTTTCTAGTCGGAAATTTGGTCTATTCCATAACAAGTTCTTCGGGATCTATTTCAAAAACTTCAAAAGGAGATGGTGGATGCCTCGATTGCAAGACCTCCATCCTTTTATACAGTGTGCAAACACAAGGATTCTTTCTAACAATTAGGTAGTTTGTTGAAAAAACGAGCGATTTTTTGTTGATTTTCTAATCAATTAATGTGTACCACATCATTGTTCTTGTTTCACTCTGTGCACTCCTAGTTTTTGGTGCAAATTTGTAAAACCTCTATACATGACGTCATATTTTTGATAGTCTCATTGAAAGTGCAAATGAACTGTGTCAGCAAACAGAAAATGAAAATTATAACTCATCCCACACTGTATATCCTTTGTACATATTATGAAAATTTGTTTGAAGTATTTCATTATTTTTATGTTGGAAGATTGATAATATCAACAAACAGTATGGAGATATAATTTTTAATTCCATTTGTTTCAAAATATTCAGTTCTTTTTAGCTCGTCTTTAAGAACAAAGGGATATGTGATTATCTAAAGATCAATGTACAAATACCTAGTAGTTCATGCTCATGGTCGATTTGAATTATTTGGATTCTGAGGCTTATGTGTGCTGGATTATGATTTATGTTATATTTATTGTGTCATTTAATGTTTGAAGCAAAAAGTTATAGCCTGATAAACCGATAATTGTGTGAATCATTTTATATTTTGTTCATACATGTTGATTTATAGTACTTTAAATTTCTCCTTCTCTGAGTATTACTTATGAGACCAAGGCGGACTTGTTTTTTGCTTGTACGAAAAAGTCGGCAATAAGATTTTCACTCGGTTTAGAATACCCTGTAGAACAATAATCAAAATACGCGCAATTATGAACAGGTAAGCTACAAATTAAGGAGGGGAAGTGCAGTAAAGCATGTTAAAGAATTTGAAGAAAAAATTACTCTTTTACGAATTAATTCGATTATAGCTTCTGAAGTAAGAATTTTAGAGGAAATTTGAAGAAGAAGAATGTTTCTGAATTTTATTTTACGCAAGATTGAATATGTTGAGAATTTCAAAACTTATAAACAATGCCTGGAAATAGCAACAGCAAAATAATTACTTTTTAATTTACATTTTGAGGTTACTCAAACTGATCTAAAAGCTTGGTTTAAAAAACATTATGATATACTAAAACGATACATAAGTTTTGCTAAAATCGGTTCGAGAGTTTGCGAACAATAAAAATTTTGGAAAAAAATTCTCACATTCAAATTGTTACACACAGAAATGGTAATTATTCAATCATTCCAACACATATAGAAAGTCACTCAATTTTTCAAACGCATTTTGAAAAATTAAAATCGGTCGATTAGAACAATTTCTCCAAACAATTACATTATATTCAATTTTCTATAATTCATAGATTTAAAGTTCTCAGATAAACGTTTCTCTAAAAATCAAATTTGAAATCTGTTAATTAGTAGTCAATTCGAGGTACAAGCCTTCGAAGTTAAACAATTAGATACTTTCTACAATGGCTTCTTTATTCCTCGATCCTTCATGGAAAAAATTATATATATATATATATATATATATATATATATATATATATATATATATATATATAATTTTTCCATGAAAGAGAATGATTATATAGATCAAATCGCATCAAATATAGATGGTTAGTATCTGGAGAATTGTTTTCTCAAACAGAAGGCTTGGCAATTGCGATCCGAGATCAAGTTGTTTTCACAACAAATTATAGAAAACACATCATGGAGCAAAATATAGATGATTCTTGTTATAGATGTTTTTGTTCTTGAGAAACAGTTTTTCCTACATTATTTGCTTGAGGTTGGTCATTCAAGAGTCGCTTGGTAACTTTCAGAAGTGTAAAATAAGAAGATATCATTCAAAAAAGATGAGTTTATGATGGAAAATATCAACAATTTTCGAGTTCATGAGAAATTCAAAAATTCTACCATCTTCAAACATTCGCGAAGAGACCAGTCAACTAGCATCGAATGGTTACTAATCATTTTCGAAATCGAGTGTTGCCTCTCTGGTTCTTAATTACTGCTAGTATAAGTCTCGGAAGCCCCTCGAATAAAATTTGGATGTACTCTTGCGTCACTAAGTTCCAAATTTCAGGAAGCAGATTTTCTAGTTGTTGGGGTGTTCTAGAAGGCATCATACGTTGCTGAATCTGCCAACCCATGTTGTCCCAAACTTGTTCTATGGGATTAAAGACGGGACTTCTGGCTGGCCATACTAAAATATCAATTTCGCAAACTACTTCAGCTACATGAGGCCGAGCATTATCATGCATATAAATGAAGTTTTTGCCAATCAATGGGTCAAAGGGTACAACATGGGGTTCAAGGATACCTGCGATGTATCTGGCCGCTATCATTCTTCCATTATTCACTAGGACTAACTCAGTTTGACTATGGAAAGAAAGGCCTCCCCACACCAATACTGAGCCCCTTCCGAAGTTTTCGGTTTGCCGAATACTACATTGCTGATATCCGTTCCCCATGTCGTCTGTATACAGGCATGCGTTTTTCATTTGATACTAGACAGAACCTAGACTCCTCGGAAAAGAGAACATTCGACCATTCTAGAATACCCCAATTTGCATGTTCCCTCGAAAACTGAAGTCTTGCAACTCGATGCTCTCTGGTGAGACGCTTGCCAGTAGAAGCCACCCTTGGTCTGATAACGTCTTCTCTGAGGCTGTTCCTAACAGATTGCAATGAAATATGCACATTCCTGCAAAAGTGCAAGTTCATTTTGTAGCATTCTAGCCGTACAGTGCCGAACTCTTAGTGCAGTTGAACGAAGCCAACGATTATCAACTGGTGTTGTTATCCGAGTTCTTCCCTGTCCCTTCTTCCATATTCCCCCGTTTCATGGTACCGATTAATTGCACTTGAATAGTGCTTTGGTTAACATTCAACAAGTAAGCCACTTAACGTTGGCTTCGCCCCTCCTTTAGATGTGTTACAATTCTTACCACTTCATGATCACTCAAATAGCTTTCAGGACGTTCAGGAGTCATTACAATAAATTCAAATATTCAGAAATCAACAAGGAATACAGAAAACTTGCATTAATAAAGCGTGAAAACTGAATAGAAATGGAATGAATACTGATGGTCAAATAAACGCATTCGTGTTTCAGACGCGTTTGAAATCATATGGAAACAAATGTTACTACATAGATAAGATTTTTTTCTGCTCATATGTCCAGAAACATATGTTGACAAAGAAACTGCGATCGATCTGCTTAATCGATTGTGGAATTCAGAATACCAGGTGATGCGACAATTTTTGCGGTGTGTGTATTTCACATAGCTGCCGTCTAGAATATCGAATTTCATCCACCCTGTACAATAGACGCTCCTTCAAAATCACAATATTTCAGAAACAACCGTCATTCACTCATTTCCTAATCTTATCCAAACAACCGATCAAAGTAAATAAACTTGTTCAAAGAAAATACAATTTGTAAATAATATACCATAAAAATTAATTTCATCAGAAGTCATGGCTAAGATTCATTGAGTCAATTCGATTCGAGACATTCAAGATGCAATTTCAAGTACCTTTTTCGAATTAATGTTTAATTACTTCTGCGTATCTTTTCACACTTCAATTTAGAAGCATTGTTCCACAGCACCTCAAGGCCAGCCACTGTATCGCTCGCACAGTTGAGTATAATAATCACAGAAGCCGGATATGCGGAAATAAGAGATTCTCCTTGTTTATGCAATTACAGAATAAAGTCCTAGGAATCCAATAATCTAACGAACAATGATATTCAAATTGCCCATGCCGGGCGAATGCAATTCAGTTGAATTTGAGGCATCCACAATACGTTATTTTCTCTCATCTTAAATTTTCATCTTTGTCGGAGACAGATACGGAGACAGTCATTATCATTTTTCTTCGGAAACTCGTTATCTCGACTCTTTCAACTGGAAGCCTTCCTCCCAGTTTTCACTTCATTACTGAAGCGGTAGATATGCAAGTTGGAAATTGGGTTACCCATTTTTATTTCCGAAAGTACCTTACTGAATCAGATAACGAAAATGTTTCAAATCAAGCAGTAAGCTTGGATACTGATTCTTTTTTTCTGCTTTCTGTATTTTTTCCTCACAAAAATTACACTGATAAACAGTAAATTAATTTTTTTTGAATTTGGGAGAATTTTACTTGGTAAAATTCCATTATCAATAATAAAAAACAAGTACTGTGTTTTAAGGAATTTTACTTAATAATTGCGATTCGTAACGCGTTTCACTACACCGTAGCTTCTTCAGACGAATGAATGTACAGAAAATAAGAATGAGAATATAAATATCAATGTTCTTGAGTGATTAAAAGCTTAAGTGGTTATTTATGACAGGTATATCCAATAAAATTAAGGAACAGATTGCTCCCCAAAGAGATTCAATAGAGGTGAAGGGCTTAAATTGACTTGTTCATTGATGAGTCTACCTGAGTGTTTGTATTTATTGATTTCTAAAGTTTCCCAAAGATCTACCTTCCAATATTTATTATCTGTATGCAAAATTTCATACTGTGGGTCGAAAGAATGATTATTTTCTAAGAGATGATTCGCGTAATTCGAACCTGATTTTTATTTGAAAAACTGCGTTTATGTTCAGATATTCTAATATTAAAATTTCTATGTGTTCTACCAATGTAGAAATTATCACAGTTATTGCAATTCAATCTATAAATACCTGATTTATTGTTTTTACCTAGTTTGGTTTTATTATTTTTATATATTTGCCTGAATTATTATTAGTTTGGAAAGCTATGTTGAAATTATTGCAACTCAAGAATGATTTCAGTTTCTCACTTTTAATGCCAACGTAGGTTAAGTTGTTGAATTTTTTTTCAATTTATCGACAAGGTAAACTTCATTCAATGCGATTCTACTTTGTGTTTTATTTAAAATATTATTTATTAGTTTGGGATTGTAACCATTATTTTTGGCTATTTGTTTAATCAAATTTAGTTCTTTGTTGAAATTTTCTGGTGATAACGGGATGTTAATCAATCTATGAATAAAACTATTGAATGCTGACATTTTATGTTGATATGGATGACACGACGAGTTATGTATTATAATATCTGTATGTGACGGCTCATGGTAAATTGCGAAAACATGTTTTCCATTTTCATTCGAAATTGTTACGTCTAAGAAATTTATCGAAATATTGCCTTCTATTTCGGTTGTGAATGTAATTTTGGGATGTAATGAATTTATATGATTTTGAAAATTTTAACTGTCTATCTGTTCCTGTGAAGCAAATAATGATATCGTCTACATAGCGATACTAATATAAACAATATTTACTGAGTGGATGATTATGAATTAAATTCTCTAAGTTATTCTTGAATATTTCTGCTAACAAAGGACTTAACGGATTGCCCATAATCAAGCCGTCTTGAATAGTATAATATTTGTTATTGAAATGGAAATAATTTTGATCTAAACAAATTTGTAATAATGAAAGAATATCTGATTTAATGATAGTAATGACATGATTCTTTTCTAATAATTCTCCAACTACGTAATACGTATCTTTCGGAGGAATGTTGGGAAATATATTCTTAACATCGAAAGAAATGAGTTTGGAATTAGGTGGTATAATAATATCTTTGATATTGCCAATATCACTGAAATCATTCTTAAGTAGCAATAATTTCAACATAGCTTTCCAAACTAATAATAATTTAGGCAAATATATAAAAATAATGAAACCAAACCAGGTAAAAACAATAAATCAGGTGTTTATAGATTGAATTGCAATGACTGTAAAAATTTCCACATTGGTAGAACACATAGAAATTTTAATATTAGAATATCGGAACATAAACGCAGTTTTTCAAAAAAAATCAGATTCAAATTACGCGAATCATCTCTTAGAAAATAATCATTCTTTCGACCCACAGTTTGAAATTTTGCATATAGATAATAAATATTGGAAGGTAGATCTTTGGGAAACCTAAGAAATCAATAAATACAAACACTCAGGTAGACTCATCTATGAACAAGTCGATTCAAGCCCTTCACCTCTATTGAATCTCTTCGGGGAGCAATCTATTCCTTAATTTTATTGAATATACCTGTCATAAATAACCACTTAAGAAGAAGCAACCCAATAAGCTTCTAATTACTCAAGAACATTTATAGTTATATTCTCATTTATATTTTCTGTATATCATTCGTCTGAAGAAGCTACGGTGTAGTGAAACGCGTTACGAATCGCAATTATTAAGTAAAATTCCTTAAAACACAGTACTTGTTTTTTATTATCAGAAAATTTATTAAACGAAATTAAGTCATATTGTCAAACAATACTACCTACCCGCATATAAACCTCATACTTAGTTTTGTTCAATCAAAACAAAACACTTTTATTTGAGATTCATACTAAGATGCTGAGAGTGTGTGTAAACCATCCTGGTAACTTCTGTTATATTTGCAGTCAACAACTGTTAAAAGTCAACGTCGTAGTTTGACACCCATGGTTAAAAACTGTAATTTTAATTATTCTGGTTTTCTGGCGGGAAATATGGACAAAACCTGTACTCCTAGTGTTTGCTGTGCACAGTGTGTCACTTTATTAACATCATGGGCTAAAGTCTATCGTCATAATCATTTCAGACTATTCCACAATAATATAAGAAACTTATCAAAAAATATTGATGATTTGAAAATTTTTTACATGAAATAAGTCATGATTATGATTGTTAAGTTTTAACTGAGACATTTTGGTCTCTGATATAGGCTTGTTCAATATTTCGGGGTACGACCTTATTTGTAACAATGGGGTACAATCGAAACGATGGTGTGGCAATTTTTATAAATAAACAATTCAGCTATACATATGAAACAGTTAAGATAGGACTGGTGAGAGGTTTAAAGATTATTGTTGGTAGTGACAATAAGAAAATTCAGATAACTGGTATATATAAATCCCCCGATATTTCAGTTGAAGAATTCAATGCTGATTTTCACGATTACTTGAAAAACGAATGTAGATATAGTAATCTCCAGATCGTGGTAGGCGACATGAATTTAAATATTCTGCAGAATAGTGAACCTGTTCTAAATTATTTGAATATATTAGCTGGAGAAAAATTCACCTCAGTGATTAATAAACCAACTAGGATGTTTAGATCATATATTAATTAAAGGCATTTATGACTATATTCCAATTATAATGAAAACTCACATAACTGACAATTTTTCCACAATTCTCTTTTTCAAAAGCGTTGTAAAAAGTTTGCCATGTTCTTGTGAGGGTGTGGTGAATGAAAAATTGATTATGTAGTTTTAAAGTCACTGTTCTCTGAGGTTGACTGGAGTGACTTTCAAACAATTCAGGATGTAGATGAATCTACAAATGTGCTCATTGATATTATAAAGGAACAGGTAAATAAAAGTTATTTCAAACCTAAAAAACGTGATAAAAAAAGAATAACATGGATAACCAACGCACTTTTGAAATCCATCAATATACGTAATGACCTCTATAAAGCATGGGAACAAAATAAAAATGCAGACTCCTGGGAAATTTTCCAAAACTATAGAAATAGGCTTAGCAAACTAATAAAATATGCGAAATCGCAATTTTACATGGATCAAGTGCGCTCCAGTGATAGCACAAAACAGATGTGGAGGGTTGTATCGGAACTATGTACAAAACCAAAAATATTAGCCATATAGATAAACTTGAAGTGGATGATAGTATAATTAAGGACCCTAAACAAATGACCTCTGTTTTTAATGAATACTTCACTAACGTAGGTAAAAATCTAGCACAAAAAATAAACGTTAAGAACAACAAAAAAATGATCGATTCTAATGAACTTGACTATAAATTTCGATTAACTCGTACAAACATAGAAGAAGTAACAAACATAGTTTTGAACTCGAAAAATAGGAAAACTAGCTATTTTGACGCAATATCAGCTGCAATATTGAACACTGGAATATTTTAGTTTCGCCAATTACGCATTTAGTGAATTTGATTCTACGTAAGGGTATATTTCTTAGTGCACTGAAAACTGCTGTAGTAAGATGATGAAAAAACGCAATGTAGTAACTACAGATCTATATCTTTGTTGTCTAATTTGTCCAAAATTGTTGAAATGGTTATTAAGGAGAGATTATCAGTATACATGACTAGAAACAACATTTCATTCGACTTTCAGTATGGATTTGGGGAAGGAAGGTCGACACAGGATGCCATCGCGAAACTAACTTAAGAAATTTATAAGGCTTTCAATGACAATAAGGTATCACTGTGTGTTTTGATTGACCTGGCTGAGGCGTTTGATACGGTGGAGCATGGCATCTTGTTAGAAAGCCTGAAACAAATTGGTTTTGGAGATGTTGAGTTAAATTTGATGAAATGCTACCTTAAAGACAGGAAACAACTTTTTTTCTATAATCAACTAGAGGCCGAATATGTTACCTGTGTAGGACATACCGGCTCTTAATCCACTCTGTTCTTCTTTTTCGAAAGGGCTGTAATCTTGTTCAATTAGGTCTTGAAGGATCCTCCCATAAACTCTGCTCATTGTACTGGTCACCGAGATACCACGGTAGCTGTTTGGATCTTTTCTACTACCCTTCTTATGAATAGACAATATGTGCGCTATTCTCCATTGCTGAGGAGGAGGGGTGTCCATTGACGCATTCACTCATCATCTTTGTCAGCATACGGTATAGTTTTTCGGTACCATTCTTCAGTAGTTCAGCTGGTATACCTCCTGGTCCCGTAACTTTACTGTTCTTCAAATTTGTGTTAGTCTTTTTCACTGTTTCTGGTGTCACTTCTACCGGCTCTCCTTCAACATTGATGTTGTGTGCTATATCTATTCTGTACTCCTGCCTGTCAAGAGTTTTTCGTAATGTTTCATCCACTCATTAAGTGTAATTACCTGAATGCAGACTTTATCTCGTTTTTCCCTGGCACTCGCTCTGATGAATCTCCAAGCGTCTGTGTCCTTTCTTCCCCCTATGTGTGTATTGACTTCTTCGCATTTTTCGTCCCATAAAAGGTTTTTCTCATTTGTAATTGTGTTTCAAACTTCGTTTCTCTTTCAATTGTACAACAACCTGTCTTCTTCGCCTTTAGTAGTTAGCCGCAAATTCAAATTCTTCTTCTCCTGTACTAATTGCTCATTTTCCTCTGTCCACCAAATCTTATTGCTCTTCTTCTTCTTGCGTTCTCCCAGAGCCTTTCTGCGGCTTTATGGATACTATCAATAATTGTCTATTGAAAAAGATATTCTGACATGAATCTATCAAACGTAACTAAACATTCATCATATGTTTAGAAATGTCACCTTCTGTATAGCAGGATATGATGGTAACACTACAGAATCGCTGTCATATATTGAAAAATTATGATTTAAGTACCCGTGATTATCAATTTTACGAAGTTATATATCTCTGAATTGAAGAAAATAAGGACCGTACTGTTCCACTAATTCGAATAATTGCTTCTGGAATCATCACAGTTTGTCATACAGCTTGGGGTACACCCTGTATACCTTTCGGCTTATTTGTCCAGTCATGTTTCCAGATTAACAGTTATCGAACATATTCCTAGGAGCAGTTTAACTATTTTCCATCATTTTTAACTTGTGAACTAGACTACAAACAAGTCTTAGCAAAATATCTATTCACGATACATTTCCAAACCGTTATTCAGTAAATCGTTTCAGTCTACACTTGTAGATTCGTATATTTATTGGATCCTCAGGGAGAAAAGAACCGTGAAATATTCAAATTTTTATTTGGTCGTGTCAAACCATTTTATCCTCTAGGGGCGGAAAGAAATATATATTTATGGTCGATTCTGGGTCCCCTCGCGTCCAGTTTGACATATATTGAATGTTTTACAGGTCATGAATTACCTATTGGGCCAGATATAACGGAAAAACTAATAAATATCGAAGCGATTGACAGTTCAAACATTTCAGTCTATGATATGTTAGTAGTACCCTTAAAATATACCATATCAAATATTCAAGAGGGAATTTATGTAGATACATTATTTATATACTCCCATTGATCCTTGAAACTTCTCAAACTATATGGATTCTTTTGATATTAATTACCTCTCAGATCAAAGAGGGATTTTAAATAATTAGGAATTGCTTCTTTGATGCTGGTATAGCACTTTCATCCAATTTCGGATGGAATACTTTCCGTAGGCATTTTCCATTAGCAATTTTAAAAGGTTTAAAATGCCTCACTTTTCTTTTCTGGACCTTCTCAAATGTGTGTAATCGTTCTTTACGCCTTTAAGCGTCTTTCAAATCAGTTATCCTTCCCCTTCTATCGAAAGTATAATTTTTCAATATATCATATCATCTGATGTAGATTACAAGAAAATGTATTTATTTATTTATTCCTTTGAATGTATAGAGAATTGGAATTTGGGAGGCTTTTACTTGGTAAAATTCCATTATCAATAATAAAAAACAAGTACTGTGTTTTAAGGAATTTTACTTAATAATTGCGATTCGTAACGCGTTTCACTACACCGTAGCTTCTTCAGACGAATGATTATGCAGAAAATGTAAATGAGAATATAACTATAAATGTTCTTGAGTAATTAAAAGCTTATTGGTCGCCTCCTCCTAAGTGGTTATTTATGACAGGTATATCCAATAAAATTAAGGAATAGATTGCTCCCGAAAAGATTCAATAGAGGTGAAGGGCTTAAATCGACTTGTTCATTGATGAGTCTACCTGAGTGTTTGTATTTATTTATTTCTAAAGTTTCCCAAAGATCTACCTTCCAATATTTATTATCTGTATGCAAAATTTCAAACTGTGGGTCGAAAGAATGATTATTTTCTAAGAGATGATTCGCGTAATTTGAATCTGATTTTTATTTGAAAAACTGCGTTTATGTTCCGATATTCTAATATTAAAATTTCTATGTGTTCTACCAATGTAGAAATTATCACAGTCATTGCAATTCAATCTATAAACACCTGATTTATTGATTTTACCTGGTTTGGTTTTATTATTTTTATATATTTGCCTAAATTATTATTAGTTTGGAAAGCTATGTTGAAATTATTGCTACTTAAGAATGATTTCAGTTTCTCACTTGTAATGCCAACGTAGGTTAAGGTGTTGAATTTTGTTTCAATTTATCGACAGGGTAAACTTCATTCAAAGCGATTCTACTTTGTTTTTTATTTAAAATATTATTTATTAGTTTGGGATTGTAACCATTATTTTTGGCTATTTGTTTAGTCAAATTCAGTTCTTTGTTGAAATTTTCTGGTGATAGCGGGATGTTAATCAATCTATGAATAAAACTATTGAATGCTGACATTTTATGTTGATATGGATGACACGACGAGTTATGTATTATAATATCTGTATGTGACGGCTTATGGTGAATTGCGAAAACATGTTTTCCATTTTCATTCGAAATTGTTACGTCTAAGAAATTTATCGAATTATTGCTTTCTATTTCGGTTGTGAATGCAATTTTTGGATGTAATGAATTTATATGATTTTCGAAAATTTTCAACTGTCTATCTGTTCCTGTGAAGCAAACAATGATATCGTCTACATAGCGATACCAGTATAAACAATATTTACTGAGTGGATGATTATGAATTAATTTCTCTAAGTTATTCATGAAAATTTCTGCTAACAAAGGACTCAACGGATTGCCCATAATCAAGCCGTCTTCAATAGTATAATATTTGTAATTGAAATGGAAATAATTTTGATCTAAACAAATTTTCAATAATGAAAGAATATCTGATTTAATGATAGTATTGACATGATTCCTTTCTAATAATTCTTCAACTAAGTAATACGTATCTTTTGGAGGAATGTTAGGAAATAGATTCTTAACATCGAAAGAAATAAGTTTGGAATTAGGTGGTATAGTGGTATCTTTGATATTGGCAATAAGTTCGTATGAATTTTTGACCGAAAATTCAGATTTAAAATTGCAATGTTTTATTAGCAAGTCGTTGAGGAATTTTGAAAGTTTGAACGAAGGTGCCGTTACATAAGAAACAACAGGTCTAATAGGGTAATTAGGTTTATGAAGTTTTATCAACGAATATAATTCGGGGATTGTGGATTGGAGTTAATGAATTTATATTTTCTTGGTCTGTAATTAATGATTTTGCTGTCGAAATTATGTTTTAACAACTTTCTGAAATTTTGCGGTAGGATCCTTAGTTGATGTTATATAGTTTCCGGCTGTTAAGAATTCTTCAGTTTTAGAAATATAATCGGTTTTACTAATCGCAATGACGGTGTTTCCTTTATCTGCTTTAGTGAATACTAAATCGTTCTTGGTACTATTTTCACGAATTGTTTTTATTATCTTATAATCGGAATTGCAATGAGGTGATAATTTCGAAAAGTCTTCTTTGATGATTTTTGCTGTTTGATGTTTGGCTAAAATATTATCTTTGGAGTTTTTGAGAATAATTTCGAGTCTATGCCTAACTGTTCAAATTTAGTTTTATTATGTTTTGGATGTAAATTATGTTTGAATCCTTTTTCTAATAGATCTTTTTGTGGTTGTGTAAAATCGGTATCAGTTAAATTAGTGAATCTTTCAAAAAATTTATGGTCTGAAAATTTATCAATTGAAGGTTTGGGTGGAGAAATTTTGAATTTAAGTGAATTCAACTTTTTCTGTTGTTGCTGAAACTTTTTATGAATTAAAATTTTGACATCGTATCTGGATTCAGAGTCTGAAATATCAAACTCAACAGGGTGCAATCTAAACAATAATTCCGTATGGATTACCTTCAAATATATGTTTGCAACGTCCCTCCTGTTGTACTGGATCTTCATATCCTCTTTGAGCCATATGCGTTAGCCTTTCTCAATTGCTCTTCTTGCTGGTCCACTGTTGTTATGTGTCTTCAACCGTATGTAATTGGGAATCAACCTGTTTTTCAAGCACATTGAGTAGAACCATATATTCTGCGTGTGAACTGCACATCTTAGTAGTATTTTGAAATACCACAAAGCCAAAAAGCCGGTATCAGCTTTCTTTAACATTTGAATTTGGGAGGCTTTTACTTGGTAAAATTCCATTATCAATAATAAAAAACAAGTACTGTGTTTTAAGGAATTTTACTTAATAATTGCGATTCGTAACGCGTTTCACTACACCGTAGCTTCTTCAGACGAATGATTATGCAGAAAAATGTAAATGAGAATATAACTATAAATGTTCTTGAGTAATTAAAAGCTTATTGGTCGCCTCCTCCTAAGTGGTTATTTATGACAGGTATATCCAATAAAATTAAGGAATAGATTGCTCCCCGAAAAGATTCAATAGAGGTGAAGGGCTTAAATCGACTTGTTCATTGATGAGTCTACCTGAGTGTTTGTATTTATTTATTTCTAAAGTTTCCCAAAGATCTACCTTCCAATATTTATTATCTGTATGCAAAATTTCAAACTGTGGGTCGAAAGAATGATTATTTTCTAAGAGATGATTCGCGTAATTTGAATCTGATTTTTATTCGAAAACTGCGTTTATGTTCCGATATTCTAATATTAAAATTTCTATGTGTTCTACCAATGTAGAAATTATCACAGTCATTGCAATTCAATCTATAAACACCTGATTTATTGTTTTTACCTGGTTTGGTTTTATTATTTTTATATATTTGCCTAAATTATTATTAGTTTGGAAAGCTATGTTGAAATTATTGCTACTTAAGAATGATTTCAGTTTCTCACTTGTAATGCCAACGTAGGTTAAGGTGTTGAATTTTTGTTTCAATTTATCGACAGGGTAAACTTCTTTCAATGCGATTCTACTTTGTTTTATATTTAAAATATTATTTATTAGTTTGGGATTGTAACCATTATTTTTGGCTATTTGTTTAATCAAATTTAGTTCTTTGTTGAAATTTTCTGGTGATAGCGGGATGTTAATCAATCTATGAATAAAACTATTGAATGCTGACATTTTATGTTGATATGGATGACACGACGAGTTATGTATTATAATATCTGTATGTGACGGCTTATGGTAGAACACATAGAAATTTTAATATTAGAATATCGGAACATAAACGCAGTTTTTCAAATGAAAAATCAGATTCAAATTACGCGAATCATCTCTTAGAAAATAATCATTTTTCGACCCACAGTTTGAAATTTTGCATACAGATAATAAATATTGAAAGGTAGATCTTTGGGAAACTTTAGAAATAAATGAATACAAACACTCAGGTAGACTCATCAATGAACGAGTCGATTTAAGCCCTTCACCTCTATTGATTCTTTTCGGGAGCAATCTATTCCTTAATTTTATTGGATATACCTGTCATAAATAACCACTTAGGAGGAGGCGACCAATAAGCTTTTAATTACTCAAGAACATTTATAGTTATATTCTCATTTACATTTTTCTGCATAATCATTCGTCTGAAGAAGCTACGGTGTAGTGAAACGCGTTACGAATCGCAATTATTAAGTAAAATTCCTTAAAACACAGTACTTGTTTTTTATTATTGTATAGAGAATTGCATTCTATCCTGGATGAAGAAAAAAGAGAGTTCAATTCAATTGCGAAATAAATCAAATCCGTTTAGCAAAATTCATGTTAACACAGTTCCCATTCCATGATTAAATCTGAACATGAAAATGCTAATTTTGAATCTCTTCGTGTCATACTCATTCATTAATAAATATGTATAAACATACGCGTTCCGATAAAACCAAAGCTACTCTATGTACAATCCGATTTAAATAGCTTCACGCGACTATTTTTTCTGATGTATATTAATTGGTCTGATATCGTGTTGCTAATGAACATGTTTGATCACGCCATTAGGGGTTGTTTGAAGTAGTGGCAAGGTCAAGGTTAGATTTATACGAAAAATTAATGGTCGAATTGCCTGAGAGGCAATCTGTCTAGGTAGGTAGGTCACGAGGTGAGGCTCTTAATTGCTGCTTTTCATAAGAACACAGAAGGTCAGCAAATTTGGAAGTTTTATTGCTGAAATCTACTCGTGGAAATTTGGGCAAAATTAAAATGTGTCAATTCAGATTGATTGCTTGAATCAAAATAAGTTTTATGAAAGTCTTTGATGGATACATTTGGGGAAGAATGCTTTATGTTAATATTGTCGTTTTGTTATGAATTGCTCGCTTCAGGAAATATCAGTGTCTAAGGTTTTTCTTCTTTTCCTAGAGTTTGGCAAATACGTTAAAAGCAAAGCGTTTCTCAATCGAAAGAGAAATCTAAAGCCTGGAGATTCAGGAAACATAGTTTTCAAAGCGAATTTTCGCAAAATTCTTTCATCGTTGATATTTAATTCATCATTTTCCACGTAAATCACTTCTATCTACCGAAAGTCGCACTCAGATCGAAATTACCCTCAAAATCTTTCATACAGAAGAATGGTTACCATTTACAAAACTCAAGCTGTCAAAATTGATATATTTCTTTAAATTATCGTAAGTAATACCACAAGAGCTCAGATTTGGCCGGATTTTTTCTTATGCTCGTTTTCGAATACTTGTAGACTTGCAGGCAATTCAACGAAAACTGGGCGACAAAATCACCAGAGCGAAACTCGAGTTATTTTGGCGATCAGGTCGACAAAAAGTAGAATCGCATTGAATGAAGTTTACCCTGTCGATAAATTGAAACAAAAATTAAACAACTCAACTTACGTTGGTATTACAAGTGAGAAACTGAAATCATTCTTGAGTAGAAATAATTTTAACATGGCTTTCCAAATTAATAATAGCTTAGGCAAATATATAAAAAACAATAGACCAATTGAGATGAAAATAATAAATCAGGTGTTTATAGATTGACTTGCAATGACTGTAATAATTTCTACATTGGTAGAACACATAGAAATTTCAATATTCGACTATTGGGACATAAACTCAGTTTTTCGAATAAAAGTCAGATTCAAATTACGCGAATCATCTCCTAGAGAATAATCACTTTTTCGACCCACAGTTTGAAATTTTAGAATCTTTGGAAAACTTTAGAAATCAACAAAAACAAACACTCAGGTCGACTCATTAAAGAACAAGTCGATTTAAGCCCTAACCTCTATTGAATCTCTTCAAGTAGCCATCTATTCCTAAATTCTATTGGATATACCTGTCATCAATAATCACTTGAGAAGAACAAAATCAATCAGCTTTTAATTACTTAAGAACATTTGTATTTATATTCTCATTTTTATCTATATATAGTTGTCATAATTTCTGTACATTCATTCGTCTGAAGAAGCTACGGTGTAGTGAAACGCGTTACAAATCACAATTATTCGTAAGTAATACCACAAGAGCTCAGATTTGGCCGTAAATACCGAAAAGTAAGTATGAGAAAACGAGCTTAGAAAAATATCCTGCCAAATCTGAGCTCGAGTGATATTTGCTGAGAAAATTCCGCGAATGACAAAACGTACAAAATGAACTTTATCAAGAAATGCATACAAACTCAACGAGAAGATTAGTTGAAATTGGAGCCCCTCGAGGCTCAATTATGGGACCTATACTATTCCTGATTTTCATTAATGAGTTCCCATAGTATAGCACTGGCTCATCTTGTACTCTATTTGCGGATGATACAGCTATCTCAGTTAGTTACAAGGAAATATCTGTGTTACGTGAGCTGTCGGGGGGTGGTTTCGCAGTCGGATGCTTTGGAATGGTTCAATGTAAATGGATTAGCATGAATGAGAAGAAGACTCAAAGTCTTTTGATAAGCTTGAAGAATGGGGCTCAGATTGACCGCAGCAAGGTTAGCAGTGTGCTGATTACAGCATAGGGCAGTCAGAATCGTTGGCGGCCTTAAATGCTTCAGATTACAGTATAGGGCACTCGATTCTTTCAATCTACATGACACCAGGAAGAAGTGATATAAGAAACCTTTCTATCAAGAAATTCAAAAGTCGAATCAAAATTATTTAACTTGAAAATCCTCCCTTTTCCTTCAATGATTTCAGAAGGATAGATTTCACTCAGAAGTATTAACAATAGTCTGACTTGTCTTTGTCTTGTGATGTCTCTAATTCATTATCAGGTGCTTCTGCTTTCATTGGTACCTGCTTTTGTCTTTTGTATTTTGAATAATGAAATTTTTATATTTTTCATACTTTTGAATTTTTCCTACTTCTATATTTTTATAACTTTATATTGACTGAATTCTCAATTGTTGTATGCCATGCCTTTATTTATTATCTAATGTGTGTAAACTGATTATGTATAAGTAAAGCACGAAATATACTATACTATAATACACTCGGAGGCAAAATTAGCGGAACACTAGAAAATTTAACCAAATTCGAAGTTTGATATTTTTCCTAATTCTCAACCGATTTAGATGATTTGTTCGGCAAGTTATAGATCAACTCTTCTGCTTCGTAAAAATTATGAGAGAAAGCAAAAAAAAATTTAGAAAAATTTTATACGGGGGCAAAACCAAAAGTGTTTTTTTTGTCAAAAATTCGTAACACCCTGTGGAATTTCGTGGTCCGAGTTGAAACGTCTGTCAAGACACATCTTCCTACAGTAACGCCCTTCTTGTTTCAGAAATTCCATTGAATCAAGAAATTGTCATTAAAATTCGTCTATCAATTTGAAATTTTCTTATTATCACTCAGGCGTGTCGAAATTGTCATTTGCGATTTTTATGTTCGAATTGCATTAGTTATTGATGACAATTTGGTTAATTTGGTGAAAATTAGGAATTCATAGGAGATAACAGTCGGTAGGTATTAAAATACACAACCGAATTCTGGGACCATTGATAAAACTTTTCATTTACACATGTGCACACCTTTTTTTATCAAATATGAAATACAACACACGTTTTTTTGTATATGACCACATTTGCACTTGTTTAAAAATGAGAGTTTTCCATTCTTTGATTTGATACAAATTCGATCGGCTGCGGTGTTTTGTGATTCTTTTACTGTTTACGATTCGAAACGGTATTTTTCATTCAGAATGAGAGATTTACCACCAACCTCAGTAGCAAGGGCAGTTGCATTGATCGAGGAAGGGCGGACCTACCGCTCCGTCGGTACCATGTTGGGTGTCTCGACGTCGGTTATCCATCGAATCTACCGACATTATAGGGAAACTATATTGTACGTGAGGAGACGAGGACAAGGAAGAAATCGGGCAACCCGCGCTATACATGACCGTTTCATCGTCAATCAAACCATAAGAAATCCTCGTCTTACTGGTCTTCAGGCACGCAACCTTTTACAAGCAGTGAATAACATTAACGTCAGTGTGATGACAGTCAGAAGACGATTAAATGAAGTTGGTCTGAGATCATACGCGCAATCAAGAGCACCAAGACTCGATAGAGCCCATCGGGTAGCAAGATTGGCGTTCGCTAGGGAGCATGTAGCATGGACAATCAATCAGTGGAGACGAGTTTTATTTAGTGATGAGAGCCGATATTGTGTGAATTTCGAGGATGGTAGAGATAGAATATGGAGGCATCGAGGGAAACGGTACAATCAAGCGAACTGCGCAGGAACTGAGCCATGCGGTGGAGGGTCAGTTATGATATGGGGTGGCATATGCTTGGGAGTACGAACAGAACTGGAGATTATTGGCAATGGATCACTTAATGCCCATCGGTATATAACAGAAATCTTGGAGCCCCATGTTGTGCCTTTTGCTCCTTACATATGGGAAAAGTTCCTTTTTATGCACGATAACGCGCGCCCTCATACTGCGCGCATAGTGATAGAATATCTCAATGAAGTTGGGATCACACGAATGGACTGGCCGTCGTGGTCACCGGATTTAAACCCGATCGAACACGTTTGGGACATTCTTGGAAGAAGGGTTCGACAACGGAATCCAGGCAACGTTGAAGAGCTGACATTGGCTTTGGTGGAAGAGTGGGACAACATACCTCAACAGATGATAGACAACATCATTGGGAGTATGCGAAATCGTATGCGCGCTGTAATAAGAGGTCGGGGGGGTCATACTCGCTACTAAAATCAAATGTTTTTTTTTGTGGGTCATCATGAACATTTTTCTCAACATGTTCATTTCATTTCACGAGTGTATCACTAGGATACACACCTGCTCTCAATTTTGGACAGGAATGATAATTATTATAGAGTGTCACACAAAAACATTCAAAAATAAATGTGCAAAATCAACGATTTTTCCAGTGTACTTCGAGTTCTCCCGGAACGTGAAATTGGCCAGTGAATTTCAAAAATTTTCATTTCGTTAGATTTCCGCTTCTCTAATTTTGATTTTAATTTTTGGCTAACCTCCGATGTTATGCACCTACTCATTATTAAAAATAAATTCTTGAAATTTGTGACTTCCGTTTCAAATTGGATATCTCTCGTAAAAATAGAGATGAATGCATAAAACAAGAAGGGCGTTACTGTAGGAAGATGTGTCTTGACAGACCATGATATTGTAGGTTTCAACTCGGACCACGAAATTCCACAGGGTGTTACAAATTTTTGACAAAATAAACACTTTTAGTTTCGCCTCTGTATGAAATTTTTTCAAATTTTTTTTCTTCTATAATTTCTACAAAGCAGAAGAGTTGATCTATAATTTTCCGAAAAAAGTATCTAAATCGGTTGAGAATTAGGAAAAATATCGGACTTCGAATTTGGTTAAATTTTCGAGTGTTCCGCTAATTTTGCCTCCGAGTGTATTTGATGGTTACTACAAAAATCCAGATATTGCTGGAATTAAGTATTGGAAATCAAACTTTATAGATTTACTTGAAATTGCTCTCACAGAAGTAGGTTTTCTCATGCTGAAGCAGATGCTGATTCAATCATCTTTTCTGCTGCGTTTAGTGCATCCCAATCTCATGATTATGTCATTATTGTAGCCGAAACATTCTTGTATTGGTCCCGGCATTAGGAACAAGACAGCCAAACATTTTCTTTATTATGCCTTCTAAATGACGCACATATGGTCAATTGTATAGGCCTTCAAGTTTTATGCATGCAAATTTCATAGCACAGAATTTGCATTTTATTCATGTTTTTCTGGTTGGATACATTAGCTGCCTATAATATGGGGAAACTCATATTTATGAAAAAAATGTAAAACTATCCTGGGCTAGCTGTTGCTACCGCACTATTTCTCAATGAGAAAGTTGATCCTTCTTTGCTCACTCTTGTTGGCGATCGATTTTTTGTATTTTTATAGGGCGGTAATGAAGATGATTCCCTAGATGGCATGCGATATAAAAAATTCTCGAAAATAGTAACTAAAAACTCATTTATTTTACCTTCACTACCACCTACCCAAAACGCAGCTCGTTTCCACAGCCTCCGAGTTTATCACCAGATACAGTAGTGGCTTGGAAAATATGAAAATCCGTAATATTGGGGCCTGAAAGAGCATAGAAATCTTTGGATGCCAATCCAAGCTTCCAAGCCTCCAGCACCCCAGATCTCTTGAAACTAATGTTTTGCCGATGCGAAGGAAATTATGGGAGCATCTGTGGCTGCAGAAAAACTGGTCTCAAATGCTCGACAGTATGCCTCCATTGATCTGGCGAAACATGTACCAATTTAATGAAAATTTCAAGATTAGTCGAAGGAAATGAATTGATAGATGAACTTCCAACAATGACTCCAATTTTAACACCCGTCATTTCCCAAACCTTCTCATTTTACGATCAATTACGTAATGAACCACAGCCTGGACCTTAAAGAAATGGAATAGAGTAGGGTAGCCGATAACTCATCAAAAATATACTCATGTGGAGGATTACATCACGGCCAAGGTTTTTGTAGATCTACTGGGGATACCACGTTAAAAAAAAGGTGCCAAAAGACTCTACCTCATAGGTGGCGGGAAAAAAAGTTATAAATAAGTTGAGTTGTAAGTATTGATGTAAAAAAAGTTATGAGTATAAAGGGATTATGAAAAAATGATCAAACGAAGTGATTCATTTCGTTTTGAGTGGATTCCCGGTCAACTTTGAGCGCTGTAATAGCTTTAAAAATAAATGAAATTAAACACAAAAATATGTGAAAATGTTCCTCAAAAGACCATCTACAAGGTAGGTCAGAAATAATTTTTCGATATAGTGAAAAAATAAAAAGTTCAGAAAAGAAAATTTTTATAAGAATTTTTTCACTTTTTTGCTTATACCTTTTGGAATTTTTCATTTACGGCAAAAAGTGCAATGAACTTATATGTAGATAAAGCAGTTTGCTACAAATTATGTAACGAAATTTTTTCGATGAGATGTATGGTTTTCGAGATATCGCGAAATATATATTTGCACCTTTTTCCCACAAACTTGGGAGTAAGCTTCTATTTACAAGCACCCCCCCCCCATATCTCCCAACAATAAAATAGCGTCCTTTGAAAAATGCAAAGCAAATGTAATATTTCATTGGACTAATCAGATTATTTTGTTTCTACTGAAATTTCCTGACACATTAATTGATATTTTGACTTCTGACGAGATGAAGCTCAAGGTCATTCCGATTACCAAGTATAACAAAAGTTTCGAATTGATTAGAAAATATGCTTTACATGAAACGTCCTACTTCCTTTTTGTCAAAATTATATCCGTTGATTTGCTGAAATATTCTTTCTGAACATTTCTGCAGATAGTAAAATAGAAAACATGAAGTTTATTTATAGTACGCTCTTATCATAATGACTCAATAAAATGACTCAATAAAAACTCTCATGATATCGTTATCGTTTTTATGTTGGTGTAGTAATATTGGTAGACTAAAATAATATTTTCATCGAAAAAGAAAGAAGGGTAATTCAATATATAATTATAATTTCGTTGATTTTCAATTTTATTATACATATACGACTAAAATTTATCTCTACCCAAACGTTTAAAAGACTATTCACCTCGAATTGACAAAATAATCATTTCGATATGGCGAATCTTGATTTTATTACTTCTAGTCAGACCAAAGTTGACGTGTTATATAAATAATAAATGACTCAATGAAGCTTGATACAAATTGGAAGTGAAAAGGTTTAGAAAACAACTTCCAAAATTGGAAAATATAAGAATTGCTATGGCTTTGGAATGGATACTTTCAAAGGAGTTCAATTCAATCACTATTTTGAAATTTTTTATCAATTTTACATTCTCAAAATCAATTCTATGGTATCCATCAAAATCATTTTAGGCAACGCTAGATTTCCCTGTACCTCCGTATTTCAAATGTGCTTCATATTTTTTCAGTCTGGTTCTAATTGATCTATGAGTTTGTCTAACATACTTTTTCCACAATCTTGTCAACTTTGATTGTACGAAAGGAAAATTTTCCCACGCATTTCAATTCTACGTGGAAAAACGCCTAAAGGATATCAAAACTATGTTTCTTCTTCAGGTTAGCGATCATTTGCCAGATTTCTTCTTAATTTTGAGCAAAGTGACAAAGTTGTTCGAGTGTAAGGCTTATCCATGCCTTGATGTTGCGGTACCTCGACATCATCCTTCAAATACCTCGTTCGTCTTCAATTTTTCCATCAATTATTATCCGAAGAAGAAAATATTTTTCTCCATGAAGAATATACCCCATATGTTTAAGTTTCCTCTTCTTCATTGATTGAAAGAGTTGGCGGTCTCTCTCCATCAGCTGCAGAAGCTCTACATCAGTTTTTGTGCTGATCCATGATATTTTGTTTGTTAGTTATTCCGCCTTTTGGCCAATGTCACGCCGTGGAATTCTGTCACCTCAGTAACCCGAGAATTTTGCCGAACCCCTTTCGTGTCGAGGGAAGGGATCTTTAATGTCCAACACATATCTGTTAGACAGGACCGACGGCTTTACAGCTCCTCCGAAAGATAGTTTTACCTGTAGTGGTACCGTATCTCCAAACAATGGGTCGAAATCCCCTCTTCCAACAAGATAATGCCCCCCTCATCGTGCAAGAGTTGTCTTGAACGTTCTTGAAGAGAATGATATCGATCTTCTACCATGGCCATCCTTCTCCCAAGATCTGAATACCATCGAGCATATGTGGGACATCCTAAAAAGAAATCTCCTGCGTCGAAACGTCTTCCATCATGAACAGGAGCTTCGATTAGCAGTTCAGGGGGCTTGGAGTGACTTAGGCCAAAATGTTATAGACAATTCAATATTGAGCATGCTGCAACGATGCCAAAGTGTCATTAATAACAGAGGTGGACCTTCTGGGTACTGCAAAATATAAGTGCTTCCATATCGTTTAGAAAATATTAGTTCAGGATTTTTTTTGTGTTTTACCAAATTTCGTCATTTTAAAATTTCAATTTTTTTTATAATAGGTGCTTTGGAGAAGTCAAATATTATTTTGTTTTCTTGAGAATACATCCTAACAGAAACAGAAAAATTTCTATAAATTCGAATCATCAAATTCATATTCTAAAGATATAGGTAAGTGTTCCCAAGACTTTTTTGAGGTGTTTACTTGCAGCCTCTCAGAGTCGATTGTAAGTAGGTTAAAAATATTGAGGTAGATCTTCAGCAGTTCAAGTTTGAGCACCCCTAGAGTAGATGAACACGTCCTACCTCATGTGCTTCATGTCCCAGCATCGTTAAATAAAAACATGCACTGGAAATAGGGCATCTCTAGTTTACAGCCCGCTTCAAAATCTAAATTCATATTCACGCATCATTGGTTCACATTTATTCAATATTCTGTTTCAATTTACCTTTAATAAGGTTTTAAGAGTATGACTAATGAGACTGACTAGTCGATAATCATTGCAGATCTTTTGGAAATTGCGAATATGACCTGTGTTATTCAATAGTATTCCAACTAACATACTGACGAATTCTGACCCAAACCTTGGATACTTGCAGTGTTACAAATTATATCCAATCTAACTTTCACATTTGAGTTTTAACGATAGACAATGTCCTCTAAGTTTTTCAAAACTTGGATGTGCCCTTGTCTTTCTAACAAACTCAGAGTTCCCTAGGCGCTTCGCTCCTTCGAGGTTCAATTTCCTGCCAATTAAAATCTTAATTCATTTGAAAAGTTCATTCCAAATGATGGAGAACGTTCGAAATAATTATGGAGTGATTACTTGTTTCTCTCTTGAGGCAGAACTGTCTTTATGAGTATTTAAATTTGAATTAAGGTAGAACTTTCTTTGCCTTTTTTCCGCCAAAACACCGAATGTTGATGAAAAATTCATTCCATAGACAGGTATGATTGAAGTTGCCTTATTTCAAGATGCTAAAAAATTCTGGGTTCTTACCTCAATACTTGTGATGAATAAAGGATGAAGCACTCACTTT
The DNA here is from genome assembly GCA_013387265.2 of Cryptolaemus montrouzieri. Classification (NCBI taxonomy): domain Eukaryota; kingdom Metazoa; phylum Arthropoda; class Insecta; order Coleoptera; family Coccinellidae; genus Cryptolaemus; species Cryptolaemus montrouzieri. The sequence goes on from JABFTP020000021.1 coordinate 9,989,555, forward strand.
TATATCCGCCTAAAGATCCTGTAAAATTTTTCTTTCGAACGTTTTTTCGTGAATGGTAACCTTCTTAAGAATTCACTTCACTTAGATAAATATGGTTTGAAGTTCGAAGTATACACTCAAATCAATTTCTTGTCAAGTGTATTATGTTGAATAACTTTAAATGGGTACCCCCGATAGTCGAAATGCCCCCACTCGCGAAATCTTTTTTTCCTTGATCACATCATTAGTGTGATGAAAAGAAAAGCTTTCATCGTAATTTTATCCCCACTCCACAACATAAAGATACGTGTATTTTCATATTTTATTTTTTTTCTCTTGATAAACAATCTCAAAAAATTATGAACATTTCTAACCACCTCACAAAACCTGCAGAATTTTTTCGGGATTAATGATTATTTTTCCTTTGAAATTTTCTTTCCTACTCTTAATGGATGTCTGGGGTAAGGCTAGTTGTTACGGCGTTTGGTTTCTCTTGTTGAAAAGTATTTCTCTGAAGTTTTTTTAGATATTTCCTATACACCCCCTCCAAAAACGCCATAACCCGTTTATTGCCTTTTAGAACGGAAAATTCAACTCTCCACATGGCTATGCCTCCAGAAACAATGGAAACAATTTAATATTTTCACATTAACCTTACTTTTTAGCACATTCAGGAATTTTTATGTAAGAAACAATATTCAACCTTCCATAGAATGTTAAATATCCTCACCCAGGAGCTGGGTTTCCGTTCCACCCTGCATATTGGGACCAATATTGTTTTGTATTTTTGTTATTGACGTCTTTGTCTTGAATACTTCTGGGGCAATAATATCCTTTGCTGATGGTACAGCTTTCCTTTACCAGAATATTTCCGGAAATCTCTCAAGGAAAAGTGTGAGGTTGACTTTGAATTGATCTTGAGTTTTCTGAGGAAGAAGGGTCTCACTTATAATCCTGAAAAGACTATATGTACCTTTTGCGAGTTATGTAACCTCATTGCCAGCTTACAATCATTGAAATATTCAATTGGAGAATGATATTATTCAAATAAGACAGACAAGATCAGTCAAGTATCTCGGGGTGGTGTTGGATTCTCATCTTGGATGGGACTCTCACGTATTATTAGTGTCAAAAAACTACGGGCTCTCTTACCTTTGTTTGAGGATATTTTTGATGTATCTGGCCTCTGTCATTCTTCCATCATTCACTCGGACTAACTCAGTTCGACCATGGAAAGAAATGCCTCCCCACACCATCACTGAGCTCCCTCCGAAGTTCGGTTTGCCGGATATTGCATTGCTGATACCGTTACCCAGGTCGTTTGTATACAGGCGTGCGTCTATTCTTTGATACTAGACAGAACCTGGACTCGTCGGAAAAGAGAACATTCGATCATTCTGGAATATCCCAATTTGCATGTTCTCTCGCAAACTGAAGTCTTGCAACTCGATGCTCTCTGGCGAGACGCGGGCCGGTAGAAGCCACCTTTGGTCTGATGTCGTCTTCTCTGAGCCTGTTCCTAACAGTTTTCAATGCAATATGCACATTTGCTGGAAGCGCAAGTTCATTTTGTAGCATTCTAGTCGTACAGTGACGAACTCTTAGTGTAGTTAAACGAAGCCAACGATCATCAACTGGTGCTGTTATCAGATTTCTTCTCTGTCCAGTCCTTCTTCCATATTCCTCTGTTTCCCCCATGGTACCGATTAATTGATTTTGAAATAGTGCTTTGGTTAACATCAACAAGTTAGCCACGTAACGTTTTCTTCTCCCCTCCTCTAGGAGTGTTTCATGATCACTCAAATAGCAACCAGGACGTTCAGCAGCCACTACAATAAATTCAGAGATTCTAAAATCAACAAGAAACACAGAAAACTTGCATAAATTTAGCGTGAAAACTAAAGGGAAATTGAATAAAAACTGATAGTTAAATAAACTCATTCTTGTTTCAGACGTGTTTGAGATCATATGGAAACTAAAAGATGAGATTTTTTCCTTATATGTCCAAAAACGTATGTTGACAAAGAAACTGCGATCGAGCTACTTAATCGATTGTGGAATTTAGAATACCAGGTGATTCAACAATTTTTGTGTTGTGTGTATTTTCCACGAGTTGAAGTGAAAACTCAACATGGTGGTAAATTGGAAAATGTTTAACGTTTTCTAGTTCAGTGGTGCATCCTCTATTCGACTCTATCATATAAAAACAGTTTCTCTAGTTCTTTGGCAATGAAAAACAACGAATTCAATGAAACAATTTATTCAGTAAAACAAAACTTGACTTATTTCTTTTCTATATAAACGTTATTGTATAAAACCGACTTCCTTCTAAAAGTTCCCTTTATAAAAATACAAATCTGATCGAAAATAAAGTTCAAACGGCATAGAAGGTTTGCGAAGAACAAACCACACTAATTCCTTAGTTTATGAAAATATTTACTTTCCATTTCTGATTGAAAGGATTCATCCGCATAAACGTCCCTTTGTTCTCCGTCGTTCCATATTGTAGACTCGGGAAGAACTTCGAGGGCCATCGATACTGAATTGCTTTTCCTACCAGGTTACAATACTCTCCGTGATTGGACCTTCAATTTTTTGAATTCTTTCAATTCAGAAGGCGATTGGGGTATTTTTCTTCGAGCTGATAGATACATTTATCTGCTGAAGGAAATGGAGGAAAGAATCGGTTTTTTTATTGCAAGCAAAATTAATCTTAGCTTTTATACTTTTATTATCTTCATTCCAACGAAAATGCTTTCATTGTTGGGGATTCATAATAATAATTTTGTGCAAATCTTGATTCAATGAAACCAGTCAGATTAATGTCGGAGTAAAATTTTCTAACAATGAAAATAAGGTATAAATGGGAAGCACTTTCAAAAGAATATCGGAAAATGCGGAAAATTGCAGAAACCATTTCGTTGAGAATTCATAGCAAATGAAAGAAACGAAATATACATTTGTTCCATCAGCAGTTTCTAGTAGAAATGTAGGGTCTTCCATCAGCAGGTTTCGTTTTGAATTTGCCGCCATTTCTGAACTCTCATTTCATGGTGATTTGACAAGTGAACACTAGGAAAATTTCAATCATCATCATCATCTTCACTTGCACAACGCATGGAAATAGTGAAAATTTGCTATAATACCAGTGACAATTTTGCGACAATAATTCAACAAGTTCGAACTGCTTTTGGTCATCATCAAGCAGCTACTCGGCCATCTGTACTGAATTGAATCCACAAGTTTGAACGTTGCGGACAAGTTAGTGATCTGCAGCATCGAACACATGTTCATCTGACCTGGTCAGCTGAACATCGACGCTGCAGCTGATAGAGTGGCTGAAAAGAAAAATCTGTCAATGTCGAGACGATCAGGGGAATTGGGCATTTCCCCCACCAATTTGCACCGTATTTTGCATCTTGATCTGCATCCCCATCCTTGTGAAGTGTAGCTAACACAAAAACTGAAGTCAGGTGACCACGAACAATACCCTATATTTGCTGATTGGGAACTGGAAATGCATAGTCGAGATCCTGCTTTTCTGAACCGAATTATTCTGAGTGATAAGTCCCATTTTCAACTGCCTGGATATGTCAATCTAAAGAAACGGCCACATTTTGGTAACCGAAAACCCAGAGAAAAAACTTGAACACCTCTTCACCCAGAACGAGTGACTGTTCGGTGCGATTTTAGGTCGAGAGTTGTCATCGGGCCACATTTTTTCGAAGATGGTGCATTGAATGGAAACCGTTACAGAACGATGCTGACCGCCTTTTTTCGGTTCAAAGTGGATACTATTGGCTAGCAGCGTGTTTATTTTCAACACGATGGCGCTATGTGCCACACAGCTGGTAAAACAAAGGCTCCATTGCAACATTCCTAAAGGTGTGATCTCTCGTAATGGAACCGTTAACTGGCCCCCTAGATCATATAATTCAACACTATTAGACATTTCTCTTCAGGGTTTCGTCAGAGATAACAATGATGCCAATGCTCCTGCAAGAATTGAGGCACTCCAAGACAATATTCGAGCTATCATACGCGATATACCACCGCAATTTCACGAAAATGTAATGAAAAATTAGACATTGAAAATGAAATCTGCCGATTGAAGACCCTTTATTTCAAGAGTTAACCAAATGAGTTTTATAAAACTCTACAGGGGTTTTCGGAAATGTACTCGCATACTATAGAATTATTGATATTCTTCCACTTCTGGCCTCGTCGGAAGTAGATCCCTTTTGTCTAAATTCAATAGGTTTTCATTTTCAATAGAATAAAACTATGGTATTTTAGATTTTAACTATACTAACAAAACTATAATCGGTTTCACCACACTGTGGCTTCATCAGATGGATACAAACTAATGAACAGAGTTATTCCGTATATATTAGTCTTATTTCTTACTTAATATTACAACAGGTAGAAATACAAGGGGTTTGTTGGAAAACCCATAGGAGTTGCTTACTTTATGAATTGAAAAGATTGAGTAAAGGGAAGGACTTAGATCGAATTGACTATTAAGTAACCTACCTGAATTATTTTTATTGTTAATCTCCAAAATTTCCCATAGATTGAGTTTTTGTCTATTATTTTCATTGTGTAAAATTTTGAAATTATCATTGAAGTTATGGCTTTCTTCGAGTAAGTAATTAGAATAACGGAAATCTGATTAATGATAATTGAAACTACGTTTATGCTTGAATAATCTAACTTTGAAATTTCTGAAAGTTCTGCCGAAATAAATTTTATTACAATCCCGCAAGACAGTTTATAAACACCGAATTCATAACCTTTATCAATTGTAGATTTGCTCTTTTATAAAATTATTTTGTACCATTGGGATATTAATGAGTCTATGTACTATACTATTGTAAGAAGCTAACTTATGTGGACAAGGATGTGTGGATGAGCTCTGAATAGTAATATCTGTATGCGATGGCTTATGAAAATAGAAAAATCATGTTTGCCGTTAATTTTAGTAATAGTTAAATCCAGAAAGTTAATGGAGTTTTATGTTTATATCTCTAACCTGAATTTAATATTATCCTGAATTTTGTCAATAAATGTTTTAAGTTACTCTAATTGTCTGTTTGTGCCACTGGCAACAAATGATATTGGCGACATGTCTAAACCAATAAATAAAGTATTTGAATAACGGATGTTCTTGAATAGTTTTTTCAATATTATCCATGAAAATTTCAGCGAGTAGAGGGCTCAGAGGATTACCCATGATTAAACCTTTTTTACTATTATATAATACTCCATTGAAGTTAAAATAGTTTTGCCCTAAACAAATTTCTAAAAGGTGTTGGATTTCTGATTGAGTTACCGGATTGACTTTATTAATTTGAAGAGCGTTTCACTGTATCACTAGGTGGAACACTAGGGAAGAGATTTACTACATCCCACGCCATAAGTTTAGCGTTCGGTGGTAGGATAGTGTGCTGAATTTTATTTATTAGGACTGAAGAGTTTCTTATTGAGAATGTAGGTTCAAAATTAGCGTCTTTAAGAAAGCGTGAAAGTTTTGCATCTGGAGCTTGAAAACATGAAACTACTGGTCTAATGTGATGCCCTGTTTTATGGAGTTTGAGGAAGGAGTAAAGTTTTGGTGATTGCGGGTTGTCAATTAAAAGTTTATATATTTGGTTGGTAGGTGCTATAGACTTGGCATACTCTTAAGCGTTTTTTACTATGGATTGAAATTTATTAGTTGGATTTTAATCAATTTTGTCATAACTACCTGATTCAATGAAATTTTAGGTTTTCAATAAATAATCTGCTTTATTTAAGGCTATGCCTGTATGACCTTCGTCTACTTTGGTGAATATGACTTAGATATAATGGACTCTAAAGTTGAATTGTCGAATTTCTTAAGTTGAAAACTATTGAACTCGCTTTGAAGTAGTATCGGTGATGAGTGTATTAGGTGTTTGGCTTGCGATGAATAATTTAGGGCTAATTCGGTTTCAATTCATAGCAGATCGAAATGGAGATGAACGTTATTCGACTCTTAATTGTATTTAAAACCCTTTTCTAGAAATGAAACTTCATCTTCGGAAAAATTAGCATCTGAAAGATTACTGAACCTATCATAAAATTGGTGATCGGAAAATTTGGAGTAGATTTTTGTTTCAGGTTTATTACTCAATTTATCTAATTTACGCAACTGAATTTTATACTTTTTATGAATTAATGAATGAACTTTGAATCTTGTTACGGAATCTAAAATGTCAAATTCTAATGAATGCAATCTATGAAGCAACTCCGAATGGATTACTTAAAAAAGATGTTTTAGTTGTCTGTATTGGAACTTGATGTCTATCTTCAACCATTTCTTTTTGCCTTGTAGTACTTCGTTTCGGGCTGCGGGGCTGATATTGTGTCTTTAATTCCATATATTTCGGAAATACTTCGTACTTGAAAGAACTAGATAGGAACCAGATATTTTGTGTGTTGGTCGCTCATCTTAGAATTAGCTTGAAATACCAATAGACGGAAAAGCTTGTCTCAGCTTCTTTCAATAATTTGATTGAGGAGGTCGTTACTTGATAAAATCGATATTCATATTTTCAATGAAATAAAACTATGGTATTGAGATTTTCACTTTATTATATATCATTCAAGATGCAATTCGGATCTGTTTCATTGCAATCGCTCAACAATTGTTGGAGTTACATCTTGGGGCGTTTTCCATGGAACACTCGATTTACCTTTTTTTTATTCAACATGAACAAAGTAAGGTTAGATTTATTATATATTTAGGGTTATTACTAAACAAACTTCTGTTTTGAATGAAAATTTCAACTTGGGCCATAGATTTCTTCAACGTGTGTGTTCGAACAATCAGATATTGAATATCTGAAAAAGACTTTAATTGTTCCAATTATCCGAACCGGAAAACCACCATATCTCCTGTGTGGCAAATCGGTTTTCCTCCACGTATACTGTTCCTAGAACGAAGCGTTCCACAATCCATCTATTCGATGATTATAAATCACTAAACAATTTATAACTTCGAGCAGAATCTGACTTTCATTTAGCGAAATGTATTGTATGCACGAATATCGTTTTCTGTGAACATGCCATCACGTGACTTTCGTTTCGGTCTTTGCCATGAAATATATCATTTTAACGGGAACATATGAGAACGAAGTGCCGGTCGTATGGAAGCTACTGTGAAATTATTTCACTTCCTGCATCCTATTGAGGTAATCGATTGCGCAAATATTTGTATCGAAATTTTTGGAATGATTATGACGACTTAGTTGGCGCTGTATTACATTAAAAACATTGTACACCTCTCCACTAAAACCTGATTCCAAAACTTCGTCAACTCAGTTGGCACCACATCTACTTCAGCCATACAACTGATACTGGGCCTTGCTTCTGTCTACCTGGTTATTATAGGACAGCTTGAATGGCTAAAGATTCCATCACCTTTGAAATGGAATGAAACCGGGGACAACGAGATGCTGAGTATGAAGTCTAATATATGAATACCCAAAACCAACATGAAGCTGCCATTGCCGATCATTATTTCTTGCAAACATGAATTGACAAGCTCCAAATACGTCTACTTGAAGGCCCCTATTGTTCCACGGACGATACCGAAACTGCAAAAGGTGTATATGGTGGGATACTTCCAAGGAACAGTCGACCTCTTTTGGCGGGCTTGCGACTGTATTTCAAGCAGAAATATTCACCATTGACCACTATGCTAAGCAGAGTATTAACAGGTAAGTCAATAAAAATCATCACTGATAGTCAAGCTGCACTGAAGCCATTGCCATGTGACACCTGCACGTAACTTATGGTGCGAAAATCTCTGTCAACACTCGCAAAGTAAGAGAAAGGAATATGCTCCGTTTGATGTGGATACCTAGTACTTAGGCATTGTGGACAATGGCTGACTTATTAACTGCTAGAGGAACAGGCTTAGGATGCATCGGACCGGAGCCGAGGCTCAGAATTTCCCTGGACACTGCAAGGATGGGAAATAACCGATGGTTGAACCTGAAGGTATAGCAGCACTGGCTGAGCCTAACAGGTCTTTGAGTTTGACTTGAGTCAAACTCTTCAGTCTGGACCTCAGAGTTCAAACTGCCATATCAACAAACCACTGTTGCCTCAGAAATCACGTAAATAGGTAAGGATCGATTTGAGACTCTTCTTCTGGACTATGTGAAGAAGAGGTAGAATCAACGGAACACGTTATGTGAGCCTACACAGCTGGGTACATAGCCAGGCAGGAGTAAATTGGATTTGAAAAACTGAAGTTCACTGAGCTTATTAAGCTCTCACTCACTAAGCTTATATCCTTCACGAGAAGATGTAGCTTGTTGGTGACATTTGGGACAGAACGTACCATAATAGACCACTAGTTCGCAGGGACCGGGCTATAAGGCAGCCTTTTCTCATTATCTGTATCCTGTATTTCTAAGTTTGCATCATCAAGTAAAATAAATCTAATACTGCATGGTTTACATCATTTATCATAATCTATCTCTGACCAGACGCTTTCGAGGAACCATCGTCATGATTGTTAACAAAATTGAATTAAAGGAACGGTAAGAAAATTACAAAAGACTGAAGATAAAAAATAATTCAAGACAGGTGTAACAAAATTGACTTCTACTGGTTAAGCCCAGAGAAGAATGAGCAATGAGACTCTAATTCAATATTTGTCACTGAGGTCTTGGAAGAAAGGTCAAGGAAGTTTTGCTCAGATATTCAATTACATATTATAGTTATGGTAAACAATGACAACAAATGCTTCTTTCTTTATATATACAGTTAATGTGACTTACCTTGGTGAAATAGATGAGGTAGAGTCCCCAATCACTTAGGGAGTTCAAATCCAAAAAGTTCTTGTATTTTACTGCTGCATATGGGGGTAAACCTCTATTTCAGCTTCGGATTAATCTGGATATCTGGAAGTTATATCTCAACCTCTGAGCTCCACCTACGAATTTCCATCTACGACTCACCACCTAAGAATCTCCACCTAGGAATCTCTATCTACAACTCTCCACCTAGGACCTATATTTTTTGATATAGGTCACTACACAGTATTCAAGATGAAGATATATCTCTAATTTTCACTAGAGAACTTTCATATAAATTTTTGAATTTGGGAGGCTTTTACTTGGTAAAATTCCATTATCAATAATAAAAAACAAGTACTGTGTTTTAAGGAATTTTACTTAATAATTGCGATTCGTAACGCGTTTCACTACACCGTAGCTTCTTCAGACGAATGATTATGCAGAAAAATGTAAATGAGAATATAACTATAAATGTTCTTGAGTAATTAAAAGCTTATTGGTCGGCTCCTCCTAAGTGGTTATTTATGGCAGGTATATCCAATAAAATTAAGGAATAGATTGCTCCCCGAAAAGATTCAATAGAGGTGAAGGGCTTAAATCGACTTGTTCATTGATGAGTCTACCTGAGTGTTTGTATTTATTTATTTCTAAAGTTTCCCAAAGATCCACCTTCCAATATTTATTATCTGTATGCAAAATTTCAAACTGTGGATCGAAAGAATGATTATTTTCTAAGAGATGATTGGCGTAATTTGAATCTGATTTTTATTTGAAAAACTGCGTTTATGTTCCGATATTCTAATATTGAAATTTCTATGTGTTCTACCAATGTAGAAATTATCACAGTCATTGCAATTCAATCTATAAACACCTGATTTATTGTTTTTACCTGGTTTGGTTTTATTATTTTTATATATTTGCCTAAATTATTATTAGTTTGGAAAGCTATGTTGAAATTATTGCTACTTAAGAATGATTTCAGTTTCTCACTTGTAATGCCAACGTAGGTTAAGGTGTTGAATTTTTGTTTCAATTTATCGACAGGGTAAACTTCATTCAATGCGATTCTACTTTGTTTTTATTTAAAATATTATTTATTAGTTTGGGATTGTAACCATTATTTTTGGCTATTTGTTTAATCAAATTTAGTTCTTTGTTGAAATTTTCTGGTGATAGCGGGATGTTAATCAATCTATGAATAAAACTATTGAATGCTGACATTTTATGTTGATATGGATGACACGACGAGTTATGTATTATAATATCTGTATGTGACGGCTTATGGTAAATTGCGAAAACATGTTTTCCATTTTCATTCGAAATTGTTACGTCTAAGAAATTTATCGAATTATTGCTTTCTATTTCGGTTGTGAATGCAATTTTTGGATGTAATGAATTTATATGATTTTCGAAAATTTTCAACTGTCTATCTGTTCCTGAGAAGCAAATAATGATATCGTCTACATAGCGATACCAGTATAAACAATATTTACTGAGTGGATGATTATGAATTAATTTCTCTAAGTTATTCATGAATATTTCTGCTAACAAAGGACTTACGAACTTATTGCCAATATCAAAGATACCACTATACCACCTAATTCCAAACTCATTTCTTTCGATGTTAAGAATCTATTTCCCAACATTCCTCCGAAAGATACGTATTACTTAGTTGAAGAATTATTAGAAAAGAATCATGTCAATACTATCATTAAATCAGATATTCTTTCATTATTACAAATTTGTTTAGATCAAAATTATTTCCATTTCAATAACAAATATTATACTATTGAAGACGGCTTGATTATGGGCAATCCGTTAAGTCCTTTGTTAGCAGAAATATTCATGAATAACTTAGAGAAATTAATTCATAATCATCCACCCAGTAACTATTGTTTATACTGGAATCGCTATGTAGACGATATCATTATTTGCTTCACAGGAACAGATACAGTTGAAAATTTTCGAAAATCATATAAATTCATTACATCCAAAAATTGTATTCACAACCGAAATAGAAAGCAATAATTCGATAAATTTCTTAGACGTAACAATTTCGAATGGAAATGGAAAACATGTTTTCGCAATTTACCATAAGCCGTCACATACAGATATTATAATACATAACTCGTCGTGTCATCCATATCAACATAAAATGTCAGCATTCAATAGTTTTATTCATAGATTGATTAACATCCCGTTATCACCAGAAAATTTCAACAAAGAACTAAATTTGATTAAACAAATAGCCAAAAATAATGGTTACAATCCCAAACTAATAAATAATATTTTAAATAAAAACAAAGTAGAATCGCATTGAATGAAGTTTACCCTGTCGATAAATTGAAACAAAAATTCAACACCTTAACCTACGTTGGCATTACAAGTGAGAAACTGAAATCATTCTTAAGTAGCAATAATTTCAACATAGCTTTCCAAACTAATAATAATTTAGGCAAATATATAAAAATAATAAAACCAAACCAGGTAAAAACAATAAATCAGGTGTTTATAGATTGAATTGCAATGACTGTGATAATTTCTACATTGGTAGAACACATAGAAATTTTAATATTAGAATATCGGAACATAAACGCAGTGTTTCAAATAAAAATCAGATTCAAATTACGCGAATCATCTCTTAGAAAATAATCATTCTTTCGATCCACAGTTTGAAATTTTGCATACAGATAATAAATATTGGAAGGTAGATCTTTGGGAAACTTTAGAAATAAATAAATACAAACACTCAGGTAGACTCATCAATGAACAAGTCGATTTAAGCCCTTCACCTCTATTGAATCTTGTCGGGGAGCAATCTATTCCTTAATTTACTCAAGAACATTTATAGTTATATTCTCATTTACATTTTTCTGCATAATCATTCGTCTGAAGAAGCTACGGTGTAGTGAAACGCGTTACGAATCGCAATTATTAAGTAAAATTCCTTAAAACACAGTACTTGTTTTTTATTATTCATATAAATTAATTATTTCGAATACAATCAACGATGATTTTCAAGTCCAACTGATTGGTCCAAAGGTAGGTAAAGAAAAGAAAGCAAAATAGAGATTCTGAAGCGAAGCTGGTAGAATATATCATCTGATAGCCGAATTATGTGTATCAGACTGCTAACCAGTGGCGTCACACAGATGGAGGGCTGACGTTATTTTAGCACGTTCAGATTTTTCGAACACGCCATTAATGCGCGTGTCTAATCTAAAACACTGTAGATAACACTGAACGGTATCGGAGTTTTGTCTTTGTTTATTGTTGTGTTACTTGCATTCCATTATGTGGTCACTTTCGAAAGCGTGCAATAAACTCGCCTTTATCATTTTTTGATGAAGTTTACATTCTCGAATTTCTTTCTGTGGTTTAGATAAAAAACATATTGGGCAACGCTGAATATGTCAGTATTTTAAATGCGCTTGTATTTTTCGAATGTGGTATTGGTTGATCATTCAGTTTGTCAAGGATACTTTTTTCCATAATCTCATCACTTATTTCATGTATGTCATTCTTTCATCGCTTAAAAGAAGAGCTTTAGTATGAGCAGATGGGCGGGACTGTACTAGTTCTATTACCAAACAATATTGTAAAAATTCTTGTTGCTAAGTTGGCATAACAGTTTTCTTTACTCACGCGAAGTTTGAACGCGATTTGTCATTTAGTTTGTTATAGTATCAGTTCTCACAAGTGTGTTTTCCGAATATTGAATAAGATCGAAAATATATGTTTTTTGACAGATGAAAGTGCTTTCACAGCTGCATTGTCCATCACTGTTGCTTGCTTTACTTCAACACATGAAAATTCTCACATTCACAAAGTTCGCATATTGAATTATTGTAAGAAATACTACCAGGTTTTTGTTTGTATATTATGCGTCCAGCTAAGTGATATCAATTTATTTTCGCATGGATAACGGGTACGACAATATCATAGACAAATCAATAGCTGTAAAACAACATAAATCATTATTTTCAAGCTGACCCTTCAGATTCATGAAGCAATAAAATATCACAAGATAAATTATGTCCCACTAAAAAGTATTAAAGTTTCCCATAGATTGAAACTGAATAGAATCAACACAACGTGTATGAATAAGGAAAATCTGTGTTCACTCTTGGTTAATAGCAAAGATCGACCAGATACAGTTGAAAAAAAGCATTATATATGAATTATATTGTAACGATTGTCCTAATAGTTATATAGGTCTAACTGGTCGTTCTGTCAGTATTAAAGTAGTCGAGCATTCCTAATGAATTAACAACAATTTTTTCAGATCACTGTATAACAACCCAATATATTCTGCAGGAAATGAAACAAGAGATTAGATTAATTTGAAATCGTTGAAATTTCATCAGCTCGCAAACATCTAACATTAAATAACGCCCATCTTGATTTCCGCCCCACTTCATATATTATATTTTGTCTAACTTAAACCTAGTGTTTTTTCTTCAGTTGTTCAATTATTTAGTAAAAATATTTCACCAAATGAGACTTCTAAATCTATTTCTAGGAACTTTCTCCTACAAAAAGCTTTCTACAATATCGTTATTGTTTCATGCAGCAACGTCAAACTTTGTACCAAGTTTCGGTTTTATCGGTTGGGACACGGAAAATCCGGTTAGACTTGGACAGCTAGTCGATCGCACTCTGGTCCATGTCGATGTATATCCGTTTCCGTTTTGACGTTAATTGTATCTGGTGCAATATCATATCTTGCATGGCTGAAGGGCAGAGAGACCGCATCGTACATTTCCAGCTGATGAATTATTATCTGTTGCATTTATGATTTATTTCCGATTAGTTTGGTTTGTTATTTTGTGATGGAGACTGTTTGCGATATGATTCAATTTTGAATAAAACTTATAAATGACTCAATTGTATTCGTTTCGGTCTTCATCATACTTAAGCCATAGTAACGATATACAAGGTGTTTCAAGTGTGCAATCAAACTAGCGTTTTTGCGACGCCGATGTACGCATATAGATGACTTAGACAGATGTAAATCTCAGCAATATGGATTGGTGGTATATGTCAAACATATATATTAGGGAACTGCTGGGTTGACACGAATTATCTTCCTAAACTTCTTCAATATGTACTTTGACGCCTACTTCATTGTGTAACTCTTGAAAAACCTCTTTTGGTTTGAACTATAAAAATAATTTTTTGAAGATTGATTTTCAGATAACCATTTTGAAATATACTTGAATGAATTGAACGAAAATATGATGCTATACTACATCAAGAAATTACCGCACAATATTTTGAATTTAATTTTTCGAAGGAATTAATTATTAACACATACTCTCCCCATCAGAAATAAAATGAAAGAAATGAATTGAGATTTTATGATAAACCATCTCATATTGATAAGAGCTGTTGTTGATCAACTTTTCCCATTAGCAGTTCTTGAAAGTTGAAAATTTCGGCAATAATGCAACTCGAATCACTAAGTTGGACACCAGCAGAATGAGCTCAATAAATGGAGATAGATGATCTAGGTTGTACTGTTTCCAGAATGATCAGCAGTTACAGCGAGGCTGGTTATTATCAAAGCAGATCTGGGCATGGACGACCTATAGCAACAACGTCGATTATGTCCATTATTCAAGGCACCATCAAACGCGGCTTCGACAGAACAGTGGACTGCGAATTAGCATTGAAACCATACGACAATGTCTCATAGAAACCATACAAAAAAGTCTCAGGAAATTTGGTTTAAGATTTCATGTCACAGCTCGAGGTCTAGCTCTAACCATAGCGCATCAAAAAGCCTGATTGAATTATGCCAAGTCACATGTCAGTTGGTTAGAACCTGACTAAAACAGAATTTTGTTTACAGATTAGTAAAGCATTTGTCTTCTTCATTGCAATCGACGAGTACAAACGTTGAAAAGAGAGATATACCTAGTGCAACCACTACGAAGAATCAATTATGGAGTCTTTGAATAGCCGCCCTTTTCGATTCATCTCAAATAATGGAACACTGAATTCTAAGAGGTACATATTTCACAAGAACACAATGTACCTTTTGCTGAAAATTTGTACGAAAACTTTTTGTTTATTCATGATAACGCCATATTTACCTCACCAATCTCATATCGTTAGGAACTTCTTTCAAGATCACGATATCACTGGTAAAATGGAATGGAGTGGCATGTTAGTCCAAATATCAATCCAATTGAACATATCTGGGAAATTTTTATTTAATAATTAAGAAGCCAGTAAAACCATCCAGTTACGGTGAATGAAGTTCGGAATAGACTTATCGAAATTTAGAACAAAGTGGTTCAGGATGCTATAAAGTCATTTAATATGAATCGTGGATGCCATGCATCAATTCTTGTCAGGGGTGGAAATAACCAATATTAGCAGGATTTTGAGAAACTATAATATGTTTCAGACAATGCAATACCTTGCAAGTGCAAACATGAAAAAAGGACAATATTTATGTTTATTACCTGAATGTGCGAAATGTTGTAGTTCATAACTTAACAGTTTAGTGATTGATGTATTCCATTGTATCAGCTTACGATTTTTTTCTGAAATGGCTAGAACAATGTATAGAACTAAAGTTTACAAATTAGAATATCTATGGTTAGCATCGCTCAGTAGAAACTAGTTATTAGTCTGGAGTACTGATAGCAGTTTATAAGGATTTCACTTCCCAGCAAGACTTCTCTTTTGAAGGCCTATTTGTTTCGGTCAGTTCTGGTATAAATGATTATTGTTTGGCACAGTATATGTTCCTCCCTCGTCCAGCATGAACCTGAAAATCACTGTTCTAAATTTGAACGTTTTGAAACCAGATTTCATGTTTCTCGCCAACGATCTAAATCTAGGTTCCATACAATGATGAACATGGTTGTTTTGAGTCATACTGGAAAGTCATCATGCAGTCTTATCTTCTCATGTTCTTTTTCGTTCTACTAATAGGGACCATTCGGAATTCTAGTATGGCCTCAGGTTTCAGTGCAAGTTAAAGGCTTATGCATGTTAACATATTATGTACAAATGACAGGAGTTGCTAGAACGGGAAACAAAAAAGAATTCAGTTAACAGACTTAATTCCGAATTGCCTGTACAGGAGTTTTTTACACCAGAAAGTGCTCTAGTGATGGAGTGAAATTGTTGCTGAATGTTTTCACTCAGTAATTGATTCAACCTCAGCAGTAGCACAGGCTTCATCAAGTGACACATTTGTATCTAGTTTATACTTCAGCAAGATCGATGTTCTAGAAAGCCTTAATTCTCTGAATGTTGATAAGAGGGTTGGTTCTGATTAAATTTCAACATTTCTTCTGAGGAAATGGATCTCTTTTCTGTTGCCTTTGTTAAACGAATGGGGTTCTGTTTTCTCCCAAAAATGGTTATGTTCCTATATTTTTACCAATTCCTAAATTAGACAGCAGGATGTACATATATATTTACAGACCTATAAACATCATCAGCGCTATTCCAAAACTATTCCAACTCATTGTGTATGCCCAAGTTCATGGTTTTATATTAAATTACAGATAAGTAGGTTTTCAAGAGATCGAAATGTGGAGATTAATCTGGTAGTCTTTTTATAGAACACTTTGAATGCACTTGAAGATCACACTCTGATTGATGTTTTTATACAGACTTGTTA
The DNA here is from genome assembly GCA_013387265.2 of Cryptolaemus montrouzieri. Classification (NCBI taxonomy): domain Eukaryota; kingdom Metazoa; phylum Arthropoda; class Insecta; order Coleoptera; family Coccinellidae; genus Cryptolaemus; species Cryptolaemus montrouzieri. Next base: position 10,006,010 of record JABFTP020000021.1, read on the forward strand.
AAGGCGTTTGACTGAGTTCAAACTACAATTATTTGTCGTTTTTTGTGGCCCATTGAGGTGGTTAGTTTCCCAATTTTCTGATAGATCCCCGGTTGTCAAATTACGAAATAATATCTTTGTTTTCTTTTGCTAACAATATTTTATCTCATTCTAAGTTTTTCAAATTCCTGTTTCATGCATATGACATCAAAATCATTACGTCTTTTAATTGTTTACAGCTTATCATAAATATTGAAGCTGATCTGATGAGACTACTGGAATGATGCAAATCGAATAAGTTCATTATATAAGTATCAGTAATTAATTGATCAAATTCAATTATGTGTAGTTTCTTTGTTTTAGGGATGGTCAGTTTAGGATTTCGGTGAGCTGTATGACAAACAGTTCAATTATAGCTTCCACAAGAGACATGAGTGCCATCAAAATATAGAAATTAATAAACAGACACTCTCGCGAGTTTCAGCAAATTAATACCTCATAATATTTTTATATTTTATTCGTCAGGTCTTTCTTGAAATTTGCCTTTTGTGTTTGATCACCTTACACAGAAGATTGCGACAAAATTCAGAATAATTCTTTGTTGATTGTCTCCTATATATTGGAATTGGGTGTGCCATTTTTTCAGTAACTTCCATTCTGAAAAAAATAGAAGATACCTTGGTATTCCCGCAAAAGGTGACCTGATATTGGAAGCATCATCATTTGCCTTGAACTGCTTGACAGTTTCATATTTCACCAAGAAGATGAAGGAGTTGGACTCTCCTACATATTCTTTTACGGGTTCAATTAATACAGAGCTTCTTCTGTTTCCTGAATCATTGATAATGTCGATTGACTTGTATTGACTTCTGCAGGTCGTCATAGGTGGGGTTTGGTTGATCTTTTCTACTTATTCCTTAATTTCCATTTCAGAATTGAGTATTATGAAATTATATTTGTTTTGGATCACTGAAATTTGCTTTTTTCATTTTATAAAAATGGGTTACCTGTAAATAAATCGGATGATTCCAAACGTTCGCGGAATAAAGTTGAAAGATATAGCGAAGAATGTTTCAACATCATGAGCATTTGTAAATGAGAAAGCTTTCCGCAAAATGTCTGCTGCGTTTGTTGACAATTAACTTAAAATGCGAAAGAGTGAACTTTCTCTGTCAAATTTTCTGTTCTTCGAACTGAAAACAAATAAGTTTCTTAACCGTTTCATTTGAATCAATGATACATGGAGGTATTTTCTGCATATCTAAGATGACATTATTTTCTATAGATTCTGCAACCAATCAATTAATGGATCAATAACTTAAGATTTTCGAACGATATTGTTCTTCTAGCAACAGACGAGGGGGAACTGATTGAACTGATCATTAAGGTAAACATCTCAACAACAAAAATTATGAACATAGAATGGAAGATATTTATCATTGATCATATCGAATGCAGGAAACGTGAAGCGAAAAATGAAACACAGATGTGACCTAACTAAGGTGACTGCAAAAATATCAACACCACTTATGAGTGGTGGTACTGAATTACAGTTGCGAACTCTGGATGAGCAACAAAACAAAAATAGATGCTACAGAGATGTTGTTTGAGAAAAGCGCTCTATATAGCATTAATTCAAAGAAGAACAAATATATCAATACGAGAGTAACTCAGCATAAGGCAGAGTCTGTCAAGCACTATTCAGCTTAAAATCATTAAATATTTTGGTCACGTCATGAGAAGAGGACCGGAAAGTCGAGAAAAACTCATTATATAAGGCAAAGTGGACGGAAAAAGAAGGGATAAAGGTCTCCTTTACGTTAGATTGACCAACTATACGAACAACCAGTCTACCCATTCATTCCTTTATAGAAATGACACAAAATATAACAGAATGGAGAGCCTTTGTACAGGCTATTCCACTGATTACATCCTCATCAGCAATCCTAAGAATGAGTGAAGGCCAGTGGCAATGCAAAAAAATACAATTTCGTTAGAGCATGAACACATGTTTCTTGTACTCTTGAAAAGATTAATTTAAATTTTCATTATGTCATCTGAATCTTTTCATATTCACGAATATGCCTAATTTCGATTCCACGCAAATTTTAAGAATTAAATCTTTAACTATTAGAATAAGTGTAAAACATAATTCGAAATTAGTTTTTCTCAACTGGCTGTAACAGTTTTCCGAACTCTGGGGATTATGATATCGAAAAATTTTATGTTGTCCAGAAAGCATTGTAAAATATTGTCACTTCGGATTCCACTTCACGTTCGATAGTGGCATTTATATTTCCACGAAGATATTTTGCTAGTAATAGCCAATACAAGTAATGGAATAAAAATAACAATATTTGAAATGCAAAATACGTAGTATTGCTCATATTACCCAGTAGTAATAAAATTCAGTTATCGTTTTAATGGCTTTTCCGATCATTGTTTGTTTGGGAATATTTTTGATGTACCCAATTTCAATTGTATTAATAAAAAATTTATTGAGCTCGACAAGTATTCAAACGTTTCATACATCTCGTGTGTTGACGCTGTGTCATGGAATGTTTTACGCGATGAGTTACCAAAACGCGTTAAGTGGTTTTATTGATGTTTATTTCATGTAAAGAGAGATTATTCTGCTATACTGGTCCTTTGCTGAAATGTCTCTGACAGTCTAATGGTGGTTTCAAAACCTTCTAGAGACCAGACTTTCAGACCATACTGGCAAAAGTTGATTTCCTGTCAGAGGAAGCTGCTTAGCAAAGCTGTGATCTAAAAAAGGAAACTTTCCAAGCATAGTTATTTTAAAATAATATTCAAAAGGATAATATGAAATCCGCGTAGATTTATATTGGTTATCACTGGTGATATAATGATTTGAAGGTTTTCAACTTCGATTTGGAAGATAAGGGTTGTATTGAAAGTATTTCCAACAATAGTATTCCTAAGGATAACATTGAAACCGCATAGGATCGTATAGTTAATTGATTCGGCCAGTGCTACGTGATAGTTAATCCTGATGATAATAAGAAATCAAACTATGTATTAAACTATCACAAGAGATTCATTGAAAATCAGGATTGAAATACGGTCTCTCGACTATCTTCAGCTGACAAATCTTGAACTAAAGTTGAAAAAACACACATGTATAAATAGGTAGATACAAAATTAATAAGGGTGCAAACAAGAAGTAATAAACTAATTATGATAGAAGCAAGTATTATTCAAAGATTTCAAATAGGGACGAATAAGCTGGGCCATACTAGTTGTTCAGAAGGAATCTCTATGGAAGGGGTTCCCAAACTTTTTTTACCACGCCCCCTTTTTGGTTATTTGGAGTCTCCCACGCCTCCCTTTGTACGTATGATGAAAATTAAAACAAGTATTACATGAAAAACTTTTATAATTACTGATACAAATTTTAACATTGTAACACAGATACATTTTCAATTTAAGGAAGGTAAAGCATAGGCCCACCTATTTACAAAAACAAAACATAAAATGCAATTTAAGGAGATGAATCGCGTTGCATATTCTGGATAAGTTGACAGATCCTGAGTTGAGTTTCAGACAAAGCCCAGTGTAGGTCACTTTCGACATCAAGTTCAATGCGGTACTTGGTTTTCATCGCCACAAGAGTTGAAAACGCTTTTTCGCACATGTATGTTGTTGAAAAAGGCAAGTACATCTAAACAGCTTCCTCTGAAACACTGGGGTTAACTCTACTTTAACCAAAATGAAGGGTTGTCCATTTCTTCAAAATCGTACTTTGCAGCAGACTCATTTTTTATTTCTATTCCCCCCTCTTGCAACTCTTCTGGTAGTAACGGTATGTCCATGTTGAATGGGTCAGTTGATAGTTTGTAAAACTCCTCTGACAACTAAGGAAAGTACCTGCTGAACTGCTCCTTGAGGTTCTTCAAATGGTCAATTATCAAGTTTTTCAAAAGCGGTCCTGCAAAAACCTCCTCAAAACATGCTTCTTCTGAGACTGACACAATTTTGTTGAAACTTGAATAGTTGCAGGGGTTCATTGACACTCTACGTATCCGAAGTTGTAGTTTCTCAACGTACATCTTGATGGCAGCCCGGTGTGTTACTATATTGGAGTCTGCACCTCGATGGTAATTCCCAGAAGATTCACTGTTCGAGGTAACGAGGCTCGATCCTCAGCATTAATCATGACTGATTGAGTTTTTCGTCTATTGAGCAATAACTTATCTTTCTGAAAGCACATATGCGCATTCGAAACCGCGACCTCCCTCGAATCAGTCGGTGACAGAGGTCATGATCGTGGCGTCGTCCGCGAACGAAATGATATGAAAGGGATCCAAATAGTTCGAAAGATCTTTAATATAAATGAGAAACAGAAGGGCCCCAGGACAGAACCCTGGAGAACCCTGTGATTTACCGGCATGAATTCGGAGACGGCACCACGAACCGAAACGCCGATTCTTCTCTATAATATTAATGAAAAACTCATAGTTACTCAAAATTGTGAGTTTATTGGTTATTACAAAACAAAAGAGTTACATATGGTGTTGAACTTAACTAAGGAGTGACTTTGGATGTTGAACCGTGGCACTGCATGTCCTCAGCATACTTTTCATAAGATGGTACATAACCACTGAGTGCTAATTGCAAGCATGATGACGTATGATCCTCAGTTAGACACTTTCGGTATTTTGACCTTATTATCTTCATTTCAGCAAATGCACCAAACATTTTCCGTCAGTTGATGGGCGATTTGCCTTAGATTCGGATATTTATCTTCAGATATAAAACACCAGAAATTTGTATCAGATACTGAAGCTTTGAGATGTATATCTGATATAATCTGCACCAAATCGATAACTCATAAATGATGCTTTATTTGCAAATTTACTCAAATTTAAATCATAAAAACGCATTTCGAGTACTTACAAGTACTTTAACCAAAATTAGGGCTTGTCCATGTTTTTTAAATCGTATCTTGCAGCAGAGTTATTTTTTATTTCTATTCTCCCCTCTTGCAACCCTTCTGGCAGCAAGTGTATGTCCATGTTGATGGTTGATCGTTTGTAAAACTTCTCTGAAAAGTTAGGAAAGTACCTGCTGAACTCCTCCTTGAAATTCTTCAAATGGTCAATTATCAAGTTTTTCAAAAGCGCTCCTTCAGAAAGGTCCTCAAAACATGCTTTTTCTGAGACTGACACTACTTTGTTGAAACTTGAATAGTTGCTGGGATTCATTGTTACTTTACGTATCCAAAGTTGTAGTTTCTCAACGTTCATCTTGATGGCATCCCGATGTGTTACTATATTGGAGTCTGTACCTTGCAGTATTTTAGGTTGTTAAACGTGTCAAAAAGTCTAATAAATAGGTCGAAATCACTTGGTTACTGGGTTTTTTGAACTCTGCACTAAGCTCGTTTTGTTTCTGCAGTGCCAAAAACGTAATCACTTCATCAAGGAGCCCAAATAGTCTTCCCAACATATTGCTTTTTGATAGCCATCGTACTTCTGTATAAAATAGCAGTGTTTTATGGTCACTTTCTAAATCTTTACAAAGACTTTTAAACAGTCGAGCATTTAATGCACAGTTCTTTACGTAGTTGACTACCGTAATATATAGCTTTAAAACAGCATTGAGTTCGTTTGAATGCGTTTTTGCAGCCAAGGCTTGGCGTAAATGAAACAATGAATCCCAACCACGTCAGCATTCTTCTGGTTGACCAACTGCACAAAGTTTGAGCGAGAACCGAGCATTGAAGGATCACCATCTATGCATACGCCAATAAGTTTTTGCCAAGAAAGTTCATGTTTCTCAAAAAAGTCTGATACTGCTTTCATCACATCTACAGCTTTAGTAGTGTTCACCACCTCAGTAGAAAACAACAGTTCATCCTTTATTCTTCCATTGTCAATGTAACGAACATATACAATCAAATGAGAACATTGTGCTACGTCTGTACTCTCGCCAAGCTGGATAGCAAAAAACGGTGATTTTTTTATTGCATCACTTGGTTTTTAATGTCCTCGGCCATATCGTCAATTCGGCGTTTTACGGTGTTGTCTGAAAGTGGTATCTGTGATAGTTTTTGCCTCTTATCAGTTCCAAGGACAACATTGGCTGCTTTTAAAAGGCACAGTTCAACAAGCGTTCCACCAATAGTGTGACTTTTCTTTTCCTTAGCAATAAGGAAAGATAGTTCATAGGAAGCTTCAAGCACTTTTGGAGATGATTGAGCTGCAGATCCAGTGCTATCTAACTTCATGCGCTTCAAATTCTGAGATTTTGCAGCGAAAAACTCTTTAGGTTTGTCCTTTAAAGAGGCATGTTTGGTTAACAAATGTCTCAGAAGACGATTAGGCCTCATCGCGTCATTGCTTAATACTTCATAGCAAATAACGGACTGAGGGTGATCAACATTATCTTTAAGCAAGGAAACAAACCCATATTTAATATAATCGTCAATATACTTGCGTTTCTTTACCGTGTACATCTTCTCTGATTCAGCTTCACACAGAACTCATACAACACAAAAACATTTACTCCAATTCCAACTTCGCAACAATTGTAGAACACCCACAATACAGCAAACACGGTGACTGATATTTCACGTAGAGCACTGTGCCAGAACGGACTAATTACAACTCAAGCACTGAACAAACTGCTAGGTTACTGACATTAGACTGTTGATGCGGTGGAGGAAGGGGGGAAGGGTGCCGGGACACTCTCACTCACAACAAGGTCAAACTGAGGTATCGCTACACACGGCCGTTGTCGTCGAGGGGGACGGTTTTGAGAACCTTGAAATCCTGTGTGCTTTGTTGTTTTAAAAACTGTAGCCTTCTTTGATGAAGTTCACAACTTTATTAAAACTTCACAAAAACAATTAGGAAAACTTAGAAAAACTTTATTTCGAAGATTCAAGAAAATTATTTTGTAAATTTTTGTATTTATTTCATTTGGGTGTCACGCCCCCCTGGACTTTCTCTACGCCACCCAATTTGGGAACCCCTGCTCCATGGGGTTTGTTGAGATAGAAATCTATCCTTATATTCTATGAATAATTTGAAGTTGATATATGGGTGGAAAATGATGGCCATCCTCGAAAAAATGTAAAGCGAAATAGATTCGTCGGTTTTCTGGTAATAGTAATCTAATTGGTGCTCTTTGTAACTTTATCATGAATATTCAAGCTGATCTGATGAGACAACCTGTAAGTTATTCTATGAATAAACTCTATTATTTGAAAACGAAACAAACGTGTTCTGAATCTCCATAAAAAATCAGCAGACCTCTCAAACACTGTATCGCTCTCTATTAATTCATCCTTTATTTTCATCACAATTCAGATGAAGCAAAAATTTCGTCTACAATATTCTAGAAATTCTAAAACCTTTCTGATGAGTGATTACTCAAACTAACTGATCAATTCGAAGATTTGAGGATTTGACACCCTCATCTGAGGGTGTGTAGTAGAAGCACCACTGCTCAAAGATATTTTTCTCCAAAATACAACAGTATTTCAGAGAATGTTCATTCTAAATCGTTGGATTTTGCAATCACTGAAAATAACTCGTCTTTCGACGATCCAGCCTGTATCTTCTTCTGAATATGTCAGAACTCAAAAATTATTACCAATTTGTGTTGAGAATCAAAAGAGCTTTCAAATGAGGTATCTTTCGACCTATCCTTGCTATTCAAAAAATTGATTTTGTGCACCCCTGCTTAGGGGGTTGATGAAAATAAAATCACCGTGTGTTTGAAAATGTCCCCCCCAAAAATGGACTTGTTTCTGCTTTTTGTTTAGTAGTTATTGAGTCTTTTTCGTTTTAGTTGCCCCACCCGGTATAAAGATTCACCTGAAACGGAATTGCCTTATGATTCCATTAAATCTTCATTCCTGAAACACATTCGCCAGTTTATAGTATTGTATACAATCCTCGTCGAAACTTCATTTATGAATCTCTAATAGGAATGATGGGAACTTGGCCTATTTCCATTATTTCAATTTTAGATGGCTATTATTTCAATCGAATTGCTGGGGTTTCATTCGGCACGAAATCAATGGGGATTCGTTGCACCGAAATAATGGAGTCGGGACCAATTGACTTGTCATTATGCCTCTTCGATGAGCTACTATATAGATATCTAAATTCGAATTGATCGGGGATCACTTTATGTGAATTGTATCGTTAACGGAAGGTTAGAGTTGGAGAGACATTTTGAGCATACTTTTGCAGCGATTTTGATAATAATTTCTATTGTGAAATTGAACTTGTAGAGGAAGCATCTCAACTACACACACCGGGTGTTACTGAAACTAGGCCAGCCCTGTAACTTATTTTCTATGTGTAATATTTTAATGAAATTTGGGAATCGGATAGAATACAGCATTTTGAATTTATTAATATTGAAATGTTGGACATTTCGTTCCCGGTTGTGCCGGAAATGATAACAACTTTCAATTTTCAGATGGCATAGCCTGTATTTCTTTGCTTAATTTAATTGTTCATCTCATCCGATATTTTGACATATTTTGAAAGAAAAACAAAACACAATTTTATTTTACAATTTTCATGTTTCAATCTAGAAGGCCATGAACAGTGACAGTTGGCTTAGCTCAACATCTCCTATCCCGGAAATACAAGATTATATATAAATATTTAATTACTGATTTTACCGGGTGTCATGGTTTTAAGTTTCAGTTTTGCTTTAAAAAGTAGGTTTTCTCCTAAGAAAATCATATCGGGCCACCTGGTATTACAGAAGCAGTATTTTTCATCTTATTTTTATAACACTCACGTCACTCTATTCCTTACGCTCCCGGAGTTCTAGTGGAAAATACTAGGCAATTTCTGCAGAGTTTCCCCATTCGCTAATAACAATAACTACGTTGGCGATGCAAAATTTTTGTTCATACTCATAATATTCTATGATTATGAATATATCAGTGTGATATATCAAAATTCCATTGTTGTTAATTACAATCTTGTATTTTCGTGAGAGGAGATATTGAGCTGAGCCAATTGTCACTATTCATGGCCTTCTAGAATGAAAGACGAAAATTGCAAAAAAAAGATTATGTTTGGATTTTCTTTCAAAACTATGTCTAAAGTTCGTAGGATGAGATGAGCAATTGAATGAAGCAAAAAATACAGGGTGTCCCATTTGAAAATCGAAAGTTGATATCGTTTTCGGCATAACAGGAAACGAAATCTCGAACATATTAATGTTTTTAAATTCGAAATGTTGTCTTCTATCCGATTTCTAAATTTCATCAATATATTCCTAATAGAAGAAAAGTTACAGGGGTGGCTCTAATTTCAGCTCACCCGGTATAGCAAATTGCAGCAATATTTGATATTTCTTGAGTTGTTATTTAACTCCTTCTAAGCAGTTCATTTATGCTTAAATAAACTACTGTTTTCGTCACGATATTTATTGAACAAGTTTCAACAGCAGATCTAATATATATATATATATATATATATATATATATATATATATATATATATATATATATATATATATATATATATATATATATATATATATATATATATATATATATATATATATATATATATATATATATATATATATATATATATATATATATATATATATATATATATATATATGTGATATCACAAGAGCTAGTTTCCAAATCTGCCCGCCATGCACGCAGCCCCAAGAGCCACAGTAAAGCAACTAAGCAGGATGCCGAGAAACGAAGCGGCAGACTGCAGTTTCGCCCTTATTAGGAGCTCATTAGTATCGCATATCGCTTGTCAGCATTCTATCAAGCTGCATCGGGGTACCCTATCGCTTTCAGAAAGGACGCATCTCGTGCATACGTACGAGAGTTGCCCTCTATGGACCTACACGGTGAACCCGCTACTGGACTTCGAGAAAATACGAACAATAACAAACAGTTTGTTATTGTTCGTATCTTCTCGAAGTTCGGTAACGGGTTCACTGTCTCAATATATATATATATATATATATATATATATATATATATATATATATATATATATATATATATATATATGACCTAGTTGGGAACCATTTTTCGCATATGCCACAACTGAAACCGCGTTGTTGCATATGAACAGAGGCATGACGTCTCCGTTGGATTCTACGAGCAAATTATTTTGGGCAATCTGGGCATCTGTAAAAAAAAAATACTTGTTATAAACAAAACTGTGGTTACAGTTTAATATTATAAAAGTTCATATTTCATTCGATGTCTAACACAAATGACGAAAGTGTTTGTGAAAGTTTGCATCAAGTCATCAAGTCAATTGGAAAAGAGATTGCTCAACCACTTATAATAATAATCAACAAATGTATGGCAGAGGGTATTTTTACTGAACCGCTGAAGATGGAAAAAGTATTTCCAAGGGGATCCAGAGGATCCAAATAATTATAGGCCAATCTCCATATTGCCAGGTTTGTCCAAGATTCGAAAAGAACTAATCAAAACAAGATTACTCGCCCAATTTGAAGAGAATGAACTATTAGAGCAGCAGCATGGGTTCAGATGGAGCAGATCAACATCAACTGCCCTTCTTGGATAAATGAAGCAGATAATTGACTCATTGGAAAAAAGGGAATTTCTGAGGTTGTCTTGAAAGATTTGTCGAAAGCATTCGACTCTATCCATCACGAGTTATTGATGCATGAAGTATATGGAGTGACTGACAATGCTTTACAAATGGCGTCCTCCTATTTGAAAGGAAGAACTCCGCGTGTTTGGTGGAAGGGTGGTTTCTTGGAGGAGAAGTGTCCGCAGGGGTCCATTCTGGGACCTTTGATGTTCATCATATTTGAACGACTGTCAACATTTTTTCGCAGGGGTCCATTCTGGGACCTTTGATGTTCATCATATTTGAACGACTGTCAACATTTTTTTGCAACTTTTTCTTTAAATTAAACAAGTTCCACGAAGAAATAATATATGGGCAATGTCAACCCAGATTATTGGGTCCATAATGATTCTAAAACTTCTATAGATCATAATCAGCATCAGTGGGAAGACTAAACCTGGTCATCGGGGCTCTCTCGGTCAAACAGAGAGGGAATTTGAGGAAATATCGCAGGTTATGTATTTTTTTTATTATCTTCTTAGTCCTTTTCATGACCTTGTTTGCTATGTAAAATCTTTTCTTAGATTTGTTTAGACATATAAGAAGTATGATTGTTGAAATATTTTTCTGCTGGTTTTTCTGCTTCCATTTTTACAGATTCCTGTCCCAAACCCCCTTCCTTTCACCCTTGTCTTCGTTTGGAAATCATGGAATGCAAGAGAGAATGTAGCGGCTAAGCAGAAAAATCTTTGGTACTCTTTATGTACACACGACACTAAAACAACATAAACAGACAAGCTATTGCTAGTGCAATAGCTACAGGAAAACGAGTTTTTCCTCAGGTTTTTTCACTCATTTATTGAATCATATACAAGATAGTATGGTTCCCCTGTTACATTTCCTGAGCTCACACTTGTGTTTTCTCTGACACACACCAAAATTATAGATATAAGCATTTATTGTAAATACAATTATTCAAATTTCTGTAAATCCTCTCGTTTCAAAATATATATATATATATATATATATATATATATATATATATATATATATATATATATATATATATATATATATATATATATATATATATATATATATATATATATATATCAATGATATGAACATAAATTTGAATCTGTTCAGAACAGATCATGGCATTTTAATAATATACTTTTCTAGTGAAATTGTGCTGATAGTCTTGGATTGTCCTATATCTCGTTTTTTGATGGTTTTCAACATATTTATATGGTACCTGATTATTTTCATATTTAGGCGAAGACACTAATGATCACTGACACGATATTTTCCTGCTGTTTTTCCTTTTATCTCTCACATTTTTTTACATCCACTAATCATTATTCTGGTTAAAAAGTAGAATGAAACGTCAACACAATTATTCTGTTTTCGCTCTTCACAACTTAATAGATGTATCAGAGACAAGCCAGACATGATTTACTTTAGGATTTTGCTCAACGACAGAAAACTCGTTCAAGCAGAAATTTTCTTCCAGTTCGAAATTCCATAACTTCCTGATCTATCAATCGATATCCCCAAAATTTTGGACAGGTTATAGATTATTAATGCAAAATATTAATTGACATTGAATATGTAGGAAAATCTATTTGAAATACTGATATACGAGGGTTAACCATAATGCCACTTTTCATGAAATTAGAAACTTGTAGAATATCTGAGCTAAATTTTGTGATGAAGATACATTTCATTAATGATAGATCATCTTTCCCCAGGTACTCAAAAAGGCAATTATTGTGCCGGTACCGAAGAAAGTTGATCAGACTAGCATTTCAAACTTCAGAGAGATTTCTATTCTGAGTGGGAATTCCAAGGTTATTGAATCTTTGATATACGACCAAATTATGGGGTTTCTGAATCAATTTGAAATAATATCAATTGCCCAACATGAGTTTAGAGAAGGTAAATCTACTAAAACGGATTCTTACGATCTTTTCAATATCTAGATAGTGATAAATATGTTTGTTGTATATTTTTCGATATCTGTGCATTTGACTTGATGTGGAAGAAAGTTGCTAAACAAGTATTATCATATTGGCATCAGAGGTGCTTCCTTACGATGGATTAAATCCTATCTTCAAAAATGGTTGTAAATGTGCTTAGGAGTTCCTCAGGGGTCTGTCCTGGGACCACTTCAATTCATGTTGTTCATCAATGATTTGCCCAACTTCATCACCAAGGGTTAAGTAGTAATGTATGCTGATGATACAGCTGTTATGGTTTCGGGATGGACTCCTGAGGAGGTTCAAGTTGCGCTACATGGAGTTATAGAGGAGACGACTGACTGGAGCAATAGAAATAGGCTAATAATCAATAATGATTCTCCTTAATTTTTGCAATAGAAAGCCTCTGCCTTCCATTGAGTTTCAATTTGGTACTGTAATCTAATATCTTGGTGGTGATGTCGACTCTCATCTGTCTTGGGATGAACATATCCGAGGTTATCCTCGAGGAATGAACAAATGTTTGCTCTTAGTATCCCTAGGACTGTCGAACCTATAATTCCATTTCTGCTTTATGTGATATAAACTTTGATTCTCTTTGAGTGTATGTTGTATTTAAACTGTTCACTCTAAAATTCAGCAATTTACTCTTTAGTTTTGTTTTCTATTATAAAATATTCTTCTTGCTGCGCTTGAAATCGATATTTTGATTTTATGTTATTTTCCTGTAATTGGGTTCTACCTGTTGGTAATAAAGAACTTCTTATTATTATTATATCCACTTCGTATGTAAACAATTGCACAAAGGATTTTTTGTACTTCTACAGCTGAAGTCGAGTCTTGATCGTGATGGGCTCAAAAGTGTTTACTTTTAGTTCAAAGCTATTCAGATTATAATGTTTTGCTTGGGGCAATTCCGTTCATTGGACCAGAGTCTTTATATTACAGAAACGAATTCTTCGTTCAATATCTGGCCTGACTCCATTAGAATCATGCCGTAATGTTTTCAAACAGCGGCAAATTTTGACCTTTCCGTCTCTATTCGTATCTTTTGCAAGAAAAAGGCTCAACGAACTGCAGAAATTAAATAATTTCCATAATCATGGGACACGGAATTGTGATGTCCTGTCAGTCCATATGAATAAAACCACAATGTACAGAAAATCGCCTCACTTCGCTGCAATCTACTTTAACAATAGATTGCCAGGTGAACTAAAGTTGATAAGAAACTACGAAAGGTTCAGAGCTGCCATAAAAAATTATTTGATTGGAAGAGCACTCTACTCCTTCGAAGAATTCTAAAGTATGGATAAGTTATTGTAATTTTTTATCACTTCGATATTTTTATTTTGTAAGCAAACTGTACCAAGTATTTATTTGAAATGACATCCTTATGGGCCAAAAGTACGAAATGAATTATTCTATTCTGTAACAAATTTTATCTTGAAAATCTGTAGGCACTTTCCGATCGCTGGAAGAGAAAACATTATATGGCCAATTTCTCATTCGATCACCTAATCTTTCAAATTCAGTAAGTCCTCACGACGCCCGAGTCAAACAACATTTGGCATCGTTTACTATACATGTGAAAAGTTATTATCTGATTTTTTCAAATACAAATTGATTCGTGACTAATTCAATCGAAGGAAATCATAAATTACACTCTATTCAAAACAACAAAACATATTATTATCGTAAAAGAAGAATCCCACCGTTAGAATTGTGAACGAAACTGAATTATGACTGTTTGTTAAATAATCAAGTTCAGTGTAGTGTATATTCATTTTCCTTCTATATTCGCATTAAAACTTTATACAACCTATGATAAGGCTGACCTTGAATGAAACAATAATAACATAAAATAATCTTTAATAAAAGGGTAATGACTGGTTATTGTAATTTCTCGAATGTCTAGCAATGAAACATCCTATAATTTTCTTAAATTTGACATTGAGCATATAATGCGTTAGTCAAATGCGACTGCATGTTCTCCTTATTAGATTGAAAGATCATATAGAGTGTACATCATCTTCACTGATATGGTTGAACCAGAGTAGAGGGAACAAACTATAAATCAATCTTCAAATCTTTATTCACTTCTATCCCTGAGGGGGTTATTTGTTAATTTACAGTCTGTCGAAAAAGAACAGTCAGTTCTCACAAGTGTTTTCTGCAATTTTTACAATGAATGAAATACCGAATAAAGAATTTGTCTCAAATTTCGTATTGCAAATCGAATTTCGTGTGCCGAATCGTTGAAAATGTGAGAGATGATTTACAGTAAATCAATTTTATCCAGTCGAGATGTGGTGGAAGATTCGCCTCGATCTGGTCGGCCAACAACATCTTTAACTTAAATTAACATCAATAAAGTAAAGCAAATGGTAATTGAAAATCATCATTTGAGTCTGAGATAGATAGGCAATAAACTTTCTGTGTCTCATGAATCGATTTGTACTTTAAACGACTATTTGGGCATGAAACGTGTTGCCGCTCAACTTGTTTTGAGAGAACTGAATTTTCTCCAAAGATTTGATCTCGTAAAGGTCGCTGAAAACTTACTTTAACGAGTCAATTCTGACCCCACCTTCATAAAACGTATTGTAACTGGTGATGAGACCTGGGTTCATAAGATTGACATGCCAACCAGTCAAGCTTTGCAATAACGCTTTCCAATAGAACCGAAAGCGAAAAACCACGTCATAGTCGATCAAAAGTCAAGGTAATATTGACTGTCTTCTTTGAATATCGCGGTGTTTTGCACTCAAAGTTCTTGCCTGAAAGTCAAATGGTAAAACAAGAATATTACCTGAGCGTTATGCTGCGTTTGAAGGAGCCTATTTGCCGCTAAAGACCAGATTTGTGGAAAGAAAACTTATGGATTTTGCATCACGATAATGCACATCTCACATCATTGTGAATGAATTTCTGACCAAAAACTCAACCTGATATGGCTCCGACCGAATTTCTTCTTTTTCAGAAACTCAAATTATTTTATCAAGGTACCAAAATAGCAAGGGGGCATTGTGATGCTTTGGGGTTGCATCATGCTGGGAAGCAAAACAGATTTAATTTCGTTTCCTGCAAGTGTAACGGCTAAAAATTACGTGGACCTAGTGCTGGAACCCATCGTGAAACTCAAGCGAGGTGCCCACGATGAGAATTTCACTTTTATGCAAGATAATGCTCCTCCGCATACCTGCAACCCGCACGAATCATCCTGAGACATAGGGGATCGCTATTTTGGACTAGCCAGCTTGCTCTCCAAATCTAAATCCTATTGAACATTCATGAGATAATCTCAAAGAGAAAATTAGATTGCGCAAGAATAATCCAAGAACCCCACAACAGCTCATCCATGCCACTACAGAAAATTGGCAGAATATCAGTCCAGAGGAGGTCGAAAATCTAATCCAAAGCATGCCAAGACGGATTCAGACTTGAATCCTCCAAACTAGAACATGTGAAATATTCAACTGATTTCCAATTTTTCTTGTACCCTCATGTGGATTCAAATCAGTACAATTCAAAACTGCTTCCTCAATATCTGGAGTTCTCATAGTTTGAGTTGAACCTTTTGAATGATTATTTGCGGTAAAAGTACCAGTTTCCCACAACCTTCTGTGGATATTTGAAAATGTTTGCCTGTCTGGTGTTACTCAATCTGGAAAGCGCACCTGATATAATTGCCTGGCTTCTGTTGTGTTTCCGTCACATGTAATGGGTACCAGCCAATTCGGCATTAGTAAAATTAGCCATCTTTCCTTACAGCAATAACTTCAAAGGTCTCAAAACTAATCGTTAATCGTTTAATAATTTTTTGCTCAAGAACAGTCCGAGATACGAAAAAATTACAGGTGTCAAAAAAGTTTCTAAATTGAACGAAGATGACGAAAATGATTGTCTGCTGATCAGTGGCGTACTGCAAAAAAGTTTGAGAGGGGAAAATAAAACATGGCTCCGGTAAAGAAAACACCTTGAAGATTCTAGTTAAAATTTAGTACGTGTAATGATAGAGGCTGTGAAACATAGCTTGCATTCAAAATTTGGGCTGAATATCTCGAAAACTGCAGGAGTTTCGGCGAAAAAATCAATTCCTTCCGGAAATTTCAACACCCTGTAGCTTTTGCGGACCTATGTTTTTAAAAACTTTTTTCTTGAAATTGCACGTAGATTTACCTCCTCAAGTTGTGACATACTATTATGTAACACCCTATACAACTCGCTTTATAGTTTTACAGATTTGATTCATTTGTTCTTCACTTATATTTTGTGGTCCTAGAAGAAATACAGTCTGTTTCTCGGTAAGAATGAAAAATTCTATACTTGTTGTTTCTCTCGCCCGCGTTCTGAATTTTCCATTCGTATCGAATATCTTCATCCCAATTTAGCTACAGAACATACAATTCCAGTAATCCAAATCTGAAATATTGAAATTTTGCCTTAATTCATTGGTGTAGTGTATTTTAAGTTCTAAATAACATCAAAACTTTTTTCAAGTTTCGAATTGATATGTAACACTGAAGAAAATTTGTTGGACCTGTAATCACTATGAGCGTTCTTCGTTCTATACAAGCAAAGAATATACAAAAGAATTAGACTTCATATCAGTTTTCTTGTCTTTCTGTATTCTATTATTTTGATATCAGAACGTCTCATATCACGCTAACCCCTCGCTTTTAGTTGGTGTAGAAAACCTAAAGTCAAACTTCATTCAAACAAATCTCCTACGGTGATTTTGGTTTACTTTGTGAAGAATATCACAAAGTTAGGTGGGAAATATTTAATTAACACAGCTCCAAAAAAAAAAATTCGTAAAATTATGCCAGAACCTAGACCAGTATTATTATATGTTTTTGGGGTCATTGAAACCAAATTCGAGGTCCAAATTTCTCCATCACGTCAAGATTTTTCATAACCTCGAAAATAACTCCAAAAACCATATAAATTAGGCGAACATCAACTTTCGAGCTTTATAATCTTGTGAACCGCATAAGTTTCTAACCTCGCAGCCCTATAACTCTGTATACTCGAATCCTTATAAACCAATATCTTGAGCTTTCAAACCCTTATAACTCTATACCCCGTTACCCTGATGTTATAGAATTCAAATTGTCAGATAGGAGGCTATGGGTGTTTCATTAGTTCGACACTCAGGTTATTGCGGGTTTAAAACTTTACTGCATGAGATTATGGCTGGTCAAAGCTTACGGTATGAAGTTATAGACTTTTAACCGCTTAGGTTGTTTAAATAGCTAGGGATTAAGGTAATTATTTTGTGTTGTTTTTTTCACATAAGTGCATTCCATTAAGGAGTACTTTAGAACTCTATTGCTGGTTGAATTCTGAGGTTATGGCCTTGTGCGTCGATTTGAAACCTCATCCATGACCTCATAACATAAAAACTTGATCCCGTAGTAGCCACTGGGTAACGCAGTATATGAAGTTATAGAAATTTGGAAATTACGTTATGGGGTAATAGGTGTTTGAGAGTTTAACTTAGCGGGGTTTAAATCATAAGTTATGGTGGTTTATAGGATCAAGTTATAAGGTTATATGGGAGTTTTACAGATGGCAACAGCCCATTTAGTGCAATACTCAAGTAACACAATTGCGTATCACTGTTTATCGGGTTATTTAGTATTTTGATTTACAGACTCATGGGACTAGGTGATTGAAACGGTTAGGCGGTGTTCAAGATTATAAAGCCCGAAAGTTAATGTTTGCCTGATTTATATGGTTTTTGGAGTATATTTTCAAGGTTATGAAAAATTCTGACGAGATGGAGCGATTTAAACCTTGAATTAGGTTCGGCGACCCCAACAACATAAAGTAAGACTGGTCTGGCATAATTACTTACGCATTATTACAAAAAAACCTTTATTGGCACCAAACTGCACAAGTGAGAGTTAATGGGCTAACATCTGAACAGGTAGCAATACGGAAAGGTGTACGTCAAGGCTGTGTGCTGTCACCTCTATTGTTTAACATTTACTCAGAAGCAATATTCAAAGAAGCACTTGAAACATAGACACAGGCATTAGAATAAATGGAAAACTACTTAGTAATATCCGATACGCAGACGACACCGTGGTACTAGCTAACAACCTTCAAAACTTGCAGAGAGCCATGAACATTATTGTAGAGCATAGCCAACGCTTTGGACTATCTGTTAACGTTAACAAAACTAAAAGTATGGTGTTTTCTAAGCAAGCAGTGGAGGCTGTAATACGCATTAACAACCAACCTGTGGAACAAGTGCATTCGTTTCGGTATTTAGGAGCCACGGTGAACGACCTAAGTGACCCGAAAATAGAGATCAAATCTCGAATCGAACAAGCCCGTAAAACTTTCGTTGGCATGAGAGACCTTTTCGTCAACCGCGGACTTAATCTTCAGCTTCGTATGCGACTACTTCGTTGTTATGTTTTTCCTGTCCTTACTTATGGATGTGAAAGTTGGACTTTTAATCCAGAAATGGAGAGACGCATAGACGCTTTCAAAATGTATCTATACCGTAGAATATTGCGTATCTCTTGAATGGAAAGACGGACAAACATCGACGTCCTAAATACAATGGGAAAATCACGAGAGTTGATGAGAACCATCAAAGAAAGAAAGCTCCAGTACATCGGGCACATCATGCGCGGCAAAAAATATGAGATCCTTCGCCTGATTATTGAGGGGAAAGTCCAAGGAAAAAGATCAGTTGGACGACGCCAGAACTCATGGCTGAAAGATCTACGGAGGTGGTTTGGAAGAACGTCCACTGAAATTATAGAGCTGCAGTGTCGAAAACAATTACTGCCAATAGCATCGCCAACCTTCGTTTGGAGACGGCGTCATAAGAAGAAGAAGAAGGCATAATTTTTCGAATTTTTTTGTGGAGCTGTGTAAAAGCTATTTCGATAGTTCTATCATTATCAGACGTTTACAAATTGTGAGTTAAAACTAAGGAACAGTTGTGGAATTCGTCTTGAATATAGAAAAATAGGTATGGATTATAAAGAGAGAGGAACAACAAGTTTTATTTTATTGAAATATAGAAAGGTATTCAAAGGTACATTCATATTTACTCGAAAATCCCAAATATTGGGAAATAACATAGGTCTGTGTTGTCGTTAAGGAGGGTAAGATTGGTATAACGTAGAGCTTAAAGTACAATCCAACAGCAGCAATCTGAATTTTACATCAGTAGAATTTCTACTTGTATCAAATTCTATTAATTCCTGAATTAAATGATGATTTGTATCGAATACAAGAGTTGTACGAAATTTTGGCCGAGCGTACGAACAATAACCCGCATAGCTTGAGCAAGTGTGAATAAAGCCTTACAGTGAGGTTATGTTTGTTTGTTCGTCTTTAAACAATGTGCTCGGGAACTTAGCCCATCTACACAGGCGGACCTACAGCTTATAGTGGATTCCAAACCACTCTCCTAGACCGTGCCGTTATAACTACTGCCACAAGGATTACAAGATATCTGGTATTCGGAGGTTTATGCCCTCTTTAGGCGACTCTTGCATGTGTCATTTTTTTCATCAAGGGTAACATCCATAACTTGAAGCTGGATTCGAACCAGGCATTATCAATGCATATTGCTGAGTTTTATGATAAACGCTTAGATCCGTGAACAACGGGACGTAGCCCAAAGGACAGAAATACCGACATCAGTTCCTGTAATCAAGGGCACTCACTCTTGCCAAAATCAACGTTGAAGTCTCCCAACAATATGATATTTCCATCCCAAGATCCCAAGCGAGAATCACTGTATAATATCTACGATTCTACTTAATGTTAATGACCTTACAGCAATCTGATCCATTCGATCCAAATTCCGATCAGTCTGCTCGTTAGGTGAATGGTTTTGCTGGCTTCTCAATTCTCTGAGAGAACACATAGATAAAGTTATTCAAAAAATCTTTTGAAACAATTAATGACGATGTGCTCTGAAATTGATGAGTCATCATTTCGCAACGAGTCACCGATCTATGATTCAGATTAAGATCCTGTTTTTGGAATCAAGTTGCTAATTGTAAAGTAGAGGTTTTCAGCTTTTGTCACAGATACAAGTTATACTGAACAAAAAGATAAAAAATCTTTACAATCCGACCTTTTAGATAGTAGCAGTGATGATAATCAGCTGACTGCTGCTAACAATAATGGATGTTCAGATGATAATCAGCTGCTTGCAACTGGTACTAATAGATGTTCAGATTTTTTGATGGACGGTGCAGAAAAGGAAGGTACTATTTTCCAAAATCAGTGTATACAGATAACCAATGAAGTTCGAGTTGATACTTTTAATGACTATTATGGTTTTGGAGATTTGACAAGGAAAAGAGAGTATTCGGTACGACATATTAAAAGTGAAGATACCAAAAAAACAATTACAGGAAAAAAGGGATCACATAGAAAACAGAGCTTAAAATACAATCCATCAGCAGCAATCTGTACATCAAATTTTCATAGCTTCCGGTATTAGCAAATCAATCGTCTCAGAATTTTACATCAATAGAAATTCTACCTGTATCAAATTCTATTATTTCCTGAATTGAATGATGATTTGTATCGAAGGAAAGAGATTTACAATGTTATGGCCGAGCGTACGAACAATAACTCGCATAGCTTGAGTAAGTGTGAATGAAGCCTTACAATGAGATTATGTTTGTTTGTTCGTCTTTTAACGATGTGCTCGGGAACTTAGCCCATCTAAACAGGCGGACCTACAGCTTATAGTGGATTACAAATCGCTCTCCTAGACCATACAATAATAACTGCTGCCACAAGGATTACAAGTTATCTGTTCTTCGGAAGTTTGTGCCCTCTTTAGGCGACTCTTGCAAGTGTCACTTTTTGTTCTAGGACAACATCCATAACTTGAACCTGGTGTGAACCAGGCATTCGGATAAGCATATTCCCACATACTTGCTCACAAAGTGAGGTTATACTGAAAAATATGCGAAGTAGAGATAAATGATTTCTTGTATAATTTGGACCTAGCTTATCAGTTCACTCTAGTATGCATATAAGAAGAAAACAATTTTCAGAGGAAATATTACCGAATCAAAGATATGAATTTTAACAATGACTTTCTCAAATATTTATTAAATGAATATCAGTTTATCTGCAATCGAAGAACATTCCTTAATAAAATCGAATATCAAATTCTTCAGTCAATTTCACTAATCGGGAACTCATGAAATAAAAATGAGTAACTATTGAATAAGGTAACAAATAAAACTTGATTTTGATGTACTTCACTCTCATAAAATTTTATGAGAGACGATGAAAGAATAAACTACTACCTATCGTGCAGTAGTAATTATAGTAGGTGTTTTTCAGTTATTTTTGATTAACACTTACTGGAAAACATCCTGGATCAAGGTTATGAATATTCAAAGACATTCTGCACGATTACATCGAGTTGTGCTAATTACAGATGATTACATAAAATGTTTGCGTTTCCAAACTTATGCTTTCGAATTTTGAATTGTTCTGTCACGTCCGAAGTGCTTTTGTCTTTTATTTTTAGAATCGTAGAATGGTTTGAGCTGGGTCTGTACTCATTCTCATTACACTGCCAGTCAAAAAAATTCTTGTGGATGTAACTTATATAGTGATATTTTATCATCATACGGTGATTTTGGTTTACTTTGTGAAGAATCACACAAAATTAGGTGGAAAATATTAAATTAACAAACTAGCTATTTCGATTTTTCATCAGGGTCAGACGTTTACTACAAATTGTGAGTTAAAATTAAGGAACAGTTGTACCATTCGTCTTGAAAATAGAAAAACAAATATGTATTATAAAGAGAGGAACAAGTTTTCTCTGTAATACATTGAGATGAAAACGGCTGTTTATGTTGAAAGAGGTGAGAAGATTCATGAGAAATGAAAATATCTATGAAAGCAGGTTTTCGAAATATATCAAATTCAAAATACATACACCACAAATTATCGCATCACCTGGTATTCTGAATTCCACAATCGATTGAGCAATTAGTCAGTACCACGAAACAAGGGAATATGTAAGAAGAGCCGAACAGGGAAGAAATCGGATAACAACACCAGTTGATAATCGTTAGCTTCGTTTAACTGCACTACGAGTTCGGCTAGAATGCCTACATAATGAACTCACACTTTTTTCCATAAATGTACATATTTCATTGCAAACTGTTAGGAACAGGCTCAGAAAGACGATATCAGACCAAGGGTGCCCTCTACCGGCCCGCGTCTTACCAGAGAGCATCGAGTTGGCAGACTTCCAGTTTACGAGGGAACATGCAAAATTGGTGTATTCCAGAATGGTCGAATGTTCCCTTTTCCGGCGAGTTCAGGTTCTGTCTAATATCAAATGATAGACGCATGCCTGTATATAGACGACCTGGAGAACGGTATCAGCAATGCAATATCCGGCAAACTGAAAACTTCGGATGGGGTTCAGTAATGGTGGGGGGAGGCATTTCTTTTCATGGTCAAACTGAGTTAGTCCTAGTGAATAATGGAAGAATGACAGCGGCCAGATACATCGCAGATATCCTTGAACCCTATGTTGTACCCTTTGGCCCATTGATTGGCGAAAACTTCATTTATATGCATGATAATGCTCGGCCTCATGCAGCTAGAGTAATTACAGAATTTGTGCAAAATACCGAAATTGATATTTTAAGATGGCCAGCCAGAAGTCCCGACTTGAGTCCCATAGAACATGTTTGGGACAACATGGGGTGGCAAATTCAGCAACGTTGGGTGCCTTGTAGAACACTCCAACCACTAGAAAATCTACTTCCTGAAATTTGGAACTCAATGACTCAAGAGTACATCCAAAATTTGTTTGAGGGGCTTCCGAGACGTATACTGGCAGTAATTAGGGCCTGAGGAGGAAACACTCGATTTTGAAAACGATTAGTAACCATTCGCATCATCATCATTAATTGACTGGTCTCTTCGCGAATGTTTGAAGATGGTTTAATTTTTAAATTTTTCATTAACTCGAAAACTGTTGATATTTTCATCATAAACTCATCTCCTTTTAATGATATCTTCTTATTTTACACTTCTGAAAGTTACCAAGCGACTCCTGAATGACCAA
Source organism: Cryptolaemus montrouzieri (assembly GCA_013387265.2). Classification (NCBI taxonomy): domain Eukaryota; kingdom Metazoa; phylum Arthropoda; class Insecta; order Coleoptera; family Coccinellidae; genus Cryptolaemus; species Cryptolaemus montrouzieri. The sequence continues at coordinate 10,029,646 of JABFTP020000021.1, forward strand.
CCTAAAAAGTTATATAGCATTGTCGTAAAAATAGGGTGATTCGACAATTTTTGTTGGGAGTATAGTTATTTTTTCAGGAAACGATTAAATCTAAAAATTCATTCGATTATTCGTTTCCATTAACCCGGCGTTGGTGTGGTGAACTTATGTTACATGTTTGCTGTTGCAGGATGAAATTCACATCATTTGGTTTTTCGTGTGAAAAAATTATTTTCACAATATGTTTTGAGAATTTGATAATCGACTGCGTTAACATACACCATATTCTTTCAGAAAAAAAAAAGTGCATTTGATTCTCCCACCTACAGAATATAATAGAAAGAAAAATTTTCACGATATAATTTAAATGAAAAAAGTAAACATACATTTCTTCGGTTCAGAATATAAAGGAAACGTATTCATTCAGTAGAATCTGAATATCAAATAAATGAACAAAAATATATGATTAAATCAAAGAGAAGAACGCGAACTAGAAATATTGAAAGATGAAAATGTCACAGTGTGCTCTATTGATAGCAATTTTGACATAGAATAAGACTATGCTCCGGACACAAAAAAACTTCACATTTGGCACACTTCTTTTGGCACTTCCTATATTTACCCCTGGGACACATTCCACATCTTCCGATAGTTCTCTGGCATTTTGGCTCTTTTTCATTCGGTTCTAACTCGTACCCATTCAATGAAGATTTGATTGAATTTTTCAATTGCTTAGGCAACCTCTCATTATCTTTACGAGATAAAAGATGCTTTTGTTTCAATTCCAAATTTGAAAGGATTTCTCTTGTCTTTTGTATATTCTTAGTGTTGCTCTGATATATTATTCTAGCATTGATAGCCCCAACATTCATCATTGAAATGAAATTGGTTAGTGGCCATCTTCTAATGTTACGTGATACCTAATAATTTCCGCATAGTTCGTCGACCACATCTACTTCGCATTTGGTGAAATTATAAAAATCTATAATCCCAGGTTTTTTCGCTTCTCCAGTTCTTTCAGCTATTTAATCGTCGTGGTGAAGCGTGGAGGCAACCAGTACGACTTTTTTCTTCTTCGGTATATATGATTATATGGTAGTGTCTTTTTGAAAACCAAATTTGGTAGAAAAGACTTCTAGATTTCTAGTATCTACAAACGCACGTGGAAGCTCAGCTTTATTTTTTCTTATGGTGCCAACGGAAGTAAGTTTGTGATTTTTCAACAGATAGGTCATCAGCGGAAAACTGGTAAACCTGTTGTCTAAAGTCACATTTCGGTTAGTTTGACTGATGGGTGCCACTAATCTGTCAACAACATCGAACAGTGAATAGGACAATTTGAATGGGCCATCTTATTGTTGACCCGCGTATGGTTCCATATTCACCACGTAATATGATTTTGCATCAACTAAAGCGAAAATTTTCAATCCGTACTTTGAAGGTTTATTTGGCATATATACTTGAAAAGGACATCGACCACGAAATGCAGACAGCTGTTCATCTATGGTGACGTACTCGCTAGGAGAATAAGCGCCTTGACAGTGTTCAACAAACATAGTGAACAATGCTCTAATAAGGGTGAATTTATCAATTTGTAGCCTAATTTGTCTGTTTTCAGAGTTATCAAAACGCAAGCATCTGAGTAGTAATTGAAACCTTTGCAGAGACATAACTCTTTTGAATATCAATACCCAAACCATTAATTCTCCATAGGTCCTCTAGATTCAAACGATTCGTTTTGTACAACCCAGATAAGAAAAGGAGACGAAGTTCGGCAGCATCCACTTCTTTGACCACATATTTGTGCTGATCATCATAAAGATCCCGAATAGTAGCCAGACGCTAATTGGTATATCTTATAATACTAGTAGTAAATACCTCATCATTCAGCTGTTTTGCGGTTCCTTGCAGCAGGCCGTAGTACTGAGAACTAACCTCTAATTATTTTGTCCGATCTGGTTCGTGCTGCTCGGTTGGGACAAATTCTTGACCACATGGTTTTCTTATCTCTTCCGATGAAACAATTTTCTGATGAATTTGTATTAGATGATGCTGTTTGATAATCATCTTCTTCTTCTTCTGAACGAACGCCTCCGTCATCGTCAACTTGCTCCAACTCATCTTCCTGTTCCGATTCAGAACCATGTGCAGTTTCTTGAACTATATCTTCATTTTCAAAATCGCTTGAATCGACAAAATCATGCCATATGGCGAGGAGCTTCCTTTGTTGTTCTCATTCATTCATTTTTCTAAATAACCAACAAAAAATTAATATTACCTATAATCTGACCCCACATCACAAAACATACCTGTATGACTTGAAGAAAAAAAATTAGTGTGGAGAGGTTAGACCAAAATTGTCTATAATCGATAACGTCAGTGGTGTTGTGGGGTTAATCACCAAGTCTAGCTTCGCACTCAAATAACAAATATGTTAACTCACTTAGAGGTAAGAGCCAACTGAGACAGCAATATTCAGTTCGATATTTGATGGTAGTGAAGAACTGGGGGCGCTGACAGTCTCTTTGTTTTCGTGATGCGCAATTAAATAACACTTTGGGTGATTTTAACCACACTACACCAACGCCGGGTTAAGAATAATAATAAAAACATCCCTTCTTTATATATCAGACAAAATGTACAACTACACGTTAGTTTGTAAGCGTCTGGTGATAGATATAACGGAATAGCTATCACGTCTGTAGATTAAATATTTTCCACCTAATTTTATAATATTCTTCACAGAGTAAAGCAAAATCACCATATTATGATAAAATATCACTTCCTATCGGCTGACTCAATATTATTTTTGAAAATAAATTTCACTTAATTTTATATTCTTTTCACTCTTGAGGTGTTTGAAAATGAGACTAACTGCAATCGTATGTAGGTTTCGAATAAGAATGCTCTGAACGTTTTTTTCAGGAAAAAGAATAATTCTGTATTTGCGTATAATACATTACCCGCTCCGTCAAAATTTGTTAGACGACAACCTTGAACTGGGATGACCTAAAAAAAGTACTACACTAATATTTCAGATTTGACTCTTGAAAACAGGTCCCAGGTATGGATTTCGATGAGAGTCGATCGCGGAGTTACCACAAATATTCAAATCGTATAAAGCAAGACAACCCTTTTGCAGCAGGTAGATATCCCAGATAATTCCAATGGAATTAGTAGAAGTTCTAACCTTCATATCATGAATATACTCAAGGAAATCATATAATGAAGATGAATTCATTATATTAGTTTTTGATTCAAAAGCATATCATATTACGCAATCACTGTATTAAGGAAATGATTTTTTCGAGATTTGACGATTGATTTTATAAACAATACCACAACAAAAAGCTATTTAGAATTTTTCGAAATTGTGATTTTCGCATATCTTGATCATAAGCAAAGTTCATAAAAATTAAATTGACTATTTTCAATCCCTTTATTGACAAAAAATAATGGTTTAGAAGAAGAATTTTCGGCTCAGTAGTTGTCGAGTAAAAATTGAAACATGCATTTTGAAATACAAATCATAGACGATTTCTCTGTGTAAAATTTTTTCATCTCAAAAATCATTAGGGTGCTCCAGAGAAAACCGGACAATTTTTTGTCCGTTATAACTTTCGCAATTTTGGATCTAGATCATTAGTTCTTGCTTTATTAAAAATCCAAAGGACTAGATTTTTCAGAAATTCTATTGAAATTTCACTTCCTGTGAAATTCAATATGGCTGACTCATTCGAAAATGAGCAATATTTCAAGATCGCTGGAACGTTTTTTTTCATTAGAAAATTCGAATGGAGCATTCAGTGGATAATTCTTTTCTGAACAATTTGAGATATTGATCTTTGAAATATTCCAAGAATTTTTTTCATTCTGATTTTCAACTGAAAACGAAATATTTTTTTCACCTCATGGCGTTGGCACTCCTGAAGTTATGAAAGCCAGACTTTTCCGAGTAGCTGGGAAAAAGCGAGATTCAACCGATCCCAGAGAAAGGAAAAAAGTTCTTACCCCAAAACTATCGCCTTGTTGCATTTCTTCCCATTATGTTCAAAGTGATGGATAGAGTCATAAATGATGAACATCAATTCTCTTGAGTTGCAATTATTAACGACCGTCAGTATGGTTTTTGCTGGCAAAGATGGACAAGAGAACTGCTCCCCTACGTCACTCACTTTGTACATCAAGATGGAGAAGCATGGGGAATCTAAAGTAATTACCCTCGACATCTCTGAAGCCTTCGATAGGGTTTGGTATGTTGAATAAACTTGCTGCATATGGGCTTCCTAAAATTTGCAGGGTTGGCTGAGTAGCTTTCTTTCAAATAGATCAATACAAGTTGTGGTCGACGGTATAACATCTGATTGCTTCCAGTTGCAAGCAGAAGTACCTCAGGGTGCATTCTTTCGCCAACCTTGTTTCTGTTGAAGATAAACGATCTTCTGTCATCTATAGAGAACAAAATCTTCGGTTTTGCAGACGATTGTACCTTGGTTTCGTCTTAAGTAGTCAGCGGCCGATTACAGCTGCGGAATTTCAGCATCAGAAATGTCAACAACTTAATAACTTAAACTCGGACTCACAGAAGATATCGGAGTGGGGTCAGTTGAACGTGGTGAGCTTCAACGCTTGCAAGACGCAAGCAACTACGTTTTCTAGAAAGGTCTCCGCTGGAGAACCTCCTCTAACGGTGCAAGGCCAACGAAATATATCCAAAGATTCGATGTACCTTCTGTCAATAACGGTCAACTCCAGTTTTTGCTGGCATGAACATGGATCAGCAAAATCCAAGTCTGCATCTCAAAAGGCAAATGTTACTGTCATCTCAGCTGTTGCTTCTATATTCCACGCAGATTCAACCTGCTTTGGAATATTGTTCCGGTATGCTCAAACATTTGTTGCAGATGTTGGTTAATGTTCAAAATATGGCTGTGCTCCGATCATCGACCCTCTCTATATAACCCTTTGATCTCCAACGGCTGACTCTCAGAAGACATCTTGCAACATCCTACAATTTGGCCCTCTTCAAGAAGCGACTAAACAGACACCTACATATTGTTGTTAATGATATGAAAAGAATATTATCACTATTGAATGAAGACCTTCTTGCTTTATATGAATGATTCTGTGATGAAGAGTTTAGCGTTTAATTTCGAAAAGTCTATAATCTATAGTTTTGATAGAGTATATATAAGAAAAGCATTTAGTGTCAAAATATATGATGTCCCGTCAGAAAAGAGATATGTTATTGAATATCTGAATGCATAACTAGATTTCTGAATAATATTGAACAATAGTAATAGTTCATCAAAAACTATAACAGACTCTATTAATTTACTATTATATAGTCCTCTTCTCTTCTTTTTCTTCTTCTTTAAATAGGACGATGTCCTGTTTTTCTGTTACAGCCCCTGCTGCGAACCGGAGCTCCAGCACTCATGCCATCGCTTTTTCGGCCTTCCTATGGGTCTTCTAGTGTTGGGTTTTGCCCACTTCGCCATACGTTCGGAGCCCATTCTGTCTACGTGATCTCTCCATAGGCGACGACGTGCTCTTGTCCACCTCACCACATCCTGGACACCTAGCTCCCTTAGCGTATCCTCATTCCTTATTCTATCTCTGCGTGTAATACCTCTTATAGCTCTTAGTGTTCTCATCTCTGTTGTCCTCATTAGTTGTTTTGTTTTTGTTGTCTCAGCTCTTGTTTCAACCTCATATGTCATCACGGGTCTCACACAGGTTTTATAGATTCGGACTTTGCTTTCTGTGCTTATGTACTTATTCCGCCAGATTACATCTCTCAGGAAGCCAGATATTCTCGATGCTTTCATTGTCTGCTGTTTTGCTTCTTGTAATAGTTGACTATCGCTCGATACTTCTACTCCTAGGTATTTAAAGTGTATTATATAGTAATGTATTGTAATATTATTTAATATTACTCAGCAAAGTTTGCAAAAATTATAAAAGTTCAGAATAGGTTCATGCGTATTACTCTGAAATGTTGCAGGATTAGTTAAGTCGAATTAATGATCAAAGTTTTGAAGTTCTTTCTACAATCTACTTCAGCAATGTATTTTGAAGTAAGCAGGGTGTCTCAATTTTCTATAAAAAAATCTTGGGAGGTTTTTTCAGATTGGAAGAACACTTTTTTGTTGACGATTCAAGAGCGTCCTAAATTCTACTATAATGTCTTTTAGTAATGAGTTATTTTGGTGAGTAGTTTCGTCACAATATTTTTTTTGCGTGAAAATTCATGCAAATAGGATCTCACATCATCGCATGCTCCTTCGGCTAGAGAGGATGAATACTTTTTCCTTTCGTTTTCTTAATGCCCAAGAATAGTTTTATTAATAAATTGAAATAGATGATCCTCATTTTATACAGGATTGACTCAAAAAATTATTGAATATTGTAATTTTGAAAATATCATATGTTGATTTCATCCAATGGAACATCCTTTATTTTATTATTTATGTAAATGCATAAAAATTGTGCAATATTTTTGAAGAAGTAACCTCATCTTCATCTTAGACCATTTTCGAAATAAAAAATTAACTAAATCAGAGGTTGAGAAAGAAGAGTTTATTAGTACATACATACATCATTTTAGTTGATCAGAGAAATGGAGATATTTTTAGGTAGTCGTGTAGAAATACGTAATAGATTGGTTTTTGGTCAGACGATCTACAAAGTGTCGAACTATTTCAATAAGTGTTCGAAATGTTGCCAGTTTCGTTGTAGACACAACTCAATCCTTCTGAGGAAAGAACGTTGAACTCTCGACAACATTTGCAGATGAACTGACTGAAAGGCGTCGACTATTCTCTGTTTTATATCCAAATGTGTTGTAGTAGGAATTCTGGTAAACGATGCCCTCAATATAACCGCACAAGAAAATAACTAGACACATAAGGTCCGGAGACCTAGCTGGCCATCCAACAGGACCACCACGTCCTATCCATTTGTTTGGAAATACATGATTCAAATGCTCCCTAACCTGATGTGATTAATGTGCCGGTGCTCGATCCTGTTGAAACCACAACTTTTGTCTTATATGCTCTGGTTAATCGGCAAGTAACATTGATAGATGATTTTGCAGAAAATCTAAATACATTTCACTATTGAGGTGCCCGTCGAAAAAATGCGGCCCAATTAGTTATCCATCTACTAAAGCGGCCCTTACATTCAAGGATCAACGATGCTGGTGATCTACTTGTGGCATGAGGTGTGGTTTTTCCGTGGCATAATAATGAAAGTTGTGCCTGTTAACAAGCCCATTCTTGTGGAAAGTTTCCTCGTCTGAGAAAAGAACTCTGGTAAACATATTTGGATTTTTCACTACTTTGTCACTGGCCCAATTGCAAATATTGATTCGATTTTCTTTGTCTTAATTGTTCAGTTCCTGGTGCAGCTGTTCATGATATGGATGAAATTTATTCACCTTCAAGATTCTCTGGATGGAAGTTTGACTTATATCTGTTAAGTGAGAAATCTCTCTTTGGCTTTTATATGGGTCATCTGTCAGTGTCAAAAAACTGGTTGTCCTCAGCTGTAGTAGTTTTGGTTTTTCATGTTTTTGTGAGCGATATTACCCGTTTCGATAAATCTAATTAGAAGTTTTTCAAAGCATCTTGCATCAAGATATGTTTGGACACCTGACAGAAGGCACAAATTTAACACATACCTCGATTTACTTTCCAATCATCTCGATTTTATCATTCGTTAAAAGAATTACCTTGTTTAGGTTTCTTTTTACTACTTGAATCATTACAGAAAAAAAGCTTTTGTGCGAATAATGATGCATGTTGATGAGTTTGATACAGTTTGTAGAATTTTCATCAAAATTTTTACGAATAATCGAATATTTCGAAAATGATCGAAGATAAAGATAATGTTACTTCTGCAAAAATATAGCACAATATTTTATGCGTTGACATGAATAATAAAATACAGGGTGTTCCATTTGAAAAAATCAAGTTATGATTTTTTTGAAATGGCAATATCCAATAATTTTTTCGAGTCATTCCTGCATAAAATGAGGATAATCTATTTCAATTCATCAATGAAGCTATCCTTGGGCAATAAGAAAACGAAAGGATGAAAGTATTCCTCCTCTCTGGCTGACAGAGCATGCGATGATGTGAGAGCCTATTTTCATGAATTTTCACGGAAAGAAACATATTGTGACGAAACTACTCACCACAAAAATTTATTATTTAAAGACATTATAGCTGTGTTTAGGCCGATCCTGAATCTTGAACAAGAGTGGTCTTCCAATCTGAAAAAAACTACCCAAGATTTTTTATTGAAAATTGGGACACCCTGGTTACTGTAAAATAAATTGCTGAAATACCGTTTGAACAAAAATAAAATCTTTAAAATGTACGAGCCACTGATGAATCACCCAGGAGTATATATATATATATATATATATATATATATATATATATATATATATATATATATATATATATATATATATATATATATATATATATATATATATATATATATATATATATATATATATATATATATATATATATATATATATATATATATATATATATATATATATATATATATATATATATATATATATATATATATATATATATATATATATATTTCTCAAAATCTATGAAATGATTGTTGTTGAGAATATCGAGCTTATGCAGCCAGGTAATAAAGGATGGACATCTTAGAAATTATTGAAATTACGTGCGCTCATAGGAAAACCAGTCAATTTACAACGACCAGCTAGACTTATTTACCTCCTGCTTTGAATGCCGTTATACATAAGTGAAAACACTCATTATGAATTTAGTATTGTATTACTCTTAATAATGGGCTATCAACCCACAACATATGTCGAGTATTTATAACGAATATTTGTGAAACTTTTGCCAAGTGATAAACCAATCATTTAAGTATTTTGTGTTTCAATTACCAATTCCTGGTACCTTTTTGACAGAATATATCGTCAAAATGTGCAATAATGAACTAGTCCCTAAAAAGGATATCGAGGGGATAATTTTACTAGAACTATAATAATTCACTTAGCTGCCGTACTAATCGGAATTTGCCAACCTTCAACAAAAAAATCTTGGCAGAGGAAATATAAGTGTCCTTTGCATTTTAGCATAAAAATGAGTATACCAGCTTGTAAAATAAAATTATTTCCTGAAATTTCCTAATACAACAAAATCCTTTGATATATTTTGAAGGATCTGAAAATTCGCAACAGCAAAAATTATGAACACAGGCGTAAAAATTGCAAACGTTTATTTCAATATAGCATATCAGAAAATTGGATTCAACATTCTCCTTTGAAACTTTGGAATAGCCGCAAGAAAATTAGACGGAGAATTATACACGTAATATGGTCATCAGTTCTAATAATACTTTACGAACACGGAAGACCTTCAACAAAAAGCGATGTAAGGATTCAGTTTTGAGCTTATCGTTCTAGATTTTCCTTGACGTTCAAATATATGCACTGTGCCAATAAAATTCCACCAACGGTCATTACCTTTGAATTATCATCACGAAGTATGACGAATGATAGACGAAATGAAAAAAACAACATCGGTTCATGTGTCGCATATAATTTTGATCAACTAATTATTAGTAATGGGTTTGCGAATGTTAATCTTTAACTATTTGATTCATGACATGGAATCCATATGATATTTATTCAACCTTAACCTTCAATCCATTCCTGAAGTAACCGAACTGTTTCCAAAAAGAGTTCTACATGTGTTGTAATATTGTACCCGTCTATAACTTGGTTCTTGTAATTATTGTAAGAAGTAGATTGTTTTATTCAATTAAGTGCTTATGACTCCATTGTGATCATAATTAGATACAAACTGTCATTTCAATGATTCAGTGTGAATATTTAAATCGGACCTTAAATTCTTCGGGATCGAATGTTCTTCTGAATTGTTGACCCTCATCCGAGAGGGAATCTCCATGGCCCCAGCGAAACTACGTTTATGTACAGGGTGGGCAAATTTCGATGTATTTGTACGGCAGGTATGTGAAATATGACAGATAGTGATAAATGAACCGTCCTCTCTCCATCCTATTTTCAGGGACTAGTTTAGTGATGCCAAAATTTTTCTGATATCTCTTTCCGTTCAAGACTTATTCAACTTTTCTCGAATTTTGTGAAAATTGTCCATCGCAGATATCTCCATCATCATCAAAGTTACATAAAAAGAAGTTTGACATTCTGCAGGCACTTTTTTAAGTTAAATACGGTCCTGTGTGGAAAAATTTTTTTAGCTCAGCGGTTTTGATTTATTTATTTATTTATTTATTCATTGTTACAAAACATGGGATCCCCTACAGGATAGACCCAATTACAGGGTTCACAAAAATGATAACAGGAAAATAAACAGAAGTGAAACTGTCATACGAAATGAAAATTATAACTTTCATAAAATTCAGGAGAGAAAAAAAAACTCACTAAGGACTACAGAATCAAGCAAAATATCATGAAAACTAAAAACTACTGCAATGAGGATGATTCAGATCTAATGAGATATGCAATAACATTATTTTTGAAAGAAGAAAGAGGTTCATGAAAAACATCTATACTGGCAATATGCCAATTATACAGACGCATAATTCGCAAGAAAACAGAATGAAAAAATAAACTAGTACGGGCCTTCGGAACATAGAAGAGTGCATTTCGACGACTTAGATACACGGGAACATTGAAAGTGAGATAATTGACAAGCGGAAAACTAAAATAATGATTTAAAATTCGATAAATAAATACAGTATCGAAAAGGACTCTCCTCTGCTCGAGGCTTAAAATTTTGTGATGACACAAACTTAATTGATTATCATGATTAGGACTGAAAAATCTAAAGTTGAAACTTTTGACAAACTTTCTCTGAACTCGTTGAATTCTAACAATATACTTATAATAGTGAGGGGATCACACAGGTACAGCATATTCCAAATTACTCCTCACCGACGAGAATTATAGCATTTTTAAAGACCCTGGATCACTGAAACTTTTAGTAATTCTCAAAACGAAACCTAACATTTTGAAAGTCTTAGAAACAATATGATCAATATGATACTCAAAGAACCACTTAGAATCTAGATATATACCAAGATCCTTAATTTGGTTTACCCTCCCAACTACAAGCCCATCAACAGAAAAAATAGCATCGAAGACATTGATATCCTTTGTAAACCTTATATGCTTACACTTGTCAATATTTAATAGCAAATACCTACTTTGACAAAAAGGAAAGTCTGTCAAGATCACTCTGAAAATCGGAAAATATCATCATAGAACCGAACAGATCATCGGCACATAAATCATGTTTTGTATAAAGAAAACATTCCGAAATATCATTAATGTAAATTGAAAATAAAAGGGAACCCAGATGTGACCCTTGAAGAACACCAGAGGTGACACAAACGTAACCGAATGAGTGCCATTGGGTGCAACATACTGCAGTCTATCCGACTGATACGATTCTACCAATTTCAGTGAGGACCCCACTACACCAAAGTCCTCTAGAACCCACAACAAAGTTGCATGATGTATTTTGAATTTGGGAGGCTTTTACTTGTTAAAATTCCATTATCAATAACAAAAAACAAGTACTGTGTTTTAAGGAATTTTACATAATAATTGCGATTCGTAACGCGTTTCACTACACCGTAGCTTCTTCAGACGAATGAATATACAGAAAAATATAAATGAGAATATAACTATAAATGTTCTTGAGTAATTAAAAGCTTATTGGGTTGCTTCTTCTTAAGTGGTTATTTATGACAGGTATATCCAATAAAATTAAGGAATAGATTGCTACCCGAAAAGATTCAATAGAGGTGAAGGGCTTAAATCGACTTGTTCATTGATGAGTCTACCTGAGTGTTTGTATCTATTGATTTCTAAAGTTTCCCAAAGATCTACCTTCCAATATTTATTATCTGTATGCAAAATTTCAAACTGTGGGTCGAAGGAATGATTATTTTCTAAGAAATGATTCGCGTAATTTGAATTTGATTTTTTATTTGAAAAACTGCGTTTATGTTCCGATATTCTAATATTAAAATTTCTATGTGTTCTACCAATGTAGAAATTATCACAGTCATTGCAATTCACTCGATAAACACCTGATTTATTGTTTTTACCTGGTTTGGTTTTATTATTTTTATATATTTGCCTAAATTATTATTAGTTTGGAAAGCTATGTTGAAATTATTGCTACTCAAGAATGATTTCAGTTTCTCACTTGTAATGCCAACGTAGGTTAAGGTGTTGAATTTTTGTTTCAATTTATCGACAGGGTAAACTTCATTCAATGCGATTCTACTTTGTTTTTATTTAAAATATTATTTATTAGTTTGGGATTGTAACCATTATTTTTGGCTATTTGTTTAATCAAATTTAGTTCTTTGTTGAAAGTTTCTGGTGATAACGGGATGTTAATCAATCTATGAATAAAACTATTGAATGCTGACATTTTATGTTGATATGGATGACACGACGAGTTATGTATTATAATATCTGTATGTGACGGCTTATGGTAATTTGCGAAAACATGTTTTCCATTTTCATTCGAAATTGTTACGTCTAAAAAATTTATCGAATTATTGCTTTCTATTTCGGTTGTGAATGCAAATTTTAGATGTAATGAATTTATATGATTTTCGAAAATTTTCAACTGTCTATCTGTTCCTGTGAAGCAAATAATGATATGAAGGTAATCCATACGGAATTATTGTTTAGATTGCACCCTGTTGAGTTTGATATTTCAGACTCTGAATCCAGATACGATGTCAAAATTTTAATTCATAAAAAGTTTCAGCAACAACAGAAAAAGTTGAATTCACGTAAATTCAAAATTTCTCCACCCAAACCTTCAACTGATAAATTTTCAGACCATAAATTTTTTGACAGATTCACTAATTTAACTGATACCGATTTTACACAACCACAAAAAGATCTATTAGAAAAATGATTCAAACATAATTTACATCCAAAACGTAATAAAACTAATTTTGAACAGTTAGGCATAGACTCCGAAATCATTCTCAAAAACTCCAAAGATAATATTTTAGCCAAACATCAAACAGCAAAAATCATCAAAGAAGACTTTTCGAAATTATCACCTCATTGCAATTCCGATTATAAGATAATAAAAACAATTCGTCAAAATAGTACCAAGAACGATTTAGTATTCACTAAAGCAGAAAAAGGTAACACCGTCATCGCGATTAGTAAAACCAATTATATTTCTAAAACAATTCTTAACAGCCGGAAACTATATAAACAAATAGCCAAAAATAATGGTTACAATCCCAAAGTAATAAATAATATTTTAAATGAAAAACAAAGTAGAATCGCATTGAATGAAGTTTACCCTGTCGATAAATTGAAACAGAAATTCAACACCTTAACCTACGTTGGCATTACAAGTGAGAAACTGAAATCATTCTTAAGTAGCAATAATTTCAACATAGCTTTCCAAACTAATAATGATTTAGGCAAATATATAAAAATAATAAAACCAAACCAGGTAAAAACAATAAATCAGGTGTTTATCGATTGAATTGCAATGACTGTGATAATTTCTACATTGGTAGAACACATAGAAATTTTAATATTAGAATATCGGAATATGAACGCAGTTTTTCAAATATAAATTAGATTCAAATTACGCGAATCATCTCTTAGAAAATAATCATTCCTTCGACCCACAGTTTGAAATTTTGCATACAGATAATAAATATTGAAGGGTAGATCTTTGGGAAACTTTAGAAATCAACAAACACAAACACTCAGGTAGACTCATCAATTAACAAGTCGATTTAAGCCCTTCACCTTTATTGAATCTCTTCGGGGAGCAATCTATTCCTTAATTTTATTGGATATACCTGCCATAAATAACCACTTAAGAAGAAGCAACCCAATAAGCTTTTAATCACTCAAGAACATTTATAATTATATTCTCATTTATATTTCTCTGTATATTCATTCGTCTGAAGAAGCTACGGTGTATTGAAACGCGTTACGAATCGCAATTATTAAGTAAAATTCCTTAAAACACAGTACTTGTTTTTTACTATTGCATGATGTACCTTATGAAAGGCCTTAGCCATGTCTGTGTAAACGGCATCAACTTGAAAACCGTCATAAAAACTTCAAGTTATAATGCAAACATGCTCTTTTTCGAATGCAAACCATAAGAAATTTTACCTTTAGACGATCCAGCAATTTTTTTTCTTTTCTGAAATATATCACTCGCAGACGATTATTGCATTCAATATCTTTTTCCGAGATAAACCCGAAATTGCCACAATTCCATTCATTTGGTGCATGCCCATCAACAACTCATATGGTTCTATCGCTGAAAACCACAGGTTTTGAAGATCATTTTTAAGATCATGGTTACTTCTATGATTTGATTCGATTCAGACCATAGTAATTAACTCTGGTCTTAGAGTTCGACAATCACTTTTACTCTTCATAAATCAAATTGCAGATGAAATTCGAAACTTACCAACCCGAGAAATCTACGTAACATATGAGTCCATGCATGTTACTTTAGTAATATTTTATTAGAATGATTAGAAAGTTATACGAGTAAAAAAATATACTATTATGAAAAACAAGACTTATGACATTAAAATTTTCTCAGACGAAAACCAAAAAAACATACGAAAAACAGAAACAAAAAGTCTTAACGATACAAATCAGGGAAAGTGCTTCATCGCGAATATTCAAAAGTGTTGATATTATTTTTAATGCATAAATTACATCGCCGAGAAACACTACGGCAGGCATTGTAAATATGAATTTTGCTGAAAGGAGTAAGGCATTTCCTTAAATGCTGTTTTAACTCTACTATATTGTTACTGTTCCTCTTGTAGATCAAATATTACCTCTACATGACCCCAAAGAAAAAATCTAGTGGGGTCAAGTCAGAGGAACGAGGTGGACATCTCACAGGACCTTTAGTCTCTATCAAATTATTTCCAACAATCAAATTCAACAAATCAGTGCACCATCGAGTTGAAAAAAAATATTTGATCTTTGTGCTAACGGTTGATCGAGAAATCCTTAAATGATATTATTGTTGATGATTTCTTCATAACTTGCTCCATTCAAATTTCAAACGCCAAATCGCGACTATCTTCAGAGCACATCACACATCGAAACCATATCTTCCTTGATGCTGCACATCAATATGGCGTTGAGGATTTACTTCGGACTACAAAAGTCGATAGCGATTACATATCCGATCGCTAGATGAGGACTTCATTTGTCCATATGTTCTCTAAAAAAGTCTTGTATATTTTCTAGATATCAATTGCAGAAATTTAGTCGTCGAGGGGATCCCTTGCTGCAAAATTTGGGAGACTCGCATTTTGTGGGGTTTAAAATGGTTCTCCTTCTGAATTCCGAGCGCTCGACGTCCCGAAATTCCTGTTTCTGCTTCTATTTATCTACTCGAAGGTTTAGCCGTTATAGTATCTTCGATCGTTGCTTTCTCTCTTTCACTTACATGATATTTTTTATTTCTTGATTTTCTGAGTAAGCCACTATTGATAAGATTCTCTTTCATTCTACGAAAAATAGATTTTTTTGGCTGGTGCCTTTCAGGATATCTAGTGAAATATGTTTCGGCCATTGCTGCTGAATCATACCAAATAGTCCAAAACGGAAAGCGACATCAGAAAAATTTTAACACCATCGAACTAGTCCCTAGTTCATTTTTCTCTATCTACAATATTTCACATAGCTGCCGTACAAATACATCGAAATTTGCCCACCCTGTTCATATGCACTAGGTATATTGAATTTTTGAATCAGCACGTTGTAAATCCTCGATAAGCTCAGAAATTCTAAATATGCATTAGTGAATTCAAAGTGAATTTCACGTAAATACGCCATTAACTGATTGCTGTATCCGACGAGAAAATATTGATGCTGAAAACTCTGGAATGCCACCGCATATTTGGAAATGGAAAAACTTTGTAAATCATGAGTTCGATATACCTCAAAATAACTTATACCCATGTTCATATTGAAGTATGAGTGGAACCTTTCGAAATATTGGTACACTGCATTTCATTTTTATGTATGTATATACACATATTCCATGTAATGGAAATATATGGAATATGTTTTGCAGTTATTGCGAAAATATTGTATTGAATGTTATTATACCAGATTAAGTTTTCATGGAATAAAACCAACACAGGAAACTATCAGAAGTTTTAGGGATTTCTAGATTAGGCCCAGAGTCGACGCGTTTAAATTTACTAGAATTATTTTTGCTGTGATCTTTGAATTTGATGGGAATCGGCATTATCTGATCAGCTGGTATCACAAATCGTCTCTATGTACGTGTAGAATCAATAGATATACGAGGATTGTTTTTTTATGCGCGCTTCCAAGGAATATACTATTCATGTGGGCTTTTGGGTAGAATTGAGGTGTCTGTTTACTCGCTTCTTGAAGAGGACCAAATTGCAGGATGTTGGGAAGATGTTGGGCGGAAGCGAGTTCCACAGCTCTCCGACCCTGTAAACGAAGGAATTCTTATAGAGAGAGGTTTGAGGGGTCGTTAAATGTACCGCCATATCATGAGAACTCCTTGCCAGCCTAGTGTTGCGGCAAAATATGAGTTTTCTTGGAACAAGGTTTTTCAGCTCCTTGAAGCATTTTACGTGGAAGTATCTGTAAAACAGAGAAAGGTAAGCAACTTGTCTTTTGAGAGCCAGCTGTTGTAGATCGCAGGTGATCTCCGGCTGGTCGATGAGACACACAACCCGTTTTTGCACACTATCTAACATCTGCAACGAATGTTTGGGCGCAGATACATAGGAATAATATTATATTATATAGAAGCAACAGCTGAGATGACGTGAAGTATCGCTTGGCTCTGAAAAGAAGACTAAGTTTAGCTGATGCCGATTTAGCTATTGCTGATACATGTTCATGCCAGCAAAACCTGGAGTTGACTGTTATTCCGAAAAGGTGCATCGAATCTATGGATGCAATTTGTTGGCCTTGCATCATTATAAGAGGTTTTCCAGCGGGACCTTTTGAGAAACGTAGTTGCTTGCGTCTTGCAAGCGTTGAAGCTCACCAGGTTCAACTGACCACACTCAGATATCCTCTGTATGTCAGAGTTCAAGTCATTAATTTGTTGACATCTCTGACGCTGAGATTACGCAGCTGTAATCAGCCGCAGACTACTGAAGGACGAAACCAGGGTACAATCGTCTGCAAAACCAAAGTTCATGTTCTCTGTAGACGACAGAAGATCATTTATCTTCAACAGAAACAAGGTTGGCGAAAGAATGGATCCCTGAGTTACTCCTGCTTGCAACCGGAAACAATCAGATGTTATACTGTCGAACACAACTTGTATTGATATATTTAAAATAAAGCTACTCATCCTACCCCGCAATTTCTCGGAATGCCTACATGCAGCACGTTTATTCAACAAGGCTGCCAAACCCTATTGAAGGCTCTAGAGATGTCGGGGATATTGCTCTAGATTCCTGTGCCTTTCTATCGTTGACGTACAAATATGAGTGACCTAGTCGAGCAGATCTCCTGTCGATCTTTGCCGGCAAAAACAATATTGACGGTCGTTGCTAGCGATCTACCTCAATATTTTCAGAATACTTACGATCGACTGTGAGGGACTGCAAGTTGTGTGATGCAAGATTGTCGTACATACACGATACATCCTACGTACCTACCTAGGTAGGGTGTACCGTAGCCTATATAGATATGAGCTTTCCGCACAATATATATTATTTCAGTCAAGGTTTGGATTAGGTTCAGTTAGTTTCTTCTCTATAATATCAATGAAAAACTCATAGTTATTCGAAATTGTGAGTAAATTGGTTATTACTAAACAAAAGAGTTACATATGGTGTTAAACTTAACTAAGGAGTAACTTTAGATGTTGAAGCGTGGTACTGCATGTCCTCACCAAACTTTTCTTAAGATGGTACATAACCACTGAGTGCTAATCGCAAGCATGTTGACATATGATCGTCAGATAGTCGATTGCGATATTTTGACTTAGTTATCTTCATTTCAGACTAGCACAAATAAATTGTCCCAAACATTGCCGTCAGTTGGGGGACGATTTGCTCCATATTCGTATAATTATCTACAGATATAAAACACCAGAAATTTGTATCCGATGCTATAGCTTTGAGATGTATATCTGATATAATCTGCACCAACTCATTCTCAATAGAACATGAGTTCATATCAAACTGACGTGCTATTTCAGTAGCTAATTCCTCAATGTTTTCACATGAAAAAGGATAACTCATAAATGATGCCATATTTTCCAATTCACTGCAATCATAAAAACGCATCTCGAATTGTGCCAAAATATTTGATAATTCAGCTTCATACGTATCATAATTCAACTGAGGAATCCTTGCTTTCAAAGACGGAAAATGTTTCAGATCCTTTCTTTTCAGTTGATCTAGGATAAGCTGAATTTACTTTTGAATGCGTTTACTGCGCTAATCATCTCAATAATAGTTTTTCCTCTACCTCGAAGCTCCAACTTAATGGTATTTAGGTGCACTGTGATGTCAATCAAAAATGCCAAATCAGTCAGCCATTTTCGTTTTCCAACTTCTTTCGTCTAGAAAAGCTTTTATTTCAGGCAATAATTCTTGAAACCTTTCTGAAAATTTTTGGCGACTCAACCACCTGACGCCCATGTGCAGAATTAAATCAGTGTGTTCAGTTGACTCCTATCATCCAACTTCAACTTAAAGAGCCGCCGTTGCATGCACGGATGGAATTCACAATTTTTGTTGGAATGCCCATAATTTCCTTCGTGTTTAAAACTTTTAAACACAAAACTTGTTGCTCCATCGGTTGTAATGCACACTTATTTATATATTGGAAGCTTGTAGTTTTTCACAAAATTGCAGAAAACTTCGTATATATCTTCGCCACGGGTCTTCGGCTTCAGAGGAATGATTGTCAAAAATTCTTCCTTAGCCAAGATGTCATTGAATACCATCCGAACAAAAATACACAGCTGGGTAGTATCTGTCATATCAGTGGATTCATCGAACTGTAAAGAAAAGTATCTACATTTCATGATATCGTGTTTTACTTTATCTGCCATGTCCTGACTCGTGACTTCAATACGCCTTGTGACAGTCGGACGAGATAACTGAAGTTCTCTAATAGCAGACATGATTTCTGTTTAATTTTAAAATCTCCTATTAAAGTCTCACCCATTTCAATAAATGCTTCCTTCACAACCGATCCATCTTCGAATGGTTTCTTGTGTTTCGCCAATATATCATATATTTTAAATGACGCGATCGTAGCAGCTTTTTATTGTGAACATGGTTTGTTCTTTTTTCAAACAAGATATCAAATCACGTACTTTTCGTTTTCTTAATTCACACTGTGGCGGAAAACCTTTTTCATAAATTTCATGAACCGTTTTATGATGCCTCTCTAAGTTACCACGCTTAGGTATTGCAACTGACACACGACAAATAAGACCAATGCACTTATCCTCCACCATACAAAAGAAAAATTCTTCATTCCAATCGTTATTAAAATGATTCGTTTTAGATTTCTTCGCTGCACTAATTTTGTACTATAATAATAAACTTTGTATCGACGTAGCATTGCCTTCAAGTTACAATTCTGAACGACTCCAATTCCTGCCGGCGCAACTTAATATCGGCAATAACGAAAGTCTCGAATGTTCCCGTCAAACGCGTCACCCGAAATTTCTAGAACAGCGGCAAGAATAAAAAACGCGGCTTTTCTTTGATAAGTACCGCGCGTTCCTTTGATAAAGCCGCCTCTTGCCGCTAGCAGAGTGTTATTTTATTACGTAATAAATTTTTGTGGGTTAGTTATCTACATACTAAAAATTTTTTTGTTCTCGAGATCTACTCAAAAAGCATTCGCGATCGACCGTTTGTTCATCACCTTGATGTTCGGAAGTCAAATTTTTTTCTTCAATACAAGCCTGATGAAACATTTTTCTGGTGGCTGTTTTCAGACTTAGTGAATATTATTCATTATCAAATCGTAAGTGCTCGCATGCCCATTAATCCACAAAATTTTGCTGCACCTCTTTAAAATAATCCGAGGACTCTCATGGTTAATAAAAATCGTCCATTTATTTCATGAGAGTGGGCGACAAAAAGACTAAAATTTATATTACGATCTGCACACTTATCACACAGCAAAACAATTTTGAAATCAAGTCCTCGTTCAGAAGCCCTTGATATTTAACATTTTCGTCACAGATCTTATATTTCACATATTCCGAAATTGCTGCAAACACTGTTATAAAATTCAAAATGCGATACTCAATAGACGGATCAGGTGGAGATTTTCTCATATTCTTTAAATTTTTTCGTCGAGGCACTGAAGTTATTTTTATCCGTTTCAGCTGTTTTTGGATAGAAAACATTCTTGCGTCCTTTTGTTCTTGACTTACGTAGGTTAAGAGGTTTTCTCATTTCTCTGGAAGAATTAATTTTCACGAAAAATTACAGAAAAAATATAAACGAACTCTCAACTTTACAGCTTGGCTTAGTTGCTTATACTGACTATCACTCTTAAATGTTTTCCAGTATTGAGATAGAAATCTTAAAATTTCACATTCCAGGTATAAAATAGACACTAACACACTGTCGCTTTACGCATCTAAATTCATTAGAACGGAGCATTTACAATAGGCAGGTGCATAAAGGTGTCAGCGTTCTAGGTAGACGCTGACTCACCGGCCTTGTAATTCCAATTTTCAAATTTGCCTGTAAATCTTCACAGTGACGATATGAAATCTTCTGAGTGTATTCTTGAATGTGCATTAAGAAAATGAAATGAAAAAAAGGTTTGAAAATCTAACTGTATTGAAGCACCCCCAACCCCGGTCTACAAAAGACGATGCAAAATGCATCGCCTTTACGTAAATTGCAATACCTGAATTATCTTATTTTCTTCCCCATATTAATTACACCTGTGACCGACTGAAATCGGTCAAATGAAAAGCCATGTGATCGTCTAGTACCTGAACTTGCCTTGAAGTTCTCTTATATAAAATAGGACCCTTTTCTTTGTTGTGTTGTGTATTTGTAGTAACCTACTCAAGTTCTTTTATGTGAGGTTTGATGTGATACGACCAATTCTTCGTCGCTTAAACTATAGGTAAGGAAATGAGTAAAGCAAAAACAGATTCGGTAACAATGTCTATTTGATCTTTGTAGAATTTGTATTAAATTCTTATCCTTGCATCCCTTGGCGTCTTTTAATGAATTTAAAAAATATGATCATTTAGATAGAGGCCCAATTTGCCCTCACCCATATTTTGAGTGGAAGTTTATACATTAGATTATTTTATACAGACCTAATTGGTCCTCACCCATATTACGAGTGGAATGTGTAATATTTAATTATTATGACCAGACCTAATTGGTCCTCACCCATATTACGAGTGGAAGTTGGAATATTTAATTATTATAAACAGGCTTACTTGGCCCTCACCCATATTTTGGATGGAATTCGGATATGAGATTATTGTAGACAGGTCTAATCGACCCTCACCCATTTTATGAGTGATAACTGACCCGATCGAAGGGTTTTGGTAATATGATATCATGTTTTCTGACGAGGTCGTTGCCCTGATACTCCAAACTCTGAAAGATTTACTTTTAAAATTCTAAGGAACACGTCCACAGCTGACAACTTGCAAGCGTTAATTCGCTCGCGTATTTTTAATCGAATTCAGTAATTCGTATAGTATTAAAACGTTATATATGGAACTAGAGGTAAGCCCGTAAAGCCGTACGTGATTCTTTTGCTCAACTAAGCGCCAACGGGCAGTTTATTGTCACTGACTGCGGATCATATTCTATTCCCATATCGCGGATTTGCCAACCAGGGAAACATGCCCTCTGATCATACACCTGTATGTACCACAAACGTCACATACATTCCCTAACTCAGACATTCTTCAAAACTTTCATATCGACAACATACAAGCCTCAATGTCTGTGGGTCCATACATGCGTATCGTCCCTAAAGCCATTTATTGATACTAATGAGTTATGATATTATTCATAGGTGACCATTACACCTGAAGGCAGGGAAAGTTCCCTTATTGAGCTTAAGAGTATCGGACCTCAAATCAATAATTTGAAAGTAAGATCTTCCCCATAGTTGAATACAATGAAATATAAACATCTTCGTTACAGGTTAAGTATGTTCTGCTAAGTTATAAACTGAGATAAATAGAAATACCGAATAAAAGGATTATGATATTTCAGATAGATAATTGGCCCATTATAGAAGCAAAGATAAGAATCAATATTAAATGTTCTCACATTCGAACGTTCGTTCATCAGATTGTAACAAAAGATTTGGATTGGCAAAATGGTTAAGTCACATTTCAATGAAATCAATTTTCTGAGTTATAAAAGTAAAGTTTCACATCAATATTAAACTTCATAACATCTCAAATTCAAATAGTTATCAAATTATTGGAATTAGTACACTATAACTTAATTACGTTTCAGTAATGTTGAAAGTTTGATAAACAATTGTTGAAATCAATACTAAAGAATTTTAGTGTACTTAAAAATAATGTGTTGGGTTAAAATAACTGTGGAAATCAATATAAAATAAATTCTGTACATTTCAAATTATTACCAAGTTACGAAAGCAACGTTTTAAATAAGTGCATGAAAATAACTCTTCAAAATTAATATTATAAAATGTCAGTGCTGTTCAAATAGATCATTTGCCGAAAGAAAAAAAATATGTGAAAATAATTTGGAATTCGAGAAATGATTATTTCAACTCGTCCTCAGTGCGTTCAGAAATTGCGTAGCATATACTTCAAGAAATTCGTGAAAATTAAATAGTGAACAGAAATATAAAAGAAATTCAG
Organism: Cryptolaemus montrouzieri; assembly: GCA_013387265.2. Classification (NCBI taxonomy): domain Eukaryota; kingdom Metazoa; phylum Arthropoda; class Insecta; order Coleoptera; family Coccinellidae; genus Cryptolaemus; species Cryptolaemus montrouzieri. The sequence goes on from JABFTP020000021.1 coordinate 10,052,583, forward strand.
AAAGTAATCACCTGTGAGACACAGCGGGAACGGTGCTTCTTCTTCCCCTGTCCGGCTTCTCGGAGAGGAACAATCTGCGTCTTCCATTCTTCTGGACTCATGTTGTGCACGATTAATTAACTCAAATTTAATTCCGATTCACACGAATGAGTAAATTCACTGAACTTCGAAAACTGAAATAACTGAATTATAAGAGTAACTGCACATCTGACGAAAAATAACTCAATAATTATCAAAATCATAATAATGAATGAATGAATGAATAATGGTCCCTTCACGTCGCGATCGTGGTTACTTATATATGCGTGACCCAGCAGTCCTTTCCCCTCACTTCTCTTAGCCCTTGGTACTCAAGTACCTGTTACATAGTCTTTTACAGACGCGTTCCTTCGTCCCGACGTGGGAATTGCTGATTTAGAAAACACCAGCTGTGGAACTGTGGATATACGAATGAGTGCTTAAGAGCTTAGGTATTAAAGTCGATTATTGGTTTCGCTGGATTTCTTATTTGGGTTAGATAAATTCCTTCGTGTCTATGTTTACACTATTGGGTGATTTCAAGCTGCCTTAAAATACGTAATATTCTACTATATTGAGAATTTAAAATATAATTATTGAATCTTTCTGGCAAATGACCGTCTTTTCACTGTAATTTGAATTCAGATAAACAATATGAAATGTTATGCAGGTAGATCTACAAAATACAGTTATCATAATCGATAATAAAATTCACTTATATAAAACCCAAGAAATATATGGATAGTTTTAGCAAATTAACAAAAAAAAATTGACCCCGGTTCTGGGTCGTCTCAGTATTTAACCCCATAAGTTATCAATTAGACGAAAAATGCAATATTTTTGTGCAGTATGATCATAATTTCAATTTGGTTTTCTTCCATCAAAATCAGTTAGGGGCGTTTTTCAAGAAACACCTGCTATATCTAACATTTCATTCGGTAGAGTATCTGAAAATTTATTCGTTTGTAGCCCGTTCAAACAGTAACGCTCTCCAGAGTTCCAATAAAAACACACTTCAACTTCCCTTCAGTATATATCAAGTCCATAGTACAACGAATGGGTGAAACAACGATACTTTAACAGCTACCATTTTGAAAGAAGAAATTGCTGAAAATGTAGAAATGGTAGGCAATGTGCCATTTAGCTATTGGTAATGCGTTCTCTGATTCTGCCCTACTAACGTTTCGATAAATTGTAATGCCCGGGATCAAGCCAATGGAATCAGGATGTAGCAGACCTAACAAGGTTACAAGGGAAAATTTTATCTGGTCGTGGAAGGCCATTACTATTCTGAGTTTGAAATGTTTCGAGATTCGTGTAGGTCTTAAGAGGGTTGTGGGAATTCAGTGAAGTAATTCAAGCAGTGATAGATCGTGTGATAAACCAGACCGTTAATAAAACACCGAGGAATCAGAAAAGGGGTTTATTGTTCAGTTTTGGAAATAATTGTCAAACTACTATTTTAGAGAGATTATATATAGAATAGGAGCGATGGTGAAGAAATCTGTGTGAATGTTCTCAGATTGATTAAGAATTCAATTTGACATCTGAAAAAATTCAATCTTCTTTATATCATGAAGTTTATTTACCATTTGAATTTGGGAGGCTTTTATTTCATAAAATTCCATTATCAATAATAAAAACAAGTAATGTGTTTTTGGAATTTTACTTAATAATTATGATTCGTAACGCGTTTCACTACACCGTAGCTTCTTCAGACGAATGAATGTACAGAAAATAAGAATGAGAATATAAATACAAATGTATTTGAGTAATTAAAAGCTTATTGGGTTGCTTATTCTTAATTGGTTATTTATGACAGGTATATCCAATAAAATTAAGGAATAGATTGCTCCCCGAAGGGATTCAATAGAGGTGAAGGGCTTAAATCGACTTGTACATTGACGAGTCTACCAGAGTGTTTGTATTCATTGATTTCTAAAGTTTCCCAAAGATCTACCTTCCAATATTTATTATCTGTATGCAAAATTTCAAACTGTGGGTCGAAAGAATGATTATTTGCTAAGAGATGATTCGCGTAATTTGAATCTGATTTTTGAAAAACTACGTTTATGTTCCGATATTCTAATATTAAAATTTCTATGTCTTCTACCAATGTAGAAATTATCACATTCATAACAATTCAATCTATAAACACCTGATTTATTGTTTTCATCTGATTTGGTTTATTATTATTTATATATTTGCCTTAATGATTATTAGTTTGAAACCTATGTTGAAATTATTGCTACTCAAGAATGATTTCAGTTTCTCACTTGTAATGCCAACGTAGGTTAAGATGTTGAATTTTTGTTTCAATTTATCGACAGCGTAAACTTCATTCAATGCGATTCTACTTCGTTTTTATTTAAAATATTATTTATTAGTTTGGGATTGTAACCATTATTTATGGCTATTTGTTTAATCAAATTTAATTCTGTGTTGAAATTTTCTGTTGATAAAGGGATGATTTTATGTTGATACGTCGTATCATAACATAAAATATCAGCATTCAATGGTTTTATTCATAGATTGATTCACATCACGTTATCACCAGAAAATTTCAACAAAGAATTAAATTTGATTAAACAAATAGCCAAAAATAATGGTTACAATACCAAACTAATAAATAATATTTTAAATAAAAACGAAGTAGAATCGCATTGAATGAAGTTTACCCTGTCGATAAATTGAAACAAAAATTCAACATCTTAACCTACGTTGGCATTATAAGTGAGAAACTGAAATCATTCTTGAGTAGCAATAATTTCAACATAGCTTTCAAACTAATAATAATTTAGGCAAATATATAAAGAATAATAAAATCAAATCAGGTAAAAACAATAAATCAGGTGTTTATAGATTGAATTGCAATGACTGTGATAATTTCTACATTGGTAGAACACAAAGAAATTTTAATAGTAGAATATCGGAACATAAACGGAGTTTTTCAAATAAAAAATCAGATGGAAATTACGCGAATCATCTTTTAGAAAATAATCAGTCTCTCGTCCCACAGTTTGAAATTTTGCATACAGATGATAATTATTGGAAGGTAGATCTTTGGGAAACTTTAGAAATGAACAAATACAAACACTCAGCTAGACTCATCAATGAACAAGTCGATTTAAGCCCTTCACCTCTATTGAATGTCTTCGGGGAGCAATCTGTTTCTTAATTTTATTGGATATACCTGTCATAAATAACCACTTAAGAAGAAGCAACCCAATAAGCTTTTAATTACTCAAGAACATTTTAATTTATATTCTCATTCTTATTTTCTGTACATTCATTCGTCTGGAGGAGCTACGGTGTAGTGAAACGCGTTACGAATCATAATTATTAAGTAAAATTCCAAAACACATTACTTGTTTTCATTATTGAAGTTTATTCACTTCAAGCTAAACAATGGCTAAAATTCAAACATTGATCTCAACATTAAAGCGACCTTTGGTAACAAATACATTTCGCTATTATAAGTTGGATGTAAATAATGAAGAGTTTCCAGCAAATACCTAAACTAAAATTATTAGACTAATAAATATGATTAAAAGCTTTTATTTTTTCTGATGTAGACATTTCTAAGTCTTTTATTAGCTCTAATGAACGTCAACACAAACTAACTTTCTGATAATATATTCGCCAGTTAAAATAAATTCAAAGCAAGAAGAAAAGCTTCGCTTTTTACATTTCACCTTTTTAAGTTACGTTAATCAAAGCAGTTGTTTATTTTACGTGCATCCACATTAACAGAGTGTCAGGCTCCTGGTGGCACGTTTCTGAGCTCGGGTTAGATCTAGTTTTGTGAACTTGGAAACATGCCACATCTATACACATCAAGTATGTACTGCATGTATAAATTTTAATGTTTAGGGTAACCGCACTAATGTTGAATGAGGAATTCAAAGTTGTTTTCGAGGTTTATCGGTGTGTCGATTGCATAATTTGGGTTTGTAGGGCTAGGTTTGTCCTAGATATTTTCCCCGTGGGAGGGGTGGTTTGAAATTTAGTACTTACAGTACAGGGTGATTCGATAAAATGTTTGACATTTCTGGATGAGAGTTCATGTTTCAAATATCCGGATATGACACGAATTAAATACGACATTATGGCTTTATTAGATGTTTGCATATCTCATAATTGCTTTTCATTTAAAGATTGTTTCTATAGAAGTGATCAGGGACTTATAATGGGAAACCCCCTAAGTCCTCTTTTAGCAGGAATCTTCATGAATAAAATAGAAAAAACAATTCATAAACATCCGCTTAGTAAACATTTCCTATATTGGTATCGATATGTCGATGACATTATTGTGTGTTTCACAGGAACAAACAGATAGTACACTGTATTCGAAAATTTTATCAAACAACCTGCACCTAAAAATAAAGTTAACTTCTGAAATAGAACAGAACAATTCGATCAATTTCCTAGACCTAACAATAACAAAATCAAATAATAAACACCAGTTTTCAATTTATCATAAGCCTTCTCATACAGATATCACAATTCATTATACATCGGCCCATCCTTACCAACATAAAGTTGCAGCATTTAATAGCTATATACATGGACTCTTGAGCACACCGATGTCTAATGATAATTATTTCAAAGAATTGAATTTCATAAAATAGATCGCAATTAATAATGGTTATGATGCAAATTTAGTTAACAGCATATTACAAAAGAAAAACAAAATTTAGCTTTACAACACATATATCCAATCGGTGAACACCAAGACAAGAAATTCAATAGTTTAACATATATAGGCAATATTAGCAATAATGTGAAATCCTTCTTAAAAATTCAAATTTAAATATAGCGTTTAAAACATCAACAAATTTAGGTTCATTTATCAGGAATTATAAATCTCCAATTAATAAAGAAAATGAATCAGGTGTTTATTGATTGGATTGTGCAGATTGCAATTGTTTATATATAGATAGAATAGAAGGAAATGTTAGAATCTCTAAACATAAACGCAGTTTCATCAATGGAAAAACTGATTCAAATCATTCAAATCATCTTAGGGAAAATGGTCACTCTTTCAATTCAGAATTTAGAATTTTACATTCTAAGAGTAGAGGTATAAAACTCAACCTTCTGGTCGTACTTGAAATTAACACCGGAAATTCTTAATGATCAGGTAGACATAAAGAACTCACCCTTATTAAATTTATTTCCTAAACATTAGTTCAAATACAGATAGCTCTGAGAGGATTGCCTCTTTAGTATTTATAAGTATATGTTAGTGAGATATATTAGTAGTATTCTTTCCTCTTGACAAATATACTGTATATCGAAACGCGTCGAGCATTTCATAATATATTTTAGTAGAAATCATCGTTCAATTGTATTTATATAATATTATTATAAATTAATGTAAGACAATGTATGATTAAGTTAAGAATAAAAAGGAAGATATGATTGTTATTTTTGACAAATTATAAAAAGAAAGCTATGATTGTTATGTTCAACTTAAATTATATTTATAGTAAACTAAATTAAATTCTGATTTCGATATTGTCTTTGAAAACGAAATTACTGATTCAGTATAAATAATAATTTTGTTATTACATTTTCATTTATGGCGTTTAATCTAATTATTTATATTCATTTTTATTTTGAATATCTGTAATATTTACTCACAGAGTGGTTGAAATTCCTGCATAACAACTTATAAATAAAACCACTTGTAATAAACCTATATGTATTTTACTTTTGAAATTCTTTTAAAATCAGTATCGGTACCCGAAATTATCCGAAACCAACGGATAATCCGAAATAATTTATTATCCGTATCCGGTATAATAATCATTCCTAAATCCGTATCCAAAATTTCATATCAATAACATCCCTGATTTCAATATACCCATGAAAGTATAATACATAGATTAATTTCTCATTATCATTCTAGTAAAACCATTAATATGTTCGAGTATTCTCATCAAGAACGGTAGTAAAAATAAGTTAAATGTCATTCCATACTTCACATTCGCTTTGTATATGGTTTCTTTCTGTTCTATATTGTTAATTATGATTTTCTTTCAATAATGAAAACTCGGGACATCGACGAAAACAATCAGAAAATCAGAAATTTTTGAATGCACTGTCGATTACAACGATCTATCAAAATGACAGATGTTGATTCTTTCTTTTTCATTTTTAGAAAATTCTTTCAAGTTTGAAAGGATAAGTTAAGAAGTGTTCTTTTTCAAGTTTCGATGGATCTCTCTAATGAAAGGGATACGAATTCTAAAGGTAGAACATCATACCCATTCACATTGATTGATGAGAAAATAACACTGGTGTAATTGGGAGAACTAAGCAATGCAAGGCTATTTTTAATAGGTCGAGTGTTGTTCGAAACGACCAACTGATAACTGGTATAATATTATATTACCAACTTGCATAAAGTAATGGTAATGTTGTTTGTAAAGTTTTTGCTGCTATCAGTTGGATTATACCGTGAATCTACTCGTACTTCCCTTACCGTTCATTAAATATTTACTTGCGGAAATGGATTATTGTTTAACCAATATGTAGAGTGAAATAGGTCAGCATTTTCCATGCAATTCTGTAATTTTTGAATGCATTTTGATGCAGTGAATGTAAATAGATCCTGCTATCAATAATCAATGATTGATGAAAACCTGTTTTATTTACATAAAAAACAATGTTTGTTAGAAGCACGGTGAGTACAAACACTGACAATGTTATTGAATGAAACCGCGAAATAAGCCATTTTCTTTTACTTCATCGAATGGAAGGAGATTAACCTTTTGCTCAAGGAAAACACTGTCGTAGATTTTCTTTTTTACAACATGAAAGAACTTTCATCATCTCTTATTACATTCCTTTTTCCGCGTACATTTTCAATGTTTGAATACAGAAGCTATGTGGAATTCTGCAAATAAGGTTTCGAAAGAAATTCATTGTTGAAAACAAATTGCACCTTTCTTCTTTTGAGTTTCGAGTTACTTTGGATTTCTCGATTTTCCGAAATCTCTGCATATGCATTTCTCGGTTGCTATTGAAGTTAGGCATGATTTTTTCAAACTTTCTACGGAGTAGAAAGTGTGTTGTCTCTTCAGAGTTCGGTGCGACTGTAGCTATTCAAGACTCATCAAGTTCCTCCTTGACACAAATTCCTGAATGTCTAGGTTTATCCCTTCCACAAGGTTTAGAATCGGTCAGCTCTTTAAGGTATTTTTGTCTCGAAAAATTTTTCATCTTTTCCTGGCTAGAGCTTCGCATTCGTGTAAATTGTGATAGGCTGTTTTTTCTTCAGGGTAATCACCTTTTGGGTGTAGAAGTTTTCTCAGATTTTCACATCCAATTATTAGATTTTAGTTTTTCTCTGCTCAGTAGTAACGCCTCCTTAGTCAACTTCTTGCTAGTCTTTTTCCAGCTGAAATTCGGTTTGTCTATGCCCCAAAGATACCTGTCAGCTTATGGCTTTGCTATCGTGAAATTGACCGTATGCTGTAACTCAGACTTTGCTACACCTAGAGCTTGCACCGGGTCAATAAATCTCGTTTTGGCTTTTTCTTTATGCCCGCTTCCCAGAAATAAGCGAACCTGTTACACCACAGTAGGCGCCTTGGAAGAAATGAGGTCTCTGTTTACTCGCTTCTTGAAGAGAGCCCAATTTTAGGATGTTGGTAAGATGTTGAACGGAAGCGAGTTCTACACTTCACCGTCCCTGTAAACTAAGGAATTCTTATAGAGAGACGTTCGAGGGATCTTTAAATGTACCTGCATATGATGAGAACTCCTTGCCGGCCTAGTGTTGCAGCAAAACATAAGTTTTCCCGAAACAAGGTCTTTCAGCTCCTTAGAGCATCTTCCATGGAAGTATTTGTAAAACAGAGAAAGATCAGCAACTTGTCAGCCAGCGGTTGGAGATCGCAGGTGATCTCCGGGTGGTCGATGAGGCGCACAGCCCGTTTTTGCACACTATCCAACATCCACAACGAATGTTTGGGAGCAGATCCTCAGACATGAGAACAATATTCCAAGGCAGATCGAATATGCGCCTTATATAGAAGCAACAGCTGAGATGACTTGAAGTATCGCTTGGATCTGAAAAGAAAACTAAGTTTAGCTGATGCCGAATTGGCTATTGCTGATACATGTTCATGCCAGCAGAACCCGGAGTTGTCCGTTATTTCGAGAAGGTGCATCGAATCTTTGAATGTAATTTGTTGGCCTTGCAACATTGAAGGAGATTCTCCAGCACGAACCTTTCCAGAAAACGCAATTGCGTGCGTCTTGCTCGCGTTGAAGCTCACCAGGTTCATCTGACCCCACTCGGATGTCTTCTGTAAATCAGAGTTTAAGTTATTAATGTGTTCACATGTCTGACGCTGAGATCCCGTAGTTGTAATTGGCCGCAGGCTACTGAAAGAAGAAACCAGGGTACAATCGTCTGCAAAACCTAAGATCTTGTTCTCTGTAGATGACAGAAGATCGTTTATCTGCAACACAAACTGAGAAACTCCTATTTGGAATCGGAAACAATCAGATGTTATACCGTCGTATTAAATCTTGTCAAGAGAATCCGCCTTCTCATTACCTGCTACCCGGCAGTACCCATACAAAAGTAGATGTGAAGTAGATATTTGTTCAATTCCTTTTTGTCGAATACTACTCTAATCATCAATTAAACTTTTTTTTTCAAATGTAAATCGTAGGTGAATTTGGCAAAAATATGATGAGTAGTTCTGCTTTGTCAAAATATACAGGGTGATTCACGAGTGATAGTGATCGAGGAGTTCGAATTGGTACCTAGAATACATGGTAACGCTATTCGTTTTCGCTATACAGGCTGTTTCATGTAATTGTGTCTAATTGTTAATCCCAGTCACTCTGATTTCCTCAATATTTAGTTCCTCAAATAACATGGCTGATGTGACCAATACTGCTTTTTCCTCGAAATAACTAAACAAAAATCCTGTATATGAGTTATCCAAAACTCTAGCACACAAATGAGCCTGATGCGAAAACTGTTGCATTCCGCTAAACTCTTTTCTTTAGGTAAAATTAGGAGGATAACTTATTTTTAATAATTTACTACTTACTACTTACAATTCAGCATAGGGTATTTATCGTTTTTGTCCCGGAAGTATTTTATCTCACACATCTCAGGAAGTTTTCCAATCGGTTGGAAATATCACAACAACCATTTCTTTTCATTTGTTGTTTTCAATCTAAACAGTGCCTGACCACACAAACAATCCCTAAGACACATTTCGATTAATATTAAGAAGATAATTGACATCTAACCAGTAACAAAACAAGAAATAACTAACAAAATTTTACATTTGAATTTAGGAGGTTTCACTTGGTAGAACTCCATTATCAATAATAAAAACAAGTAATCTTTCACTGAATATTTGTGATTCGTAACGCGCTTCACTACACCGTAGCTTCTTCAGACGAATGAATGTACAGAAATTATGACAACTATATAATAATAATAATAATAATAATAATACGAGATGGCGAAACATACAAATATCTGGGATACCAACAAGCCAGATTGTTAGACCAAAAACAATCAAAGGAGAAGATTCGTTCAGAATACAGTCAGCGTCTGAAGTCTGTGCTGAAATCGATGTTGAACTCGGGGAATCTAGTCAAGGCAATTAACACCTACGCCATTCCAGTGTTGCTTTACTCATTTGGAATAATCAGATGGACTAAGACGGAGCTAGATGATATTCAAAGGCAGACCCGAACGATGCTGACAAAGTACAACAATCATCATCCAAAATCGTCTGTGATACGAACAACTTTGAAGCGGAAAGAAGGAGGACGCGGATTAATAGATGTTGTCAATTTACACACCGAACAGATAAGAAATCTCAGAGAATTCTTCTCAGCAAAAGCTCTCACTTCTGACCTACATAGAGTGGTATCGTTGGCTGATAAGGGATATACACCTCTAAATCTTGCTACCAGAGATGACCTGCTGAATCTACCATTCCTATCAGATACTGAAAAACAAGAGCAATGGTCAAGAAAGGAATTGCATGGACGACATCACCATGAGATTAATCAACCACACATCGACAAAGAGGCCTCCAACAAATGGTTGATGAAAGGAGAATTATTCGCGGAAACAGAGGGATTCCTTATGGCCATCCAAGACCAAGTGATCGCTACAAACAACTACAAAAAATTTATTATGAAGGACGGAACATTACAAACAGATAGGTGCAGAAAATGCCATATAAGATCGGAGACGATACAGCATATTACGTCCGGATGCGAACAACTGGCCAATACAGACTATCTTCACAGGCATAATCAAGTGTGCAACATTATCCATCAGAAACTTGCACACAAGTACGGACTTCTGAATACATTCCAGCCATATTACAAGTATCAACCGGCGCCCGTATTGGAAAATGACTCTATCAGATTATACTACGATAGGCCTATTATCACTGACAGAATGGTGACGAATAATAGGCCGGACATAGTGGTGTATGATAAGAGAGCCAAGACAGCAATGCTGGTGGATGTCGCCATACCAAATAATAACAACGTGCTGAATAAGTTCCAGGAGAAAAAGTCCAAATACACAGACCTTGCTATTGAGATCAAGCAGATGTGGCACCTCGACAAAATAAATATCGTTCCTGTCATCGTATCCTCGACTGGTTTAATACCCAAAACTTTGCATGATAGCCTTAAGAAATTAGAATTGCATAAGAATACCTATATAGAAATGCAAAAGCTGTAATTCTTAATACATGTAGGATAGTTAGGAAATTTATGTCAAGTATATTGTAATCGAGCCTATTCCCTTTGATTGCTAAATCTGGGAAAGGTAAATTATATCCAGCTACTAGCTGAGATAGTGCATAAGTCCACGATAATAAATAATACTTTAATAAATCAAAACCATACAGGTGTAGATTCAGTCAAAATACAAATAAACATGTAGAAAATACACAAAATTCAGATCACAATAATTTCTTGAAATCATTTTCTTGTAGGAACTCTCCTATATTATAGTAACTTTTATCAATAAGAAAATATTTGAGTTTTTGTTTTGCACTTTAATTGATAATGACTTAAATTTTTCTGGAAACTTATTCCACACTGACAGTAAACTATAAGTTACATTTTTTGTAAATATGAATAGTTGGGCTTATCCTCTTGAAGAATATTTTTCCTCTTGTATTATAGGAATGTTGGAGTTGAAGATCTTTGAAATCATTATAGTTATTTAAAATGAACATCACTGATTCATAGATATATAGACCATACAGTGTTAAGATGTTGAAATTCTTGAATATGTTCCTGCACGTTTCATATTGATTCATGCCAAAGATGATTCTTAGGCATCTTTTTGTAAAAGAAAATTCGCTCCGCTTCTGTAGATCTTCCCAGAAGATGATTCCATATCTTATCCTAGAATGAACGTAGGCGTGATAGGCAGTCAGAGCAGCATCCAGCCCTATCATCCGTATAGTCCGCAATGCATAGCCATAGCGTGCTATCATTGGTGAAATCTCAACGTGACTACACCAGTTGAGATTACGATCAATATTCACTCCTAGAAAAGACAGGTCTTCAACTGACTCAACTTCACAGTCTTGGAATCTTAAATTAAGTTGTTCTTTCTTTTCCCTGAATAACAAAAGTTTTGTTTTTTCCAGATTTAGCATCAAGTTGTTATTAAGGAACCATTCATTCATATTTTTCATGTCAGTCTCAAGACTTTTCATACATTCATTTTGATTTTCAGCTTTACATATTACTGATGCATCATCTGCAAACATTATGACATCGTTGTTGGTAGTCTGAACTAGATCATTTGTATATATTATGTAGAGCAAAGGTCCCAATATAGAACCCTGCGGTACACCGTTTAATACTTGTTTGGAATCAGATCGTATTATATTTCCGTTTTTCCTCTACTTATTGTCTTTTGGGTTCTTTTGGATAGATATGATCCAATGAGCTGTAATGCTACCCTCTTATACCATATTTCTCCAGCTTATTCAGTAACTTCTCATGGTTGACTCTGTCAAAAGCTTTTGACAGGTCCAGACAGAGGGCCGCTGTAGTATTATTTTGATTTAGTGACCTGATGATAGAAGTAAGTGCTTGATATATTGCATTCAATGTTGACCTTCCTGTCTAAATCCAAACTGTTGTTTCACAAGTATTTTGTTTGCTTCAAAAACTGCATTAATTTGTCAAAATTATACGCTCAAATATTTTATTCACATTGGAAAGCAATGATATTGGCCTATAATTATCAATATTTTCTTTGCTACCTTTTTTATAGATGGGTTTCACCATTGCTTCTTTAATCTTTGTGGATACTTTCCTGTTTGTAGAATCTGGTTTATAATGTGAGTAAGTGGAGTTTTTATAATTGATGCACAATTCTTGAGCACTTTTACTGGTATTTTATCACTTCCAACTGAACTTTTATTTTTAATTGTAAAATATATTGGTACGTTTCTTGCTCTATAAGTGGACTTAAAAATATGCTATTGTTGCAGGATTTGATGTTATTGTTGTCCGCATCAATACCACTATTGCTTGTATTTGAACTGATAAAATGGAAATTGAATTGGTTGAGTACAGTTTCTTCATTTTGGTGGGAAAATGAATTGAAAATTATGTCATTATTATTATTCTTTTGTTTGTGATAGTGTTGACTAACTTCCATGTGGCTTTTGTTTTGTTTTCAGACTGTGTTATATAGTTCCTATGACTTATCATTTTAGCATGTTTCACAACCTGCTTCAGTATACTGCAATATCTTTTGTAATAGTCCTGTGATATTATTCCTTCTTGTACTTCTTCCCACATTGATCTTTTTCGGTTACTTGAAATTTTTATCCCTGTTGTTATCCATGTATGTATTGTTCTAGTCATTGAGCACTTCTTCTCTGGAAATATCAGATTCATATACATTTGCATTATCTCTGAGAAACAGTTGTATGCTTCGTCTGGATCCGATCGCCCCAATACACCCTGCCAAGATACATCCTCCAGACTGCTGAAAAACTGCTGCATTTTAGAATCAGTGAAAATCTTTTTCTAATCCATTTTCTTCCATTGGCAACATTATTACACTCCATTGTTATGAATTGAGCCATATGATCCGACAAAAGTGAGTTTATATTATAGTTATTTCTATATGTTGGAGTGTTGGTAAAGATATTATCAATTAATGTTTTTGTTGTTTGTGTAATTCTTGTTGGTTCGTTTATTGTTTGCTGTAGATCATATGTGCAAAGTATATCTACAAAATTATTTTTAACGTGGCTATCTTCCAATAAGTTGATGTTGAAATCTCCACAGAGTATCACATCATATTTATTAAATTTCATACTTATTTCATAGAGTATTTGATCAATTTTATGAAGAAATACCTGTGCATCACCCAAACAGGTCCTGTAGACTGTCAAAATTATCATTTTCTGGTATTACTGATTGCACATGATACCTCTATTTCCTTATCCACACTCAGGTTAGTGATCCATTGGACGTTCTCAAAGTCGGTAATATTATCACGGATTAAAATAGCTGTTCCTCCATGTATAAATTTCTCTCTTGCGTAACTTGATATTAACCTGTAGTTGGGAATCTTCAAAAATGGAATTTCATCTTTATTCATCCAGTGTTCACTGAAACAAATTACATCTGGGATCTTTGTGAGTGAGTTGATGAAGAGTTCGATTTCCGGAAGTTTGTTTTTGATACATTGAATATTCTGATGTAAGATATTCAAGCAGTTACCGGATTCACTTCTCTGTTGAAGTTTCGTCTGATGTGTAGAAAATGGTTGATTACTATCCCCTTTCCCCACATATTTTCATTCAGAACTTGTTGTTTCGAATCAGTCGGTACATATACCTTGAAGGAGCTTTTGAATCTGTCTTTCTTAGTTTTCATTTTTCACATTTGCTGCTTATTTTAAATGTTGTGTCTATATATTCCTTAACTTCTTCAGGCTCGATATCTGGATCTAGACCTGATAAAAATAGGCAAGATTGTTGCTCAGCTATTGTTAGATAGATAAGAATGAGAATATAAATACAAATGTTCTTAAGTAATTAAAAGCTTAATGAGTTTCTTTTTCTTAAGTGGTTATTGATAACAGGTATAACCAATAAAACTAAGAAATAGATTGCTCCCTGAAGAGATCCAATAGAGTTGAACGGCTTAAATCGACTTGTTTATCAATGAGTTAACCCGAGTGTTTGTGTTTGTTGGTTTTTAAATTTTCCCAAAGATCAACTTTCCAATATTCATGATCTGTATGTAAAGTTTCAAACTGTGGGTCGAAAGAGTGATTATTTTCTATGAGATGATTTGCGTAATCTGAATCTGATTATTTTAAACTTACATTTATGTCGCGATATTCTAATATTGAAATTCCTATGTTTCTACCAATGTAGAAACTATAACAGTCATTGCAATTCAATCTATAAACACCTGATTCATTATTTTCATCTGATTTGGTTTTATTGTTTTTCTATATTTGCCTAAGCTAGTTTGAAATCTATGTTGAAATTATTTCCACTCAAGAATAATTTCTGTTTCTCATTTCTAATACCAACTTAGGTAAAGGTGTTTTTTATTCAGAATATTATTTATTATTTTGGGAATATAAAAATTATTTGTAGCTATTTGTTTAATTAAATTTGATTCTTTGTTGATATTTTCTGATGATAACGGGATGTTAATCAATCTATGGATGAAACTGTTGAATGCTGACATTTTATGTTGATACGGATCGCACGACGAGTTATGTATTATAATATTTGTATGTGATGGCTTATGGTAGATTGCGAAAACATGTTTTCCATTTGCATTCGAAATTGTTACGTCTAAGAAATTTACCGAATTTTTCCTTTCTATTTCGGTTATGAATTCAGTATTTGGATGTAATGAGTTTATATAATTTTCGAAAATTTTCAACTATCTATTTCTGTGAAGCAAATAATATCGTCTACATAGCGATACCAGTATAAACAATTTTACTAAGTTGGTGGTTATGAATTAATTTCTCTAAATTATTCATGAATATTTCTGCTAACAAAGGACTTGACAGATTGCTCATAATCAAGCCCACTTCACTTGTATAATACTTGTTATTGAAATGGAAATAATTTTGATCTTAACAAATTTGTAATAATGAAAGAAAATTTTATATTATAATTCGTAATCCATTCAACGAAAATAATTTTCGAATATGTCCGTGGATGAACTCAAAAAGGTGCTCCTAGATTGTCAAAATAGTTTTCACTTTGCTTTGATGAAATCTGATATATTGGCGTATGTTGAAACCACAGAAAATCGAGAAATCCAGAGTATCTCGAAAGCAAATGAAGATATCTACTAATATATTCTTTGTACTAGATTTCGATTTGTCTCGATTTTCATTTTTGATAATGTAAAGGTATTACCTAAATTGTGTCATTCTCTTTCCTCAGTATATCTGAGTGACAAACATCGATAAATTTTATCTAAATCGAATACAAACAAATTAACACTTGAATTTCATATATGCAGTATATCTAATTGAAAACTTCACGAGTTTTGATTCAATAGATAGCTGAAATACGAATTGAAACATGCAAGAGGCTGCAAATCATAATGTCTCGAGTATGAGAGCTTTGATATATCCCCAACAGTCTGTTCTTTAGATGTTAGGTATATAGAACATCTCTCAAACTTAACAAACAAGATTTCACCCTTGTCAAGCATTGTGTTTGATTAGACTGCCTATTTTCTTGAGGTCAAGATGCTAAGTACTTTGTAATATCATCCAAAGGAAGAACACTTTCGCTTTCAAAATAAAACAGAGAGATACTATTGAGCTGTGATGCTTTTCATTGAAATATAAATATTAAATTTCCGGCAACACGTATTTGTAGACATTAGTTTCATTTTTGATAGTTCCTCATGGCCAAAAAGACTGTATACAGGATGTCCACGCTAAAACGCCCATAAGAAAGATCTCGAGGATGGATTATCCATCAATTTTAAATTGTGGTATTAGAGTAAATGGATATTGATCCATAATTATTTTCAGAGCTCTATCACTTCCGGTTATTCAGGATATCGACTACGACTTTTCTATTTCAGAAGGAATTTCTATTTTAATCAGAGGCATCCTTTTTGACGCATTTTTTGTTAAAATCTGTTCTATCTGAAATAACTTATTTAATCAAGTTTTTCGGAATTATAGTATGATCTTCGCCCAACAAAATTGACTTAGATTTCAGTAAGATGATATTGTTTTTAGCTTAACGAAAACGAAAAATAGAGTTATCTTTGAGGGCAATAAACTGTGCGGTGCTATTTTATATACATAGTGTTTCCACATACCTAAAAGTTTGTTTCGATAATTAATTCTAATTATCACAATTAAGATAAATTATTTGATATTCTTTCATTAAGTTTCAACAATACCAGATATTTCCACCCAAAAATTAATGACATTATAACCTATTGCATTGCGTATTCAGATCAGTCTGTTCTGGAGCTCAATCGCGGAAGCTGTCTAAGCCTGGTAGATATTTTCGATGTGAATAGGGTCTGGAATTTGTACAGGCCTCTCCATTGAAGTGATATGTGATCCTAAAGATAGTTCCTAACAATATGAGCTTGTTTAGGTCAAGCGTTATTATTCATGAGCAAAAAAATTTCACCCATGATTGCCGCAAATGGTACATGTTCTTCAAAAATGTTCGTAACGTACCTCTGAGCCTTGGGGGTACCATTAATTACAATGACCAGATCTGTGCGTTTTGAGAAATTTCTCTCCCTAACCAAGATCACAGATAGGTGAAAAGTTTTGCTAGACATATCATACTTTTCGACATTTGTGTACAAGAAAACCTCGATCACAATGAAAGGTGAGATCTCGCCTCGAAAAACTCTTTTCCAGTCCACTTTCAACCAGTTGACATGTTCCATGGCAAAACTTCAAGCCTTTGGCTTAAGGTAGTCTAGTATGAGTCAAACCTAAATTATCTAACACAACTGCTTCAGCATATTCTTCCGAGGTTGAATTTCTACATTCACGTTTCAGTAACCTGTGTTAATATTCAATTTCCTATCGAAAAATAAACTTGAAATATTGAAATTGTTGAGATTTTCTTACTGGATATGGAATGAAAATAATCTATATTCCGTTCTATAGAAGACGATGCAAAATATTTCGCCTTTTTGTAACAATACCTCAATTATCTTATTTCGAATTATCAATATTTTCTTGCCCACATTAATTACACCTGAGTCCGAATGAGATCGGCGAAATGAAAAGCCATGTGATCGTCTAGTACTTGAACTTGCCTTGAAGTTGTTTTTTATAAAACAAACCTTCTGTTAAATTGTGTAACTGTAGCTACCTATTCAAGTTTTTTATGTGAGGTTTGATGTGACACAACCAATTCTTCGTTGTGTAAACTATAGTTGGACAGTTTATCAGTCGATTACAATGAAAAATTATTAACATCTCAGATATTTGCATCAACCGCGCCACCTTGCAGCCCTTTAACGCATTTCCTCTCACGGTTCGGAAATAACCCTCGCTTACTGCGAAGGTGCTCGTCCGCCCTTGCCTCAACTTCCAAATGTTGAGGTCTCGGTTGCCCACCACCAAGGTAGGCAGGATAGCATTGGACTTCTACCTGTTATCAGTGCCTGATCAGAAATTAAGCAATACATTCCTGTTGGTTTGGTCGCTCACTACCTGTGATCGTACTCAGACTAGTACTTTCCAATAGCTTCATAACAGCGGCACAGCTCTGAAGTCATGCCGCACTGTGCTCTACACAAGTAATCTGCAACCACCTAGGATGGGCGAAACTTCTGATAAAACTGATCGGTTCCGCCCCTGGAGCGGTCTCTCTTTATATACCAAGCCATGATATGTCACCAACTCTGATACCCCATGGCATCCTTAAAGGACATTTCCCCCTCTCATTGGATCTCCCGGGGGTAACTTTCTTAACCCTTCTCTGGAGTACTACCATTAGACCTGGGGCGCCTATCTGCACCCGAGGACGAGATTCTTCTTGCCCTCAAGGACTCATTTCCGCTCAGATCTGTCTAGCCGACTGCCGTACCCCTTGCGACCAAATATTCTATGCCAGAGGCAAGCAGTCCTTTAAGCCCCTTTTTAGCACTTCCATCTAGCCTATTTTGCTTCATTGAATTATGAGACAATATATTTGGATTGATATAAAATAGTTTCCAAAGATTTCAATCAGATCAACTTTCTGAGTAAAAAAGTAAAATTCCTGATCAATATTAAAATTCATTACATTTCGAATAGTTACCAAGTTATTATAATCAATATACAATAGTTTTAGTGCGTAATAATTTGCCAAGTTAGAGAATAACTGTGAAAATCAATATGAAATAAATTTAGGACATTCCAAATTTTGCTAAATTATGAAAATAAATATTATGATAAGTTTATGAAAATGAATGCTCAAAATGAATATCCGATAATTTCAATGCAGTTCAGATAGTTTAATTTCCAAAGAAAGACGTATAAAAATAGTTTAGAGTTTTGGAAGTGATTGTTTTGCCTTCAATGCAGTCAGAAATGTCGAAACTTATATCATAGGAAAATTTGTAAAATTTAAATATTGGACATAAATTTCGAAGATAGATTCGGAATGTCACCTGTGGGACATAACGGAAACTGTAATTCTTCTACCCCTGTCAGATTTCTCGGTGAGAAACAATTCGTGTCTTCCAAGTTTCTGGACTCGCTTTACGTATCATTAAATAACTTCAATTTTAATTCTGATTCTAATTGAACGAAAAAACTCAACATCAAACTCAAATTCTTTCCGCACTGAATTTGGTATCTTGAAACAATGGAAGAACACGGAAGCTCCCCAGGGTACCCCGTCCTGTCATTAAAAGCGAGTGGGTTGGACCACTTCAAGCCTCTGAGACCTACCCCTAGCAATAAGGACCGTGATATTCACAATTGAACCAAAGCTTTTGAAAAATACCAGGTGGTGTCTGCGATCGCGGTCGCTAAATGGTGTTTAATAACTATAGGAAATAACGTAGAAATTTGTTTAAACCCTATTTCTTACCTGAATTCGGCTGCATTCCAACGACACAATTTTTACGCTTCTGTATGATTTTGAGCTTCTCTAAAATACGAAATATTTCACTACATCGAATAATTCTAGCAAACGACCGTCTTTTCACTGTAATTTTGAATTCAGATGAAATATATAAAATGTTTTGCAGGTAGATGAACACGATAGCATACTCACAATTGACAATAAAAATAGATCGAAAATTAAGAAATATATGGACAATTTCAGCAATAAACAAATGAAAAAATAGTCCCCGGTTCTGGGTCGTCTAAACTATATACCATTAACTGTTACTTGGTACATAATTTATCTAAAATTGTTCCTCTTCAGCCAAAACTGACACTTATATTTGATAATATACAGGTGATCCTGAATTTATAAGGATTATTCCAAATGTAAATTACCACGAAGTGACATTGTAAGATTCATCCTTGATATGCATGAAATTAAATGAAATAGCAGTATTCTCTTCTTCGTTCCTCCAATAATTAGTTGCAATGCTCATAATCATTCTTGATTTCAGATAAGCTAATGATGAATGAACAAGATCTCGTGAAGTGATTATCATCAGGGATATCCATTTCTCTGGTAAGAATGTCAATTAAAGTAATCTCTACAGATCTCATGGCTATTGATTTGAAAACCACCATGATTTTAAACAAGAGTTGTTATGCACATGAACACACAATTTTTCTATAACGATAGCTATAGTTCAATCTAATTACCTGTTCTATTGAACGAGAAACTCACATTTCCACCTCTCCTGTAACATGATAATAAATTCAACCTAGGATTAGTCACGTTTGCATAAATAATTGAATCTAAATAAAGATAGATCATTATTATCATATATATTGAGAAAAGTGATCTCATCTATAAATGAAGCGTGAAAAACTTTTTATATTACCTGGTTTAGAACCCATGAATAAGATTTTTTTAGAGTTCACACAAGGATCAGCCCTGGAACCTATGGTTTTCAACCATATACTCAGATGTATCAGTTACATCATAAACTCTCATGTATGCCAAGTAATTGTACTTTAAAATTGAAACTCTGAAATCACTCTAACCGAAGTCAAAGCACAGCAATTTCAAGTAATGTAGTCTCAGCAATTTTTTATGTGGAGGTTTTCCACCAGAGTAGGCACAGTACACTAACAACACCTTGCAACATAATCCGATTGACGTTAAAACAATACCTTGGGAAGTTCTCAGCTAAAATAAAAACTAGAATCAACATTATCCCAGACCTTGTCTTCGAGCTAAACCCTGAATGTGTAATTGTTTAGAGTCTGCCAAGGACTACTAAATAGGCAGAGCGCAAGATGGACTATCATTTGCGGTCTGCCAGAAATGATGTAGATCTACTAGTGCCGATTTTACCATACCCACAAAATGTTGTTTTGGAAGATACTGGAGACAATGCATCATTGACAGAAGAAGAATAGTGCCCGACCCCACTTTCACTCCAGATCCCAGTTCCTGTGAGCCACATTTATTTGTTCCAAGCAAGTTAAATGATTTACTACGTGATTTGAGGTTATCAAAGCAACAGTCAGAACTTTTGCTTCCCGTGTTAAGGAATGGAACTTATTAGTCAATGAAACAAAAAATACGAATTTCAGTGAAAGACATGCTCAATTTTCTACATTGTACAGTATCTATGAGTCTTTGTGTACGTGTTCTGAGATTGATGAATTAATGTAGCAACTTGATATCAAGCATTCCCTCTGAGTGGCATTTACTGAGTGGCCTATTTACTGTAAAGATTCGCCCATTCAGTGGCGATACAGATTATGTGGTGAAAAGATTTACAGAATATTTATGTTCTTTTTGTTTAGGACAGGCGTACAGTAAACAACATTATATGATATAACAGAAATTTGGCCAGAAAGAAATGAATTTCAATCAAGATCTCAAAATGCTAAGTTTAGACTTCTTGTAGATCCCAAAAATGTCTACAGATGGCGATGGATTCAAATACTTAAAACAAGTCTTTTCCAAGATACGTGAAACCACATTGAAGGAAGGTATTTTTATTGGAACACCAATCAGAACGTTGCTGGACGTTATTAAGTTAAGGGACCTTATACCCAACCCTGAGGCACACCATCAGTGACAGGTCTGGTCGAAGATTTCGAAGATCCAACTCGGACGAAGTAGCTCATATCAGTCAAGAAAGCTCTTATCCAGGACAACAGATCTGATACCAAAATGTTCCAGTTCAAAAAGCGAACGCCACAATGGAACTCGGTCGAACCCACGAAAGAAATCCAAATAGATTACATCAATAGGTGTTCCACGATCCAGCGCTTCAGTCCAGTCACTGAGACAGAGCAGGAGATTAGTTATGACAGACCGACTAGGAACAAAGCCGTGCTGATTTTAAGGAATTAGGTTATTGTTAGCTAGAAATTCGTACATACTGTCAGCAATAATTCGTTCACAAACCTTGAAGACTATAGACGTAAGGCTGATAGGCCGATAGTTACCAGGGGAACGTTTGTCACCCTTTATGAATATAGGAGTAACTGGTGCAGTTCGCCAAAGATCAGGAAGAGTATGCGATTGAAAAGATAGTGTGAACAATATCGATAAAGGAACAGAAACGGATGCTGCGCAGTTCTCGAGTATGTTCCCAATAAACAAACCCAGCTTACAATAGTATCTACCCTCATGCTGAATAAAATACCGATATTAAAAAATTCTCTCCCTTAACCTAATTTTGGTCCAATTTCATAGCAAGTTGAAAATCAAATAAGTGACAACATAAAAATTGCCTTCAATCCTACACGTAAATTATCACAAATATTTTTAATGCCAAAGACAAAACGTCGTCCTGATTACAACGGTGTATACATAAGCCATACAGGAAGAAATTTTTGTATTAGATACAAAGAACATCACTCTTGCTTTTGTGAATTAAAAAGTGACTCCACCATTGTACAGCACTGCCTATATAACATCCACCGCTTAATAGATAATCTTAACATTATTTGTCGTGCCCCGAATAGCAATAAACTCAATAATCTAGAATCTCTGGGAATTTTCAAAGCGAGACACAATAGAAACAATCTTACCCTTCATAATGACAACACACATATGTTATTCCCAATATTCGAATAATTATGAATATACCTTTGAATACCTATCTATATTCCAATATTAGAATACCTGTTTTCCATATTCAAGACAACTTCTACAACTGTATCTCAGTTGTAACTCATAATTTGTGAAGTTCCGATTACAGAAATATCGAAATAGCTACTACGTTTGAATATTAAATATTTTCGTGATATTCTTTACAAAGTAAACCAAAATCACCGTATGATGATCAAATATCACTTAGTAACGGCCTTTATGTCACATCTACAAATTTTTTTTTGTCAAACAGTGTAATGAGAATTAGTGGTTACCCAACTCAAAGCATTCTACGGTCCTGAAAGACTAACCTGCGTCGGATATGCTTCAATAATTCAAAATTCGAGAGCATACGTTTGAATACTTTTAATTTATCATCTGTAATCAGCACGACTCCGTGTAATCGTGCAGAATTCTTTTGAATATTCATGACCTTGATCCAGGATGCTTCCCAGTAAGTGTTAATCAAAAATAACTGAAAAACACCTACTATAATTACTATTGCACGATCTATAGGTAGTAGTTTATTCTTTCATCGTCTCTCATAAAATTTTATGAGAGTGAAGTACATCAAAATCAAGTTTTATTTGTTACCTTATTCAATAATTACTCATTTTTATTTCATGAGTTCCCGATTAGTGAAATTGACTGAAGAATTTAATATTCGATTTTATTAAGGACTGTTCTTTGATTGCAGATAAACTGACATTCACTTTATAAATATTTGAGAAAGTAATTGTTCAAATTCATGTTTTACTTTCATAGATATTTGCATATCTCATGAATCTTCTCACCTTTGCAACATAGAGAAAACTTGTTCTCTCTTTATAATCCATATCTGTTTTTCTATTTTCAAGACGAATTGTACAACTGTTCCTTAATTTTAACTCACAATTTGTAGTAAACGTCTGACCCTGATAAAAAATCGAAATAGCTAGTTTGTTAATTTAATATTTTCCACCTAATTTTGTGTGATTCTTCACAAAGTAAACCAAAATCACCGTATGATGATAGAATATCACTATATAAGTTACATCTACAAGAATTTTTTCGACTGGCAGTTTAATGAGAATGAGTAGAGACCCAGCTCAAACCATTCTACGATTCTGGAAATAAAAGACAAAAGCACTTCGGACGTGACAGAACAATTCAAAATTCGAAAGCATAAGTTTGGAAACGCAAACATTTTATATAATCATCTGTAATTAGCACAACTCGATGTAATCGTGCAGAATGTCTTTGAATATTCATAACCTTGATCCAGGATGTTTCCCAGTAAGTGTTAATCAAAAATAACTGAAAACACCTATTATAATTACTACTGCACGATCTATAGGTAGTAGTTTATTCTTTCATCGTCTCTCATAAAATTTTATGAAACTGAAGTACATCAAAATCAAGTTTTATTTGTTACCTTATTCAATAGTTACTCATTTTTTATTTCATGAGTTCCCGATTAGTGAAATTGACTGAAGAATTTGATATTCGATTTCATTAAGGAATGTTCTTTGATTGCAGATAAACTGATATTCATTTTATAAATAATTGAGAAAGAAATTGTTGAAATTCATGTTTTCTCTCGGTGATATTTCCTCTGAAAATTGTTTTTCTCTTTTGTGCATACTAGAGTGACTTGATAATTTAGGTTAGAATGATACAAGTACTCATTGCATTTTTCAGTATAACCTCACTGTGTGAGCTAGTATGTAGGAATATGCTTATCCGAGTACCTGGTTCGACCCCAGGTCCGAGTTATGGATGTTGTTCTTGAACAAAAAAGTGACACCTGCAAGGGTCGCCTAAAGAGGGCATAAACTTCCGAAGACCAGATAACTTGTAACCCTTGTGGCAGCAGTTATAACTGCACGGTCTAGGAGAGTGGTTTGGAATCCACTATAAGCTGTAGGTCTGAACATCTATTAGTACCAAGCTGATTATCATCTGAACATCTATTATTGTTAGCAGCATCCAGATGATGATCATCACTGCTACTATCTAATAGGTCGGATTGTAAGGATTTTTTATCATTTTGTGCAGTAAAACTTGTTGTATTTGTGACATAAGCTGAAAACCTCTTCTTTACAATCAGCAACTTCTTGATTCCAAATGCAGAATCTCAATCTGAATCATCGGTGACTCGTTGCGAAATGATGACTCGGAGGTACCACATCGATTTTAGAGCACATCGTCATTAATTGGTTCAAAATATTTTTTGAATAACTTTATCTATGTGTTCTCTCAGAGAATTAAGAAGCCAGTCAAACCATCCACCTAACGAGAATGAGTTTCGAGACAGACTGATCAAAATTTGGATTGAAATGGATCAGATTGCTGTAAGGTCATTAGCATTAAGTAGAATCGTAAATATTATACATTCTCGCTTGGGATGGAAAGTTCATATTGTTGGGAGACTTCAACGTTAATTTTGGTAAGAGTGAGTGCCCTAGATAAGGAACTGATGTCGGTATTTCTCCTTTGGTCTACGTCCCGTTGTTCAGGAATTTACGCGTTTTACCATACCACTCAGCAACATGCATTGATAATGTTATAACAAATTTTTCTGATACTGAGTTCGATATCGAGGTAGCTAATCCGGGAATATCAGATCATTATGCGCAGATCTCAAGTATGCATGTTGAAAACGAGAAAAAGTCAAAATTTTCTTTCAATCGAATAATCACTCAGAAAGGTCTATCTGAACTACGCTCAAAGCTTACAACTCTGCTTGTTTCGATGTATTTGGATTAATTAGTAGAATTTTGAAGAGCACTTGCGATATCATTGCGCTACCCCTGTCAATCCTTTTTTATTCCTGCTTTGAAAGTGGTATTCTTCAAATAGTTCTCAAAAAAAGCAAAGTATTGGTTGTATTCAAGAAAGGGGATACTGATGGTACGGGTAGCTATCGTCCTATTTCGATCATTCCAGTCTTGGGTAAGGTGCTTGAATCTATTCTGAAGGACAGACTTTCAAACTTTCTCGAAAATAATAAGATATAATCACCTTCACAGTACGGTTTCAGGCCGCAGAAATCCACAATAGGAGCACTTTCAGACTTGATGTCTAAGGTGGTTGAGGGTTTGTAAAGGGGTGAATAAATGGCCTTGCGTTCATCAGATTTGGCCTAGGCTTTCGATCTTGTGCTACATACCATTATTCTCCAGAAATTAGACCGCGTCGGTATAAGAGGAGTTCAATTGAAACTCCTCACCTCTAACCTGGAGGATAGGCTTATGTGGGTCTGCGTGGAGGGGGCTGTGTCTGAGCCTTACCCATGAAAACAGGCGTACCCCAGGATTCTGTACTGGGACCACTGCTCTCTTTGATGCTCTGTAGCTCGTACACTCTTGAAGATATCATTTTTGTTCGAACAGTATTGTATTTAGAAAGTAAGAATCTACTTCCGCAATTCATTTTGCAGTAAACAGAGTGTCTCAATTTTCTTGAGTGGTTTTTTCAGATTGCAAAACCACTTTTTGTTCAAGATTCAGAAGCGGCCTTAACTCTGCTATAATGTCTTTAAGTTATAATTTTGTTTGGTGAGTAGTTTCTTCAGAATATCTTTTTTCCGTAAAAATTCATGAAAATAGGCTCTCACATCATCGCATGCTCCTTCAGCCAGAGAGGATGAATACTTTTTTCCTTTCGTTTTCTTATTTCCCAAGGAAAGCTTTATTGATGAATTGAAGAAAATTATCCTCATTTCATACAGGGGTGACTCAAAAAAATTATTGAATATTGTAATTTTAAAAATATCATTACTTCATTTTTTTAAATGGTAAACCCTGTATTTTATTATTCATGTCAACGTATAAAATATTGTGCTATATTTTTGCAGAAAACACCTTATATTTACCTTCGATCATTTTTGAAATATTCGATTATTTGTGAAAATTTTGATGAAAATTCTACAAATCGTATCAAACTCATCAACATGCATCATTATTCGCGCAGAAGTGTTTTTTTCTGTAATGATTCAAGTGGCAAGAAATGAAACCTAAACAAGATAATTCTTCTAACGAATGATATAATCAAGATGATGAAAACGTAAATCGAGAAATGTGTTGACATTTCTTTTTTATTTGTGCCTTCTGTCAAAACTTACTATTAGATTTATCGAAACGGGTAATATGCTTACAAAAAACATGAGAAACCAAAAACTGTTACAGCTGAAGACAACCAGTTATCAGTTTTGTTGACAGTGACAGAGGACTCTTATAAAAGCCAAAGAGAGATATCTCAGTTAACAGATATTAGTCAAACTTCCGTCCAGAGAATCTTGAAAGGAAATAAATTTCATCTATATCAAGTACAGCTGCACCAGGAACTGAACAATCAAGACTATGGAAATCGAATCAATTTGTGCAATTGAGCAAGTGACAAAGCAGTGGAAAATCCAAATATGTTTAGCAGAGTTCTTTTCTCGGACGACGCAACTTTCCACAAGAATGGGCTTGTTAACAGGCACAACTTTCATTGTTACGCCACAGAAAATCCACACCCCATGCGACAAATAGATCACCAGCATCGTTGGTCTTTGAATGTATGGGCCGCTATAGTAGATGAATATCTAATCGTGCCGCACATCAATAGTGAAATGTATTTAGATTTTCTGCAAAATCATGTCACACCAATGTTACTCGCCAATGTACCAGAGTATATAGGACAATATTTGTGGTTTCAACAGGATGGAGCACCGGCACATTACTCACATTAGGTTAGGGAGATTTTGAATCATGCATTTCCAAACAAATGGATAGGATTTTTTGAATTTGATTGAGGAGGTCGTTACTTGATGAAAATCGGTATACATATTTTCAATAAAATAAAACTAAAGTATCTAGATTTTCACTATATTAACTACGCTATGACCGGTTCCACCACACTGTGGCTTCATCAGATAGATACAAACTAATGAACAGAGGTATTGCTTATATATTAGTCTCATTTCCTATTTATTATTACATTAGGTACAAGTACAAAGGGTATGGTGGAAAACCCATCGGAGTTCCTTACTTTAGGCATTGAAAAATTGGGTAATGGAGAAGGCTTTTTGTCTATTATTTTCATTGTGTAAAAGTTTGAAATTATCATGGTTTTCTTCGAATAATTATATAATGTAATAAATATTACAATAGGTACAAGTACAAGGGTATGTTGGAAAACCTATAGGAGTTGCTTACTTTATGAATTGAGAAGATTGAGTAAAGAGAAGGATTTAGATCTAATTGACTATTAAGTAACCTACCTGAATTCTTTTCTTTGTTGATCTCTGAAATTTCCAATAGATTGAGTGGAAATTTCATTATTGGATTATTGGATTATTGGAATTTGGAGATCATCAAAGAAAAGAATTCAGGTAGGTTACGTAATAGTCAATTAAATCTAAATTCTTCTCCTTTTCTTTTCAATTCATAAAGTAAGCAACTCCCATGGGTTTTCCAACATACCCTTGTACTTGTACCTATTGTAATATAAAGTAGGAAATAAGACTAATATATAATAATTAACTCTGTTCATTAGTTTGTATCTATCTGATGAAGCCACAGTGTGGTGAAACCGGTCATAGTTCTGTTAATATAGTGAAAATCTAAATACTTCAGTTTCATTTCATTGAAAAGATGGATAGGACGTGGTGGTCCTTTTAGATGGCCAGCTAGGTTTCCGGACCTTACAAATCTAGATTTTTTCTTGTGGGGTTATATTAAGAGCATCGTTTACCAGATTCCTTTTACGACATAGTAGGATATGAGACAGAGAATAGTCGACGCCTTTCAGTCAGTTAATCTGCAAATGTTGCCAAGAGTTCAGCGGTCTTTCCTCAGAAGGATTGAGTTGTGTCTACAAAGAAACGGGCAACATTTCGAACACTTATTGAAATAGTTCATTACCTTGAAGACCATCTCACCAAATACCAATCTATTACGTATTTAATACACGACTACCTTACAATATCTTCAATTCTCTGATCGAGTATAATGATATGTACTAATAAACTCTTCTTTCGTAACCTCTAATTTTATTATTTTTTCATTTTTTTATTTCGAAAATGGTCGAGATAAAGATAAGGTTACTTCTGCAAAAGATATAGCACAATATTTTATGCGTTGACATGAATAATAAAATACAGGATGTTCTATTTGATAAAATCAAGATATGATATATTTAAAATTACAATATTCAATAATTTTTTCGAGTCATTCCTGTATAAAATGAGGATAATCTATTTCAATTCATCAATTAAGCTATCCTTGGGCAATAAGAAAACGAAAGGAAAAAGTATCCATCCTCTCTGACCGAAGGAGCATGCGATGATGGGAGAGCCTATTTCCATGAATTCTGCCGGAAATAAAACATTGTGACGAAACTACTCACCAAAAAAAAATTAATACTTAAAGACATTATAGCAAAATTTAGGACGCTCTTGAATCTTCCACAAGAAAGTGGTCTGCCAATCTGAAAAAACCTCCTAAGATTTTTTCATAGAAAATTGAGACACCCTGTTTACTGCAATAACAATTGCTGAAGTAGATTCATACTTTCTAAATACAATACCGTTCGAACAAAAATGAAATCTTCAAAAGTGTACGAGCTACAGAGCACCGCGCCACTGGTAAATCACCCAGTATAATACAAGCGGGGACCCACAAATGGCAAATGAACTTTGCGATGTGGCCATTAATCGTGCTGATCTATGGTTGAGAGCAGATTCTCTCAAATTAAACAGATAAAAAACCCAAAAATTGACGATTTCAAGTAGTTCTAAACTCTCAAATAGCGACACAACTAAAATACTAGGTATTACCTTAGGCGACAATTTAACGTGGGGAGTGCATGTCAACGCGCTGGTCCCTAGATTGTCATTCTTGTTTAGAAGACTTCAATATATGGGACATGATGAGGCTAGTCTACGAATGATTTATTTTGCCCTGTTTCACTCAGTCATGGCTTATGGGGTTTCTTTATGGGGCAATTGTTCAACAATGGAGAGAATCTTCAAACTCAAAAAAAAAGTGTACGTATACCGTGCACATTATGTGCCTATTATCAGAAGACTTGGTACGTTGACACTCATTTTACGTATACGCCACTCTCATAAGCATTCATTCCAACTTAAAGGACTACAAAACGCACAGCTTCAACCATCAGAAAAATAAAAGACAAAAGGTTTTCTAATAGCACCAAGATACAGATTGGCTTAGTCAGAAAAGAAATCTCGCAATTAAAACTATTATAACAAGCTGCCTCTGGAGTGGAGAGAGCTTACTACTAGAAAATTCAAAGTTAAAGTTAAAGAATTGTTATGGGAAAGATGCCTGTACTCACCTTGTATGTATGTTAGTGTTCGAATTATGTATTTGTCAACTGAGTAGTCTACATTCTTTTTCATTTATTTAACTATGTTTATTCAATTTACTTATCATAAGCAATCAAAGATTGTAACCATGAAGAATGAAGCATACATACATATCTGCTTCCAACATTTTTCTGGTAACTTTGATTCTTTCCAAGAGTTTTACACCTCTGAGTGTTTGTTTCCGAGCATTTCTCGGAGCTGATCGATTACTGCTAAAATAATTCTTCAACTTCTTCGGAATAGATTTGAATATTCGTTTTTGTGCGTAGTGTAGATGACACAAAACAAACATGACGTATTTGACAAATTGACGTTTGTTTTCGTACGTCTCATTCGATCAATCCATTATTTCTTCAATTTAAAATAGATATAGCACGTCGTCTTCCCCCCACATGACTTTCGAAATAGGTTAAAGTTCTGCTAGATTCAGTTCCTTTCCTAAACTTCCTCATTTGGAAGTCATTCGTTACGATAAGATATTTCTTAACTCTGAACTCACATTTCTGGTGCTTCATAACGATCGAAATGAATCTGAAAAATGGGAGGTGGCTACTTTTCAGGATTTCCCCATTTGGGAATAATTTGAATGGAACTGAACGACTAGGCGTTTCATAAAAGAAACTTCGCGAATAACTCACTCCATCCTAATTAGTGGATGAATTCATTCTCTTTGTGGGAATGAAAAGGCGAGCTTTCTGAATACTAAAATTGGTGAAAATTTTTCTGCATGTGAATTGGGCTGTAATCAACAATGAATGGAGAATTAATTTTTTTTAAGGGAATGCTTAGAGAGCGGAGCTATCCGATTGGTTCGCTTTGTATCGCAGCTATTACAATTTTCATAAAGAAGGATAATTAACACGTTTATTAATCTCCTGAAATTACCGAAGCTTTTGCAACTGTACTACTATCTTAATGAGTTACGCTGTGAATCGTTATCTTTTTTTCCAAATTTCAAAATTTTTTTCAATTCCTCATGATAAATTGAACATAAAGACGAAGAATATTTTTTTGTTCAAACTTCCTTAAACCATGAATGAGGAGAATTTCAAATCTTGTTGTAATCAATAAACGTCGTAAGAACATTTCTTTAGTTCTGCTCAATTAGGATCAACAGAATCAATAATTACTATTTTCTACCAAGATGTTACAATCTATTCCTACTTATCGTTTTGAAAAGTAAATTCTGTAACTAGGTTAGAATGATACGATTGGAACCACTAGTATAGATTTTTGTATTCTTACCGAGTATTAGACTATTTTCTACAAGGCCACAAAATATGAATCAAAAACAACTAATTAAATCTGAAATACATATTATTATTATATTTTATCAATATTAATATTCATAGTATTCGGCAATTATTAAAATCAAAAATTGCATTGGACACATTTTCAGTTATATTTTTCGAATCAGACTGATTATTTGAGGTAGATTGAACAGTCATGTACACTCTGTCAGGTAATGTAACAAAATTGAATTTTACTGGTTAAGCCCAGAGAAAAATGACTAATGAGACTCGAATTCAATAATTGTCACTGAAATCTTGAAAGAAAGGTCAATGTAGTTCTACTAAAATATTTAATTACATATTATAATTATGTTGAACAATGTCAACAAATGCTTCTTTCTTTAGATATGATTTTGATTGTGACGACGTTTCGACAAGTTATCCCTTGTCATCTTCAAGCGTTCTGTAGACGATGTCTCGAGCGTAACTGATAGCGGTTTGTCGGTGGTTCTACTTTCATGTCCTCGTTGTGGGCGTTAGTAGACCTGGTGGTTGGGGTGCTTTCATATTTATCTGTTAATGATGTTTCCTAGATGGTAAAATAACTTTCCAAGCCAACTTGATAGGATAAGGGTTTCGTCTCCTTTGTTCCACCTCTTTCAATTTCCACTGCTTCTCTGATAAGACGTTTCTTAAGTTGTTGTATGGTGCTGATTTGTTTTGAGTTATCGAAACCTATTGTATGGCCTGTATGTAATTTATGTAGATGAATGGCGGATCAGATGGATTCATTTTTCAGTGCTCTTTTATGTTCCTCTATTCTTTCTTTTATTCGTCTATTAGTTGGGTCGATGTCACAATCTCCGCATGGTGTTGAGTAAATTCCCTGATTTTCTAAAGGAATGTTGTCTTTCGGGTTTCTGAGAACTTTTCCAATGGTTAACTTGTTTGTATGCCGTTTTAATTTTGTGTTTCCTCGAAGTTCTTCCTATTTTATCTGTTACTCCTTTGATATATGGTAAAACAGTTGTGTTCTTTTGTTCTTCTGTGCATATCTTGTTTCGCCCAGTTAGAGTGTCCCTTATAGCTGCTTTTTTTGTGTTTTTGTTATATCCATTATTGTCAAGAGCGTTTGTTATTGTAGATAACTCTGAGATACATGAGGCATGTATCTATTTGTGTGGGTTGGTTTTCTGTTCACTGAGAATTGTAAATGTACGCTTTGTGACTTCAATAATGTTGTTATGTTTAACATAATAAACCTTTACGGGAAGGAGATTTTTCATGAAACCAAAAGGTACGAGAAAATGCGTATCAAGATAGCCAAACTCCTACCGGAACTTTTTTCCTGAAGAAATGCCGAGATTCGAACACACTACCCACATGCACGAAATTGAGGTACCACATGAGATCGCCAACGGCAGAACAAATTCTACGAAGCCAGCGAATCCCCACTTAGGAACACCATTCACGGCAAAAAAAGAGAAATCAACACATGCAACACTCTCTTACGGGACCTACAACTGAAATTAAGTAGCATAATGCACCCAGCACTGTGGATGCGAATAGAGAAAGATGCCTTTACCGAATCTGGAATATATTATGAAGAGAATACGACCAATTCTCTCTTCATTCTCTATCCTCTCCTGAGGATGTAGCGACTAATGAAATGTCATCAATGAAAGCTTTCCACTCCTTTCTATCCTGTGCCATTACAACTAGAGAATGCATGGGTCGGCCTGTTGTTTCTGTAATTTGATCCATCCATCGTGTTGGGGACCTTCCTCTTCCTCTCTTTCCATCTACTTTCCCCTGAATAATGATTTTTTCCAAATTCTCTGGTCCTCTTCTCATGATGTGTCCGAAGTATCTCAATATTTTGAGTTGAATTGCACTCGAAAGTCTTTGTTTTATGCGGAGTTGCTTTAGAATCGATGTATTCGTTCGGCGTTGTGTCCATGGGATATTAAGCATCTTTCTCCAACACATCATTTCTGTCGCGTCGATTTTTCTTCTTTCGTTCATTCGAAGGGACCAAGATTCGCAGCCGTATGCGAGAATTGGAAAGATGAGGCACTTCATAAGCCTGGTTTTAGTGGAAATAGCGATATTTCGATCGGCCAAAATTTTATTCATTTTTTTCGTAGCTACCTTGGTTAGTTCGCATCTACGTTTAACCTCTCGTTCTACGTTTCCTACGTTTGTTATCAAGGATCCCAGATAAAGATATTCCTGCACTACATCAAACCTATCAATTTGCTTTTTTTCTGGTTGATTGTTGTTCATCCTGTCCACGATCATGATTTTTGTTTTAGAAACATTCAGTTCCAAGCCAAGTTCCGTACTCTCTCTCCCACTCTGCTAACAAGCTCAGTCAGTTCTTCCTCACTTGTTGTCAGGAGGACCGTATCATCCGCGAATCTCAGATTATTTACACATCTTCCGTTAATTGGTATGCCGCCCTTCCATCCGTCTAATCCCTTTCTCATTATGTATTCAGTGTATATGTTGAATAACTGAGGAGAAAAAATACTCCTTGCCTCACTCCCCTCTTTGGTTTGAATTCTGATGACAGTATTTCATTGATTTTCACAGTATCCCTGGTTTCATTATATAGGTTGATGATTAAGGCACACAAGTGATCCGGTACAGCCATATTCCTAGAACGATCCACAACTTATTCCATTTCACTCTATCGAAAGCTTTTTATAATCAATGAAACATATGTATAGGGGTATATTGAACTCTCTGGCTTTTTCTATTATTTGCCTTAAATTTATCAAATGCTCTCTAGTCCCTCTTCCTTTAACAAATCCTGCTTGCTCTTCCCGGATTTGGTGTTGTAAAAAGTTCTTCAGTCTTTCGTTGATTATTGTCAGCATTATTTTGCTCGTATAAGTGTTATCGTTCTGTAGTTTTCGCATTTTATGTTACTCCCTTTTTGTGAATTGTAATAATTGTGCCTTGTGTCCAATCTCTTGGCCATTGTGTTGTTTTCCATATTTTATTACACAAGTGGTGTAGGCTTCGGTGCCCTCTTCTCCTATTCCTTTTAGTATTTCGGATGTTATTTTATCGTTGCCTGGAGATTTGTTATTTTTAAGTTTATGGATAGCTAACGTAATTTCGCTCTGCAGTATGAAAGGTTCTTCTTCGTATTCTTTTATTTCGTGTTCATTAATTTCCTCGTTTTCGGCGTAGAGTTTCTCGCAATAGATTCTCCAAGTCTCTGCTATTTCTTCTCTGTCTGTAACAAGTTTACCATTTTCATCTTCTATAGGCCATGTTTTTGGTTTGAATTCTCGGGTCAAGTATTTAATTTTTCGAAAAAGATCTCGTGGTTGGTTAGAATGGCTATGAACTTCTATTTCTTTGCATATGTTGGAAAAATACTCGTTTTTATCTCTTTTACATGACCTCTTAATTTCATCACTTATCTCTTTGAAGGCTTTCTCGTTGTTAGTATCAACCTTTCCTTTATTTGAAATTTTTCTTCTTTCTTCGACCAGTTTCAATGTATAGTCAGAGATCCAATGTTTTCGTTTGAGAGGAGGTTTGGAACGTTCTGTCTCTGCGGCGTTTCTTATCCAGTTTTTATTTCTGTCCATTCTTCTTCCGGAGTTGTTTCTTCTATCAGAGTTGGCTTAGTTGTCCTCAAAGTGTCTTGGAAGCTGTTTCCAGGCCCTACGACCAATCTTTTTCAGGCTTTCTCGTCACGGGTGTTTTGAGTTTCAACTGTATTTTAGCTGTTAAGAGTTGATGGTCTGCACCGCAACAAGCTCCCGGATAGGTCTTGCAGTTTGTTACCGAAGATCTCCATCTAGTTCTCATCATGATATAGTCAATTTGGTTTCGGAACTTATCGTCTGGACTTTTCCATGTATAAAGTTTTCTAATATGATTCGTGAAAGTAGTGTTCATGATTGTGAACTCATTTTCAATAGCAAATTGTATTAATCTGTCCCCTCTTTCATTCCTCTCACCGATTCCGTATTTACCGACAATGTTTCGGATATGGTCATCTGTATTAGTGTTTCCTACTTTAGCGTTAAGATCTCCCATAACCATTGTGACCTCTCTGTTGGGAATCTTGCAAAGCGTCAATGAAAGTTTGTTATAAAAATCTTCTATATCGTTCTCACTTGCATTAGCTGTGGGAGCATACACTTGTAATATATTCAGTGCCCTTGCTTTTGTGTTTAGTCTTATGTTTATTATACGGTCGTTGATTGTCTGGATGTCTGTTAGGAAGCTTTGTATTCTGGGTGTCACTAATACCGCTACTCCGGCAAAATTTTGTCTATCGTCCGATGCAAAGTGGATAAAGTTGTTGTTACTCGTATGGAAAAATCCTGACCAATCCAATGCGTCTCTGCGAGACCCAGGATGTCTATTTGGTGTTTCTTCATTTCTCCTCTATCAGCGCTAATTTTCCGGTCTGGTTCTTAAGACCTCTAATGTTCCATGTGCCAACATGAAGTTCTTTCCTCAGTTGTAAAGCTGTTCCAGTAGCTGAATTTCCAGACGAAGCCTGGTTCCCTACTCCTGTCTGGCCGGTCGCCCATTTCACACTACTCGACCCGGAATCAAGGTAGCGCCGGTTGTCAGTCGGATCGCTTGACTGATCTATCACTTTCTGTGACATTATCCATTAGTTCTCTTGGGAAGTTTTATGAGATGGTTTCCCCTTGCCTTTCTCATCGCATTGCAGAAACCATTGAGACTGATGCAGTCGTGCCCTCTGGTGTCCATCATTGAGCCATTCCAGGATCATTCCCTTTGTGCCTCAACGTGGTATTGAAAACGATGCTGCCCATTTTCAAGCTAGATTTTGGTTCGCCCCGAGTATTTCATTTCCCCGGTACCACCTATGTCTAGGAGGCATTTCCCTATCCACCACCTGGGGAGGCGCCCTATGGGGGATCTAGCTAACCCCACAAGGGTACGACCAATTAAGAAAACAAATTCGTGAAACTGACAGAACAACAGAATAAACATAGTCGTCATGAACGCAAAATCACAAAAAGTCATGAACTCAACATGATTCATAATACAACAAACTACCATCTGTCAGAAACAGAAAAATCAATATTTTCCAAAGGTTTCAATTTTGCAATAACTCCGAAGAACATCCCAATAGAAGATATCGTTAGAAGCATAGAAACATTCATCACTTCTCTACTGGCTAATTATGCAGACACGATAAGGCACTTAACAACACAAATTCTAAGAAACCACAAACTTCCTACCACTAACGCAAGCAGAGAAGAGAAACAGGTCATTAAACGATTAAGATCCAATCAAGAGATTATAATACTACCTGCTGATAAAGGAAACGCTACAGTAATCATGAACACA
Organism: Cryptolaemus montrouzieri; assembly: GCA_013387265.2. Lineage (NCBI taxonomy): Eukaryota > Metazoa > Arthropoda > Insecta > Coleoptera > Coccinellidae > Cryptolaemus > Cryptolaemus montrouzieri. Next base: position 10,088,804 of record JABFTP020000021.1, read on the forward strand.
AAGGATTACGAAGATAAAATGGCAAAGATCCTGAATGACGAATTTTATAGAGGAACAAACACCTATCTAGAAAAGAAAACAAATAAACTGATAGGAGTTCGTCAATTCTTATGGAGATCAAAATGGACCTGATTACCAGAGAAAAATCCTCTAGAATTCCCAAACTATATGGTTTGCCGAAAATCCACAAAACCGATATCTCGTTGAGACCCATTGTTAGCGCACTCAATTCACCGACACACATCTTAACCCAATATCTTGCTAAACAATTACAGCCAGAAGTAGAGACAACGGAATCATATGTAAAAAATTCGAAACATTTCATAGAACTGACAAAAAATATCATTCTGGACCCCACATATATCGTGGCAAGTCTAGACATAGTGTCTTCATTTCCAAACGTTCCCAGGGGAGAGGCGTTAGAGGGACTCAAGGAAAATTTCAATGAAGACATTGTACTCCTTTCCAAACTCTGCCTGAATTCTACATAATTTTCTTATCAACACAAACGTTACAAGCAAACATCGGGAGCACCCATGGCATCTCATCTGTCACCAGCTATTGCTAATTTATTTATGGCAACTTTCGAGAAAAAAGCAAAACGAAAATTCCATCTGAAACCTAAAATATGGCCCCACGGTGAAGAATCCCTAAGCGCGTTCACAGCTCACCTGAATTCCATCCATGCGAACATAACATTCACAATTGAAACAGAATCATATCTGAATCTCCTCTTGACAAAGTCACAAAGCGGACATTTACAATTCTCTGTATACAGAAAATCAACCCACACAATTAGATACTTACATGCTTCATCACACCATCATCCAGCTCAATTAAAATCAGTGGTCAAAACGCTCATAAGCAGATTGGTACCCTCACAGATGACAGCCACAGAGAAGAACAGTTATCTACAAAAACCAACGTTCTTGAAAATAATGGATATAACAAAAACACAATAAAAGCAGCTATAAGGGACTTTCTCACTGGGCGAAACACGATATGCACAGAAGAACAAAAGAACACAACTGTTTTACCATATATCAAAGGAGTAACAGATAAAATAGGAAGAACATTGAGGAAATACAAAATTAGAACGACATAAAAACAACTTAACCATTGGAAAAGTTCTCAGAAACCCGAAAGACAACATTCCTTTAGAAAATCAGGGAGTTTACTCAATACAATGCGGAGATTGTGATATCGGCCAAACTAATAGACGAATAAAAGAAAGAATAGAGGAACATGAAAGAGCACTGAGAAATAAATCCATCTCATCCGCCATTCATCTACATAAATTACATACAGGTCATACAATAGGTTTCGATAACTCAAAACAAATCAGCACCATACAACAACTTAAGAAACGTCTTATCAGAGAAGGAGTGGAAATAGAAAGAGGTGGAACAATGAACTAAAGAGACGAAACCCTTATCCTATCAATTGGCTTGGAAAGTTATTTTACCATCTAGGAAACATCATTAACAGATAAATATGAGAGCATCCCAACCACCAGGTCTACTAACGCCCACAACGAGGACATAAAAGTAGAACCACCGACAAACCGCTATCAGTTACGCTCGAGACATCGTGTACCGAGCGCCTGAAGATGACAAGGGATAACTTGTTGTATATATATAGGGGGTTTCACCCCGACGAGTTGCCCATATATCTGTTCATGCAATCGAACTGATTTCATGAAAAAATATAAATACACCACCCGGTAATTAATACCATTGCCAGGCAATGATTATAATCAAAACATATCCCGGAATAATTATATATTAGGATAACGTTAAATGTTATGAGAATATATCAATCTACAAGAATATATACATACTATAGCATCATCAGACAATGATATCAACGTACCAACGAGTAGTGTCAGATGCTTTCTCCCCGGAAAAATCCAGTGTACGGACCTTTGTCAAGTAACACTGAATGTTACTCATTAATAGTTTCCTTTGTGTGAAGTGGTGAACGATCGAATAGAATACTGCTCTGAATATAAATATGACAAAATTGTCAGTTAATTATATTACATTTATATAAACGAATAAATAAAATATGAAATGAGATTCTGAGCAGTATAAACTAAAGAGAAAACCTATGACTCTACCTCATTATTTTTTTCGGAAAGAAACCTACGAAGAAGATTTGATGACTGTTATCTTTTGTAACTGTTCAGACAAATTTTTCTTCAGACCCAAAATCTCAATACTTTTGTGAAGATTTCTAGGAATAACACCAGTTGTGGAAATAATAATAGGTAGAATAAATATTGTTTTCATTTTCCACATTTTTTAATCTCGTCGCCAAGCATCATATATTTAGAAATTCTTTCATTGTATTTATTTTGTATATTATGTGTGTCAGGTATATCAATATCAATTATATATGTTATTTGATTCTGTTTATCATTAAGAATGATATCTGCTCTATTGTGTTTTACAGCTCTGTTGCAAAGAATTGTTTTATCAAAATCAAATTTATATTTGTCATTTTCACAAATAATCTCAGGTTCATATTTGTAAAATTTTTTTCTTTTGGGAATTAGGTCATGTTTAATTCCTAGATTGAAATGAATAATATTAGCGACGGCATTATGTCTTTCTAAATAATCTGTTGAAGCAAGGACTGAGCAAGATGATAATATATATATATATATATATATATATATATATATATATATATATATATATATATATATATATATATATATATATATATATATATATATATATATATATATATATATATATATATATATATATATTTATATACAGTCAATAAAACTTATCTTGGTGAAATAGGTGAAGTAGAGGTCGTCTATGTTGGAGTCCCCAATCACTTAGGGAGTTCAAATTCCAAAATGTTCTTGTATTATTTTGCTGCATTTATTTCAGCTTGAGAAAACCAAAAATCGCAAAGTTTCGATTGAAAAATTTATATCTTCCTTGCGGTTGATTTCAGGAGGCCAATATTTAAAAAAAGTTAATCCTCTACAATAAAAAAGATAGAAATATAAATTATATACATCACTCTATTTGAAATAACGAAATTGGTGTCAATTGGCGGGATAACCGGAAGTGCCTTAGCATTGAAAATATTTCCGGAACTCAGTTCAAATAACATTCAAGACAACAACAAAAAATGTCTCAAATCGGTCATTCCTTTCTCTATATGCTTTTATTGTTCCATCTCGAGTGGACACCCGGTATAAGCACTCAACGAAGTTAACATAAAGAAAGTGGTACGATAACTTCTTGTGGAAGTATAATAGAAAACGTTGCCATGAAAGTCTATTTATCGCGCATGATATACATTAAAGCAACTGCACAACTGCAGTATTGAATATAAAAATTTTTTTTTCCTTGAAAGTATTTTGGATCCACCAGTGATTGAAATATAGCTCAATATTTTCTGAAGAATCATGATTACTTGCCCCTATCATATTAAATTATGTTTATTCAGGTTAGATATTCGAAATATTTAAATGGTCACATTTCATTCAATGAAATTATTGTAATGGAAACGTTCTTTCAACGGCCGTTGAAGTACCTACCTTATTACGACTTTTATGAAGGAAAATAGTCGTTTTTAAGCGATGCATTTGTTCCCCATAAATATTCAATGAAATCGGCAAGGTTATATGATCCAAAATAAAATGGGGCAACCGGCTCAGCGGGACAAGTTCATAATTTCCCCCGTTTGTATGCCAATCCGTGCAAAAACAAAGTGGGTAGGTGTCAAAGCCACCTAAAAGTTTGGCTCTACTCCAGTTATCTAATTTCGTCGTTGTTGACGTTCTGCCAAACTCTGCCTCTAATTTAATAATTCTGGTAATAAATACAATGTAATCTGGATGTGGTCCTAATTGATCATTTTGATGATTCTTATATTTACATTTTTATCTACATGAAAATATTTATGCGAAATTTCAATTAGTACTAACATATAAAAATTTTTATGAATTGCAAAGATGTTATTCGGAATAAGAGGCCAGTTTGTATAAAACGATGTTAAGTTCTCTGTCTGTTGTTAAGTTGACAACGAGTGAACTCTAGCCATAAGTTAGCATTGATTCAATTACAGTTGAGTTATACAGGGTGCTTCAACGAAAACTAAACAGAGGTTATATCTACCAAGATATTCATTTCTAATCAAAACGCAGAAACAGGTCAATTTTTGTTTCAAGGGGGACATCTTTTGGGTCACAAAACTTGCCTGAAATATCAACCCCCGGGTTGCAATCCTTGAACATTTTGGATAGGGAAAATAGGTCTAGTGATGACTCAAATAAAAGGTGGTATCTTTGTCTACATCTCCTTCAACGTATTTCCATTTTTAATTGAAAGCTGTAAAAGATACAGGGTGAGCAACTGAAAGATAGGGAAGACTATTTCCCTAAGACTATTCAAGTTTCAGTGAAGTAAAATGGAACTAATCCATGCTGATCAATGGCAGTCATCATCAAGTACCATCCTCATCTCGAATTTCAACCCCTAGAGCAGGAAGACCACCCTGGAAAATTTAAAAGAGGCTAGATGGGTCGAGTGATACCTCGAAAGAAAGGTATTATCTTTGTCTGCATCTCCGTGAATGAATTTTTGATCGAAAACTGTAGAAGATACAGAGTGAGCTACTGAAAAATAGAGGAGACTATCTATCGCCCTGAGCTATTCAAGTATTAGTGCAAAAAAATGGAACAGATTCATTTGGGATCAAAGGCTGTCATCTTTGATCTAAATGAATCTATTCCAGTTTTTCGCACTAATACTCCAATAGTCTTGGAGCGATAGTCTTCTCTATTTTTCAGTGGCTCACTCTGTATCTTCTACAGTTTTCAGTCAAAAATAAAAAATCTTTTACGGGAACGCAGACAAAAATAATATCTCCCTTTCGAGTTATCACTCGACCCATCTACCCTTTTCCAAATTTTCAACGGTTGTCACCCCTGCTCCAGGGGTTGAAATTAGAGATGAGGATGGTACTTGATGATGAGTGCCCTTGATCAGCATGGATTTGTTCCGTTTTATCTCACTGAAACTTGAATAGTCTCAGGGAAATAGTCTTTCCTATCCTTCAGTTACTAACCCTGTATCTTTTACATTTTACAGTTACAGTGCCGCAAAATTCTAAAGAGAAGAATGAAAAAAGAGATTCAAGATATTGAAGAACGAGCAGGATTTCGTGCCGGTAGATCCTGCATGGACAATACCTTTGTTCTGCGACAAACTATAGAAAAACGCAAGGCGAGAGACTTGCTTACCTTTCTTCTAGAAAAAGCATACGACACGGTACCCTGGAATAAACTTTTCAAAACATTGACGATGATCGGCATGAATGGGTGTATGTTCGCTGTGTCTGGAATATGTACTGTAATTCGGAAAACGTCATCAAAATGGAAAATATGATCTCCACAACGTTCTCTATTACGAAATTTGTACAGTCATGTCAAGTAAAAGCTGATGGTTTCTTGTAAGTCAAATTTTCTGACATATGTCATTTTCAACGGCCATAGAAAAAACTTTAAGAGATTTCATACGCATTTTAAAGTGAAAAATTTATTCAATGAGAAGAAATTAAATTAATAAAAAAGAGTAATCAAATGAAAAATATGAAAAAAATCAATGTACTTTGCTGCAATGAGAGTTTAGGTATTGAGAGTATAAAGAAATTAGCCGCAATGCTAGTTGACTAGTAAATTAAATAAAAAACATTGAAAAGAAGTCCCATGGTCTGAAATGCCGGTAACAAATATCTGCGAAGATTACCGTAACCGAAAGTCATCGAAACCAAATCAGATGATAATGACACTTACCTTGTATATACTGAGCAAATACGAGCATTAGTCTAACAAAGTCCACATTCGAAAACTTTAATCCCAAAGGTGTAAAACTCTAAATCTCCGCAGAAGAGCAAGTTTTAGTTAAAATCAGCAACCAGAAATGAATAGCTGTCTAGTCGTTCCGAAATCAAAGAATCTATGGCATGCGCAGGAGGGGCACGGAGCACAAAACCAAAAGAACTACTGTTTGTACACGTGGCAACACACCCCAGGTAATTCCACTTTCACACTGTCCGAATGGCATTTGACATTGACATTTTACACGCTACACTTTATATAATAAATTTTTACCTTTGTACGTAAAAATATTAAAGCCGAAGCACTTTTTAATTTTATTTAATATTTCTTTCAATAAAAATCCTTTACTTCTTACCTTATAATCTTCAGAAAATCGTTTACACAAAGATTTCGATTTTGATATTTTGAAATATCAATATCGTTGTCACATTTATTGTTGCTTTTAGGATTGAATAACTCTTCCATAGCGGTCTAGATTTCCATTCTTTAAATAGATCACCAAAAATGAAAGTAAAACATTTTCAGAAAAGAAGTTCGTTTTCTTTTCTTGTTGCCAATCTCTGAACTGTGCATACATCTTTTGTAATCATATTATTCTCGATTATTTCATTTGCATCATTGGTAATTTCAGGTAGAATATTTTCAAGTTCCATAACTAAAGAACTAGATTTTTCACTCATAATCTCATTTAAAAATATATTTTTCGAAGATAATTATTATGATGGTGACATTTACATCTGACATTGACGCTGTTTAGAAATTCATAGCAATCAATCATATTTGGTTGAACTACGGAATATTCATTTCGTAGCTAGTTATAGAATGAAAATACATGAAAAGCACAATGAGTCAACGTTTTTAGTTCTTCGGATATCATAATTCTTTGTAACTTATCAATTATCGTCCTGGATTAGCTAGAAATAATGTTTAATTATACACGAACAGAAACAAAATAGCTTAATAGAACTGCATAGACACATAAAGTACTCAAACACTCTTTTGATTGAATTGAATGTAGTTTCTAGCAAATAGAATACTAGTTTTCTAAATCAAATATCCAATTATGAGAATTCTCAAACGTAAGTTTTGTAAAACAAATATTTAAACCTTGTTACGAACGCCCACATATATGGAGCTCTAATTCAAGTTGCATTGTTCTTTCACTATATCAGAATTATATAGAGTTATTAACAGAAAGTGGAATATTTTCGAGGTTTATATTTAACTTATACGTGATGCCTAGACCTGCTTCATACAATTAAATTAATTGCCTCTCTTGGAGAATTGAAATAAAAAACAATCAAGCATACTGCTATTTGAAAATGATGAAACTTATCTTTAAAAACATTTATTTTTATGCAGTTCTTGGCCTGGCTTCCCCTCTTGAAATTTTCGCATTTTCGGGTAAAAAGGTGCAGAGTTAATGAGAAAAACTATCTATTGCGAAACGTTGAATTGAAATAGCAAAGTGTCATTTTTTCATTTGTAATTGCTCTGGTATCTGAGTGAGAAAATCATGAAATCTAACACTAGAAGAACTGAATAGAAATCAATCTATTATGTAAAATGGGAGATTGTGCGACCAAGACTGGGAAATATACAGACTTATACGAGACTAAGCCAGGGGCTTGAGTTATCCTATTCAACCCTTTCGAGAATGAATCCGCAGGAACACAGAGACCTAGTAAACGACGAAAAATAACGTCAATCCATGACCATTATTCAATAATTTCCTCACTGAGACAACGGTTCGCTACTGCCACGCATCTTCGAATCTAGTTTCGACCGACAAGTAAGTAGAATGCAAATTATCAATGAAACGATATGACCTCATGTCGCAGCTCGAGACCCAGCTCTAACCGCAGCACATCGAAGAGGCCGATGGAATTTTACCATTGAACATGTCACTTATCCCTTTAAGTTCCAGTTATTATTTTATTCCAACTGACTTGGTTTTTTGGTTATTTTGAACATTGATCATAGTGAACCGAAAACTACCTTCATTTTTTTTTAAATAGGGTAGACCTTGGGGGAGGGGGATTGGGTTTGGTATATATGTGTCCCACTGGCGTCTATTGATGGGATATATATGTCCCACTGATAATCAGTGTTGAAGTTAATAAAAAAGATAAAAGACAATGCGTTTTCATATTTTATTTACTTATGTATGGTAGGAAGTGAAACAGAACTTACAAAGTGCTACATTACAAGCTAGACGTACAATTTTGGTTTTACGTTCCTGTTTTTTTTTATAACACCTGTGACACCTTCTCCTTGTTTGTCCTTAGATGGGTTAGGTTAGATATTATACAGCGTAGAGCTAGCAGATGACGGTCTGCTATACTGTCTTCGTCGTACTACTTTCGCATGTTGACGACCATACTGGATCAAAGATTCGGCTAGTGGAACCAAATAGTCTAAAAAACTCTTATTATTGCTTTTGCCTGTCCTTAGTTCAGTAAACAGAACCATGCGTTGACCGTTGCTGTTAAAAACAGCTGATAAAAAACTTCCTACCACCATTTGCTACTTTTCCTATCTATCTCATAGAGTCCAACCTGCTGATCTGAGAGATCGATTCCCCCCCATGTACTTCTTATAGAACTCGATCATCTTCGGAAAAGGAATTTCTGTTTGTATAGCATCCTTTGTTTTTATCTTCGCTACGGTCATTTCATTGGTGTGACAATTTGAAAGAAAGTTGATATCTTTCGTGTCATTCCAGGAGGTTGCGCAGGTGCCATACTGATTGCACAAAAATTCAGCTGCTCCTCTTTTACGTTTTTTGTCGATTTCAAATTTTGTCATATTTTTTCTTGTCACAATCGACGTTCCCACTGCATCAAAATGTAGCTTGTTCATTAGTTGAGTACTTGTGTATTGTACTCTCATAGTTTTGTTGCCCATCCTATAGCCTTGGTTCATTTGGTTAACACCTGCTATTATTTCATCCATGATTAAATTAAATACAGACATGGGCTGAGGCTGCCACCTTGTCTAATGCCTGCGTTAATTTTGATCTCGCTTGTAAGTCCCTGTGTAGTTTTTACTTTCGTCTTATTAGAGTTATTTAGTTCTTTGATTATGTTTATGTATTTATTGCTTACGTTTTTATTTCTAAGGATAGTGATCACATCGTTCATTCGAATTCTGGCGAATGCCTTTTCCAAATCTATAAAACATATAAACATCGGTTTGTCAAACTCTATGGACTTCTCCACCAGTTGCCGCAATATAAAAATTGCATCCGTTGTTGATCTATTTGGTCGGAATCCCTGTTGTTCTTCAGAAACACCTACTTTGTCATATATCTTTTGCGATAGAATTTTAGTGAGTAGTTTCGATGCAGAGTTAAGGAGTGTGATGCCTCTATAATTTGCTGGGTTTGTCTTCACGCCTTTTTTGTATATGGGTATTGTTATGCTCTCTCTCCATTCTTCTGGTATCTCCTTGTTGTTTTCAATTTTTTGGAATAGTTTTGTTATTTATTTTGTTATTTCTGCTCCCCATATTTAATAAGTTCGTTATTTATGTTGTCCGGACCGGGTGATTTTCTATTTTTAATTTAGGGATTACTTGTTGTACTTCTTCTAGGCTGATAATGACATTTTCTGTTTCTTCGTAGAGTGTATTTTGTTGTTCGATTTCTCGTCCCTCATTGTTACCGTTATCATTATCTCCCAGGTATGAGTTCTGGAAATATTTCACCCACTCTTCTGGTTTTATTACATTGATCTGCAGTTCTTCGGTGATTGGTTTTTTCCTGTTTCTCAACATGTTCCATACTTTTTTCTGTGCTCCTCGTAAGTCTTGTTCCATGTCATTGTTGTTTTTCACTTTATTCCATGCGGCGTTTATGTTGTCTGTGTTTACTATAGGGTTAAGGTTGATCTTTTCCTCGAGTCGTGTTTGGTATAGATTCTTAGTACTTTCGTTCAGTAAAGATTCAATGTTGAATTTAGTGATGTAGTTAGGCGGTTTTTTTTCTCTATTCTATATGACAGGCGGTACTTGCAGATAACCATTCCGTGCTGTGTTCCAACATTCGCTGATGTCAGTGTCCGTACGTCAAGTATTTCTCGTGGGTGAATTTCCCTATTGGTGATCACAAAGTCAATCATAGATTTTTGTCCTCTTGTGTTGGTGAATGTGTATTTGTGTTGTTCTTTGTGTTCAAAGTACGTGTTATTTATTCGGAGTTCATTATGTGCACATATCTCGAGAGTATGTCTCCATTTTCGTTTGTCGCCGCTTCATTAAACTTCTGCATAATTCCCGGGAGGGGAGTATTCCCTATTCTCGAGTTAAAATCTTCCATTATAAATATTTTTTCTGTTTGTGGTATTCTGTCTAGTGTGTCTTGAAGTGTTTCGAAAAATTCTTCCCTTTCATTCTTTGGTTTACTCATATCTGGCGTGTAAATGCTGATAACATGGTTTTTTTTCTGCAAGCTTCATGGATAGGTGAAGTATATTTCGATTGGGATTGATAAATGTAATAAATCCGGTGTTTATAAACTGTCTTGCGGAGATTGTAGTAAAATTTATATTGGTAGAACTTTCAGAAATTTCAAGGTTAGATTATCCGAGCACAAACGTAGTTTTAATTAACATAAATCATATTCCCATTATTCTAATGATAATTTCAAAATTTTACACCATGAGAACGATAGACAAAAACAAAATTTATGGAAATTTTTCAGATTAACAAGGAAGAGAATTCAGGTGGGTTACTTAATAGTCAATTAGATCTAAATCCTTCTCCATTACTCAATCTTTCCAATTCATAAAGTAAGCAACTCCGATGGGTTTCCACCATACCCTTTGTTCTTGTACCTAATGTAATAATAAATAGGAAATAAGAATATTGTATAAGGAATAACTCTGTTCTTTAGTTTGTATCCATCTGATGAAGACACAGTGTGGTGAAACTGGTCATAGTTGTGTTAATATAGCGAAAATCTATATACCATAATTTTATTTCATTGAAAATATATCTCAATTTCGTCCCTTAAGTGTTCTGTGAAGAATTTAAAGTTGACCTATAGGTCAATGATGGCTATTTCCGATACAATGTGAACCTGGAGTTAATTCGTCGGTTCGTTGTAATCTGATTGATACCCTTTTCATCTAGTTTTGAACAAACGACCAGTTTGACTTATATAGACGCCTCCACAATCTATCCAAGACAACTTGTAAACTCCAGTATCGTCTTTACTATTGAAAAATTCTTTGGAGTGTTTCAGGTGGATTTTAAAATCTACTTTTTTGAGATGACGTTTGTAACTTTTTGGCAGGTAGGGCCAAAAAATGGAAATGAAATGTATTTATCTGTATTAGAAAATTCTATAAGTGGGTAAATATAATGATATGCTATTCGTGTTTGTTCTTTCTGATACTTCTGTTTATTATATTTGAGGGATATCCATTGTTCTCGGCAATTTCTTTAATAGTTGACACTTCCCTGTACACATTATTTTCGAATTTTGGCAGAGAGAAGACCCTTTGAATCATTGAATTAAACACAGCGTATTTATGAGATTTTGCGTGTGTTTAGTCATGAGAGATGCAAATACTATATTAATAGGAGTTTACAAATTGTTCTGTATGAATTGTGAAGGCGTCTATATAAGTCAGACTGATCGTTCATTCAAAACTAAATAAAGAGCATCAATCAGATTACAACAACCAGAGAATCGACGAATCTACTTTCATCAAAGATGACCATCATTTTCCACTCATAGATCAACTCCAAATTATTCACAGAATACCTAAGGGAGGAAACTCAAACAAACTCCTCGTAGATATAATCTTCTGAACGACCACTATTGCCCAGCTCGTTCGTTTATATTTGATATCCTTGAACGCTACCCACTTTTATCATAATAAGTTCATTACCTATTGTTTGCACCCTCATTAATTTTATAACTACCTGTTTATGTATGTATATATTTTCAACTTCAGTAGTTGTTGTCAGCTGGAGATGGTCGAGAGACCGAAATTGCAGTCGTGATTTTCAATAAATCTCTTGAGATAATAGAATATATAGTTTTATTTCTTCTTATTATCATGAATATTTAGTTCCACTAAAATGGGGTGGCACCTAACACTGCACGAAGAACGTTGAAAATTCTGCGAAGAATGTTCCAGACCTCTTAGACTCCGTCGGAGTCTGAATCACCTGACGTTGCGCCATGCTATTTATTTTAAAGGCGTTTCTTAAAACCAAAATTTTCCTTCACCAGCCGAAACCCTTCAATTTCCGTGGGAAACCTTCAGAGTGAAAGGAAAGCTATTTCTCAGAAAATGATGGTGAGAGAAATGGTTGAGAAATGTCTTTAGCAGTGGAGGTAAGTGGCAGACGGTGGTCCCACTCCTGTCGCCCGTTGTAATACTACCATATTATGCTATAGGCTCTAAGAATCCCTTAGAATCTGAAGGGAGAAACTAACTTGTTATTGAATTTTGCAACATGAAAGGACTAGGACACACCAACATGAATGTGAGTGCAGTACACTAGCACTTACAAGGCACGCAACCCTAGCTCTAAAAGAAACTCAAATTATGTCAACAGACATCACTTATCTCTGTTTCAAAGGCCTTAAGTTGCGCTCAAGGCCGCGGTTTAAGGAAGGTATTTGCGTTTTTCCATATCGAATGCCGCATTCTAAAGAGAAAAGAAGGACGACGCTTTCGACCAGGCATGGTTCAAATTCTGGTTTCATAACAGAACCTTGTTTCCCTGTTGTCTGTAACAATCTCCCAACGTTAACAACTACGCTACATTGTTTCAAGATACTGACGATCCTAATACAGGATCCCTCAGCTGAGGTGATGATAATGATAGGAGACTTCATCAAGTGAGTCCAACACTCAAATAGAACCAACGAAGCACGAAGGAAAGTGGAGGCCTCTGCAATCAGCCGCAATTCGACTTGTCCATGAACCGACAAAAATTCCTGACAATATTACCGATTTTTCCAATACTCTCGATGTCTTTTTCCTTTCAGATCTAAATGAAAGCAAAAATATTTCTATACGTGCGTTATATGATTTTTCATAGTCCTTCAAAACTCCACCATCCTTTTTGGGTATTACGAACTTAATCATATTACATATGAAAAGCACCAGAATACTAATTGCTACTTTTGCGTATGTTGGAAGGGGTAGCTTTCACGCAAACTGCTAGCTCTGGCGCCGGAAATTAATCCATCAACAATTCTGTATATTCTCTTGATTTACAAACTAATTAAAAACTCACTGTTATCCTCCAAAATGTTTATATAAGAACATTAAGTATTTTACAGTTGGAACAGTAATCAAGTATTATTGTTTCCCCAATATGCGAGTAAGTATGTTCAGACCGAAATGTAAAAATGTATTCCTCGGGTGAAATTCATGAAATATTTGTGAAAGAATGCAAATTGGAAGTATGGGATAAAAGATTACTGGATATTAACCAATCTTAGGCAATATTTTGCGTCAACATTCAGAAAAATGAATCTTTGCCGACTTTATTAACCTTCAATTAAAAGTTTAGCCAGAAATATTGATAGAAGACTACTGTAATCACATTCTCAAAAGTTCCTCATTTTTGGAGTTCCTTGGTACGTTGTAGTTTCTGGTTTTCTCAGAACGAATGATCTTTCGATTGGTTCCTCATTATCTTCCTTCTCATAAACTCAATTCGTTTCTATTCAGTTGAAAATATATTTTTCATCGTCATGCTTCAGTCCTGAAAGTTGATTCCCCTGCGAAAAACTTATTCCAGGAGGATGAATGCCTGGCATGATTCGGAATACAAAAACCTTCCAATGGAGAGAGGTGAATTGTTCACTATGCAGACAGTTTTGTTTATTCAACATTCCACATTTTTGAATTTATTGTAATGTAAAAATCAAGATATTCAATTTTTCTCTGCGGCACTGTAGATTTGTAATAGATATAAAAGTTTTCACCAAGTATGTACGGGGGTATTCCAACAATATATAAATATATATAGAATTGTTTGCTGAAACAGAAGGCTTGGCAATTGCGATCCAGGATCAGGTTGTTTTCACGAGGAATTATAGAAAACACATCATCAAACAAAATATAGATGATTCTTGCCGTAGATGTTTCTATTCTTCAGAAACAGTTTTTCATATATTATCATCTTGCTCAGTCCTTGCTTCAACAGATTATTTAGAAAGACATAATGCCGTCGCTTATATTATTCATTTTAATCTAGGAATTAAACATGACCTAATTCCCAAAAGAAAAAAATTTTACAAATATGAACCTGAGATTATTCGTGAAAATGACAAATATAAACTTTATTTTGATAAAACAATTCTTTGCAACAGAGCTGTAAAACACAATAAACCTGATATCATTCTTACTGATAAACAGAATCAAATAACATATATAATTGATATTGCTATACCCGACACACATAATATACAAAATAAATACAATGAAAAAATTTCTAAATATATGATGCTTGGCGACGAGATTAAAAAATGTGGAAAATGAAAAAATTTTATTCTACCGATTATTTCCGCAACAGCTGTTATTCCTAGGAACCTTCACAAAAGTATTGAGATTTCGGGTCTGAAGAAAAATTTGTTTGAAAAGTTACAAAATATAACAGTCATCACATCTTGTAATATTCTTCGTAGGTTTCTTTCCGAAAAAATAATGAGGTAGAGTCATAGGTTTTCTCTTTAGTTTATACTGCTCAGAATCTCATTTCATATTTTATTTATTTGTTTGTATAAATGTAATATAATTAACTAACAGGTTTGTCATATTTATATTCAGAGCAGTATTCTATTCGATCGTTCACTACTTCACACAAAGGAAACTATTTTAACCGGGTACTTGAGAAAGCCTCTGACACTACTCGTTGGTAAATTGATATCATTGTCTGATAGTGCTATAGTATGTATATATTCTGTTAGATTGATATATTCTCATGAGATTTAACGTTATCCTAATATATAATCATTCCAGGATATGTTTTGATTATAATCATTGCCTGGCAATGGCAGTAATTACCGGGTAGTGGATTTATATTCTTTCATGATTTCATGAAATCAGTTTGATTGCATGAACACATATATGGGCAACTCGTCGGGGTGAAATATATATATATATATATATATATATATATATATATATATATATATATATATATATATATATATATATATATATATATATATATATATATCGTTTGGAGAAGAGTAAACATGGCTCCCAAATGGTAGTAAGTAAATAGAAGAAGGCGCGGCGAAGAATTTGATCTTCAGGATGTCCCCAAATAATTTGGCCAAGATAACATTCTGAGATATTTAATTGGAGTAAATAGTTAATTGATTATGTATGAGCCTGCTTTGACTGTCTCAAAAACTTTGACCCTAGCCTTGAAATTTCAAATAACATCCTATGTATTTTTCATGTTTTTCATGGTGCATATAATAACCTAGAGGTTGAAAGTACCAGTTTCACTTGAACTATAAGAATAATCAATTCTCCTCGATGACTGAAAAATACACAGTACCAAAGCACATGACTGACTGACTATGAAGCAATACGAGCTGGAGGAATTAGACAGGAACAAAATCCATGTGATTAACCAGCTCGTATAACGAAGTTTTAGGAAAATTTATGAGTTCTTCAACTATCGAGAAAAACTGATAAATTCCGCATTCAGAGTTATACTTAGATCTGACAAACATAATCATATATAATGTAGGAATATTGAAGGATATAGGTATTGTAGTAACGTAAGTAAATTAGAAGGCTGATTTTGAAAATCTCATTGACCTTTTGTGATTTCTTTTTGAGATGTATCCTAAGCATGATCAATCGAATTCGAATCAGGCAATTGAGCATTTACTTTACATAGTTAGAGGATGACTGTATGGTGTGCGGTTGTCCGTTTAGTTGGTGTGAGCACTTATTTTTTGAAGAAAGGTTACTCTTAACTCTCAACGCTACTCTAATACGCTAACACTAAGGATCTGACAAAGAGGCTACTACCAGAGCCAGTGTATATATATTTAAATATATAATCAAAAGTAGTGGTCATCTCTATGGCTGTACTTGTGCATGACATCTTCTTGCCAAGTCCATCTGCACGTGAATGAGCTCATATGAGCAAATATTGGGAAAGTAATAATACTGGATTATGGTTTGTAGCTGTGAAATACTTTACCCATTTGAAGAAACTCTTAATTTTAGAAGGATGGCAGTGAGTTCTCAATTAATTTGTAAACGAAGAGAACATACCGAATTGTTGATAGGTGGCAGAGCTAGCAGTTTGCGTGGAAGTTACACTCCTAACATAAGTCGAAGTAGCCATTAGTATTCTGGTACTTTTCACATTGGATATGCTTAAGTTCGAAACACTCAATCCATGGTCGAGTTCTGAAGGACTTTAAAAATATTAGAAAACGCACGTATTGGAACATTGTTTCATCCATCAGGAAGATCAATTCAAACTGTTTTTCAGCGCCTTGTTCCAGAAACCATATCTCCTGAGTAGAAGCCATTCTGATAGAATCAGCGCTTTCACCATCATTTCAGAGAAATAGCGCTGCTTCCTTACTAAATGTTTTCCCTCAAAGCTTTGAAGGTTGGATATTGATGAAGATAAACTTGTTTTGGTAGCACCATAAAAATAAAGCAGATAGTACCAAATCAGGTGACCCTAGCTCGGACGCAGTCTTAGAACATACTCCACAGAATTTTCAACCTTCTTCGTGCTGTGTAAGCTTGTTATAGCCAAATATTTGTTAAACTAGGGTGATTTTGAATTTTTTGCTGCAAATAATTTCTAGGATATCAGCGTAGCATTCAGAATTAACAATTACTTCTCTCTTCTAGGAATTGGTGTCCCCAATACTGATACTGGCAATCGCACACCACACAGTTACCCTTAGATAGATTAGGTGTGAGGGCTGCCTAGCAGCTCAGCCACTACAACTCAGCGGTATTTTGTAGCATACTCTGTCGTGAATTCTATCCACAGGCTCTATTCTTCTTGTAAAGAATATAAGGTTCGTGGGTGAGAGCCACGCTCAGTCAACTTCATTTTATTAGATTCAAGTTCCTTCGTCTTGTCTCTGCCCCAGCTGAGCACTCTAACAAAACGTGTTCCACTGATTCTATCTTCTTCACATAGTCTTCATCAAGGAACCTCAATCAATACTAACTCCTTAAGGTGATTTCTGAAGCGACAGGGCTCCGTTGGCATGGCAGTTAGAACTCACAGGACCAACCTGGAGAGTTTAAGCCAAGCCAATGTCCATTGTTGGCAAGTCGGGAGTGTCTGAGACCTGGGAGACTCATCCAGTGTCCACGTACCTTCACGTTCAACCATTGGTTATTTCCCATACTTGTAGTCTTCGGGTGAATTCTGAGCCTAGGCTCCGGTCCGACGAATCCTAGTCTATACCTCGAGTGACCAGTGAGTTCGACTTCTCATTGTCCTTAATGCCCGAGTGTCCGGGTACTCACATCAGATGGAGCCTGTTCCGTTTTCTCAGTTTGGTAAGGGTAGAGTGACATATCCATCTGTAGGAAGCCATTCTATATGCTCCTCTAATCACCAAGTGAAGAGGAGCAAGGCCGCAGTCGGTGTAGAGCGAAAAGCTCCAGTAATAATCTTGCAGGCTGCTCTCTGGAATTTAGATAGCTTAAGTTGGGATTGCTTCTAAGGCTTCTACCAAGCAATACAACTGTATGTGATAGGGGGTCTTTCATCACGTATAGGCACTAAAGTTGCATTGGGACAAGACCCCATTTCGTTCCTCATGTCATTTGACATGCCGATAAGGAATGTTTAGCCTTGTGCATTGTGTTTTTCAAGTGCGTCAGCCAACTATCTGAGGTAATAGTTTTTTTAACGATGCAAAGTGAATGATGGATTTCATGATCGGCCTTCTTCAATACGTAGAATGCCTTTTATATTTTGATTATGTATATAGGTTAGATATTTTGTTGTAACTTTGAATTGGAAACCGTTTTTCTTGTTTTGCAGTTGCAGTTTATTCAAGCTAGCCTCTGATTATTTAAATTCCTTCATATGATCTGGTTAAGCACATGGAAGAGTATGTTGTTCCTGTCCAATTCCAGCTCGTATTTCCAGTTAGTTAATCCCATGCTCTGGCACTGTTTATTTCCAATCTCACTCTTGAAGGTCTATTTTTATATCTAAATGAACTAAAGCTTATCCTAATCATTTTAGTACATCCTTTAGAACAAAATCAGAGTCCCCTTGTTACTTACTCCCATTTAGCTACGATTTCTGCTCTTCTCTAAACGAATATATATTGTTGGCATGCCCTCGTACATACGTGGTTTAACTCAATTTAGGTTCTCTATGAAACAAAAGGTATTCATATAGATTGGCATCTCATTATCTTCCGTAAAGCCATTTCGTTTCTATTTAGTTGGAAAATACGAGTACATTCATCATCGTTATGTATTAGGCCAGAAAGTTCTTTCCTGTCCCCAGGCGGAAAACTCATTCCAGGAGGGTTAAACGCTGAGCATGATTCGGTCTGTGTTATTTTTCGTTTCATCTGGATCCTTCTGACATCAAGCTTCCCCATAAATCTACGCCAGATTGGCAGGTCGAAATCAAAGATTACAGGAATCGAACTTTAGGTCTCTTATTTACGGGAGAGATAGGCCGATATTTCATCGTGAAATACCTCCTGAGGCGACGTGAAATACCCTGAAGCTTAGTGATTTCCACGAAATTTGAACAAATTACAGGTGAATTTTCCGGATTTTACACAGTCTATGTTGTAAGGCGATTTGGAATTCGGAATAACGCACTGACAGATTTTGGAAATACTAATGGAACCTTGGAACACTGAATGAAGTCTTCATGTTTTCTGAGGATAAATCGAAGCGTGTATCAACAAATAAACGTGGAAAAGTGACTAAAGTGTTTTCGTCTGTCATATTTTGAAATAGATTTCCACGAAATGAAAATGTCATCAACATCATTAAATAAATAAAATTAAACATTTTTGTCTGATTTTAACAATGTTTATTTTCAATATCCAGGATCGTTTTCGAGAATTACACCATTTCCATTGAATAGGAATATTTCCTTGAAATCTGCACACAAAAAAATTACTGGGAGACAGATCTGGAGCTTACGGTGGATTGGGGAGCTTTTCGAATCTTAATTCATACAACTTTGTCAAAGTTCTTATTCATTTATGACATGGTGAATTGTCTTGATAAAACAACAGTTTCTTTTTTTCTACATGAGGCTGTTTTTTCGTGATTTCATGGTTTGAACGATTCAGATATGCTATGGTATACTCACTATAAGTTTGGCCCAGAATACTGATGCCATGACTTTTCAAGTCGCTAAATGCTAAAGTTTATTTGCAGTTTATCGATTATAAAATTAGCAGAAAGAGTATTTCTTACACTCATAAGAAATCGCTTCTAACAAATGAACAAATGAGAAGCAGAGGCTTGAACATCAAAGATGCCTTTCCTGTACACTTCTTTATTAACTTAAAATATGTTTATCTCCTTGGTTTGAAAACTGAAGCAATGAAACAAAATAATAAAATACTTTCAATGAGAATTTGGTGCACAGATATCTCGCATTGGCGACTGTTACAATATAGTTAAGTTAAATTCAGGATTCACAGTCACACAAAAAAAAACCAGTAACAATAGGGAAAAATAAGTCATATTTGGGAAACGATGGTCACTTTTCTGATTTGAGTCATATTATTTAAGAACTGACACATTCTCTCACATACTGTTTTATATGTTCGAGCCTCTAAGTTTTTCGGGAAATTACGAGACATACGGACAATGCTCGCCACCTGTGATCCTTATGAATAATTATTAACCTTTAATGTTGAATTAAAACTGTTTGATTTCGAATTAATTTTGATTGATACCGGAAGATGGACATAATATGAAAAGAGGAAAACTGTTAAAGTGATTTATATTAAAGAGAGAATTCTATACCGTTACACTACCCTCTCCTAAAAAGAAAAAATTGATATAATTTTTTTTTTGAAGCACATATTCAGTTCATATGGAATAGGCATATATTATTGAAGGCCTTACTAACCCCGTCATGCTGTTTCTCATCGTTTTATTCCTTACAGCTAATTTTTGTTTTGTTGCGGCCACAACCCTAAACTAACTTATCTAGTTATAATCTAACCTATCTATCTACTCATCTAACCTATTTATAACCTAAATAATAACCTATAGCTAACTATACTACACCCATAGGTCAAATCCTGATAATGTTCAGAAACTAATCGATCGGAGGAATAATGAAATGAATACTTCGACAAGGAGGTATTCAACGACAGTGAAACTTTAAAATACTTGAGCGATATAAAAAATATTATGAAACGGAAACATCAGAATTTGAGCTGAAATATGGTTTTAGGTCTTTGACATGCCATTTACCGTCCGGTGAACCGTCTAAATTTACTAAATTATAACAAAGACCAGAAACTTTTGATAAACTCGACGCAATACATACTTTTGGTGCAAGTTTTGCCGAGAATTTCTTTGAAGCATTTGAAAGGACTTTATTTCGTCGCTAAACCTTCTCTCCTACACCAAAATTGTAGTCCCGTCGACGCAAATTATAGGTTCGGGCATTTCTACTATAAGCCTTATGAAGCTTTTCCCGAATATTTCGAAAAATATCAGACAACGGTGCGATATCAACTGCGTAACTATCCCTTTTTCAGGTAACAATTGTATATCGTCAGTCAACTCTATTTCCGTAATAATCTCCACTAAGCGGAACATATCTACCGAAATTTAGAAAAGTTGGTGAAAATCCTGTTACTTCATGTTTAGCGGTATTAATAGCGAAAGCAATTTTTGTAATTCTTTATCCCATTCCGAATGATTTTGTTCTTTTTATATAACAACGAATCGTAGTACCAACGGTTTGATTTGTTCGTTCAACAAAATCACACTGAGGTGAATATACCGGTGTGAACCAAATCTTCTGGACTTTATATGCTCTGGCCAGATTCTCAAAGCGCGCCCTGCGAACTGTGTTCCATTATCAGCTATTATAAACTGTGGGATACCAAACTTTAAAAGACATCTGATTCCAAAAATTTAACGACATTTTCAGCGCTAGCCTTACGCAATGGGTGTAAAATGGCATATTTCGTGAACCAATCAGATACGACCAGTAAAAACGTATTTCCATGTTTGGACCTGGGAAAAGGACCTACTAAATCTAACGCGATAATTTGCCAAGGAAAACGGACATTTTTCTCTTGCCCCATTAATCCTAAACCTGGTTGGTTATAAATTTTATTAGCTCCGCAAATTTTACAATTTTTCACGAATTTAAGAATATCGGCTCTCATCTTTGGCCAGTAATAAAGTTCACTTATTCGGAGAGTGTCTTAAAACACCCGAGATGACCGCAAGTTGGTGGGTTATGGAACGCTTCTATTATTGACTTACGTTTCTTTTCGAACTACTACCTTCCACTCAGAAATATTTGATTGAACATGAATGTTCGACGGAACGAACTTGTAGAGCTTTTCATCTTCTACCTTCCACTGGGGATATGAATTGCCCCTTTGTTTAACTTTATTACGCATGCTAACATACCAATTGTCAAAATCATCGTCATAAAAGGATATTACATTAATCTCTTTGCGATTCATGAATGCGGGATAAGAAATCGGGTACCACATTGTCTTTGCCTTTTCTATGTATAAGCTCAAAATCATATTGTCGCAGCCTAACTGCCCAACGAGAAAGTCTACCAGATGGATTTGTGAGTTTATTTAGCCATAAAAGCGAATAATGGTCAGTTATGACGGTGAATTTAACACCTTCTACATAGGCTCTGAATTTTTCCAAACAGAATATTAAGGCCAAAGCTCGCGTTCAGTAACTGTGTAATTTCTTTCTGTTCTTGTGAGAGATCGGCTTGCATACGCAATAACTTTTCTTCGCCGTCATGACATTGTGTGAGTACGCCACCGACACCGGTTGCAGAAGCGTCGCTTTGTATGGTAAAAGGATATTGAAATTAGGGCATGTAAGTATGGGAGATGCCACTAGAGCCTCTTTTATTTTCAAAAAAGCTTCCTCAGCTTGAGGAGTCCACGTAATAGCTTGTCGTTTCTTTTTGCCTTTCAGTAAATCATTAATTGGTGAAAGTAAGGTAGAGAAGTCTTTGATAAACGCTCTATACCATGAGCACATTCCCACGAACCTCTTTATTTCTGTACTTGTATTCGGACGCGAAAAATTAACCATACAAGATACTTTCTCAGGATCGGTTCTTAAACCATTTTCATCTACAATATAGCCTAAATATTTTAATGAATTTCGAAAAAATTGACATTTTTTTAGATTAACAGTAATATTGGCTTGTTTTAGACGATCAATAACCTGCTTTAGAAGGTAAACGTGTTCTTCAAAAGTACCAGATATAATTATAATGTCATCGAGGTAAGCAAAATTTTATTTTCGAATTCGGGACCAAATAGACTGTCAACAAGACGCTGTTGTCTTTGCGCACTATTTCGCAATCCGAAAGGAACGACTGTAAACTGAAATAAGCCTCTTCCAGGTATACTAAAGGCGGTTTTTCTCTTGATTGTGGTTCCAGCGAATTTGCCAAAACGATTTCTTTAAATCAATAGTACTAATGAATTTTGCTCCGGTAAGACTTCTTAATATGCAATCGATTCGAGGAAGAGGGTACAGAATCGTGTTTAGTAACTTCATTTAATTTACGCCCATCAAAGCAGAAACGATATTCATTATTCTTCTTCTTGACTAATATAACCGGACTAGACCAAGGTGAATTTGATGGTTCAACAACACCTAAATTCAACATGTCATCTAATTCCTCGTTAAGTATCTTCATCATATATGGAGACATCGGATATTGTTTCAGTCTAAAAGGTTTTGCGTCGCCAGTATCTATAGTAAGAGAGATTTTATCCGTTCGACCTAGACGATTTACACCGCTAACTTCTTCAAACGCCTGTAACAACTCATTGATCACAACCTTTTGGTTTGGGGATAAATTATTTTATGGTCCAGATTATTTTTGAATCGACTGAAGTAACCGTTACCAAGGAAACATTATTGTGTTGTATTTCCCAATTTCCTCAAGATAATCTATTTTAATTGCAAATTTTGGCAAAAATCACTTCCAAAAATCAAATTATGACTCAGGCTCGGAACAACCAGAGCTTCTACAAGATGACACTCCTCGTTAATTTCAATAGGCAAATGTACAAGACCAGTTACATGTTGCCTTTTATTATCAGCAGTATGTACAAATTTCGAACTTGGACTAAAATTTTAAATTAAGACGTCGTATTAAATCAACGCCACCTTTACCGATAATTGTAATATTGGAACCAGAGTCCAACAAACCAACTATTTTATTGTCTAATACTTTCACCTCGATGTATGGTCTATTATCGTGTGTCATTTTAGTGAAAAGTCGTGAAGTTTGGAAATTTTCAAATTATTTAATTCAGAAGCCCTCAAATGAAACGACTGGGACGAATCTCGGGCTTTTAGTTTCGCCCCAAAAATTAGTTTTTTGACACTGTGAGCAGGTACGAACAGTAACGTTAGGTAATCCACAACGATAGCAAAATTTACTTTTCCTAGCTCTACACTCACTATAGAAATGTCCTTTCTTATGACAATTCCAGCATTCATCGGGGTTAACAGGAATATTATTATCTTTTTATCAATCGTTAATAATTTGGGTGAACGACTATAATGTTTTGAAATATTATTGTACGGGGAATCCTTTTTGGATTTGAAAAATTACCTTTCGCAGTTTCAGCACGACTAGTCGAGGGCAACGAAATATTTATGTCCAAATAATCATTGTCTTCTAAACGTTTAACTAGCTTGTAAAGTTCGGAAATGGAAGAAATTTCTGTCATTGCTATCGCCTTACGATACTCAGGGATCAAATTATTTCTAATATATTTGAGTCTAGTGCTCTCCGCAGGGATTCGAGTGAGTTGATTGAACAATTCATTCATTTTGGCAAAATAAATAACGGCCGATTCATCCTTAATTTGAGTTCTACATTTTATAGCTTCCCAAAGCTCATCATCATGATACGGTGACCTAAAATCTAATTTTAATGCCTCAACAAGAGCATCCCAATCTTTAACATTACCTATAGTCTGTCGAAACCAACATCGTGCGTTACCGACAAATAAGTCTCTAGCTGATTCGAACAATTCTGTTTTGCTTACGTGTCGTGCCTTTCTTAACTCTTCTACGTTCTCTAAAATGAAGATAAGGTGCTCTTATCGCCAGAAAATGTTTCACCCCATTTATAAACAGGTATGGATTTATAGTAAGGAGGATTTGGTAATGACTGTGATGTACTGGAGACACTGTGTATACAAGAATTCGATATACTAGATGCGTTATTGACAGTAGGTGCTTGATCAGTGATTTTATCATATAAGTCAGCTTCTAAACTGATACAAGTTGCAAAGGCTTCATTTTTAAATGACAAACGTTCTTTTCATCATCTCCAACGATAATAGGTAAACGTGAAATTCGCTCTGAAATGTGAGATAGACGTGATTTCGCTCTTTTTAAAAGTCGAATCCTCTTTATTACCTTCGAACTCGATAACAAGTTGCGTTATAGACTCTAATGTGGTATTAATTTCGTTCTGTTCAGTAGTGAATGAAAATTCAGGATCGTGTAACTCTAAGTCTTTTACAGTTTTCGACGTACTAATAATCTACGCAAGATTTTCCTCTTTTCATCTTGTCCTCTACATGATACAACGCCCTTATTCTCAATTCATAGTTGAGTTCATTAATCGACAAATGATTAGGATTAATTTCGATTTCCATTATTCACAACAAATATAAAATTATAAATTCAACAACAACCGCAATACCTAGCACATATGTTGACAGTATCAAGATAATCAATCATCACACAAATTAAAAGAGAGAAAAGTTTGGTGCATTACAGCTATCAAGAATAAGAAAATACAAAATACACTCAAAATATCCAATCAATATAGAATACAATAACAGTAATCAATAATTCAAAAAAATTTCATACAATATTGCAAAGTAATCAGAAAAAAAATAGAACTACGGCCCCACGTTGGGCGCCAATTTTATGTAACGTAATTTCTTACGTATTACATAATTGCGCTTATTGGCAGCTTTTCCCAGAGAACAGTTGGGTAGTGGGTTGTATAATTTACAAAACTCTTAGTACCAATAAAAGAATAATTAAAATGAACTGGGCGCCACTTGATTTAAGCTATGAAATATAAACTTAATATGAATCGACTGATTGAAAATCAAGAAACAATCAGTGTTACTTTAGGTAACAGTAAATGAAGAATATGATTTTGATGAGAATATAATATACGTAATGAAATGCAATTTATAATATACGGAAAAATAAGGGTTAGTAATCCACTTATAATATAACTCTAAAGATAAAAAGAAAACGGAGATGTTTGAGAAGGTAATACGATATTGAAGTTACACCAAATTCTTCTTTATTATTTAGCGTTGAAAGATGAACTGATTAATATAACAGTGTAGATTGATACTGGCCTTGATTTGAGAAGGTTCTATAGAACAACTGTACTTTGAAACAAAATGGCTTCAGCTTTTAGTGATGATGATGAGTGGCTGAATGTAGGTAAGCGTATTCGAAAATTCTGTCCTCAGAACGATAACCAAAACTCCAGTTGATCGGATTGGATTGAATTCTAGGCATTAACAGTAATGCTTTTCTTGCAGGTATGTATAAGAAAAAGAAATGCTATTTAAGAACTGACACATTCTCTCACATACTGTTTTATATGTTCGAGCCTCTAAGTTTTTTCGGGACTTGAGAATAAATTCTTGGAGTTAGCTCTGGATCTTTGTCCTATTCTTTTCTGTAATCTTGGTGTTTTGTACTTATTTTCTTTGCACCTAGCGTTGTCGAGATGATCTAGGGAGTAATTTTCATTTTCTTCATGAACACTTGTGCAAGAATCTTCCAACAGTAGAGTTGACGGTTGTTCAGGACCTTGGAAAGACTGAATAACTGATCACTGAAAAAATGCGCTCTTTATTATACATAATTTAGAGAATCCATTTCTGAAGTACTCTTATTATTACAATATGACCATCGTATGTAGCTCCCCATGCTATATTACCATACGTCAGTTGTGATTGAACTAGAGCGCAGTAGAGCACCTTTAGATGACTGATATCTATTTGTTTTAGTAGCTCTTTAAATCTGTATAGCATATCACAAAGTTTAGAGGCTACATACTCACACTGCCTATTCCACCTGTGGTTGTCGATCATAATACCAAGAAACTTCACATATCCCATTTCCGCTTCTCTTATCACTGTGTCACCATACACCCTGAGGGGTCCCATCTTTGGAAGGCCCGACTGGTAAGATGAAAATAGTAAGTAGAATGACTTTTCCTGGTTTAATATTAATTTATTGGCTAACAGCCAATTACAATTAATACGGTGATGTCATCCGCGAGACTGATGATTTTTTCTTGGATTGGACTGTTTACGTACGAAATGAATAGTAAAAGGCCAAGCACAGTGCCCTGTGGGACACCATGTGTAAGCATACTTTCTCCACTCATGTTACTTCCTTTTTTCAATTTGAATATTGTTCCTCAGAAACCATATCGATAAAGTTTTTCAAGTAGCTTTTTGTGTGACACCGTATCGAACGCTTTTGATAGGTCAAGGAAAATACATAAATGCGGTGTGTTCTTATCAAAGTAATCATATATACATTGCGTTAGGTTAGATTTCTCTAATCGCATCCTATTAAAAAAAAAACTGCTTATAAAGATTCTTGCCGATGACATAACGTCAACAATGCCAATCAGCGAAGAGCAACAAGGCTTTCGAAAAAACCGGTCCACGGTCGATGCACTATTTATAACAAGGCAATTAGTAGAAAAGTCTCTTGAATATAACACTCCAGCATATCTTTGTTTCATAGACATAACGAAGGCCTTCGACAGAGTCCAACTGAAGGATGTAATCAAGATACTGGAAAACAAAGAGGTACCCAAAAAATATATAAGACTCGTAAAAGATCTGAACACTAATACAACAACGCAAATACGAACAAACCACACCCTAACGCAGCATTTTGGAACAACGTCGGGCATCCGCCAAGGTGATAGTCTTAGCCCTCTACTATTTAATACTGTTATGGACCAACTTGTAGAGACCGTTAAAAACTTGGGACTAGGATACCGCATGGGAACCTACAAAATTAACATCTTATGCTATGCCGATGACGCCGTACTCATTGCAGAATCAGAAGACGACCTACAAAGAATGTTATACGCCTTTAGCAAACGCGCAAAAAATTTCAATATGGAAATCTCAACAAGTAAGACAAAATGCATGACCATAGCTGAGGAACATCCGCGCTGCTAGTTAACAATAGACAACGCCACTACAGACCAAGTCATGTCATTCGAATACTTAGGGTGCAAAATAACAAGCACAGGATACCTTGAAGATGACGTGAGGAGACAAGTGAACAAAGCAGCTGCAGTATCGGGACATCTTAAACAACCAATTTGGAGAAATAAACACCTCAGTATACCATGCAAATCCAGAAACTATAAAACATGTGTGCTACCAATTATGGCATACGGGGCAGAAACAAGAGCGGAAACGTCGGTAACAAAGAGGATACTAAGAACAACAGAAATGAAAACGCTAAGAACTATAACCGGTTACACATTGAATGACAGACAAAGAAATACCGATATAAGGGAAAAATGTGAAACAGACGATATTGTAAGATGGGTAAGAAAAAGAAGAAGAGAATGGAACCAGCATGTAAACAGAATGACCACAGATAGAATAGCCAAAATCGTATATAACAACATACCACACGGAAGAAGACCCGTTGGACGACCACCAAAACGATGGCGGGACAGTTGGCAATCAACTTCACAAGAACTGCTGCAGGGAAACCGGAACTGAACAGGCGCTACGCTTCTACACGGTGAAGAAGAAGAAGCATCCTATTAAGCCTGAATCCATACTGACCATCTGAAATGATCTTATGCTGCTTCAAAAATAACATCATGCGGTTTTTTAGTAACTTTTCCATAATTTTCGACTGTTAAATTTTTGCCTTCTTTGCTGATTTTCAATTGTAGTGATGAATCCAGGTATAATCTATTGCATTATAATGCCTTTGTTACAATATTCTGCACTACTCCGAATCATCACAAAAAATTGTTCTAGATCGATTGTGAGCACGCCCAGTTCTTACTCTGCGCACAGCTTTGACATACCCAAATAGTCATGTCCTACACATTCCTTTCATATCCTTAGAGTCTTAGCTAACTAAATCAATTTTACTTTATAGACATTCCAAGTTATTCAGTCGACTTTCTTCAATGCTTATTTATCATTATTTCAACTTAGGAAACCACTTCTGGATGGTTGATTTTCCTGACTAACAGTCCGAAAAATGGTCTTCAAGCTAAGCTTTTGCTTCAACTGAGTTTTTTCAATAACAAGAAATGGTTTATTACCACACAAAAATCTTATTCATCTCTTAGAAATTAACGAAATCTACTTTATTCAATAGTTTATGTCTAACGAACTACTTGACTTCAAAATTTTTTACATTCTTTCTTTTTTTGAATTGTGGAGGCCGTTACTTGATGTAGATCCCTCAACCACCTCAACTGTATTCACTCATTAAATTACATAAAGTAAATAACCCCGTTAGACCAGTCGTATCTTACGTTACAGCCCCAGCCGTGAAATTGTCGCACTACCTTATAGATATCATTAAAATTTATTGTTCATTCAAATCAAAATTTTCTAAAAAAAATTCTTTCGAATTGATAAATAACATAAAATACGTTAACCTACCACCTAACGCAAAACTTATTTCGTTTGATGTTGAGAATTTATACCCAAGTGTTCCTCCAGGTGATGTCAAAATATTAATCGAAAACATGTTGAATTCGAATCATGTTAACCACATAATTAAATCAGAAATATTGAATCTGTTGGACGTTTGCATTGAACAAAATTATTTTGCTTTCAACAACATCTATTACAGTAGTGAAAATGGTTTGATCATGGGAAATCCTTTAAGTCCACTTTTAGCAGAGATTTTTATGAATAATATCGAACAGAAAATTCATACACATCCACTCATTTCCAAAATTCTTTATTGGTATAGATATGTTGACGACATCTTAGTATGTTTCAGTGGAACTACTCGTCAATTAGACTTATTTCTTAATTCCATTAATTCCATCCATTTGAACATTAAATTCACGATAGAAATTGAACAGAACGATTCCATTAATTTTTGGACTTGAAAATCACTAAATGAAATAATAATCATGTTTTTCGGTCTTTCGTAAACCAACACATACTGATACAATTATACATAACTACTCATAACATCCAATTCAACACAAAGTTGCAGCTTTAAACAGCATGGTACATCGGTTACTCAATTTACCTTTATCAGTAGAAGATTATAATAAAGAGTTAAATATCATCAAACAGATAGCCATTAATAATTCATATAATCCGGATGTGATAGATCTAATCATTCGTAAAAACTGTATCAGAAAGCAATGAATGAAGTATATCCTATTCATGAAGACTATAAAATATTCAACAGTTTAACATTCTGCGGTTCTGCAAGTACAAATATTAAATCCTTTCTCGTCAAACAAAATCTTGATATAACTTTCAAGACATCTAATAACTTAGGTAAACATATTAAAAATAATAAATCTCGTGTTGAAAAATCAAGTAAATCAGGAATCTATAAACTCAATTGCGGTTCTTGTGATAAAATTTATATCGGTAGGACCTGGAGGAGTTTTGACATAAGAACATCTGAACATAAACGTAGCTTCGATAAAAATAAATCTGATTCAAATTATTCAAACCACTTAATAAAAGAAAACCATTCATTCAATAAAAACTTTGACATTTTACATATAAAATCAAAAAGTTTAAAATTAGATCTCGTAGAAGCATTAGAAATAAATAGATACAAACATTCGGACAAGCTTTTGAATGAGCAGGTAGATGTAAATTATTCACCCCTACTTAACTTGTTTAATTAGTTTTTATTACCTTCCATACTAACTGTACAATGGCTCGGTGTGGATTTTCCTGTTATTCATCCAACTTGTTCTACGATTTGTTTATAATACCATACTCTTCATTCTGTTTTTCATTCTTGATAAAGCTGCTGTGTCAGCGAAACGTCGTCGAATTTTTTCAAATAAAGTGTAGATTAAAGTTAAACCTTGTGTTTTTTATCTCATTTATACATTCTTTCTGTCAATGAGGTACCAGGAATTGATTATTTGAAACATCCACTCAAAACGATTGTCCAAATTTTTGTTTTTGCTAAGTTGGCACCAATGTTTTCGATACTGACGCGGAGTTTGAACGCCATCTGTCATTTAGTTTGTTTGCCGTGCTAGATTTTGTCAATTCTCACAAGTATGTTTTGCGATTTTTAGATATTTATTACCGTGTTCACTATGCTTTCTCACCATATATTGCTGTAGGTTAGACAACCTGGCCCGAGTATATAAGTATCCATGCATCTCTGAGACTCGCTCTTTTTTCCTTCGCTGACCTCATCCCGTCACATGCCACACGCATTGCCACCAGTCGGCTCTACAGACAACTCACGCCGTCCGCCATAATTACAACCGCCGTTGTTTACCAGAAAATCACGTGTTTTATTTAATTTTACATTTACTTTCACAACAAGTATTTATGTGAACCATCCACATTTTTCTTGGTGTGTGTGACTCCATCCCGGTAGCGTATAGAATAAAAAATTTGTCTCAGATTTCATATTGCAAAAGGAATTTCGTGTGCCGAATGGCAGGAATGTTACAGAAGGCTTACGGTCAATCGACTTAATCAAAACTCGTGCATATGAGTGGTACAGTGCATTCAACAGCAGCCGAGATGTGGTGGAGAATTATCCTTGATCTGGTCGTTCATCAATATCTTAAACTGAAGTTAACATCGATGAAGTGAGGGAAATCGTAGTCACTCAAGTTTGGGAGGAATAGTCAAAGAACTTTCTATCTTTCACGAATCAATTCATACCAATTTAAACAATTGTTTGGGCATGAAACGCGATGCCTCTCGGCTAGTTCTAAAAGACCTGTATTTTTTTCAAATGAATCGCGTAAAGAAAGCTGAAGACATGCCAGAACTAGTCAATCGCAACTCCACATTCTTAAAACATATTGTAACTGGTGATGAGATATGCGTTCGTCAGTTTGACCTGCAAACCAGACAACAAATTTCTGTAACTACTCTAGCTGCATGAGGCCGAGCATTATCATGCATATAAATGAAGTTTTTGCCAATTAATGGGCCAAAGGATACAACATGGGGTTCAAGGATCATATTACTACTGTTCACTAGGACTAACTCAGTTTGACCTTGGAAAGAAATACCTCCTCACACCATTACCGACCCCCTCCGAAGTTTTCGGTTTGCCGGATATTGCATTGCTGATACCGCTCCCCAGGACGTCTGTATACAGGCATGCGTCTATCATTTCATACTAGACAGTACCTGGACTCGTCGGAAAATTTGCATGTTCCCTCAAAAACTGAAGTTTTGAAACTCGATGCTTTCTGGTGAGACGCGGCCGGTAGAAGCCACCTGTGGTCTGATATCGTCTTCTCTGAGCCTGTTCAGAGTTTGCAATGAAATATGCACATTTCTGGAAATTGCAAGTTCATTTTGCAGCATTCTAGCCGTACAGTGCCGAACTCTTAGTGCAGTTAAACGAAGCCAACGATCATCAACTGATGTTGTTATCTGATTTCTTCTCTGTCCGGCCCTTCTTCCATATTCCCCTGTTTCGTGGTACCGATTAATTGCTCTTGAAATAGTGCTTCGGTTAACATGTGTTAGCCACGTAACGTTGGCTTCGCCTCTCCTCCAGAAGTGTTACAATTCTTACCACTTCATGATCACTCAAATAGCGTCCAGGACGTTCAGCAGCCATTACAATAAATTCAAAGATTCGAATTACAACAAGAAACACAGAAAACTTGCATTAATTTAGCGTGAAAACTGAAGAGAAATTGAATGAATACTGATAGTCAAATAAACGCATTCTTGTTTCAGACGTGTTTGAGATTATATGGAATCAAATATTACTACATAGATAAGATTTTTTCCCCTCATATGTCCAAAGACATATGTTGGCAAAGAAGCTGCGATTGAGCTGCTTAATTGTGGCAATTCAGAATACTAGGTGATGCGACAATTTTTGTGCTGTGTGTATTAATTTTAATCTCACTAACTTATACATTTTACTTTCTTCTTTTTCAATTCGTTACGTTTCAATTTGTCATTTCCAATGATGTTTACTGAACTCGCCAAATATAGAACTAATTTAAATGATATTGCAGAAATTGCATCACTGAGTACCATTCGACCGTTGATGCACACGAGTATTTTCCGCTAAAATGAAAATGTCCAATGGCTATATATTAATTAATTCCAGAGTTGCGATGTAATCTGGAAGAATAAAACGGAATATTATCGTTGACTAAATAGCGCAATTTATATAATATGTTTCGTTCGACCTTAGCGGCCTTTCAATTTGTAGAGGATGTACTTCACAATTGTTTTCATTCTAAAAATACACGACCATACTGCTATTTATACGTTGACAATCTAGAACGCTCGTGGTTTCATGTTCAAGTACAATATATTTAGTTTATGTTCAGAACGGGTCATGTACTGTGACAGAAATGTTGATAGAGAACTCAGGCGCCATACTGGTTCACAAAAAAGAATTGGAGGTACGTTGGAAAAGCATGGAGAGAGAATGCTTT
Source organism: Cryptolaemus montrouzieri (assembly GCA_013387265.2). NCBI lineage: Eukaryota > Metazoa > Arthropoda > Insecta > Coleoptera > Coccinellidae > Cryptolaemus > Cryptolaemus montrouzieri. Next base: position 10,121,598 of record JABFTP020000021.1, read on the forward strand.
TTCAGGTAGTGTTTATATTTGAATATAAACGACAATTAAAAGCACCTAAAGGCCAGGGCCATATTTGCGTTGTTTTAACGTTTCAGCGTTAAAAATACGCGAACCATGAAATGTATATGCTGAAAAAGGAGACACTTGGATCACATTTTTTCTAGCAATTTGTTACACTTTTGTATTAATAGATAGAAATCCTCATAGATCACTTTCCATTTCCATTTGCCTGTTTATCTGTCGGTCAAAACTATTTTCTTAGAAGCAAGTAGAGATGACAAGCTTAAAATGAAACCTTAAACGAGGGATGTCTTTTATGTTTCACATGCTAGGACGTAGATGACACTATTAATCAAATGTCAGTACTAAAAATTAACCTACCTGATTTTTTCATATAAATCCGAAATCTCAGTCCATTGCGTACTATATTTTAGCCATAACACACTGTTAAAGTTGTCGATTTAATGATGAATGGAATGTTTCATGATGTGGTAATTAAAAATCATCATTTAAACTCGAGGGGGATAAACAATGAACTTTCTGAGTGCGAACCATTTCAAACGATTGTTTGGGCATGAAACCTGTTGCCGCTCGACTAGTTTCAAAAAACCTGAATATTTTTCAGCAATTGAATCGCGTAAAGGTCGATGAAGATATCCTAGATAGAGTCAATTTATGAGGTTGACATGAAAACCAGTCAACAAGCTTCGGAATGGTGCGTTCCAATTGAACCGAAACCAAAAAAACCACGTCAAAGTGGATCAAGAGTCCGTGTAATATTGACTGTTTTCTTCGATTATCGTGGTATTGTGCAATCGGAACTTTTGTCAGAAGGTCAGACGGTAAATAAAGAATATTATCTGAGCGTTATGCGGCAATCGAGAGAGCAAATACGTCGAAAAAGGCCAGATTTGTGGAAAGAAAACACATGGATTTTGCACCACGATAATGCACCATCTCACAAGGCTATCAATGTGAATGAATTGTAACCAAAAACTCAACAAATACCAACGAACAACCACTGTACTCACCTGATATGCCTCCGGCTGACTCGTTTCTTCATCCAAAACTCAAATAACCCTTTCGAGGCGCCTGTTTCAATTCGTGGAAGAGATAAATGAGAACTCGCGGCGAGAACAGAAGTTGATTCCAGGAGGAAGCCTTTGAAAAATATTTTAACCTAACCTGACCACTTTCCTAATACTTGCACCTGAGTCCTGAGATGGTTACCATTGGTTTCAACTAGATATTGCTACTAAAGTTGACTGTGGTTAATTGAAAGCCCTGTCATTGTGACCTAGTGTTCTAATGTGGATCTGCCCTAAATTTCTCCTACAAATCCATCTTTCTTGTAGAGGATACAAGTTGTGTAGGTGAGAACTTAATAAGCTCCTGTTTCATGGATCCAAGCTCCTCCAGCTGGGTCTTCCTACATGCCGCATTCAATTGATACTCTTATTCTCTTCTCCTTCTCACATGGTCAGCATGAAAGGTCCTCGATCAACCCTGACTCACTAAGGTGACGTCTGAGGCGATAGTTACCCATTAATTGAAAATTGAAACTATCAAGTCTAGCCTGGGGAGTCCAAGCCGAGTCTTGATTCTCGAAGTGGTAGCTACACTGGAGGATATCCGAGAGTATCTGAGACATGTGAGGTTCAGCCAGTGCTACGATTTCCATGAACATTCCAAGCCAAGGCTTTGCTCCGATGAATCCGCTTTCTGATTGCCATCAGTGTCCGAGTGGCCCGCAACCCACTTCAGTCGGAGCTTATTTCTTTCTCCCAGTTTGACGATATTCCTTCAATATAAGTGACGTGCAGTTAAAGTAAAACGAAATGAGACACTTCTGTAACTTTTCCACAATTTATTCGAAAATCACGATCGGTTTCGATCCTACGGTCATTTTCGAGTGAATAACGATATAATACATGAGTAGGCAAGTACAAGTACGTAATGAAATTCATCTTAAATATTGAGTAGTTGGAATTCATCATGCTCTAGTTGGCTGTTGAGGGTAGTAAATTGTGGGTTTTTACATAGTTTGTTAAACTACAAACTTTCCAACAAATTCATCTCTCTCCCTTTGTTACATTTATGAAGGATTTTAAGATTGTTCAATGATATCGAGTGGTTAGTTGATTCTGTGTTCAAATATTGGAGAATTTCTATCTGAGGAAATATGTTCCTTGAATCTAGCTTCAAACCTTCTCCCTGTTTGTCCGACATAGGCTATTCGATTTGATAAATTCCTGATTGCTTGAATTTATCGTTTTTTGTTTGGCATTGAATAATAATCTGCTTAAGTTGGAGCCGCTTGAGAATGAAGCATTTATGTTCAATTTGGAAAAGTAGTTACTGATTTTGTTAGGGAGTTCGCTGGTGTATATGAGACTAGTGTATCTTTTTTCCGGGGTTTCTACGATGTTATATAGTAATTGATAGGTAATACGTTGTTCTTTTCATTTGATGATTGTATTTAGAAAATGTTGTGGTATGTTGTTATTTGAGGCAATTTTTCTGATGATATCAAGTTCGCTTTGAAAATTTTCTGTCGTAAGGGGAACAGAGTAAGCTCTATGAATTATGGAATTATATGCAGCTAGTTTGTAGCTTAAATGACTGAACGAGTCCATTGAAGTCGATGCGTTTATGAATGTTTCTTTTCTGTAAATTTTATAAGTGTGTTGGTTATTTGAATTTGTAAGGGTTAAGTCGAGGAAATTAATCCAGTTATTATTTTCTAATTCAGAAGTGAAGCAAATTCGACCATGTATTTTATTCACGAAATTTAAAAATTGCTGAATTTGTCTGTTTGAACCACGTAAACCAACTAAAATGTCATCTTCATATCTGTACCAGAAAGTAGTGTGAAAATCTGTGTTTAATATTGAGTTTTTCTCTAAATTCTTCATGAAAATGTCAGCTAGTAGATGGCTAAGAGGTGAACCCTGAAAGACCTGAATTTTGTTTAAAGAATTTAGATTGAAATTGAAAGTAACTTTGAGATAAGCATATTTGAAGAAGATTCCTACATTCATTAGTGACATATGGCGGTGTGTTGGACTCGGATAAGATATCTGTAACAAGGGGAAGACACTCATTCGTTGGAATGTTCGGGTACATATTTTTGACATCGAAAGAGACTAACTTAATATCTTGGAAGATTGTGAGATTTAAAAGTTTATGTATGAGATCTACAGAATTAGAGATAGTGTATTGTGCTTGAAAATTCGAGAGGTCTAGAAATTTTTGATTCAAGAATTTTGCTAGTTTACCTGATGGTGTGTTTATATATGACTCTACAGGTCTTGGAGATTTTTCTGCTTTGTGTAGTTTAATCAATCTGTACATTTTTGCAGTTTGAACATTCATTGGAATCAGTTTCCTCTTCTCCCATTCTGTGTGTGCTAGGTGTTCTGACAGACTTAGCTCTTCTTTGATTTCTTTCTCTCTAGAACACCTAGCACACACAGAATGAGAGAAGAGGAAACTGATCTCAATGAATGTTCAACCCTCAATAGTTAGGATAAATTTCATTCTGTACAGCATGTCCCATTTTGGGGGTGCCACCAGGAGCATCTCTGTTATTATTTAGGATAGAGAGATGGGGTTTTCACGACCCTTAGCTACTTTTTCGAGACAAATTCATAGAGCTAATCAGAATTATTCTAACTTCAGTGGTTTTTGAGATATTCGCGAATCTTGAAAATTTCCGGATTTCTTTTCTTCCCGATATCTCGGTTCTTATAGAAGATAATTGAAATCTGTTTTTACGTTTCTAAAACGGTTTTCTAAGTAAATTTCAGTGACGTACTCGAAGCTTTTATTTTCATTAATTATGACAGATATGACATAAAGTTGCATTTTTTTAAATACGAACATAGTTTTTTTTTGGCATATTCGGATTGCCGTTTTTCTTCCTTTTCAAAAATATATAACATGATGACAAAATTTCCACCCAATTTGAAGAAAATAACGGAATAATGATTTACCCCTAATGGCTGGGCGAAGGAACACACGTGAGCGGACGAACCATAGAACATTTGTAGTTATTCGATGAAAACGATCAAAACAATGCAAAATCTTCTTGACCGAAATAATGGAGCTAGGCTGCTCCTAAGATTCCATCGTTATTTATGACATCCGCAATTTCCGCTTTTTATTTTATTTTGAGATTGTCGTTTAGTTTCTAGAGTTCTCTGAAATACCTACATGAGAATAATAATAGGCACCTAATAATTTACTCAAATTTACTTCTCATAATAATTTGCATATATTGCTCGAACTGATTTCCATCATGTTGTAAACATAAAGTGCATATTCGGATTATATCTTCTATGTCTGAATGCTCTCTGTGAACACAGAAGTCTTCATCTATGCACGTTCATTAGAAACCATAGCGACCAATAATTATTATTATTCATTATCTGTGGATATATTGGTTTCGTGTCTATTTGAATTCGTAAAATTAGTGTTCGTTGTTGAATTTGGATTGTTTAGTTAATTTCTGCAATTCACACTATGGAACAAAATAGAAGATACGAAAATTTCGAAAAAGTTGATATGCTGAAGGTCTACTTTCAGTGTCACTGTAACGCAGTCCGTGCATCAGAAGAATATTTGAATAGGTAAGTTCGACAATAGAAATGGAAGTAGTAATTCTAATCAATATTAAATACCTGACTGACACTCTCCAATAGATTTCCTCAAAGAATTCAACCAAACAGGAAGTTCTTCGCCAAAATGGAAGCTAATCTTTCCAATTATGGTTCGTTCGAGAAACCAAGAAGTAAAAACTCCAATAAACGGAATAGAGGTCATAATGAACTTTACGTGTTAGCAGGTGTTGAGGCTAACCATTCTACATCGTGTCGGCAAATTGAGAGCGAAGTGGGTGTGTCAAAAAGAAGAGCCCAAAGAATTTTGAGAAAGTATAAATATCATCCCTATAAACATAAAATAATTCATCATCTCAATGCCGGGGATGCAGAGAGGAGAACGGCGTTCTGCAATTGGTATTTAGGGAGAATCAGAGGTGAAGCTCGTTTTGGGCAACATATCATTTGGTCTGATGAGTCAAGAATCAGCAGTGCCGGAATCTTTAATCACCATACGAATAGATTCTGGGCAAACGAAAACCAACACGAAGCAGTAGCCCGACGGCAGCAGGGGAGGTTCGGTTTCAATGTGTCGTGTTTCGTAATGGGCAACAAATTAGCCTACTATATCTTTGATGGCAACTTGAATGCACAGAGATATCTCGAAATTTTAAATATTTGTCTGCCACAACTGCATAATGACATTCCTCTTGCTCAATTCAACACATATTACTTCCAACAAGACGGTGCTCCTTGCCATAATTCGGCCGTGGTGAGGAACTACTTGGATTTAAATTTTGAAAATAAATGGATCGGTACCAATGGCCCAATTCAATGACCTAGGTCTCCTGACCTATCCGTTTTAGATTTTTTTCTGTGGGGTTATTTAAAAAATAAGATATATAGGAGGCAATACGCCAATTACGATCAATTGAAGAATGCAACAAATGAAGCATTCGAAGATCTGAGGAGATCCTCGCTACATTTGACTAGGGCCATAGAAGATATAATCCGAAGATGCACTTTATGTTTACAACATGATGGAAATCAGTTCGAGCAATACATGTAAATCATTATGAGAAGTTGATTTGAGTAAATTATTAGGTGCCTATTATTATTCTCATGTAGGTATTTCTCAGAGAACTCTAGAAACTAAACGACAATCTCAAAAATAAAATGAAAAGCGGAAATTGCGGATGTCATAAATAACGATGGAATCTTAGGAGCAGCCTAGCTCCATTATTTCGGTCAAGAAGATTTTGCATTGTTTTGATCGTTTTCATCGAATAACTACAAATGTTCCATGGTTCGTCCGCTCACGTGTGTTCCTTCGCCCAGCCATTAGGGGTAAATCATTATTCCGTTATTTTCTTCAAATTGGGTGGAAATTTTGTCATCATGTTATATATTTTTGAAAAGAAAAAAAAAACGGCAATCGGAATATGCCAAAAAAAACTATGTTCGTATTTAAAAAAATGCAACTTTATGTCATATCTGTCATAATTAATGAAAAAAAAACTTCGAGTACGTCACTGGAATCTACTCAAAAAACCGTTTTAGAAACGTAAAAACAGAATTCAATTATCTTCTATAAGAACCGAGATATCCAGAAAAAAAGAAATCCGGAAATTTTCAAGATTCGCGAATAACTCAAAAACCACTGAAGTTAGAATAATTCTGATTAGCTCTATGAATTTGTCTCGAAAAAGTAGCCAAGGGTCGTGAAAACCCCATCTCTCTATCTTAAATAATAACAGAGATGCTCCTGGTGGCACCCCCAAAATGGGACATACTGTACTTATACTTGCCTACTCATGTATTAAATTGTTATTCACTTGAAAATGACCGAAGGGTCGAAACCGGTCGTGATTATTGAATAAATTGTGGAAAAGTGACAAAAGTGTCTCATTTCGTTTAATTTTGAACATGAATTTCCATAAAATAAATAAATCATCAATACTATCAATCGACTTGCAGTTGTCATACAGGAGGTCAATGATGAATATTTCTGCTTGACAATCTGTAGGAAGCGTTCTAGGACAGATAAAATATTCCGTGGTAGCGCTTCGACACGTGCTCCAACTCCTTGGGTTGTTTCGGAGCCATCTGTGAACACGGCAGAGAGTAATCGACGATTTCAAAATTTACCTTGCAACTTGTAGCCATGAAAATGGCTGACATATGCCAGACATAAATTTTCGCATTTAACTATCTCTTTTGGCATGTCATTTTATGTAAGTTTACCTGTTTTTTCTCTGATATTGACTGAGCACAATTTATTCAGATACCTTTCGGTGTCCACCCTATATTAAATCAAATGTAATCAGAGTCCAAATTGATATACTAAATTATTTTCTTTCTATTTCAGAGTAATTGAGTGAAACAGCTGAGACCAGATGAAAGTATCCTAAAAACATGGTCGATAAAAAAAAATGATCGTAGGATTTGACGCACGAAAGAAAATACTTTGTCCACGTCGTCTACGAATATTAAGTCGCTAAAATTAGGAGATAGATCCACCACACAGCTGACAGAACTCGTTTCAAAATAAATCAACGCAAATTTTCATTGAAATAATTTGCAACTTTTAGTGAACGGTACGAAACCAAGTGAATTGTGATATATTCGCGTTCTGACAGATGATTAATTGGAAAGTAATCGAGTATTAGTAGTTCACTGGATTTTCATTGGGGTGAGTGAGAAAATAATTACTTTCCGCTCTGTGTACAACAGGTTTCACTCCAAGTTTGAACAGTTTATAATTTGCGTTCGTGGCCTTTTTTTTGCTAGCAGAATTAAATGGAATGTATTACATTTATGTGCATATGGTAAACGTCGTCTAACGCTTGTATATTTACGCAGCTCAAAATTGGTTTGATATCGATTCCAGTCTGCGGTTTATATGGCAAGAAGCTTGGGAAAGTTTCGGGCGTTTTATTGCTTGCAATATTTACTTTTTATTATTCTTTGATTAATTGATGATACAAATTGACTTTAACTGCTGATGAAAAGTTATTGAATATTGATAGGTATGAGATAGGGTTTCATCAAGTCAAACAGTTTGAAAATTTTTCCAAAAATTTGAATTGACTAGAAATTCAAGCTTTTGAGAGCTTAAGGGTTTGAGTTAATTTGATTTGGCAACTCAAGAGTTTGACTTGACATAAGGCTTTATAAAGCTGCTGGAAAGCTTGATACTCGTAAGAGCATAAAGTTGTATTCACTTGCTGATCGCTCGTTTCCGTACCCGTACAGGTGCAATAGAAGTATCTCTAGTCATACCCAAATTTGGTACTTTCGATCTACTCAATTCGTTTCGTAGCGCAACAAGTAAATACAAAAAGCTACACGGAGAATTTGTTTAATTGATTGGAAAAAAGGAAAAAGTCAACCAGCAATCATTTCAGAAATTTGAGAATTTCTGTATTCAAAAACAACACTCAACAAAATTATGTCGAACAACATACAATACCGAGGTGGCTGAAACTAGGGCCACCCCTGTAACTTTTTTTCTATATGGAATTTTTTTATGAAATTTGGGAATCGGATAGAAGACAACATTCTAAATTCGATAACATTAATATTTTTGCCATTTCGTTTCCTGTTATGCCGAACACGATACCAAATTTCGATTTTCAAAAGGGACACCCGGTATGTTTTTGCATATTTCAATTGTTCATTTCATACTACGACCTTCTGATATATTGTCGAAAAAAAAACAAAACACAATCTTTTTTTTGCAATTTCAATCTTTCGTTCTAGGAGGCCATGAACAGTGCCAGTCTGCTTAGCTCAACATCCCCTATCATGAAAATATAAGATAGTATCTCAAAATTTAATGACTCATTTCTTAACGGATTGTCATAGTTAATAACAAAAGAGCGAAAACGAAATAATTATAATAAATCTTCAAAAATACCACCATTTTCACGAACACAAGATCGCATAAGATTGATGGTTCCCCTCACAACATTATTTAGCCTGTCTCAAATGGTTCTCCAATTCTTGTAGGGTTTCAACACGTGTTTGGTGAACCTCATTCTTCAAATGGCCCCACAATGAGTAATCTAGACGACTCAAATCTGGCGATTTAGGTGGCCGTCTTATGGGGCCATTTGTACCTATCCATTTGTCAAAAAATATCTCGAGATCTCCCTTGTATTGTGAGGAGGTGCATCATCTCGTTTAAAATATATTTCACTCACAACAGCTAATGGCAACTCGTCCAATTCATCTTGTATTTAGGTCCTCGAAAATTCCAAATATCTCTCTCCTGTCAATGAACCTTCAAAAATTATAGGCCCTATTAAATATCTTCCCACCCTCCCCATATAGACATTGTACCCAAAACAATCTTGGAAGTTTCCATCTTGTCTAACCAACTAAAAAACCCCTACATTGGTTTACTCCCCTAAGTGGAGTGGCATCGCTGATTAGCACTCATTGCTCCACCAGGTGTCTACAGTTGCTTCTTTCAACTTATTATCTTCTGGTCTTCACATCTCTCTCACTTTTCTGCATTATTGTTTTTATATAATTTTGTATAGTTTGCCACTCAGTTTCGACTTCTAACATGAGACCTATAAGGTTTTCAGGGGTGATTCCTTTCTCCATGGCTATTTCTAGTATGGTCCTCTCTCTGATAGAGGAGGCACATCGAAAGATAACATGCTCCGTATCATCATAATACTTACAATAATGGCATTTTCAAGTTGTCTCCTTTCCAATTCGGCTTAGATATGCTTTAAAGCAGCCATGTCCAAGCAATACCTGGCTCAGGTGGTAATCTACATCCCCATGTGGTCTCTGCGCTCACTCCATCACATCTCTGATCAGCCTATACGTCCATCTACCCTTGCTTGATTAAGTGTTATTGGCAATATGTATATCACTCTATAACTTGAACAATTAACTTCTAAAAACTATAAACCCATAATTTCAGATCCTAATAACCTCAGAACACCACAACCTCATAGCATCAAAATATCTAGTTAAAGGGGATTTTCAGCATTAAATGCATATAACTCTATAATACGAAAAGTCTAGCTCTAAAACCTATAAATCCATGACCCTATAATTTTATGATCCAATTACCACATAACTCCATTACCATATAACCCTATAATCGCATAACCCCATAACCACATAACCTCATAACCATATAACCTCATAACCATATAACCTCATAACGACATAACGCCAAAACAACAAGTGAACTCACTATATTTACTCTGAGCCGAGTTACGTTCAAAAGAGTTTAAATCAAATCCCTAGTGAAATGAACTTGTTTTGCCATCTTTTCCGTGTGCAGTATTTGCGTCGTAGCTCTCACCAAAGTAAAAAAATCATGAGTCTCGCGAACAAATCTTGTGTTTCAAAGTGTACTAAAGACATACGTTACGCACACACAATAAAGTATTTATTGCAAATGTACTGTTCAATGAAAACCCAGTATTCTTCAAAAGGTCTTTAATTCTACAAACGTTGCCGTACTTTGGGTCAGATCTGACCCAAGTATTTATTTTTGCAAATATTATAACATTATATATCTACACTCGGAGGCAAAATTAGCGGAACACTCGAAAATTTAACCTAATTCGAAGTTCGATATATTTCCTAATTCTCAACCGATTTAGATGATTTGTTCGGCAAGTTATAGATCAACTCTTCTGCTTTGTAGAAATTATAAGAGAAAACAAAAAAAAATTGAAAAAATTTTATACGGGGGCAAAACTAAAAGAGTTTTTTTTGTCGAAAATTCGTAACACCCTGTGGAATTTCGTGGTCCGAGTTGAAACGTACAATATCATGGTCTGTCAAGACACATCTTCGTACAATAACGCCCTTCTTGTTTTATGCGTTTATCTCTATTTTTACAAAATAAATTTAATTTCAAGTGGAAAATCACCATTTTGGAGAAATTCCATTGAATCAAGAAATTGTCATTAAAATTCGTCTATCAATTTGGAATTTTCTTATTATCACTCAGGCGTGTCGAAATTGTCGTTTGCGATTTTTATGTTCGAATTGCATTAGTTATTGATGACAATTTGGTTAATTTGGTGAAAATTAGGAATTCATAGGAGATAACAGTCGGTAGGTATTAAAATACACAACCGAATTCTGGGACCATTGATAAAACTTTTCATTTACACATGTGCACACCTTTTTTTATCAAATATGAAATACAACACACGTTTTTTTGTATATGACCACATTTGCACTTGTTTAAAGAATGAGAGTTATCCATTCTTTGATTTGATACAAATCCGATCGGTTGCGGTGTTTTGTGATTCTTTTACTGTTTACGATTCGAAACGGTATTTTTCATTCAGAATGAGAGATTTACCACCAACCTCAGTAGCAAGGGCAGTTAAATTGATCGAGGAAGGGCGCACCTACCGCTCAGTCGGTACCATGTTGGGTGTCTCGACGTCGGCTATCCATCGAATATACCGACGTTACAGGGAAACTGGATTGTACGTGAGGAGGCGAAGACAAGGAAGAAATCGGGCAACCCGCGCTATATATGACCGTTTCATCGTCAATCAAACCATAAGAAATCCTCGTCTTACTGCTGTTCAGGCACGTAACCTTTTACAAGCAGTGGGTAACATTAACGTCAGTGTGAGGACAGTCAGAAGACGATTAAATGAAGTTGGTCTGAGATCATACGCGCAAGCAAGAGCACCAAGACTCGATAGAGCCCATCGGGTAGCAAGATTGGCGTTTGCTAGGGAGCATGTAGCATGGACAATCAATCAGTGGAGACGAGTTTTATTTAGTGATGAGAGCCGATATTGTGTGAATTTCGTGGATGGTAGATATAGAATATGGAGGCATCGAGGGGAACGGTACAATCAAGCGAACTTCGCCGGAACTGAGCAATACGGTGGAGGGGCAATTATGATATGGGGTGGCATATGCTTGGGAGTACGAACAGAACTGGAGATTATTGGCAATGGATCACTTAATGCCCATCGGTATATAACAGAAATCTTGGAGCCCCATGTTGTGCCTTTTGCTCCTTACATAGGGGAAAATTTCCTTTTTATGCACGATAACGCGCGCCCTCATACTGCGCGCATAGTGATAGAATATCTCAATGAAGTTGGGATCACACGAATGGACTGGCCGTCGCGGTCACCGGATTTAAACCCGATCGAACACGTTTGGGACATTCTTGGAAGAAGGGTTCGACAACGGAATCCAGGCAACATCATTGGGAGTATGCGAAATCGTATGCGCGCTGTAATAAGAGCTCGGTGGGGTCATACTGGCTACTAAAATCAAATGTTTTTTTTGTGGGTCATCATGAACATTTTTCTCAATATGTTCATTTCATTTCACGAGTGTATCGCCAGGATACACACTTGCTCTCAATTTTGGACAGGAATGATAATTGTTATAGAATGCCACACAAAAAAATTCAAAAATAAATGTGCAAAATCAACGATTTTTCCAGTGTACTTAGAGTTCTCCCGGAGCGTGAAATTGGCCAGTGAATTTCAAAAGTTTTCATTTCGTTAGATTTCCGCTTCTCTAATTTTGATTTTATTTTTTGGCTAACCTCCGATGTTATGCACCTACGCAAGATCAAAAGTAAATTCTTGAAATTTACGACTTTTCGCTTCAAATTGGATATCTCTTGTAAAAATAGAGATATATGCATTAAACAAGAAGGGCGTTACTGTAGGAAGATGTGTCTTGACAGACCATGATATTGTACGTTTCAACTCAGACCACGAAATTCCACAGGGTGTTACGAATTTTTGACAAAAAAAACAATTTTAGTTTTGTCTCGGTATAAAATTTTATTTCAAATTTTTTTTGTTTTCTCTCATAATTTCAACAAAGCAGAAGAGTTGATCTATAACTTGCCGAAAAAATCATCTAAATCGGTTGGAAATTAGGAAAAATATCGGACTTCGAATTTGGTTAAATTTTCGAGTGTTCCGCTAATTTTGCCTCCGAGTGTGATATAAAAAGTATACTATGTTGTTAGATATTTTTATAAAAAGAGAGTCTAAATGAAATTATAACTTATTACACTGGAAACATAGAACAACTGTATCAGAATGTTTTTTAACATACGAATTTCTTACAATCAATACAGATCAAAGGTGTTTTATTGTCAGTTTTAGCACATAGTTGGCAGTGACTTCCTTTGGGAGCCTTTTTAGCTGTGCAAGTCTTGTTTTTCTCTCTTTTCCTGGAAGTTGATGGAATTTGTACAATGTCGCTAGATTGACAGAGCTTTTTTGCAATTTCTATTGAAAAAGGTTCTCGGTAATGACTTCTTGGTTTTTTATATATGGTATAACCAATTGCATACCTAAGTTTTCCAGATAGTATCGCCGTTTTGCTAGGCAGCCTTCTTTCCAGCTGCTATTGGCAACCGTGAATGATATAAAAGCATAGTAGGCTGATATGTCTACTATGTTACTAAATACCACTTGAGACCAACGTTTTGGTTCTCTTTTGCAACTGTAACAGAAGACAGCTTTATCCAGTGTATCCACGCCACCCTTACATTTGTTGTAGTCTAATATTATCACAGGCTTTTTGTCTGCTCGAATACTCACTGCTGAGCTATGATGCAAAGTGCTGAGAAGATTCAACGACTTATTTTTTCTGGTTATGTACGAAACAAGTGAAGTGTCTTTAGTAAAAGCAAAACATGATCAATATAAGTGTCTTCCCTTTGTTGTTACTATTTCTGGAGGCAATTCTTACAGTGATCTGCCTTTCTAATAGTATCTGTCCAAGTTGATGTGATGTAAAAAAATTATCCACCGTAAAATTATGCCGTCTCAGGCCGCGAGTCGAATCAAGGACTACACGCATGCCTCGATTTTCTTCAAGTACAGCTTCTATTTCTTTGCCCGTGTAGGGTTGGATGTTCCAAACGTAACCCAAAGTTTGATGCCATATTTAGCTGGTTTCGATAGCTGTCGGAATGGACATCTTCCTCTGAATACTACAAACTGCTCATCTACTGTGAAGTTTTCAGGAGGATTTTAAAATTTTGGCAACTGATTCCACAGATCTCGAATTGGAGTAAATTTATCCAGCAGTCGCCGTCTGGATCGAGTTTCTCTATTGTCAAACCTAATCAACCTTGATAATTTTTTGAATGTTTTTAGTGGCATGACTGCCCCAGAAATAGGTCTGTCTTTCTCAATATCCCATAAGCGTTCGGTACTTTCATTATTTGATCGAAATACAACAGATAGCAATAGTAGCCCAATGTATGCGAACAGATCAATATCGTAAATGTCATTCCAATCATCAGCGAAAACACCTTCCAAATTTGTATATTTCAATTTGGTGTGTATCGAAGGTGGAGACAAATAATTCGAAACTGGATTTTTCTTCTAAAGTAATCCTTGAGCAAGAGTATCGTGTCAAACCTGGTATCAAGTTCATGATTTCCCTGGAAGCTCTTCTATAAAATTGTGTGACGGGGTTTCTGGAATATTTTATTTGTCCACTTTTTGACGTCATTGTTGGCACAAGCACTAATTCACTGTCACTATCCGAGCTGTCAGATGGTTCAGCTTTTTCGATATAATCATCTGTTTCAGAACAAGATTCATTACTATCCGACATTTCATCTAATAACGCCACTTCTATTCGATTGTCTATCATTTTTTTATAAACAAATAACGTTGTCACCACTCTAAACTAGGGTACGTGTTGTTCGATTGATGTTGTAATATAACACTAAGATTTGTGTGGGTAGAACAAAAGAACGTCTCATTCAAAAAGTTCTACGATACATAAACAATTGGAACGATAACAGATGCGCTGTGCGTTCGTTATTCTTCTTCTTCAAGTGCCATCTCTGAGTCGAAGGTTGGCAATCATCATCGCTATTTTTACTTTAGAAGCGGCCGATTTAAAAAGTTGGTTCGAAGTGCATCCAAACCACTCTCTCAGGTTCCTCAGCCATGAGATTCTTCTCCTTCCTATACTTCGTTTTCCCTGTATTTTGCCTAGGATAATCAGCTGTAGGAATTTATATTTTTCACCTCTCATAATATGGTCCAGATATTCCCATTTACGTTTCTTGAGTGTGTTAGCAACCTCTCTTTCCCTGCCTATGCGTCTCTGAACTTCTGCATTTGTTACTCGATCCATCCATGATATTCTAAGAATCCTCCTATACACCCACATTTCAAATGCTTCAATCTTTTTAAGAATTGCGGCATTCACTGTCCATGCTTCCGCTCCATAAAGGAGAGTAGAGAAAACATAACATTCAGCTAAACGATGTTTTAATGCCATACTTAGATCTTTACTACGAAAAACTTTGTCCATTTTTATGAAGTTGGCTCGAGCTTTTTCTATTGTTATTCTCATTTCTTGGGTGTATTCATTTGTGCTGTTCACCATTGCTCCAAGGTAAGTATATTGCTCTACTCTTTCTACATTTCTGCCGTTTATAGTTAGACTAACATTTACTGGATTGTTCTTTGAGATTACCATGAATTTTGTCTTTTTTATGTTTAGTGATAACCCATATTCCTCACTGTAAGTAGATACTCTGGTCATTAGTCTCTGCAGAGCTTCGATACTCTCCGCTAAGATTACTGTGTCGTCCGCATATCTTATGTTGTTTACCCGTGTTTCATCAACTGTTATCCCACATTCTTCATTTTCCAGAACTTTCTTAAGTATTTCTTCAGCATATGCATTGAAGAGTGTCGGCGATAGAACGCATCCCTGTCTTACCCCTCGTTGTATTTCAATTTCTTCTGATGTGTGGTTGTCCATGCATATTATAGCTTTTTGCTTATAATAGAGATTAGTGATGATCTGTACGTCTCTACTATTTAGATGTTTTGATTTAAGGATGTCTACCAGTTGATCATGACGTTTGTTATTAGTTGCGGTCAATTCTGACCCAAAGACCGTTAGAGTAAAAAAAATCATATGTGGAATATTTTTATCATTTTTGATGAACTTATTCCAATAATAAGTGAATTGAGGCGAATAATTGAAAGTCATTGAATATGAAACTTCCCGAACGCTCATTTTCTGAGAAAATTACATTTTTATGTCAAAATGGGTCAAAATTGACCCGAAGACGTTATAGAGGTTGGGTAAGATTAGATTTCCGAAGACGTTAGAGAGGTTAATTCTTATTTCCAAGAGAGAGAATTTTTCTGATAACGACCTTAATAGTGAACCCTAATTTGCTAAATTCTTCAAGGTTATAGCTAAACCCTGACGTACCATGGTTCAACCGACCTTGAATTCGGATTCAACGACTTCTAAATCAGACGCAAAACATATTCAGACTCTAAGGCCAAATTTTTTGAGCGGTTTGTAGTTTGAGTTATATTGTTATGACGTTATGTGGTTGTGGAGTTATGTGGTGCTCAAGTTATGTCATGGGGTTATGTGGTTTTTGGGTCATGAGATCATGGGGTCATTATATGCATTCCATGCTGAAAATCTTCATTTACTAGATCTTGTCAGGCTTTGAGGTTTTGGTGTTATGAGGTTATGAGGTTATTAGGTTTCAGGAGTTAATGGTTCAAGTTATAGAGTTATACACATTGAATATTGGTAATACTACTTATTTCCTAGGTTTTTGAGGTTGAATTAGGTTAGGCATAGACATTTTCTGAAAATAAAATTGTAATTGTGAGCACAAACATCCATAACTACCTGCATAGTATATACTTACCTTCTATATTTGGAAACATTCTAATTCATTAATATTTGATTGAATTATTCGTAGTAGATGGATTACTTGAATAAATATAAATGATAATATTTTATGGTAATTAGGCTTTAAAGTTACTAAAATGTTATTAAGCAAGTTCAAAGGGTTTTCACCAATTAGCTATCAATCAGTGGACATGCACTTAACAAGAAGTTAACGAATCGTTAAGTTTCATCCAACTCAAATACTGAGTTTTCATTGTTTTTTTTAATAACTTTTGGGCGTAAACGATACCTGTCATGTGTACGAACATTCCAGAATGCTTCTTTCTTGTTCCATTTGAAGATCTTTTTCGTAATAGTAACCACACGACTGACCCCTCACAGCGTATTCTTTCTAAGTAAATCCCATGAGGATAATCTCCCCAGCTTCATCATCACTTACTTCTTACTCACTGTTCGTTTCATATTAATTTTCTACAAATTTCTCTTGTGCGCAGTCATTGTTACTTATGTCACTTTTCACCTCATGAAACGATTTCATGCATGCTCCTCTACAATTTGTGTCTGACACGTTTACTTTTTTAGGAGTAGATGCCATTATAAAGTTACACTAGTGGTGTTTATGCGTTAAACTGATTCCGCAATATAAATATCTTCTAAACGGAAAAATTGACGAAACTACCTTTTCATCATTTGAAAGATGACTATAGTATAGAAAGGTACAAGGAAGTGCAATATTCTGAACAAATTGTGGTGGGCGTAGTACTACGAAGCGGAGTCATTTTGGCACAGGAACAGGAAATAACGTTTTCTCTCAGCAGGTTCGAGGGGACTACATGCGTTAGAGGACTGTTGTTAGTCGTATTACCATCTTTTTTTTTTTATTGAAAAATAATATCTAAATAACACTTTCAGGTTTTGACAGATATAGTTACAAAATATAAGATTATTTTATGATCAGATTTACATTCGAATTTGTATCAAGTGTTCTTGCAATTTTTTTTTAAATTTTGTGTGCGTTATCTCCTTCACTTCACGGGAAAGCTTGTTATAGAGTCTGACACCCTCAGATAGTATGCGTCTTTCCCCCACCTTGGTTCTGTGAGCTAAACTATTCAGCTCTTCATTTCTTCTGGTTGCGTGGTCATGTACTTCAGATCTAGTTGTTGAAATAAAATCGTCATCTTGTATTTCGTTATCGAGAAATTTTCTCAACAATTTCATAGTTTCAAGCTGCCTCAGTTCTTCTATGGTCAAAATGTTTGTTCGTTTATATACTTCCTTCGTAGGTGTCATTGAGGGAATTTTATACAGGACCTTAATAATTTTATTTTGGCTTCGTTGCAGTTTTTTTCATTTCTATTACGTTTCCTGTTGCCCAAAAAGATATCAAATAAGTTAACTTACTTTTAATGTAAGCTTCATACACCATTTTCTTCTCTTTCATAGGTAGGACGTCCGAAATTTTGTGAGCTAATCCCCTGTAATAGGAAAGATTCTTGACAAGCTGCCTGATGTGAGAAGTCCATTTCATATTCTTGTCTAACGTGAGGCCGAGATATTTAATAGTGTATTGTTCAAGAATTTTGTTGTTATTTAGATATATGTTTATATTATGTTTTTTCGATTTATTCTCGAAGTTTATAATATGGCACTTTTCACTATTCAGGGTTAGCTTGTTTATCTTCGTCCATTCCATCAACCTGTCAAGATCTCTTTGCATCTGTTTTGAGTCACCTTATCATCTTCATTCACATAGAAAAGAGCTGTGTCATCAGCATATATCATAACCTTCCCACATAGTTGTTGCCTCTCAAGATCATTTATGTATAGCAAATATAGATAAGGGCCCAAAATTGATCCCTGCGGCACTCCGTTATATATGTTTTTACATTCACTCACTTCATCCCCAACCTTGGTGAATTGCTTCCTATTCTTCAAGTAAGAAGCAAAAATATCAAGTGAACCTCCTGCCAAACCCATTTGTTCCAACTTACGCAACAAAACACTCCGATCAACCGTATCAAAAGCTTTTTGAAAGTCCAAAATTAAAGCAGTAGCACATTTTCCCTGGTCCATTTTTGTTTGTATAAAATTGAGTATATGTGTCATCGCAGTTTCTGTACTTCTGTGCCTTTGAAACCCATGCTGAGACTTGCTGAGTATATTAATAATCTGTCATGCAGGATTGTCTCAAAAATCTTGCTGAAAACTGTCAGGTTCGCGATTGGTCTATAGTTATTCGGACATTTTTCATTTCCCTTTTTGTGCACTGGAGTTATTCTAGCAATTTTTAGCTCATCCGGAAAACTTCCCTCTCGAAAGTGAGAGTTCACCAACCTAGCTATTATTGGAGCTATTATGTTCTTTATTTCTTTGACTAGTTTCGGTTTAACTTTATCATATCCTGCTGCAGCATTTGTTTTCAGTTTATTTATGATTTTCACGACCTCTTTGGATGTTGTTGGCCGCAAGTACATCATTGCTGATGGAGGAGATTCGTCACTTTTCTCTTCTAGTCTACCAGGATTGTGGCTATTAATTTTCTTTGCTAGGTTTGCTCCTACAGTGACAAAATGGTTATTCAGTATAGTTGAGATCTGTTTTGACAAGTTGTGACAGTTCCATCTTCACTTTCAAGTTCTCGAATATCATTAGCTTGTAGATGTTCTTCGTTCTCAAGATTTTTATGATTGACCACAGTTTTTACTGTTACCCTCTGCACTTTGTAGTTGATTTTGAAGAATTCTCTTTTGCCTCTTTAATACATTTTTGGTGTCCCTATCCTGTATTTTGAATTGTTGTTTGAGATAATGTGAGTCTCTGTTCTTCACCATGCTTTTATAGACTTTGTTTCTCTGTTTTTTTTTTCATATATAATTCGAGTCATCTATCCCTCTTTCTCTGTCGATGCATATTTTTTTGTTGTTACTATGGTAGTCTCGGAGAGAAGTTTTATGATTATCTCTTGGAGCTCTTTGAAATTTGTTGTACTTTTCTCTTTCAGTTCCTTATCCAATAATTTTTTTAGCTTGTTGTAGTCCGTTTTTGTTTGTTTATACTTCTTAATCAGCGACTTTTTCATGCTTTTCACGTTCATTTCGAATTCAATACTTTTGTGGTCGCTCAGAGGAGTATCTTTGAGGATAATTTCAGAAAATCCGTTTTGATTTCGATTTGTTAGTACATGATCTATTATAGTGTCTTCTCCTTTTCTATTTATTCTGGTTATACTTTGTTGATTTTATTTATTATACTAATATTATTACTTTTCAATACGTTTTTGTAGTCTATAACTTTTTATTTATTTTTCCTCAGTAAATCTAAATTCATGTCTCCAACTATAATTAGATTTTTAGTCTTGAAAATTTTTCCCTGAGCCAGTTCCCCCTGGAGATCCGACTAGGGAACGAGTTTACCTCCGGATTATTTCGATCTGAGAGAGCTCATCACGTTTCATCTGAAAAATCCTGCCCACTCTAATAACGTAATCATCTGCCAATATTCCAATACTCACAAATATGAATTAGTCACAAATGACCAATGCATAGTCTATAGCATGATGTGGTATTACACCAAGCGACGGGAGTGGGACTGTCTTCCACTCGTTTGACAGATTGGTATACTTTTTAAGTATTTTATGCAACCTTGTATTCAACATTCAGTTGTCAAATTGCTAGACTAAACATTTTATTAAGTAGCTTTATACAATTGGGCCCTAGAGAATCATTGCAAATGAGAACAATTTGCCATTTTCAATTACTCAAATCATGTACGTGCATTCATTTGCAGTAATTTTTGGTAAAGCATTGACAGTAATTCGAATTTATGTCTATCATGAAAGACTATCTATTAAATACTAGTACCATGTTTGTTTCGTTAGTACTTTCATCAATTTTTTTTATTTCATTTTTCTTCAATTTATAGTTTTCATTTTCTTATCAACAATTCAAAATTTTATTACTCAGTATATCTTCTTTTATTTTTCATTCATTTGCACATGTCGCGGCCGGTTCTCAAATCAAACTTTTGGCTCAATTTCATATATTTGCTTAAAAATATCTTTTTTCAAAATTTAGACTTACCTACTTCCTTTCTACCTTCCTTCCTTACACCTTGGCAACACTGCTCAACATCAAGTGAGCAGAGAAACTGCGTACAACACAAGCTACAAGAAGAAAGAATACGCACGCAAGAAGACGAACCACATATTCTTAAAATTTTCTTTTCACTACGAAATAAAATTAATATTTCACAATTTAAAACGTTAAGCTGGATCCGGAGTGTGAGTGAAAGTGCCGAATCGTGGAAAACTTTCATATCGACGAGGGCGAAATTCTTTCACAAGACAACATAAAACTGTCATTGCTTTCATTTTTTTGTTGCTCTCTCATTTCCTGTACACCCAATTGGTAAAACTTTTCTCTTACTTATCTTATCGTATCATATATTTTCGATCATATTGTTGCGAGTATCTTTGCGAAATAAAGAAGCAGGGTTTCCGTATGAAATAGGAAAATTGTAACAGCTTCTCCTAATAAAAAACAGTCCGCTAAATCTTCAATTAAACAATGTTATACTGAAGAAAATATTTGAAGAAAAACACATTTCGAATGCGCGAAATCGATGAATTTCTAAATTCATTGATGAAGTTCGTAATACGTGTTTGATATAAGAAACAATGGTCCAAACCAAAGAAATATTACTGACAGACAATTTTCTTTCAAAATTAAATCAGTGAAATCATTTCATCATAACAATCTCGAAGAAAAATATGCTCAATTATCCATTTCAGTTGTCGAACAATGTTGTTGCGAAACTATTGTTTCACCTTTTCAGTTAATTGTATGAATTTTTCTTGACGAATATCTACGAAATGATTAAATACGGATTAGAATAAAAGCTAAATTAACGGAGATTTTAATTCCACTTAACCAACGAATTTTCATCACCCATAATGTCCATCTGAGTACCCAATACGACATTTCAAATCCCCGCCATAACCTGCGTCATAACAAATAGGATTTCGCCAACAAAAACACGTCACAGTATGCATAAAAATCCAGCAACGTTCAAAATTGCGTAATGGAGCATCACCGTAATGCCTCGAATGATGGAGGCTTTCAAGCGTGAAAATCTGAAATATGGATTCTTTCTGAATGTCCCCAACCAAATTCCAGAAAATCTCCATTTACATATAGACATGTGGTAATCCGGTTTGTGGACAAAGCAAATGGCTGGAAAACATTTAGGGCCGCTTTTGCCCTGGAATCTCGATAAGTTACGTTCTATTCGAAACGAACACTGACGAAAAAATACATTCAAGAAAAGTCTGCATCAGCAGAATTTGTGGAACGGTTTTGGTAATAAGGAGAATGCAGGCTTTACGATTGTAGACGAAAATAAAGGAGGATTTAAAGGTAGTTTCAATATTATGGTGAACGTTCGGAATGAAACAAAACTTTTCACTCTACCTAGCCCTAATTATTTCACAGCTATGCTCACACTGTCAAAACACAATATCGTTGGTCTCCTGAAGGTGGTTACATAATTTGGGTAAATTCAGTTTCATTTTTGGTTAGAAGAATAGACTATTTGACCTAAAACGTCCTTCAAATAACAGCGAAACGAACGAATACTAAACACCTCAAAAAGTCTAGGAACACTTCTGAATATCGATATATCGTATCCAGAACGATCAATATGGATGATTTTTTTTAAGAAATGAACACCTGCATCAATTTTTCACCAAATTATGTAGAGCGCCGCAACAGATTTCAGTTTTTTTTTATAAAAAACTAAAAATGCAGCAGATGCGACGCTGCTTTATAATCATTTCATGTATTCAGTGTTTGAAATCAGTTAGTTGGCACTTTGTTTCTGTTGTAAGCACAAATAAAAGATTCAAGTTTTGTGATTCGACCATGGAAAGACGACATTTGACTAGAGAAGAGATGTTACGAGCCGTTGGCATGCTCCAAGCTGGGAGCTCACAACGGGAAGTATCCAGGGTTCTGGGAAGTAGCCCAAGTGTCATAAACCGTTTATGGTCGCGTTTCAATGAAACAGGTAGCGTAGAAGAACGCCATACAGGTCGTTTCAGGATTACTACAGTCGCCCCATACCGATTTTTGGTTTTACAAGCCAGGAGAGATCGTACTACCACAGCATCTCAATTAGCTCAAGAGCTATCACGAGTTCATAATGTACAAATTTCCGACCAAACTGCGAGAACTCGACTGCATGAAGGTCAACTCCACTCCAGACGTCGTTTAAGAGTTCCACAACTGACCCATGGAAATCGCGCTGCTCGTTTAGCTTGGTGCCAAGAACACGTAAACTGGGATCAAGAGAGGTGGGCCACAGTTCTCTTCAGTGATGAATCTAGATTGATTTATTATTCCGATTCGGGAAGAAGTCAAACATGGAGGGAACCTGGAAAGCAAAACCGTTTCCAGCATGCTCGAGAAGTTGTTAGACAGGGAGGCGGATCAGTGATGTTTTGGGGAGGTAAACGCCTTGGTGGAACAACTGACCTCGTTTTCATACAGAAGAACCTCATGGGAAATTCTTACGCAAATGAGATAGTTTTACATGTAGTGGTACCGTATCTCCAAACAATGCGTCAAAATCCACTCTTCCAACAAGATAATGCCCCTCCCCATCGTGCAAGAGTTGTCTTGAACGTTCTTGAAGAGAATGATATCGATCATCTACCGTGGCCATCCTGCTCCCCAGATCTGAATCCCATCGAACATGTGTGGGACACCCTAAAAAGAAATCTCCTGCGTCGAAACGTCTTCCATCATGAACAGGAGCTTCGATTAGCAGTTCAGGGGGCTTGGAATGACTTAGGCCAAAATGTAATAGACAATTTAATATTGAGCATGCCGCGACGATGCCAAAGTGTCATTAATAACAGAGGTGGACCTTCTGGTTACTGAAAAATATAAGTGCTTCCATATCGTTTCGAAAATATTAGTTCAGGACTTTTTTTTGTGTTTTACCAAATTTCGTCATTTTCAAATTTCAAATGTTTTTCTAATAGGTGCTTTGGAGAAGTCAAATATTATTTTGTTTTCTTGAGAATACATTATATACAATACATCCTAACAAAAACCGAAAGATTTTCATAAATTTGAATCATCCAATTCATATTTTAAAGATATTGATAAGTTTTCCCTAGACTTTTTTGAGGTGTTTATATCAGAAGAGTAAACAGGTTTATTTTGAGCTGCCTCAATCTCAGCCGTCTCTACTATCTAGCGAAAATGAAGTAAAATATATTAGATACTATCCACAATTTTATTTGGATAACAGGAAATGAACTAACCTGTATGGATCCTATCCTAATTTGATTTTAACCCTGCAGTAGTCGCTCTACTTCTGACAGACTCAGCCCTTCGAATATTAGCGAGCATTTCCGCATACTTTCGAATATCGTCGCGCCACTTCGTCAGCAGTTTAATATACTCTGTGAGTTTGTTTCGAAGTGTCACTCGTGTTGAAGCTACAGCGTCAGAGTCTCCTAGACTCCCCGCGACCTGTTGTGTACCTAGAATTGAAGGTGAGTTCTTGGGCTGAAATGAAATATAATTATGATTCTACTTCATTCATCTTTTGTTTTCAGTATAATATGAATTACGAAGAGCAACAGAAGAGATTACTTCGTCTCTGGGAAGAGGCTAAGTCAGATGATGACGTTATTCATTTTCAATTCAATTTCAATTTTAAAATTTGAAAAAGAATATAATCATAATTTAAAATGTCTTACGTTAGATTATCCGATGTGCGGGGGGGTCGAATAATTGCTCTCGTTGAAGAAAGGGTGTGACAGAGAGATATAGCAATCTCAATGGGGGCATCGCTGGGGGTATTTTCAAAAACCTACGCCTGATACGTGGAGCTACAATCTCTGCAAAATAGGCCTAGAAGAAGTCGTAGGAAGATCACTTCTGAAGAACAAGACCGCTTATTGTGCCAAATTGCAAGAAGATACCTTAGTGCTTCGCACCCCATACTCCGAAGGCGATTTCTGGAAGCAACAGGCATCAGTGTATCAGTCGAAACGATACGTCAAAGATTTCGTTGAAGGGGGTTTATACAGCAGAAGGACTTCATGAGTTCCAGAGCTAACCACACAACAAATAATTAACAGACTTAATTGGTGTATCAAGCACCAAAATTGGAATATTCTGAATTGGCGAAACGTTCTTTTTTCGGTTGAGACCAAAATTGGTCTTCGATCAGATGACCGTCGGATTCGGGTTTTAAGGGGTCGTGGAAGAAAAGCTAGACTCCGAGCAGCTTTACGTATTCTGAAAGTACCATCGGGGGAGTGTGATGTTTTGGGGTGGTATTATGCTGGAAGCAAATCAGATTTGATTTCGTTTCCTGCGAGTGTAACGGCTAGAAATTACGTGGACCTAGTGCAGGAGCCCATAGTGAAACTCTGACGAGGTGCCCACGGTGAGAATTTCACTTTCATGCAAGATAATGCTCCTCCGCATAATAGCAACCTCGTGCGACTTTAACTTGAAACAGAGGTAATCGCTATTTTGAACTGGCCAGCTTGCTCTCCAGACCGAAATCCTATTGAATATTTATGGGATAATCTCAAAAGGAAAATTAGATCGCGCCAGGATAATCCAAGAATCCCACAACAGGTCATCGAAGCCGCCACAGGAAAGTGACAGAATAGCACCCCAGAGGAGGTCAAATACCTAATCCAAGGCATGCCTAGATGGATTCAGGCTTGTATCAGGGCAAGAGTGGGTAATACAAGCTACTGCGGTTTATTCTGTGAGAAAACAATTTTCAATTTTTCACTTAATGCGGAAAGAGTCGCTTATTTTGTTTTAATTGTTTCTTTCTTAAAATAAACCTTTTTTTTCTTTTCTCAATTGAAATATTCCAAAAAGGATCATTCCTAAGAATCCTTCGAAATTTCCAAAATCTCTGAGGTAATATTCAAAATGTATTGTGTGTATTTAACTCCATTCTCGTTTTCTAAGTAGTTCAGAGCATTAACCATGGAAGTGTTTGGGAAAAAGAGAAAGAACAGCAATTTGCTGCCCTTGGGCTGGATAACACACGTGATCTCCAGGTGGTCAATGAGGCGGACTGTTGTAGACACGATCCAATAGATGTAATGAATATTTGAGTGCAGAGTCCTACACATGAGAACAGTCTGGTGACTTGTTCACACCTGGGCTTTGTATAAAAGCATCAGCTTAGATGGAGTGGAGAACTACGTTTCCCTGAATTTAACAAAAGCAGATTTGGAAATAGTTGGTACGTGGTCATGTTACTGAGGTAGTGTCTTTGCATAATTAATGGAGATTCTCCATCGGCGACGTTTCTGGATATCGACATCGACATAGACCAAATTCAACTGGCCCCATTCTGATACTCTTCAAACCTGAATTCAGTGACATGTTCTTTTCGTATTTTTGTCGGTGTCATTCCCCATCAATTATAAGACGCTGGCTTGAAAATAAGGACACCATGATACAGTCGTTCGCAAACGAAATATTCTGTTTTCGGTGGATTCAAGCAGATCATTAATCTACAACTGAAAGAGTGTTGATGAGAGTATGGAGTCCTGCGGTAATCCTGAAGAAAGATTCACTGGTTACACCTTCGTTTACTACCTGAATCGTTCTTCTGAAGGGAAATCTAGTAATATTTGCTTTTTCTCACGAAAAATAACGTTCAACACCACATGTTATGTATGAATGAGCATTCATATCTCGCATAAAATAAAATTAAGCTGAATAATCTCCACCTGAAATGGATCCGCTTTCTTATGACACCCTGTAACTGCTAGCCAACATCGTTATTACATTATTGATCCTTTTATATTAATGTCCTATTGAGTTCAACAACAGTTAACCGAAAATGAAAATGTCAAACAGGGCAGAAGTATACAGCACCCCCAAGAATCTTCGGAATTAATTTGATCTTGCCTCAGCGATATTGTCGTTTCGCGACGACAAATAACCGCCGAAAACTTTCACTTGATGAAAATGGGAAATTATATCGGCAATTAAACTGGAAAACTATTACAAAACTCGCTTATTACTGCTGATAAAGTGAACTATATTTTGTAAGATTTTTACGATCAATTCGGATGTGTATTTTACGACACAATAAAACTAAACTTCTACTCTCTGCTTCACTGAATATTACCAGGTTTTATGTATTTGAATACAAGCGATTTGGATGAAGTTTCATTGAGTAAAGACGTTTTGTGACGAATGGTTTACTCGAAATTTCAAGAACTTTCTGATTTATGAAAGGATACATAAAAACTTCGGTGGATTCTGATTAATTTTATTGACCGGAAGAATCAATGATTTTAATGGTGCTTCATCTTGCCGAACTGATAGCTGTTCCTCTAAAATATCATCAGTTTCTGAAGTTTCTACGATGAAGAGACTAACAAAATTATCACGTATGTAGAGGCTAATAAAAATGATGGAATGGAGTTTTTTACTTCGAGAACTAAGTAGTCGTCTCATATACATATTTATTTTCATCTGTAAATGTGTGTAAAACATACTTGTGAGAATTGATAAAATCGAGCATTGTGAGCAAACTAAACGAAAAATCGCATTCAAATTCCGCGTCAGTATAAAAACAGTTGCGGCAACAAAAACAATCTTGACAATCGCTTCAATAAGTTCTATAGGTATCGACATCTGACCATATGGCTCCTTCTGTCGCCTTTCCTTTGAATTTTAGGTGTCCATATATTGTTCCGCTAGTGATTTCCCCGTTTTTGCCTTAACAACACAAGATAAGATCCCTACCGCTGACCTTGGGTGTATTATTATACAGAAGAGACGAATATAGTTGTTAACCTTTAGTTGTTCCTGTATCTGAACGCACTACCAGACCATCTTACAAGTAATGTGCACCCTAGGCCTCAGAGCAGATCGTGATATAGATTCTGACCAAGCTGTCAAAAATCGTCTTCATGGAGCAGGTCCTCATTCTCATTGACCAATCAGAGTCCCTCCACTC
Source organism: Cryptolaemus montrouzieri (assembly GCA_013387265.2). Classification (NCBI taxonomy): domain Eukaryota; kingdom Metazoa; phylum Arthropoda; class Insecta; order Coleoptera; family Coccinellidae; genus Cryptolaemus; species Cryptolaemus montrouzieri. The sequence goes on from JABFTP020000021.1 coordinate 10,148,897, forward strand.
AGACCTGGCAATCGCGCAGAAAGACAAGCATGGACACAGCAGCATTGTTTGGGGTGAACCAGAAATTTCTTATATATGCACGACAACACCCCTCCACGCTCTGCAAATCCAGTACGAGAATGGTTTCAGAAGGAGAATATCAATATTTTACTATGACCACCACAGTCTCCCGACCTGAACTCCATAGATCGTGTTTGGGACATGCTTCAGCGGAGTCCAGCTTTTGTAAATGCCTTAATGGAACAATGGAATCTACTACCTTTGACCATGCCAGAACGATGTCGTGCTGGCAGTGACTAGAAAGATGTACTAATTATACCATGTAAAAATTTGAAGTACTATTTCCGGTTATACCGAAAGTGGGTCATCACTTTGTTATTTCAAATAGCAATCTACCTTTTTTATTATACATCTGAAACTGACATTTGAGCAAGGCATAAAACACCCAAGTTGTTGGCACTTATCTGTTAAAACTTTTGATAGATTTATTTATTTTTATTATAAACTTGATTTTTGAGGAACATTTAAAAAAATTGTAGCTCTTAGATCTTTTGCACTACAGACACAGTTTTTGCTTGGGTGGATAGAAGAAAGATCAAGAAATCTTTTACGCAGTCTACACATGTCAAATGTTTATTGAGATGTTTTGTATGATTTTTTCAATTTGGCCTTTTTCAAATAGCAATAGCTCAATCTTTTCAAATGGCTTGTGCCAATTTTTATATCGCCGTCAGATGAAGCGTCAAATTTCAGATGGAATTGTATCAGCATGTACTATACTCATCTCTTATAGTTATATATTGAATTTTGATGATTTTGCGAGAACTAACAGAGCGTGCTTTGAAAAATTTGAATCAAGTAGCTGAACTGGCTACGCTCACCTGACAGGTGCCTGAAATTAATGTACTTGTCACTTCGTTCATTCGAATTTGATTGTCGTTATTTCAGATTGAAAATATCCAAAAAATACAACACGTTTGGAATAAAACCACTGATTATTCAAACGAGGATATTTTTAATCTCTTTTTAATTCATGGCGAATGTCAAAAAGTGGTGGATAGAACTTGCAGGCAATTCAATAACCAATTTCCAAATTTGGTGCCTATGAGTAAAACAAAATTTCGAAGGATTAGAAGCAATTTTCTGCAATTTGGAGGAACAAAATACATAGAAACTAGAAGAAAACCAATTCTCGAGGACGACGACAATCAAATTAATACGCTAGCGAATTTTTGTGCTAATCCACATGCGTCTATTAAGTCAGCTTCAATGGATATTGGATTGAGTTATACTTCCATTCAAAGGATCCTTAAGAAACATAACATGCACCCGTATTCTTTTATCAGACTACAAAAATTGAAACCAACTGACCTTCCCAAGCGACTAAATTTCTGTGAAAATTTATGAATTCGGCTTCAAGAAAATGAGACAATTCTGCAAAAAATTATATTGTCTGATGAAGCCAAGTTCAATGAAAGTGGAATAACCACAGGAGAAATTTTTGGGCCACAGAAAATCCCCATTTCATTGAGGTTATTGATTTACAAAATAAATTCAGCGTGAACGTTTTTGCCATTTTAATGAATGATTTGTTGGCTTATAACATTTATGAAGAAGATCTTAATGGACAAAGATACCTGGAAATTTTGAGAGGAACATTAGCAAATTTTTTAGATGGATTACCCCTTAACATTCTGAGGGATTTGTGTTACCAAATGGATGGTGCACCAGCACATAAAACATGAGCTGTAGATCGGCAGCTAACAGAAATGTTCGAGGATAGATGGTGGGGTAATCAGGGACCAAATTTATGGCCTCCGCGCTGTCCGGATCTGACGCCCCTTGATTTTTATTTATGGGGCAAAATCAAGAGTGAAGTGTATCTCATTCCTGTAGGAAGTAAAGAAGAGTTACTAGAGTGCATTCATAATGCTTTTCGTAATATTGATTCTGAGGAAGCTAGGAGGGCAACTCATCATGTTCGTATACGATCTGTCAAGTGTATCGAGCAAAATGGGGCCGATATTGAGTATTTATTCAGATCGTAAATTAGTTTTCCCCTATGATGTTTGCTATCATTTATTCGTATGAATGTAATTATCTTCGATGATTGGTTTTCGCTTAGTTCCTACAATTTTTATTCATACGAATTGTAGAAAATTGCTTCTAATGCTTCGAAATTTTATTTTACTCATAGACGGTAAATTTGAAAATTGGTTATTGAATTGCAATTTCTACCCACTACTTTTGACATTCTAAAATGAATTTAAAAATGATTAAATATATTTTCGTTTTAATTACCAGTGGTTTTATTCCAAATGTGTTGTATTTTTTGGATATTTTCAATCTGATATAACGACAATTCTTGTTGAAATATCAAATTCAAATGAACGAAGTGACAAGTACATTACTTTCAGGCACCTGTCAGGTGAGCGTAGCCAGTTCAGCTACTTGATTCAAATATTTCAAAGCATTCGCTGGTAGTTCTTGCAAAATCATCAAAATTCAATATATTCTCAGTTTATTTCGGAACTATAAGGGATGGTTATAGTACATGCTGATACAATTCCATCTGAAATTTGACGCTTCATCTGATGGCGATATCAAAATTGGCATGTGCCGTTTGAAAAATTTGAGTTATTGCTGTTTGAAAAAGGCCAAATCGAAAAAATCATACAAAACAACGCAATGAACATTTGACATATATAGATTGCTTAAAAAATTCCTTAATCTTTCTACTATCCACCCAAGCGAAATTTGTGTCTCTAGTGCAAAAGATCTACGAGCTACAATTTTTTTAAATGTTCCTCAAAAATCGAGTTTATAAAAAAAATAATTAAATCTGTGAGAAGTTTTGACAGATAAGTGCCAACAACTTGGGTATTTTATGCCTTTCTCAAATGTCGGTTCTTGATGTATAATAAAAAAGGTAGATAGGCTTTTGAAATAACAAAGTGATGACCCACGGTATAACCAGAAAAGGTATCACTTCGAAAATATTCCACTTCAATTGGAAATCGCTAGTGATGGCCGCGTATAAAATTTCAGCTTGATATTGAAATTGGAACTTAAAAAGTTTTTAACAGACGGTCCCGATGGATATCCTGTAAATATATATATATATATATATATATATAACCTACACAAACATAAAACATTATCTACGAAACTAAAGAGAGTTAAGCAAAGTCGTTAGGAATCTGCCAACAGTATATCGGTTATTTCCTCTTCGGGTTGTTGTCGAGTTGTTGAAGTCGTTACCATATCCAGACGACGTGGTAGGCCTAGTCGTGGAGGTCTAGCCCAGGACTAATAATTCCATAAGTGAAAAGTGTTATCACCCCCTCAATGCACCCGTTCTGTCTAATTACAATATTTCCGAAAATTTTACAGTAATTCTATTCACAATGAATTATACAGAACGTGGCCCATTCTGAAAAAAGCGAACAACAACAAAATTTTATAACGATAATGATGAGATGTTTAGGAGAAATCGGAAAATAGAAGAAACAACGTGAACTTGAAAGAAAATTACTCACCCCGAATTATTTACTGTAATCTTGCAATCCACTTTTCAAACTTTATACTTAATTACCAAATGGACATTTCCTTTATGTACTTTAGAAATTTCTTCAAAACCACTTCAATTGCTTAAATTTCACAAAATGACAAGATTAAATCATGAACTGCCTTCTTTAGATTGAATCGAAGTTAAAATTAATAAATTTAATTGACAGAATTACAGAAAATAGATAGGATAAATATACACTGTGACAAAAAACTATCCGGAAATTTTCATTTAAATTACCCGCGTTGGGTATTTTTAAGTATTTTATGTATGTATGTTGGTAGGACTGTCCTTAATTACTATGCCGAACATGAACGCTATCTGTCAACTAGTTTGTTTACGACAGCTGTTGAAACCAGTCGATCTCAGTTGTACTCTCGAACTTCAGAATGGAAAAAAATATTGAACAAAGAGATTGTCTCAAATTTTGTGTTTTGAACGAAATTCCGTGTGCTGTTTCGTTGCGAATGCTGTAAAAGTCTAATGGAGACTCTGTTTCATCGAAATCCCAAGTATACGGTGGTATAAAGCCTTCAAAGACGATCGGGAACGAAGATTTGCCTCGTTCCGGACGACCTTCGACCTCTTCAACCGACGATAACGTCCAAAAAATCAAGAAAATGGTAATCGAAAATCGTCGTGCTTGAGTAACAAAGATAGCTCGTGATCTCAACATCTCTCGTGAAATCGCTCGCTCGATTTTGGTGCACCAATTGGCCATGCAGCGCGTCGCCGATAGATCTGAATTTTCTTCAAAAACAGTACCGTATGCAGGTAGATGCAGATGTGCTGAATCATGCGAATTCTGATCCCATGTTCATCGGCTGGATCATAACTAGTGAAGGGACATGGGTCTATAAATATGACACACTAACCAGCCAACAACCGACGAAGACAACCGACCAGATGGAAAACCACAAAAACAAGGAGATCAACCAAATAATGGAACTACAACCGAGGGCAACAGGAAAGAGGACATCCCTAGTACAATGGAAGAGAAAACAACAGGCCAGCATAGATGCTCCAGAACATAAAAGAAGGAGGATAACCAACCAGTAGAACCCCAGGACAAACCAAGGAGATGTAAAACAAGAGGAAAAGGATAGAAATTCGACCCTCACCAAAATTCAAGGATCTACGCGAGCTAACAATCGTCGGAATAGGTGTAAAAAAATGAGCCAAAACCGAAAACATCTCGCCAAAATCGTTTGAAAATCAGGACGATGCTGGTTGTTTTCTTCGATATTCGTGGCGTGATTCTTCATTAATTCGTTCCGCCAGGTCAAACGGTCAATAATGACTTCCATTTAACCGTTTTGAGACGTTTGCGTGAAAATATTCGCCGTAAACGGCCAGATTTGTGGCAAAACAATTCGTGTATTTTGCATGACGATAACGCAGCATCTCATCGAGCCACGGTTATTAACGATTTTAAGACCAAGCACTCGATAAATACCATCGAGCAATCGCCTTATTTGCCTGATCTAGCTCCGCGTGACTTTTTTTTTCTCCAGGCTGAAATTGCTGTCCGGGGAACCAGATTTGATTCCATAGACGTCATAAAAGAATATTCTTGGAAGGAGCTGAAGGCCAACCCTAAAAGCGCCTATGAAAAATGTTTCGGTGATTGGAAAAAACGTTGACACATATTAACCGCTTCAAATATAGCATATTTCGAAGGAGATTCAATAAATAGTGAAGTTGATTAAGATTTTTGCGTTCTATTTCAAATTTCCTGATACTTTCTCGTCACAGAGGAACATTATGGAGAAGGAAAAGACTACGCAGTTTAGGATGAGATCACGGTATATTCTGATCAGAGTAAAGAGGTGAAAGGTAGAAATTGAAGTGAGTTAGAGATAGAGAGCATGCAAAGTGTACGTTACAAGGTTAGCCTGATCAAATTATCTTGTAAGAAGGAAAATTATACAACGCAAAGGCATATGCTTCATCTCGTGGTGATGCATCATCAGCAAATAAATTTATTCTAAATTCATCATCCTTCCCACGCAGACAGGAAGATGATTGATAAAATTAAGAAAAGGGGTCCTATAACGGATCCCTGTGGCACTCACAAGTTTATTCTGTACTCGGTAGATATACTGTCATGGGGTCTGACTCCAGGTTTCTACGAAGCCAGAGATAAATAAACATGGTGACAAATTTTTCACCTGTTTATAAGAAACATTCGTTCGGTAAGTTTGACTAAATTAAATTATAGATACACATACACGAAGTGTATCAAGAAGTTTGATTACACGTTTCTCGAATCTATATTTCAAATGCATTATCATTTCAAAATAAACAGCTATATCAATTTGGCATCGGTATCAGATTGCACATATTGGATGACATCAATATGGCTTCATTTAATACTATTGCTATTGGACGATTTCATCAATGATCCTTCAAATTACGTAAAATAGTAATGAATAGGTTAAGGGCAATCTCATTCGACGTATATGTGGATTATGAATGACAGATTCATGCAAATGTTGATGTTGTTATCACAAGTCAATTGGATATATCTGAATCCTATTTGAATGTGGAAATATGAGGCTTGAAAACTCTCATTCATCCAACGAAGTTGATTTGTATATGTTCACTACACAGAGGCTATATCTACCAAGATATTCATTTCTAATCAAAACGCGAAAACATGTCAATTTTTGTTTCACGGGGCACATCTTTTGGGGTACGAAGCTTGCCTAAAATATCAACCCCCTAAGCGGGGGTTGGAATCCTTGAACATTTTGAATAGGGAAGATGGGTCGAGTGATGACTCAAAAAAAAGGTAGTATCTTTGTCTACATTGCCTTGATCGAGATTCCGTTTTCAATTGAAAACTGTTAAAGATACAGGGTGAGCAACTGAAAGATAGGGAAGACTATTTCCCTGAGACTATTCAAGTTTCTGTGAGGTAAAATATCCTCTTCTCGAATTTCAACCCCTGAAGCAGGAGTGACAACCCTTGAAAATTTGAAAGAGAGTAGATCGGTCGAGTGATAACTCGAAAAAAGGTATTATCTTTGTCTGCATTCCCTTGAAAGAATTTTCATTTTTGAGTTGAAAACTGTAGAAGATACAGAGTGAGCCACTGAAAAATAGAGAAAACCATCACCCCAAGACTATTGGAGTATTAGTGCGAAAAACTGGAATAGATTCATTTAAGATCAGAAGCTGTCATCTTCCGAAATCATCCTCATCTCGAATTTCAACCTCTGGAGCAGGGGTTACCACCCTTGAAAATTTGGAAGAGGGTAGATGGCTCGAGTTGTACCTCGAAAGAAAAGTATTATCTTTGTCTGCATTCCCGTGAGAGAATTTTCATATTTTTGGTTGAAATTTGTAGAAGATACAGAGTGAGCCACTGAAACATAGAGAAGACTATCGCCTCAAGACTTTTGGAGTATTAGTGCGAAAAACTGGAATAGATTCATTTTAGATCAAAAGCTGTCATCTTCAATTTCAACCCCTGGAGCAGGGGTGACCACCCTTGAAAATTTGGAAGAGGGTAGATGGCTCGAGTGATACCTCGAAAGAAAGGTATTATCTTTGTCTGCATTCCCGTGAAAGAATTTTCATTTTTTGGTTGAAAACTGTAGAGGATACAGAGTGAGCCACTGAAACATAGAGAAGACTATCGTCCCAAGACTATTGGAGTATTAGTGCGAAAAACTAGAATAGATTCATTTTAGATCAAAAGCTGTCATCTTCAATTTCAACCCATGGAGCAGGGGTGACCACCCTTGAAAATTTGGAAGAGGGTAGATGGCTCGAGTGATACCTCGAAAGAAAGGTATTATCTTTGTCTGCATTCCCGTGAAAGAATTTTCATTTTTTGGTTGAAAACTGTAGAGGATACAGAGTGAGCCACTGAAACATAGAGAAGACTATCGTCCCAAGACTATTGGAGTATTAGTGCGAAAAACTAGAATAGATTCATTTTAGATCAGAAGCTGTCATCTTCCGAAATCATCCTCATCTCGAATTTCAACCTCTGGAGCAGGGGTTACCACCCTTGAAAATTTGGAACAGGGTAGATGGCTCGAGTTGTACCTCGAAAGAAAAGTATTATCTTTGTCTGCATTCCCGTGAGAGAATTTTCATATTTTTGGTTGAAAACTGTAGAAGATACAGAGTGAGCCACTGAAACATAGAGAAGACTATCGCCTCAAGACTATTGGAGTATTAGTGCGAAAAACTGGAATAGATTCATTTTAGATCAAAAGCTGTCATCTTCAATTTCAACCCCTGGAGCAGGGGTGACCACCCTTGAAAATTTGGAAGAGGGTAGATGGCTCGAGTGATACCTCGAAAGAAAGGCATTATCTTTGTCTGCATTTCCGTGAAAGAATTTTAATTTTTTGGTTGAAAACTGTAGAAGATACAGAGTGAGCCACTGAAACATAGAGAAGACTATCGCCCCAAGACTATTGGAGTATTAGTGCGAAAAACTGGAATAGATTCATTTTAGATCAAAAGGTGTCATCTTCCGAAATCATCCTCATCTTGAATTTCAACCCCTATAGCAGGGGTAATATTTCGATCCAGTGATACCTTTCAAGTAAAGGATTTCGATTGCCTTCATGACTGCTAGCAATAATTCTATTCTCATTGAGTTCCATAGGAGTTAGAGGATGCAAAATGGAATAGTGACTGATGATGCAATGCATGTTATACCATCTATCTTCGACCAGTATCAAACAGGGGTTGATTTTTCACTGAATAAACACCTTTTGAAAGACAGTTACTCGTTTGAGACATCGGATTTCAAATGTAATAATAATAATATAACAATAAACGAATAAACGAAAGGAGAAAATTAACAAGTAGAAGTTGCACTTTATTACCCGAGAAAATGAACGCAACTGAAGTCACTAAAACTCAACGTAAATGTTCTAATTGTTTGCCACCAACCTCCATGCACATAAACAAATTTTGGGTGAAACGTTCACGGACATTCTGTTAAATTCCAGGTATGATTTGGTTACACTCATTGACGATGCACTGTCTCAGGTCGTTCAAATCAGCAGGTTCAGTTTTATAGATTATACTTTTGAGGTGGCCCCATGGGAAAAAGTCTAATGGACTGAGATCCGGAGGTCGTGTGGGCCATTCCGTTGGGCCTCTCCTTCCAATCCAACAACCAGGAAATGATCATCCAAAAATAGTCAAACTTGTTGTGCAAAATGCGGGGGCGCTCCATCCTACTGAAATAAAAACTCGTTCTCCGAATAGCGGGGATCATTCTCAATGATCTCCGTTATTGCTGGGTCGATAAATTCTTCCAATAGTTTATAATACAGCTCTCCGGTAAGATTTCCAGGAATGAGAAACGGTCCAATGAGGTGTCGCCATAAACACCAATCGAAACATTTTTTGAGTTGAGAATATTTGCTGCTTAGAATCTACCCAATAAATAACTGCTTAGCCGGTTCATTCTCTCTTGCATTCCATGATTTCCAAACGGAGACAAGGGTGAAAGGAAGGGGGTTTGGGACAGGAATCTGTATCAATGGAAAAAGAAAACCAGCAGAAAAATATTTCAACAATCATACTTCTTATATGTATAAACAAATCTAAGAAAAGATTTTACATAGCAAGCAAGGTCTTCAGAAGGACTAAGGAGATAATCAAAAAGTACATAACCTGCGATATTTCCTCGAATTCCATCTCTCTTTGATCGAGAGAGCCTCGATGGCCAGGTTCAGTCTTCCAAGTGATGCCGATTATGATCTATGGATGTTTTAGAATCATTATGGACCCAATAATCTGGGTTGACATCGCCCATATATTATTTCTTCGTGGAAAATTTTGCGAAAAAATTTTGACAGTCGTTCGAAAATTATGACATTTGTCATAATAATAGTTATGCATTAGAAATGGTTCCAAATGTGCACACTCCGCAATAATGATTCGGTCGTATGCAGTTGAAAATCGGACAATAGGATAGTGACATATATACTAAATTAGGGTTAACATATCATGTAGAAGTAGAATGGGTTATCATTATAGTTTAAGTGAGTAACAAAACCTCTCCGTGTTTCTATTACCTTTTGGGATCTTCCGTCTCACAACATAAGCAGAAATAAAAACTATGTTTACCACAACTCACTCACCGTTACGTGTACTACCCGTTCCAAAAACGCCCTTCCATTACGTCCTACCCTGTATAAAGGTTATATTGCTAGTTCAATAGGTTCAAAATATAACAATAACTATACAACATTTTTTATTTTGGGTTATTATCAACTTGAAATATTTGTGCACTCTATTTTTTCAAGAGTTAAGTCGTATGTAGGTTAGTGTATGCAAAAAAAAATTTTTTTTCGTTTCAAACAAAAATACACACAATTCTTTTCAAAGTGACGGAGAAGGTGTGATGGATACATTTCAATATGAGTAAATTATTATAAAGGAAGTTCTTTGAATTGATATCAGGTTACAATTCAATGAATATATCCATGCAACACCCGAATTGTTAAGCTGCAAAAAAGTGCATGGTTACTGTAATAATTATACATTAGAAATAATTCCGAATGTGCACACTCGACAATAATGATTAGGTCGTATGAAGTTGAATAGACGACAATAGAATAGTGACAGATATACTAAATCAGGGTGACATATCATGTAGAAGTAGAATGGGCTATCAATATAGTTTAGGTGGGTAACAAAACCCCTCCGTGTTTATATTACCCTTCGGGATCTTCCGTCTCACCTACACCGTTAACAGACATAAAAATTCTGTTCACAACTTCTAGTAACCAAGTAAAGATCCATCTTGGCCATATTGAAATTATGTGCGTTATTTTATTCCTTTTTATACCTTAACTTGTTATCCTCATTCTTTGCGGTTATTACCGTTATATAGTCCATTGTTTACATCGTTAGTTTTCTGACACTTCTTGAACATCGTTGATCTTTTCCATACCACCTGCATTTTCATTCTCCATCTCTACTCCAGATTATTGACTTTCACTTTATTGTAGCCTATTCTGACGCTTCATTTTTTCACTTTCACTTTCTGTCATATCTTCATTGATAAAACTTTTCTCCTTTTCCTTTCTGAGTTATTATGCATCACCTTTTCCTTGTCATCCTCTGTGTTTAATTCCAGAACACACACACTATCGTTTATTTTTCGGATTGCCTTAACTTGAACATGCATTTCCAGTGAATGAATTAGTCGAAAATAATAAGCAATCATCGATGAGATTTATTGAAATGGAATTGGATTTGGATGCATAAATAACAATTTTTCATTTCAAAACCTAATTCACCTGAGCTTCTACCTACAGATTGTATATAGGTTATTATATAGGTTGGGGCGTAATGAAAAGGCGTTTTTGGAACAGGTAGTACACGTAACGGTGAGTGAGTAGAGGGGAGTGGCTGAGGTCATTCGGCTCAAGAGGGGTAACCATTCACAATTGTTATCTGGACAAGAGAGCACAGTATATTCGCATTTGAAGAGTATTAAAAGGAGGGTCTGTCATTGTCGTGCAGTGGTACTTTCGCCAGAGCTTCAACATTGGCCGTAACGTTTCAGTTCAGAAACGTAACACAATCATTCATTAGGTACAGAATTTCAGAATGACTGCATCAGCAATGAATCCAAAACCTCAAGGTTGTCCCCGAAGTGTAAGGACTCCAGTTTCCGTGGAAAGAGTGAGACAAGCTGTAATTCAAAGCCCAGCGTCCAAGAGCGATCTGTAGCCTTCAAATGAGTAGTCGAACTATTAGCAGAATTTTACACTGATATCTCCGCTTTCACCTCTATGAGATCATGGATGTGAAATACCTAAACGAAGGAGATTTTGCACAACGCCAGCAGTTTCCCGAGAAAATGCAAATGATTATCGCTGATGAAATGAACCAGTGATAATAATGAGTGATGAGGCTCATTTTCATCTGAGCGGTTCGGTTAATAAACTGAACTGCCGATATTGGGCAGCAAAAAATTCCCGCAAACATCATCAATCAGCTTCACAGTGAAAAAGAAACCGTTTGGTGCAGTATGAGCTGTCTTGGGGTTATAGGACCGTATTTTTCCGAGGATAATAAAAGGGCAACTGTAAACTCTAAGCGATATGTTTTTAAGCTTGAGAATTTTCTTATCCCAAAATTGTGACGACGAAGAATGAACAGAAGAAATGTTTGGTTCCAAAAGTAATCTCTCGTTTTGATGATAATAATAATAATAATATAAATATTTATTCAACAGAATTATCGTAAAAACACTAGTACAATGTAATACAAAAATTCGACGAACAAGTCACAATAAGATACAAATGATTATTTACAACTAAAATTTTTACAATAGTCGTAAAACTCATTCACACAATACGGTTCACAATCTATTATCAAATTGCGAACCCTTTTCTTGAACAGATTAATCTCACCTAATATTCTGAAAGCTCTGGGTAACGCATTAAAAACCTAAGGCAAGTATATTCGGCCTGCTTTTGGGTAAGCGTCAGTCGACACTTTGGATACCGGTAAGGAAATATTTGTCTAGTGTTGTTGTCCTGAACATGTTGTAAAAAATAGACTTTATGCTGTTTAACAAACACTAAGCTTCTATAAATGTAAAGACCAAAAGGGTCATAAATCCTTTTGCTCTGAAAAGACCTCGACAAGAAACCCTACAACCCATTCGATAAATGATCCTCAGTGCCCACTTTTGATCCGAAAAATTCTACTCACATTCGAGCAGCAACCCCAAAAATCAAACCGTAGGCCATCAGCGACTGGAAATTAGAAAAATAAACAAGTAGTAATGTTTCTTCATCAACATGATGTTTAAGGGCATTCAGTGTATAAATAACTGAGTGGAGCCTTTTACTTAGTGTCTCAATGTGATTGATCCATTTCATATTGCTATCCAAAGTAACTCCCAAAAATTTACAAGAAGAATTAATAGGTATGTCGATATCATTTATTTTGAGTGTGCAGGCTCTTTCAATTTTAGACTGATCTGTATGAAAAATAACACTTTCCGATTTCCTCATATTCAACAAAATATGATTATCAACACACCATTTTTCAATCTTTTCAAATGCTACATTCGCATGAGAAGTGACAGAGATAGGCTCTTCATCTGATACAAGATAATTGGTATCATCTGCAAACATAACAAGAGAGTCGTAAACATCTCCATCAAGAGCGTTGGGAAGGTCATTTATATATATTACGAAAAGAAGTGGGCCAAGAATACTTCCTTGGGGACACCCATTACTAATTTCTGTTCAGAGGACGTAAAATTTGATCATCTATTCTTGTAACGAGTCTCTGTTTCCGATCATTCAGGTAACTTTTCATAAGAAGTAGTTGGTTATCTCGGATGCCACAGGCTTCAAGCTTTTCCAGCAATATATCATGCTGCACGCAGTCAAAAGCCTTTGAAAAATCCAGGAATACCCCAAGTGGATACAACCCGATTCCAACGTCTCTGTTACTGCATGAATCAGTTCAAATATAGCAGTATCAGTACATTTCCCCCCGACAAAACCGTGCTGACAATGAGAAAAAACTTTAAATTTCTTGAAAAACTTAATAAACCTGTTAGCTAAGATTTTTTCGAATATTTTTGAGAAATTTGTAAGCAAACTTATGGGTCGATAGTTCCCAAACTCTTCAAGATTGTCCTTCTTGTAAAGTGGTTTGACAATAGCGATTTTAAGGCGATCTGGAAAAACTCCATCTACAAAAGCTCGATTCATTATGAGGGACAAAGGTTCAGAAAGAATGTGAATAGATTTTTTTATTAATTTCATAGGAATATTATCATACCCACAAGATGATTTACTCTTCATTTTCATGACAGTATTGCAGATTTCACTCTCAGTTACCTCAAACATGAAGATAGATTTCTTATTTCTTCTTTTGGGAAAACATTGAGAAGGATTTTTCGGAAATTTTTTGCATAAATTCGGTGCTATATTGACAAAATAGTTGTTAAAATCCTCTACTACTTTTGAGGGACTACCTGAAGGAAAAATAGCTGGCTTAGATTTCTGACATCTACCTGTGAGTTCATTGACAGTTTGCCAAGCTGCCTTTGATCTATTGTCAGAATTTCGGATCTTCATACCAATAAATGTTTGCTTACTTTTCAAAATTGCATCGTCATACTTCTTTTCGCATTTGGATATACACTTTTAAATTGAGGATGGAGCCGAAACACTGAATAAACCTTGTCCAAGGTGTCTTTTAATTTAAGAATTTCAGGAGTTTTTTATAAGACTTACTGCGAGTACCAGTATTCACCCACTTTAACGGAAACAGATTCTCAAAACTGAGCTGAAATAATCAGAAAAGGCATTCCACATCAAATTAGCATCCTCTGAAACATGACCTAAGACTTTATCCCAATTCACTCTAGAGATAATGCTAACAAATTCATTAATCTTACAATCACTCATGCACCGTGATCTGATTCTCTGGGGGGCCACTATAGAATGCTTTGTATTCAAAGTGAAAGATACTTTCTGAGCGCAATGATCCGAAAAATGAGCCTCAATTACAGAGGATAATCCTCCTTCAATATTGGTTAAAATATTATCAAGACAAGTACTAGAATGGGGAGTTATTCTGGTCGGTTCATTTATAGAAATTGTCACATTATAGGACTCTAACAATGTCATGAAATTTCTTGTTACCTTACAACCACGATCCAAAGTGTCGATGTTCATGTCTCCAGCAATAATGTAGTTTACATTCTCTCTACACAAAGTATCCAAAATGGTGTAAAGCCTCTCCAGAAAAAGATCTACATCAGCGTAAGGCGCTGTATCGGGTCTATAAATTGCAACAACAATAAACTTAAAGTCATCAATGACACATTCACAGGCTGCACATTCAATAACTCTTAAAACACTCAATCGATTTAAATCTAGTCTTTCAACACTCACAATATTTTTGGAACTGTAAATAGCAACACCTCCATGATCTCCTCGCTTTCTGCAGTAACTAGATGCAAGTTGATACCCATGTAGATGGTAGGCTGTCAATTCTTCTATACTTTTCCAGTGTTCAGTGACCGCAATGATATCCGCATTCTGATCTTGACTGAATCTCTCTAATCTGTTAAGTACATTCCCAATAGAACGGAGGTTTTGATGTATCACATTCAACGACCTGGTGCTATTTAAATTAACCAGTCTATCATATCTAGAGGCTGTTATTTGATGAGGGCTTTCGAATTCTTCAATCGAAAAAAATTGATGTGGATGATGTGCCGTAGCCCTTTCGTTCCCCAGGTCTCACTGCTTGTGATTATTTCTTGTGGCGGAACCTAAAGGCTTAGGTCTACGTCGATAAATCTCAAAATCTGCAAGAGTTTAAAGAATTAATCACAAGAGAAGTTAGGGCAGTCGACACCGATTTGTTAGAGCGAGTGATGCAGAAATTTGAGAATTGACTATAGCAATGTATTGCAGAACACGAACGTGATCTGCCTGATGTCTTTTTCAGAATATGATTATTTTCACTTCTTCTACACTAAATGGTATTATTCGAGCTTTCATTTGACGTAATTAAAAATGTTCTACGTTGGAAAACAGATGAGTAGTTCTCATTTCAAAAATGCCCTTCCAATATGCCCCACCCTGTATATATTTCTTGGTAAATCCACGTTACAAACTAGTATATCAACATAAACATCACAACGTTGTGACAGTTGCAACATACTTGCCTGCCAATTTCAAAATGTCCGCATATAATCTCAACAAACCTAGTATTACGTGACTTTGTCCCCTCAGGCTACGTAAACATTCTGGTCCCAGCCACAGAATTATTTACGCAGATATATTGGAACTGTCATCCGTGTCATTCGCGAATGTAAACTGTCATAGGAGGCGCCGAATCTCGAATGATGTATCACAGTGCGATTTACTGAAATGCAAACGCAAATCGAATTTTGGATTATATCAAGAAGTATATATTCAAATATTTCTATCGGTCCGGATTCAATTTTCGTTTTTCAATCAATATACAGGCACGGAACATATTCTGGAGGAAGCGTCGTTTTATATTCTCAACATATGAAGAATGAAGTAAAATTCATGGAAGATTAAACGATTGTGAATTATTGTCATCGCATAAGATACTAGCGTAAAAAAACATATTTGAATTTATTTTGAAACAACATATAAATGCAAATAGCACAAAAAATCAAATTATTTTTGAAAGCGGTTTGTTTTTTTCGTCCATGTTGTTCGTTACTTTGTTCCAGAGGAATGGAATCAATCTTTGAGAGTAAGAACCTGTTTCAGGGTTGGTCAGTTCATCATTCGATTACATTGAATAATTATTTATATCTTCGTTACAGTTTTAACAATTTTTCTGCCAAGTTATAGGAGTAAGATGAATATAATTACTGAATACTAGACTATTCAAGATGCTGCCGGCCTCTCAGAGAAAAATTTAAGCCAAAATTTGTATTTATTATTCAACACATTCTCCTTTTAGCCCTATACACATTTGCTAACGGTCTTCAAGCGTTGCAATGCCTTTCGAATAGTACGATTTATTATGGCCTTTAAAATACTCCTCAGTCGGCTACAACTTCTTCATTGGTCGCAAATCTTTTTCCCTAAAGCCATCTCTTCAAATTTGGGAAGAGATAATAATCGCTAGGCGCTAAATCTAGCGAATACGGGAGATGAGGAAGCAATTCGAATCGTAATTCGTGCATTTCGCCCTTGTTTAATCAATTTGTAAGCTGGTGCATTGTCTTGCAAAAAGATGACTCTTTTCTTCGATAAATAGGCCGTTATGTTGAGATTTCGTCCTTCAAACGGGTCAAAAGTTCGAATTAATAGTCACTGTTGACTGTTCTTTCCTTTTCAAGATAGTCAATGAACAATATTCTACTTCAATCCCAAAATACTGATTCCATCACCTTTCGTGCTGATTGTTGCGTCTTCGGTCGCTTTGGAGCACTTTTGCCGCGGGGTTGGCCCCGGCGAAAGTCGATTCTTTCGATTCTGGCGTGTAATGGTGGATCCATGTTTCATCGATGATCACAATTGGGGCAGAAAATCAGTCGGATTTTTCTTCAAAGTGCTCAAACAATGCTGAGAAGTGCAAACACCTTCACGTTTTTGATCGTTTGTTAATAACCGCGGCAACCACCTTCCCGCCAGCTTTCTCATGCCCAGTTGTTCATGCAAAATCGAAACCACCGACCCAATTGAGAAGCATACAGCCTCCGATATCTCACGCACTTTCACTTTCGGATCATACGAAACAATAACATAGATTTTTTCAATAATTTCTGGAGTGATCAATGTTTTTGGCGCTCCACCGGCATGTTCATCTTTTGTGCTTGTTCGACCTCTCTTGAACTCTGCGAACCAAAATTTTACGGTTGTATATGCGAAGCAATTCCCGTATAATATTTATCGAGCTTTTCCTTCGCTTTTCTTGGAGTTTTTCCACGCAAAAAATTATGTTTAATCGAAATAAAAAATTTTTCTTTTTACATTTTTTTTTCAATACCAAAACTTTACTATAAAAGGCTGTCGCGTCACAATTTGTTGACAGATCGAGCTGAAATTTCGGGAGAATGCGTTTGAAGGTTAGTACTTCTTAGAATAGCTTAGCTTTCAAAGATTGTTGGCGCCATCTCTGAGAGGCCGGCAGCATCTTGACTAGCCTGGTATTGATTATCACATTTCGAATAGGTACTTGGTCAGTTTATAGAAGTAAACATAAGAATCTATATTGAATGTTCCTTACATTCTAGATATCATTCATAAAGTTATAAAAGCAAAGATTTGATTGATATAAAACAGTTTGTTCATTTCAATAAGATCAATTTTCTGAGTTATAAAAGTAGAGTCAGAACTATATTAAACTTAATTATGTTTCAAATAGGTACTGAAGTATTAGAATCAATATACAAACTTTTCATTGTATTTCGAACAGTTTGCCAAGATATAAGAATGAATGTGAAAATCAGTATTGAAGAATCTCAGTACATTTCAAATAGTTACAAAGTTATGAAAACAAATGCGAAAATCAGTATTGAATAATTTCAGTACATTAAAGTAAATGTTCAGAATCGATATTGAATGATTTCATTGCAGTTGCAGAAATTTCGACGAAGATTCATATAGTAATTACTTGTAGGGCATAACAAAATTGGAATTCGTCTTTCCTTCCCTGTCTTCTCATAGAGATTAAATCTGCGTCTTCCATCTATCTGGTCTTCCGTTACATGCAATCGAATAATTGTAATTTTAATTCTGATTCACGTTCATGCGAGCTAATCGAATGATGAAGTAAAGAAAAATTAAATTCTTATATTCTACACAATAACTTTCACATTTTATTCTCGAGAATAATCTAACCTAGGTTCTCAGTCGTTTCACTTTTCAATTTTTTTATTTTGAAGGATATTTAGTTCAAATTTGTAACATACTTACATCTCTAGGGTTCTCATTTTGAAACCACTGGAGTGGGGATGAAAATCTGCAGGGCAATATTCTTCCTAGAGTCACGTGTTCCTTCTGCCCTCAAATCTTCATCAATTTGTAACCTTCTTCGTTTCTTTCTTCTTGATTTGATGAATTGATCACATTCAAGAATTTTTTACATTTTATTTAATTAGTTGCTGTAGATAAAATTAATGCTTTCAGGTTATAAATTAATTGTTTCATGTTCTGAAATGTGAACTCCATGTAGATAAACCATTTCGAAGAGGGGTAAAATTAATTTTTGTGATAAAGGACAAGCTTCAATTTGACAGCAATATAACCTTTGTTTCCAGAATAACGAAAACCCTATTCAAGGCTCAGCATTCCAACTGTTCATCTCATTCAGCGAAGTCATGTTTCTATTATCGACGCGATGTCGCTGTAACACCTCCGATGTGATAGAATGCCGGTGTTGTTCCTATCGAACAAGTTTCGACCAAGCGTTGAATGTAATATTTGTCGTTTCAGTTTGGCTGTTTTTAATTTTTTTGATTGATTTCCGAGAGATTCTCTCATTACGAAGATTGGTATCACCAGTTGGCCCTATGAAAAATTTCATTATATTAGATTCGAAAACGCTATCCAATTTCAGAACGATTCCACGTAATCAATCATGTCTTCTGCCTGTACAAATTCAAAACTACGCAATAATACTTGGCTGAAAAAATTGAGTTTCGAAAATAAAAAGAAAAAAAGAATGTTTACGTAAGTCAAATTTTTGTTTTGGATCCACATATAAATGCTTGTTATTTTTATGAAGAGTATTTCATACAATATTTGCCAGCGTCCAAGTGTTTCATTTTTCAGTTCAATTTTGGTATAATTCTTCATACATATCGACTGGTGCGTCAACAATGCAGGTATTTAAGGCAATAATCATTTCTAGCAAGGCCTTTATGATCAATTTTCTGCACACTAAATAAAGTTAATTGCTCACCAAACTCTCCTCCTTATTGGTTCTCGGTATCGGCTGCAATATGACACCATCCTGTTGAAACCAGGTACAATTTTCCATTGAACTCCCAATTGATTCATTAAGTGGAAATATGCGTGATACTCAATGTGTTTCGTATGTGGTTCGTTGTCACGATGTGCTCGTCGTAGTTTTCGTCATTTAAATACTGAAGCTAATCACCCTCTACCCCGTATTCTTCCCTTGATACGTTGAATGCGCCATGGTTCATGAGGTTTTCCCTCAATTTATCGAATATACTTTTAGGGAGTTATCGCCTCTCCGGAAAACGATCAATGCATTTGGAGGCTTCACGGTATACAGGCTACAACAACTCCATGCAGATAAACCATTTCGAAGAGGGGTAAAATTAATTTTTGTGATAAGGGACAAGCTTCAATTTGACAGCAATATAACCTTTGTTTCCAGAATAACGAAAACCCTATTCAAGGCTCAGCATTCCAAACTGTTCATCTCATTCAGCGAAGTCATGTTTCTATTATCGACGCGATGTCGCTGTAACACCTCCGATGTGATAGAATGCCGGTGTTGTTCCTATCGAACAAGTTTCGACCAAGCGTTGAATGTAATATTTGTCGTTTCAGTTTGGCTGTTTTCAATTTTTTTGATTGATTTCCGAGAGATTCTCTCATTACGAAGATTGGTATCACCAGTTGGCCCTATGAAAAATTTCATTAGATTAGATTCGAAAACGCTATCCAATTTCAGAACGATTCCACGTAATCAATCATGTCTTCTGCCTGTACAAATTCAAAACTACGCAATAATACTTGGCTGGAAAAATTGAGTTTCGAAAATAAAAAGAAAAAAGAATGTTTACGTAAGTCAAATTTTTGTTTTGGATCCACATATAAATGCTTGTTATTTTTATGGAGAGTACTTCATGCAATATTTGCCAGCGTTCAAGTGTTTCATTCAAGTTCAATTTTGGTATAATTCTTCGTATATATCGACTGGTGCGTCAACAATGCAGGTATCTAAGGCAATAATCATGTCTAGCAAGGTCTTTATGATCAATTTTCTGCACACTAAATAAAGTTAATTGCTCACCAAACTCTCCTCCCTATTGGTTTTCGGTATCGGCTGCAATATGACACCATCCTGTTGACACCAGGTACAATTTTCCATTGAACTCCCCATTGGTCCATTAAGTGGAAATATGCGTGATGCTCAATGTTTTTCGTATGTGGTTCGTTGTCACGATGTGCTCGTCGTAGTAATCTAACCTAACCTAACCCCATATTCTTCACTTGACACGTTGAATGCGCCATGGTTCATGAGGTTTTCCCTCAATTTATCGAATATACTTTTAGGGAGTTATCGCCTTTCCGGAAAACGATCAATGCATTTGGAGGCTTCACGGTATACAGGCTACAACAACTCCATGCAGATAAACCATTTCGAAGAGGGGTAAAATTAATTTTTGTGATAAAGGACAGGCTTCAATTTGACAGCAATATAACCTTTGTTTCCAGAATAACGAAAACCCTATTCAAGGCTCAGCATTCCAAACTGTTCATCTCATTCAGCGAAGTCATGTTTCTATTATCGACGCGATGTCGCTGTAACACCTCCGATGTGATAGAATGCCGGTGTTGTTCCTATCGAACAAGTTTCGACCAAGCGTTGAATGTAATATTTGTCGTTTCAGTTTGGCTGTTTTTAATTTTTTTGATTGATTTTTGGGAGATTCTCTCATTACGCAGATTGGTATCACCAGTTGGCTGTATGAAAAATTTCATTAGATTAGATTCGAAAACGCTATCCAATTTCAGAACGATTCCACTAAATCAATTATGTCTTCTGCCTGGACAAATTCAAAACTATGCAATAATACTTAGCTGAAAAAATTGAGTTTCGAAAATGAAAAGAAAGAAAGGATGTTTATGTAAGTCAAATTTTTGTTTTGGATCCACATATAAATACTTGTTATTTTTATAAAGAGTATTTCATGCAATATTTGCCAGCGTCCAAGTGTTTCATTCAAGTTCAATTTTGGAATAATTCTTCGTACATGTCGACTGGTGCGTCAACAATGCAGGTATCTAAGGCAATAATCGTGTCTAGCAAGGTCTTTACAATCAATTTTCTGCACACTAAATAAAGTTAGTTGCTCACCAAACTCTCCTCCCTATTGGTTCTCGGTATCGGTTGCAATATGACACCATCCTGTTGAAACCAGGTACAATTTTCCATTGAACTCCCCATTGGTCCATTAAATGGAAATATGCGTGATGCTCAATGTTTCTCGTATGTGGTTCGTTGTCAATATGTGCTCGTCGTAGTTTTCGTTATTTAAATACTGAAGGGAATCCCCATCTACCTCGTATTCTTCCCTTGACACGTTGAATGCGCCATGTTCATGAGGTTTTCTCCCAATTTATCGAATATACTTTTAGGGAGTTATCGCCTCTCCGGAAAACGATCAATGCATTTGGAGGCTTCACGGTATAAAGGCTGTTTCCTAAGCATTGGCAGATCGTAGTACATTCAAAGGTACAAAAGTCCGTTTTTTCAAATTAGACTACCTATTTTTGCATACACCATTTAATTTTTTATATTAATAGTCATGTCAGGAAAGTCATCTTCGAATTGTTATTGATTTTAGATCTAAACGTGTTTAGATCCACAAATTGTCCTGAAACAGGATATTTCAAATATTATTTCATAAGTAAAAACTCTGAAATTTTTCAGCTAACCATAAAAAAATCGACATACTTCGTTCAGCGATGTATTTTCGTTAATTCGAAAATTGCTTTCCTGACAAGTAACTGATGTTATCGAGAATACCAACTGATGTAATCGAGAATACCTACTAGAAAAGAAGAAAAACAAGAAGTCAGATTCAATCGTCAATAGTAATTGATTTTGAACTTTTTCTCTAAGAATTCTGACCACAATTACTTCAATGAAGATTTTGAGATGGGTCTCGCATTGAAAGATCTAAATCTATCATTTGAATAATTTCCGGTCATATAATCTGCGAGTTTCAGGGTCCTCGCCGAAAAATCGTAATTTTTGGGATAAAATCGCGAATATCTCGGAAACGATGTATTTTTGGTAAAGGGAAACCTATAACAGATCGTTGCCTTTTAATATTACGAGTTAAATGGTGTGTGCAAAAAAAAAGTTAGGTTAGGTTAGAAAAAATGAACTTCTTTGCATGTTCTACGATTTGTCACATGCTTCGGAAACACCCTTTATACCGTGAAGCCTATAAATTCACTGAATTCTGCTGTATGAACCTCTTTACTTACAACGAGCTGAAAATGATTGATATTGAATGATTTTAAATTTTCTTATGTTGCCTTCTAAGAGACAACCATAAATCGCTAAATTCCGATTGAAAAATTCATATCTTCCTTTCAGTTGACTTAAAGATAAAATTATATGAAGAAAATTGTTCAGAATTCAATTTTCTACAATGAAAAAATAGAATCATACATTGTCATTTGAAATAACAAAGATTGTGTCAACTTCCGGTATAACCGGAAGTGTCGCAGCATTGACGATATTTTGGGAACATTCAAGACAACAACAAAAAAATCTCCAATCGGTCATTCCTTTCTTTATATACTTTCAATGTCCCATTTCGTGTGGACACCCGGTATAGTTTCTCAGATCCAATTGCGACTATAATTTGTGAATAGGACTTTTCAATTGTATCCTCTGGCGCTGTACAGTGCATGAGCTGTATTATTAACAACCTAACTGCTCTGCTTGTTTATTTTCAACATTCTCCCAACTTATTGAGCAATTCACTTTAAGATAACTTTCCAACGTAACTGAATTTTCATAGCGTTCAGAAAACACCATAATATTCTCGAATTTCTAAAACAATATTTGGTACAAGAAAAATATTTAATATCCTTTCCTTCTCTTCAAGAATTTCTTTTTGATTTATTGAAGACTAACCGTTTCAGAGACATCGGCAAAAAATCAAATACTCTTTTCTTCCATATTGAAGTGTTGATAACATGTATATATTTTTATGTGCTAATATACGCTTCCAGTACATTGTTCTATGCATCATTCCATATCACATGAACTATCAAACATGTTGTTAGGAGAAGTACCACCATTTTTATTTTGTATACTGGGCTATGTAGAACAAAATGAAATTTAATGATGAATACATTCGAAAAAGATGACTGAACTGTCCCAATTATACTGGGTGATTCTCCAGTGGCGCGGTGCTGTATTGCTCGTACTCTCTTGAAGATTTGATTTTTGTTCGAACGGTATTGTATTTAGAAAATAAGAATCTCCTTCAGCAAATTATTTTGCAGTAAACAGGGTGTCCCAATTTTCTATAAAAAAATCTTGGGTGGTTTTTTCAGAGTGGAAGACCACTTTTTTGTTATATGTATTTGAGTAATAAGTTTTTTTGGTGAGTAGTTTCGTCACAATATTTTTTTTTCCTGAAAAATTCATGAAAATAGGCTCGCACATCATCGTGTGCTCTTTCAGCCAGAGAGGACAAATACTTTTTTCTTTCGTTTTCTTATTGCCCCAGGATAGCTTTATTAATGAATTGAAATAGATTATCCGCATTTTATACAGGAGTGACTCGAAAAATTATTGAATATTGTAATTTCAAAAATATCATATCTTGATTTTTCAAATGGAACACCCGTATTTTATTATTTAACTCAACGCATAAAATATTGTGCTATATTTTTGCAAAAGTAACCATCTTTATTTTCGATCATTTTCGAGATATTA
The DNA here is from genome assembly GCA_013387265.2 of Cryptolaemus montrouzieri. Classification (NCBI taxonomy): domain Eukaryota; kingdom Metazoa; phylum Arthropoda; class Insecta; order Coleoptera; family Coccinellidae; genus Cryptolaemus; species Cryptolaemus montrouzieri. Next base: position 10,172,652 of record JABFTP020000021.1, read on the forward strand.
TTGATAAAAATTTTGGATGAAAATTCTACAAACCGTATCAAACTAATCTACATGCATCATTATTCCCACAGAAGTTTTTTCTTCTGTAATGATTCAAGTAGTAAAAATGAAACCTAAACAAGATAATTCTTCTAACTAATGATAATATCAAGATGATTAAAACGTAAATCGAGGTATGTGTTGACATTTCTTCTATTTGTGCCTTCTGTCAGGTGTCCGGACATATCATATTCTGCATTTTACATGATGAACTTATCAGTGTTTAAACATTGTTAAAGTGAGGTTGAACCCAATTTTCACAATTGCCTGCCATGAAGTTCTCCAAAGGAGAAATGGTTGATATGATTTTCATTCTGGGTGAGTGTGATAGAAATTCTTTGTCGGCAAGTATAGTTTATGCACAAAGGTTTCCTGATAAGAGGCATCCTGATGCAAGTTGCTTTGAGAAACTTCCAAGTAGATTCAACAAAACGGGTAACATTGCCTACAAAAAACATGAAAACCGAAAAACTGCTACAGCTGAAGAGAACCAGTTATCAGTTTTGTTGACAGTGACAGAGGACCCATATGAAAGCCAAAGAGAGATTTCTCAGTTAACAGATAAAACTGAAACTTCCTTCCAGAGAATCTTGATAGTGAACAAATTTCATGCCTATCATGTACAGCAGCATCAGGAGCTGAACAATCAAGACTATGAAAATCGAATCATTTGGGCAAGTGACAAAGTAGCAGAAAATCCAAATATGATTAGCAGAGTTCTTTTCTCGGATGAAGCAATTTTTCTCAAGAATGTGCTTGTTAACAGACACAACACAATATTTCACCACGGAAAATCCACACCTCATGAGACAAATAGATCACCTGCATCGTTGGTCTTTGAATGTATGGGCCGCTATAGTAGATGGATATCTAATTGGGCCGCACTTTATCGACGGGCACCTCAATAGTGAAATGTATTTAGATTTTGTGCAAAATCATCTTCCAAGACAACATTTGTTGTTTCAACAGGATGGAGCACCGGCACATTACTAACATCAGGTTAGGGAGTATTTGAATCATGTATTTCCAAACAAATTGATAGGACGTGGTAGTCCTGTTAGATGGCAAGCGAGGTCCGCGGACCACGCAAGTCTAGATTTTTTCTTGTGGGCATCGTTTACCAGATTCCTCCTACAACACAGTTGGATATGAGACAGATAATAGTCGACGCTTTTCAGTGAGTTAATCCGCAAATGTTGTCGTAAGTTCAACGGTTTTTCCTCAAAAGGATTGAGTTATATCCATAACGAAACGGGCAACATTTCGAACTCTTATTGAAATAGTTCAACACCTTGTAGATCATCTCACCATGAACCAATCTATTACATATTTCGTACACGACTACCTTAAAATATCTCCATTTCTCTGATCAAGTATAATGATATGTACTATGAATTCTTCTTTGGCAACCTCTGATTTCATTATTTAAGTTTATATTTTTTATTTCGAAAATGATCGAAGATAATGATAAGGTTACTTCTGCAAAATGTTTTATGCGTTGACATGAATAATAAAATACAGGATGTTCCATTTGAAAAAACCAAGATATGATATTTTTAAAATTACAATATTCAATAATTTTTTCGAGTCTTTCCTGCATAAAATGAGGATAATCTATTTCAATTCATCAATAAAGCTATCCTTGGACAATAATAAAACGAAAGGAAGAAAGTATTCATCCTCTCTGGTCGAAGGAGCATGCGATGATGTGCGAGCCTATGTTCATGAATTTTTACGGAAAAAAAATATTGTGACGAAACTACTCACCAAAAAAATTATTACTCAAAGACATTATAGCAGAGTTTAGGACGCTCTTGAATCTTCAAGAAAAAATTGGTCTTCCAATATGAAAAAAAAAATTCATAGAAACTTGGGACATCCTGTTTACTTCAAAATAAATTGCTGAAGTAGATTTTCACTTTCTAAATACAATACCGTTCGAACAAATATGAAATCTTCAAGAGTGTAAGAGCTACAGAGCACGGCGCCACTAGTGAATCACCCAGTATAATTTCTCTAATTCGTTCTTCTTATTCGTTTGAAGATCTCAAGTGCTAGGAAGTCCAGGACTATGAATACCTTTGTAATGACTTATTGACCTACCCTTTTGCTATTTAAAAACAATTTGATCATGTAGCAAAATAGTTCAAACCCATACTTTCTCATTTCGAGTTTGTAAATACGTTAAAGTTTCTTTCCTTCGTTTCGTTCAACACTATATGTCTCATTTCAGAGATTAGAACGAGCAAACTGAAGCGGAAATAACTAAAGTTCATTCGACACCGTCGGTCTGAAATAAATTTTTAAATACCGAAGCTGAAGTTTATGACCCAGCCTGCAGCGAACGGCTCTACTTTAGAGGAGAAATTAAACGCCCTTCTATGGTAGAAGGTATATTTTTTCGCCTGTCGAAGAATTTTTTAACTAGTCTAGTGGATTTGGAGATAAGATCAAGTGTCAATAAAACTCTTAAGAATATATGCGGATGAAAAATATTTTATATGTTTCTTATCACATGAAAATGTATAACAGTTGCCATTTTAACAAGTTTTGTAGATTTGGATATTAGATTACGTCTTAATCAAACTGTTAACTCACCAGTTTCCGATGTCAGCTGTAGGTGAGAGATATCAATTTTTTTTAACCACATCGCAATTTTATTTTTGGTTGCTTCTATTATTTTTATTCAGCCAATAAGTAACAGAATTCAACAAAAATATCCGGAAATATTTCTAATTTTGTTCCGAGTACACAAGAAAATGAAAATATTGTACTTCTTACTCAATTCTTTAGAAAAGTCCCCTCACATTTTGTTCGAAATGTGCCCCATTTCGTTGAATACATGTGATAGCCTCATAATTGAGAAAGTAGCGTATAGGAGATATTTCATTACAAGCTGCTACGATCCTGTTTCGCAAAGTTGGGAGCTAGTTTGTAGCGTGCTTAGTGGCCGCTACTTCTTTAAACGAATAAACTTTGAAATAACGCTGTGCAAGTTTAACACAGTCACTTTGATTTTAAGACCATTCATTCCGTGAAGAATCCCTCTACCATAGGCGACTATCGAAAAATGACAATTGAGAGAACACCGGAGTTCATTAATTTCCTTTGAAGACTTCGTTGAAACCACTCGAAATTAATTATTCATAATAATTCATGAATTGTTTAATAACCCTTCGAAACGAAATAAAAGGGGTACCAGCTTCTGTTGGAGGGAACAAAATACCAACTATATTCTTTTTGGGGAGGACAAAACACCAGGCATGTTTTTTTGAAAAGGACTGGGAACCGGCGATATTTTTGTTGGAGAGGACAAATTCAACACCTCTATTTTGGGCAGGACAGAGGAGTTCAATCATCTTCTTGGATTGCCACCGACCTCCGTCATTTTTAGAGGAGATCAATGTTTTTCTTGGAAAGCCAACAACCTCCATTATTTTTAGAGGAGATCAATCCTTTCCTTGGGTAGTCACAAACCTATTGAGATACTCTCCATTTTATGTACTAGCACATTACTATAAAGATAAGTCCATTGCTTAAATTTTGTGAAGTCTAGACATTTATTAAATAGATAATTTTAAATAAATTGTGTTTATTTTATTGGGGAGAAACCGTCAACATTGGATGCTTAAAGGGAACTAAAATCCACGACCCATCTAAAACGCCTGAGAAGAGTAAACCACAAAGTGTGAACCTTTTCCAATTAAAGTCATTATTATTAGATTAAATCATATTAGTAATTGTGTAGGATACAAGTTCAGCAAGGCCTCATACAAAAAATCCAGTGGGGTCAAATCTGGCGAACAAGCTGGCTAAAACATCATATTTGTATCAGATGCAGCAGCACGCCCGATCCATCTCCTAGGATAATTGGTATTCAACCACTCTCTAGAAGTCACACAGCAGTGGGCGGAGAAACCATCTAATTGAAAGATCATATTCGTCTGTACTTCCAGAGAAACACTCTAAAATTTCCGGAAAACCTTACTCAAGGAAATGAATGAAATTGTTGGCGTCCAGTCTTTCTGGTAGAGAATGTGAACCTTCGATAGAATTTCCTATGAAATCCAGCGAGACTGTACATTGGAACCCATACTGAAAATTATGTTCTCATGTGCCTAAATGTGCCTATTTCGAGAAACATCGAGGTCTTAAAGCTAAGTCAACCTTACAAAAGTAGCACCCGGTATAATCCTATGAGAAACTTGCCCAATTTCATGATGCAGACTTGAAGAGTACCCAGATTTTGTGCTTGAGTACAATTTCTTGAAAATTATTAGGTATGAAAAAAAAACAATTTCGAATTTAAACACCCTGTATCTCGAAAGAAAAAATTGCTAGAGCATTACTCATACAATGAAACGTTATGAGTTAAATCTTGGCAATCTTCGAGAAGCGTTTCATTTTTCAATCAACTTCTGACTTGTTCAAAGAAGTATGTTTTTCTCCCAAACGAAAGCAGATACGAAAAAAAACAAAATATAGAAAAGCTTTAAAATGAAACGGACTATTTGACTGCATAAAACAAACGACAAAAAAATATTCACAAAAAAGTTATGAAGGACAAAACAGAGCTTCAATCATAAAACACCATTACCCTATAGATTTTTTCAAAATTCTGGTTCATCTGGAGGATATCTAGAATGTCAATTCAATACTTCGAAAATTATAAGAGATATAAAAAAAAACATTTCCAACTTTAAAACCATGTACCTTGGAAACGAAGCAACTCAGGAACCATGTTCATGGAACATACAAGTCTCGTATTGTTTTTAGCTATCAAATTTTTTCATTTTGACGGATTAATTTTGAAACACCCTGTAATTACAAAATACTGTCACAAGTGTGAAATCAATGTTCATCTAATATTTCAGTAAGTTTTAAGTATTCTAGCGTCCCATTCCTTACTGCGTTGGTATTATTACAGTCCTCATGAGAATTCCTGATTCTCTTGCGAAAATCAGAATTCCTAACAATCAAGGGTTCTGTGAAGGGCTCTCAGTCTCTTGTTTGCAACAACTTCGAATGTCTCCAATAGTCTCTTCGATTTATCTCATTCAGCTTGATTACTTTGAATGTTTGGAATGACCTCTTAAACTACACAGATGCTCATTATTACATTGAAATAGGAGAACCCTCTAACCTCTTGAATTCAATTTCTTAGGTGATGTAATCAAGACGTTAGAACTATTGAAAGCATACAGTGTGTTCCAACGAAAATTTGACCCCCCCCTCTAACTCCGAAATGAGTAACATTAGCGAAAAACACCAAGACACGTCGATTTTTGTTTCGAGGGGGAGCATTTTTCGAAATAATTCGAAACTTCTCAGATCAACCCCCTACCCCAGCAACCCTAACTTTGAAATTCATCATAGGGAATAAGGGTCGAGTGGCACCTTACTGAAAAGGTCTGTCAATTCTCCACCTTGATTTGTCATTTTAGAATTTTGAATTAACATACAGGGTGTCCCAACCAAGGGTGAAGTTGAATTCCTGGAAATCCCAAATACTAAATGAAATAGATTTATTTGGGCATAATGCAAGCGCAGGTTTATGCTCGGTCTAGAAAAACGACCTACACTTGTGAATTTGGAGTTGGTGCAATCAACCCCTATTTCCAGCATCCCCAACTCAAAAATCATTCGATCGATAATAGGTCAAGTGGCACCTCGTTGGAAAGGTACTGCAATTTTCTCTTCGAATTTGGTATTTTCGAAATTCAGAATCATCATACAGGGTGTCCCGAAGCAGGAACATTGAAAATCCAAATAACTTTTGAAACTGGTTCATTTCGGTATACGAGAACATGTTTGATCCGAGAATAGGACTTTCTTGTGTGGTTATAGAATTTTTGCAATCAACCCCTTCCATTCAGCATCCCCAACTTGAAAATCATACAAATAATTCAAGTGGCATATCTTCAGAAAGGTTTTTGAATTCCAGAATGATTAAAGCATTTCATTCAGTTCGGCTCTCCATACAGGATGTCGCTTTCGAAAAATTCAATATCGTCATTTGAAATTATCAACTAAAATTTATTCGAAACTGTTAAAAGTATTGGGGTACGATGTGTTGAGCATCAATTACGAAGAAATAAAGCTGATTTCTGCATTGAAAATGTTCACATTTTTTCATTTCCATCTGGCGTGCAGTCATCTGTTATTTCTCATTTTGCAATGAAATATTATTATTATTCAGATCAGTTCCTCATTATTGTTGTTGTTCGTCAGTTGAAATTAATCTGAAAATGGTTTATTCCACTGAGGAAAGGGTCGAAATTGTATCGACGTATTTTCGAAATAACAGTTGTGCCAAAGAAACGGCAAGGATATTCGATAGGAACCATCCTGAAAGAAAAGAGTCAGTCACCAGTACGTTAAATATTTGGTTGACAAATTCCTAGCTACGGGTTCGGTGGCAAACAAAAAACATGAAGTGGCATGTCCTGTCAGAAATGAGGCAACGGAAGTGGCAGTAGTGGGTCATCTACAAATGGAGAATACTACTTCGATCAGAAAACTATCTCGTCTGACTGGTGTATCAGCTACAACTGTCCATAGAATCGTGAAACATCACAAATTTCACCCTACAAGGTAAAATTAGTGCATGAAATAAACGAAGATGATCCAGATCGTCGTTTACAGTTTTGTGAAAATCTAAGTGAAAACCTAAACGCTAATCCAAATTTTCTGAATAACATCTGTTTTTCTGATGAAAGCACCTTTATGCTCAGTGGTGAAGTGAATAGACATAATTGTCGATATTGGGACACACAGAATCCTCATTGGTTTAGAGAGGCCCACACGCAAAGGCCTCAGAAGTTGAACGTTTGGGCAGGAATTTTTGGCAATCATCTAGTTGGGCCTTTCTTCATTGAGGGTAATCTGAATGGAAATGGCTACCTACAGTTGTTAGAGGAACACATACATCCTAGATTGACAGAAATTTTACAGAACGATCCAACTCTTTCTGAGGACGAAATGCGTTTTCAACAAGACGGTGCTCCTCCGCATTATGATGCTCAGGTGCGCCAATATTTAGACGAAAATTTCCCAGGAAGGTGGATTGGTAGAAGAGGACCTGTTGAGTGGCCAGCCAGGTCACCAGATTTAAATCCTAGATTTTTTTTGTGGGGCCATCTAAAATCTAAAGTTTATGCCACAAGACCAGAAAACCTGGAGGAGCTGCGGATGAGGATTATCACAGAATGCCGATTTTTGACTCCTGAAGTTTTCGCTAATGTGAGAAGAGAGTTCGAAAATCATCTGTATAACTGTATGGAGGTGGGCGGAGGTCATTTTGAACAATTGTTGTAATAATCAAGTTAGTTTTTGTTTTCAATTGAATACAAGTTCAATAAATCTCGTTTTCCTGTTTAGATGAGCATCCAATCAGTTTCTCCATCATCCCTCATCCTGATCCTCACGCCAGAAAACCTCGATTGCCAAACTGAAACCAATGCCTCAGTGATTCAGAAAATAGAAAAATCTTTCTGGAACTTTGCCACTCAACCTGTAATCACTTGTATGATTTTTTGAGTTGGGGATGCTGAATGGAAGAGATTGATTGCAAAAATTCCATATTCACGCAAGAGAGTCTTATTCTCGAATCAAACATAAACATGTTTTCGTATTATACCGAAATGAACCAGTTTCAAAAAGTTATTTGGGTTTTCAGTGTTCCTGCTCCAGGACACCCTGTATGCTGATTCTGAATTTCGAAAATACCAAATTCGAAGAAAAATTGAAATACCTTTCCAACGAGGTGCCACTTGACCTATTTTCGATCGAATGATTTTTGAGTTGGGGATGCTGGAAATAGGGGTTGATTGCACCAACTCCAAATTCACAAGTGTAGGTCGTTTTTCTAGACCGAGCATAAACCTGCGCTTGCATTATGCCAAAATAAATCGATTTCATTTAGTATTTGGGATTTGCAGGAATTCAACTTTACCCTCGGTTGGGACACCCTGTATGTTAATTTAAAATTCTAAAATGACAAATCAGAATGGAGAATTGACAGACCTTTACAGTAAGGTGCCACTCGACCCTTATTCCCTATGATGAATTTCGAAATTAGGGTTGCTGGGGGTAGGGGGTTGATCTGACAAATTTCGAATTATTTCGAAAAATGCTCCCCCTCGAAACAAAATCGACGTGTCTTGGTGTTTTTCGCTAATGTTACTCATTTCGGAGTTATAGGGGGGGTCAAATTTTCGTTGGGACACACTGTATAGACTAAAGACGCAATCCACTCAGAGTTATCTGTATTTGAACTAGTGTTTAGGAAACAAGTTCAATAAAGGTGAGTTATTTATGTCTAACTGATCATTAAGAATTTTTGGTGAATACCTAAATCTATTAATCTCAAGTACTTCCAGAAGGTTGAGTTTTATACCTCTATTCTCAGAATGTAGGATTTTAAATTCTGAATTGAAAGAATGACTATTTTCTCTAAGATGATTTGAAAAATTCGAATCGGTTTTCCATTGATGAAACTGCGTTTATGTTCTGAGATTCTAACATTGAAATTTCTTTCTGCTCTACCTTTATGAAAACAATTAAAATCTGCTCATTCCAATCTCTAAACACCTGATTTAGGCTATATTCACATTTGAATTCTTAAGAAGGGATTTCACTCTTTTTTTATGCGCGCTTCCCCGAAATAGGCGACTCTGTTACACACCATGAGTGGGCGCTTGGGAAGAATTGAAGTGTCTATTTACTCTCTTCTTGAAGAGGGCCTAATTTTAGAATGTTGGCAAGATGTTGGACGGAAGGGAGTTCCACAGCTCACCGGCCCTGTAAACGAAGGTATTCTTATAGAGAGAGGTTCGAGGGGTCGGTAAATGTACCGACATATGATGAGGACTCCTTGCCAGCCTAAGGTTGCGACAAAACATGAGTTTTCCTGGAACAAGGTCTTTCAGCTCCTTCTAGCATCTTCTGTGGAAGTATCTATAAAACGGAGGAAGATCAGCAACTTGTCTTCCGAGAGCCAGCGGTTGGAGATCACGGGTGATCTCCGGATGGTCTATGAGGCGCACAGCCCGTTTTTGCACACTATCCAACATCCGCAAAAAGTTTTTGAGCAGATCCCCATACATGGGAACAATTTTCAAAAGTAGGATGAATCTGCGCCTAATATAGAAGCAACAGCTGGGGTACGTGAAGTATCGCTTTGCTCTGAAAAGAAAACTAAGTTTAGCTGTTACTGACTTAGCTATTGCAGATACATGTTCATGCCAGCAAAACGGAGTTGACCGTTATTCCGAGAAGTAGCATCGAATATTGGGATGCGATTTGTTGGCCTTGCATCATTAATGGAGGTTCTCCAGAGGTGACCTGTCTAGAAAACATAGTTGCTATCGTCTTGCGCGTTCAAATCCACCAGGTTCAAATGACCCAGTTCAGATATCCTCTGTAAGTCACAGTTTAAGTTATTAATTTGGTAGCATCTCTGATACTGAGATTCTGCAGCTGTAATCGGCCTCAGACTACTGAAAGTCGAAACCAGTATACAATCGTTTGCAAAACCGAAGATCTTTTTCTCTATAGCTGACAGAAGATCGTTCATCTGCAACAGAAGCAAGTTTGGCAAAAAAATGGATCCTTGACTTATTCCTGCTTACAACTGGAAACAATCAGATGTTATACCGTCGACCACAACTTGTATTGATATATTTGAAAGAAAGCTTATCCAACCCCGCAATTGTTGGAAGCCCATATGCAGCAAGTTCATTCAACAAGGCTGCATGCCAAACACTATCGAAGGCTTTAGAGATATTAAAGTCTATTGGTCTAGATTCCCCATGGTTTTCCATCGTTGATGTACAAACATGAGTGACGTGGGCGAGCAGATCTCCGGTCGATCTTCGGCTGCGAAAACCATACTGCAACTCAAGATTTTTGATGAGTTCATCATTTATGATTCTCTCCATCACTTTGGATATAATAGGAAGAAGTTCAACAGGGTGGTGATGTTTGGGTAAGGACTTCTTTCCAGCTGCTCGTAATAGTCTGGCTTTCATAAGAAATCTGGAACAGACGGTTAAGAATGGGTGCTAGTTCGGGAGCACACTTTCTTAGGACGATTGGCGGTATTTCGTCTAGACCAACTTCCTTCTTGTAGTTCAGCTGCTATCACAGTGCTGACTTTGAAATTGATTTCTGCCATAGAAGAATTTGTAGATGGAATATTCGGTGGTATTGCGTTAAATAAATCTATCACATATTTCTCTGAGAACAAGAGAGCAGAGAAATCGGCTTTCCTCACGAAGATGATGCTATACTTCCGCCTCCTCAAACAAGAGGCGGAAACGCAGATTTGTAGAAATTGGCACTAACATTCTTCGCCATAGGCCTGAATTGTCTTGTCCCGCTTGCCTGTTCAAGGAGTTTATTGGTTACCCCTTCGTTGAAATTGGCATTTGCTCTTGCAGTTGTCAGGTTGCATATGTTCCGTATTCGTACGAAGGTTGTTCTTGTTTACTCTGTTGGATTTATCTTCCATGACTTGTTAGCTCTGATCTTGGCTGCAGAGGCGCTTTCGCAGTCTTTGGTGAATCATGGCTTTTGTGCTGATGTTCTTTTCATGGAATGAGGGATGCAGAGATCCATTACTGCATGCATGATTTCTGTAACAGATTCAGTGTACACATTGATGTCAGGATCTGAAAGGAAACATCACTGAATGGTAAGCACGAAAAGAATTAAGGCAGCTCACCCAAGTTAGCACGGTTATAGTGCCGAATGCGTCTGGGTGGTTTAAGTTAAGCAAAATGGTTCCAGAAGCAGATATAAGATTGTGGTCCGAGTTGCCTAGCGGTGCTGAGACCTTCACTACAAAATTATCTTGATCTGAAATCAAAAAGAGATCCAAGGTGTTCGGAAGTCGGTTGGGTGATCAGGTAATACATTATTGCTAATATTGCCTATATATGTTAAACTATTGAATTTCTGGTCTTGATGTTCACCGGAGATTGGATATATATATATATATATATATATATATATATATATATATATATATATATATATATATATATATATATATATATGGGGTTTTACCCCGACGAGTTGCCTATATATCTGTTCATGCAATCAAACTGATTTCATGAAAAAATATAAATCCACCACCCGGTAATTAATACCATTGCCAGGCAATGATTATAATCGAAACATATCCTGGAATAATTATATATTAGGATAACGTTAAATGTTATGAGAAAATATCAATCTACCAGAATATATACATACTATAGCATCATCAGACAATGATATCAATGTACCAACGAGTAGTGTCAGAGGCTTTCTCCCCGGAAAAATCCAGTGTACGGACCTTAGTCAAGTAACACTGAATGTTACTCATTAATAGTTTCCTTTGTGTGAAGTGGTGAACGATCGAATAGAATACTGCTCTGAATATAAATATGACCAAATTATCAGTTAATTATATTACATTTATATAAACTAATAAATAAAATATGAAATGAGATTCTGAGCAGTATAAACTAAAGAAAACCTATGACTCTACCTCATTATTTTTTCGGAAAGAAACCTACGAAGAATATTACAAGATTTGATGATATATGTTGTAAAGCTAATTTTTAATTTGTTTTATTTGCTTTACAATATATTTATATATATATATATATATATATATATATATATATATATATATAAAAACAAATAAAACAAATTAAAAATTAGCTTTACAACATATATAACCAATATATATGTTGTGGAGCAAATAAAAAACAAAAATTAGCTTTACAACATATATATCAAATCGGTGAACATCAAGACAAGAAATTCAATAGTTTAACATATATAGGCAATATTAGCAATAAAGTGAAATACCTTCTTAAAAATTCAAATTTGAATATAGCGTTCAAAACATCAACAAAATTAGGTTCATTCATCAGAAATTATGAGTCTCCAATTAATAAAGAAAATGAATCAGGTGTTTATAGATTGGAATGTGCAGATTGCAATTGTTTTCATATAGTAGAACAGGAAGGAATAAGTTAAGATCAATAAAGTAAAGGAAATGGCGATTGAAGATCATCACTCAAAATCAAGAGAGATAGGAAATGAACCTTCTGTGTTCCACGTATCAATTTGCACCATTTTGAGATTCTTTGGGCATGAAACACGTTGCTATTCGTCTATTTCCAAGAGACCTCAAGTTTTTTCAAAAATTGGATCGCGTAATGGTCGCAGGAGGCATTCTACAACGAGACAACTGCTACCCTACATTTATGAAACGCATTGTAACTGGTGATGACACGTACGCCTATGAGTATGACATGCAAACCAGTCAGCATTCTTCGAAATGGCGCCTTTCAACTGAACCTGAACCTCCATGTCAACGTCGATCAAAAGTAATAGTAATCTTGACTGTTTTCTTTGATAATCGCGATGTTCTTGCTAGTAGGTCAAATGGTGAATAAAGAATAATAATTGAATGTTATGCGGCGTTTGAGAGAGAATTTCCACCAAAGCTGTACTAATACCATTTTTTCTCAAAACTCGAACTACCACATCGAGGTACCCGTTTTGAATCTATAGAAGACATTAAGAAGCATTTGCAGCGAGAACTGAAATCGATTCCACAAAGAGACTTTGAAAAAGCTTTTGATCATTGGCGTAAATGTATTTAGATAGAATGTAGAGCCTACTTCGAAGGCAATACAATAAATATAGATAAAAATTTACTATTTTCTTTCATTTATCAATTCTCGCTCATTGTTCAGTCGAAATACCAGGGTACCCAATTAGAAATTTATGGAAAATGCGTGGAGATATTCTCCTGAAGGGGTACCCCTCGTTGTGATAGTCGGAATGCCTTTACTTCCTTCTTGTCTACATCATTGGGCTTATCGAAAGATAAGCTTTCATCGTTATTTTAGCTCTCCTCTCCCTTCATCCTTCGCCAATATCAAAAAAAGTGTAATTTTATTCTTCCATTAGATTCCGATTGTTTAACAAATCTGAGATGGTACGCCATCTCCAAAAACGCGAAAAACCGGTTAGTTTGCATTTAGTGTGGAAAAGTTGGCACGTGTTTATGCGCGCAGGAAAAAGTTAAAACATTTTAATTTCCTACCAACAAAATATCCTATTTATGCTATTTACAAAAATTTTCTTTTGATGATTCTCAGATATTTTCGCCATTAAACTCGCGAAAACCCAAGCTGTTTGCTTCTGCGCTTAAGGAACAATGTTAATATTCTAATATTATTGTCCTCTGAACATAAAAACCAACTGTGGATTATTTAACTGAAAAACAGTTTTAAGTGTCGGTTTTAGGTTGTTTTCGTGACTTATCTTCATTTTTTGCCACTTGAAGTTCAGAGTATAATTTTCAACACCTATTTTCATTGAAATTCAAATTTTGAGAGCATAATTATTTCAATCTGAGATCATAGAATAGAACATTTAATTAAGTAAAGTACTAACGGTTTGGGGGAGATAACTAGATTTTATGGAATTTTTTTGGATATGATTTCGAATGACCAATTCAATTTACTGTGAGGTGAAACTTTTTAGTCTTCAGAAGAAGTCGATGCCACGAGAAAACGTAATTTCCAATGAATCATAAAAAGAATAGACAAATACTTTCAGAGTAGATTCGTATATTATGAATATCAGTGGAAATTACCGTGGAAAACATAGTCTTCAAGGAATATCTTCTCTGTTTTATTTCATCTTAATATGCAAAACTAATACAAACTCGTTGCGATGAGTAAAACACTCAGAAATATTCATGATATTACTCTTGTTTTGTTTTTGCCCGACCTCGTATATTTTTTGCAGTTTAACGAGTAAAATAACAAAGAAAGCATAAATAATCATGAATCATACATGCCATGTATGAACTCTATTTTGTTATGCCATCAGGTAATTCCAGATTGATATTGTTTTTTCCGGTTGTTTCATAGTATTTAAGTAAAATTCGGCTTCACATTCCTCGCGGTCACACGTCTATAATTGCTGCCTTCCAATAATAAATCTAACATTTTTCCCACAAGTATGACACAATATGAGGTCACTTCCCAACCAGCAATTTGAGTTGTTACAGTCGTTATCATAACCTTGACCGTCAATAATAAATTTGAGTTTCATAGCTGGCAACAATTGTTTCGTTGGCTTGGACATGCAGAATAAACTTTCAAATAAAATGTTAAACGTTATTCTTAGATTGGTAACAACTTCTCGGATATGATTTCAATCCCAATTCTAATAATGATAATAAGATATTAAACTATGTATTAGACTATCACAAGAGTACATTGAAAATTTCGGTGTCTCGACCTTCTTCAACTCACAACAAGTACTGAACTTAAGTTGAAATATATACACCCGCAAAAATACAGATATAAAATTAATAAGCGTGCAAACAAGAGGTAATGAACTAATTATATTAAAAACCGATATTATTTAAAATTATCAAATATGGACGAATAAGCCGGATCATTCTGGTTGTCAAGAAGTTGTTGAAGTTTGAAAATTCCGATGGATTCTAAGAAATCTACCTTTCGTCCTTCAGATATACTTCGAATAATTAGAAACTGATATATGGGTGGAGAATAAAGTCTATTTTCGATACAATATGAAGCGATAGTAGATTGGTCGCTTCTCTGGTTATTGTAATCTGATTGATGTTCTTTGTATCTAGTTTTGAATGAACGACTATTCTGACCTACACCACTAACCATACAGGCCAACTTGTGTACTTCAGTTGTGTCTAATGTATCAGTTTCATCTTTTTTATTGAGAAATGGAAGAGTTTCATGTTGGTTCTGAAAGTTTTCCGATATAGATCGAAACTAAGTGTTATTTTATGAGTGATTGTCTTGTTCAAAAAGCGAGTCTGATTATCGACTAATCTCTCTATTCTGAATTTAATTTCGGGATGAATTCTATTGATATAACTTAAAATTGATCTAGTTGTCTAGCGGTTCCTATAATTTTACTAGTATATATCAATTATCCACCATTACCGATATTTGCTTCTCTTATAACTTAACACACTCAAAATCTCACTACGCTCTATTCAATAATTCATAAAGCTTTCCTCCAAATATTATAAAAGGAATGATCAGAAAAGAACAAGCACAAATATCATATTTTAATATTTACCCACGTATAAGATCAACAATACAAATAATTATATTTCGTCAACATATTTTTGGCCGATTAGCGAAAAGATTGCGAATGTCATTTCAAATCAGCATAAAAAAGTACCTTTCAATAGTAAAGATAAAACTGATAGATTAGACAATGTCTATTGGAGTTCACAAGTTATCCTGATGGTCCTGGTCGTTCATTCAGAACGGCTATCAAATTTTTTTCGTAAATTTTGCAAGATCCACGAAGAAATAATATATGGGCGATGTGAACCCAAATTATTGGGTCCATAATGATTCTACAACATCTATAGATAATCGGCATTACTTAGTAGACTGAACCTAGCCATCGGGGCTCTCTCGGTCAAACAGAGAGGGAATTGTTTTGTTGAGTTTGAATAAGAGTATGATTGTTGAAATATTTTTCTGCTGGTTTTCTTTTTCCATTGTTACAGATTCCTGTCCCGAACCCCCTTCCTTTCACCCTCTGGAAATCATGGAGTGCAAGAGAGAATAAAGCGGCTAAGCAGAAAAATCTTTGGTACTCTTTATGTACACACGACACTAACATAACATGAACAGACAAGTTATTGCTAGTGCAATAGATACAAGGAAACGAGTTTTTTTACTCAGGTTTTTTAACTCGTTTTTTGAATCATATGCAAGATAATATGGTTCCCCTGTTACATTTCCTGAGCTCACACTTGTGTTTCTTCTGACACACACCAAAATTATAGATATAAGCATTTATTATAAATACAATTATTCGAATTTTCGTAAATCCTCTCTTTTCAAAAGAATATATACATATTTGAAACTAGATACAAAGAGCATCAATCAGTAACAACAAAATATATCGAAAATGGCCACCGTTTTTCACCCATTGATGAACTTCAAATTGTAATCCTGAATTTCAATATTTCAATAGTGAGCTGAATAGAAAATGCTGATAATATTATTCTTAAGGCTGATGTGAGTTACCATTCTTGAACCCTACTTACATGCACTGCATAAGAACCACATGAAAATACAAGTCGTAGGGTTAGATTAGCAATGATTATGTGAAGCTTGAATTAATGTTCCGGGTGGTTTACTGAGGGAATTTTCATCATATTTCAAACCTGAAGAGAGTAACTGAGACACTTGTTGAAATTATTCAGTAACAGATCAGTAGTTGTCAATATACTGAAGTAAATGAAGTCGCGGAAAGAAAATTATGGGTTAAAGCTCTATTGAAGGGGATTGACAATCGAAATAAACTTTATGAACTTTGAGAAAGAGGGAGAAACGCTACCAATTGGAATGCTTTCAAAAATTACCGAAGTAGCCCTAACTTTTCAATTAAATGTTCTGATGTGATTATTATATGAGTAGAGTGCATACAGGAAAAAATTTTGCAGCTCGAATATTATATGTGGTGAAGTAGCTATATCCACCACGTATCGCAGACAAAGAAATGAAACAATTAGAGATTGATGGACAGTTTAATAAAGAACCCCAAAAAATAGCTCAGGCACGCATATTTCAGAACTGTCAGAAAAAAATTTGCGTCAAAAATTAAGGTCGAGAAAATAGGTATTAATTTATATTGGTAGAAATTGCAATATATGTCTCAGACCACAAACGTGGTTTTGATGAACAAAATCAGATTCTCACTAAACAAGTCATCTACTTCAAGTGAGCCTTATTTTAATAATAAGTTTGAAACTAAAAATAAATTGAAATTACACCTATGGGAAGCATTCGAAATCAATAAACTGAAAATGCGTTGAAAAAGCAAGAGGAAAGTGCAAAACGAAAGTGAGGAAGGAAAATCCGAGAAGAGAGCTCCAGAAAAAGACCTAGGGAGTGGAAAGTGCTAGAAGAAAGTTCGGGAGGAAATAGTAGGCTGGAAACGTGGGATAAAAGTGCGGGAGAAGTGCCGATGATGGTGCAAAAGGAGGGTTAGGAATGGGGCGAGGGAGGAATAAGCGGTAATGAAGTACGAGAGGAAAGCACAAGAGAAGTGTGCAAGAGAAAAGTTCAGAGATGAGTGCAGTGAGAAAGTGCGCGAGCAGATATATGGAGAAGAGAGCGGTGAGAAAACGCGGAAAGAAATTTTGATAGGAAGAAGCAGGAGAAGAGCAGGAAGATACGGAAAAGAGTGCACTCTGAAAGAGCAGAGAGAAATTTGGCAGAACGAATAGGAAAAAGAGCGGGAAGGATAGAAAGAAGGCAATGAAGTGAAAAGTACGGGAAGGAAGTATGGCTGAAGAAAAGTGCGGGAGGAAATTTAGAGTCAAATAATTCCCAATATCATTTTGATCATAGATTCGCTACGATACCAATGTCAGAATATGCTTTCCTGAAAGAGCTCAATATTGTAGAACAGATAGTGGTTAATAAGGGTTATATTTCTAGTATGCTTTCATGTGAACAATTTCAATATACAATTCCATTAGGTTTTTCTCTGTGCTCAAAAGATCAAGAATCGAAAATATACTATACTAAGTAATATTGGTGAAGCCAAACCGAATTCAAAGTCATTATTCTCATCTTATAATTTGAATATAGCTTTCAGAGCGGATTACTCTTCAGATGATTTATCAAAAAGTGCTAACCTAAAATTCATGAAGGTATCGAGACATAAACGCTCTTGTAGAAGTTGTGATTAAATTTATATCGGTAGATCTTCTAGGAATTTCAATATATCAGAGCACAAACGCCGTTTTGATAAACAAAAATCAGATTCTTACCAAGCAACTACGTATTCGAAATATTCGAAATCAATAAACAGAAAGTGTGGTGAAAAAGCAAGAGGAAAGTGAAAAAAAAGATGAAGGAAAATTCGAGAAGAGCTCTAGAGAAAGACCTGGATGGGAAGAGTGAGAGGAAAGAGCTAGAAGAAAGTTCGGGAGGAAGTAGCAGGCTGAAAATGCAGGTGAAGTGCGGATGAGAGTGAAGGAGGAAGGTTAGAATGGGAAAAGGAGTAATCTGCGGTGAAGTACGAGAGGAAAGCAAAAGAGTAGTATGAAAGAGAAATTCATGAGTGCGGTGAGGAAGTGTGCGAGAGATGATATGGAGAAGGGAGCAGAGTGAAAACGCGGAAAGAAATGTTGAAAGGAAGAAGCAGGAGAGCGGAAATACATAGAAAAGCGAGCACTCGGAAAAAGCGGAGAGAAATTCGACAGGAAGAATCAGGAGGAGAGCGGGAAGTATAGGAAGAAAGCAATGAAGTGGAATGTACGGAAAAAAGTATTGCTGAAGGAAAGTGTGGTAATAGAAGTTCTCGAGGAAATTGCTGGATGAGAAGGTGGAAGAATATGTCAAATATTCCCAATATTATTTTTTCCATACACTCGCCACGATACTAATGTGAAAATAATTTCTTGAAGGATCTCAGTATTATAAAATAAAAAGTGGTCAATAATGGTTATAATTCTAGTGTGATTGACAATATGTTTTTCGTGAGCAATTTCAACGTACAGTCCATGAGGTTCTTCCTAGTGGTTAAAAGATAGGAAAGAAAATATAATTTGCTATGAACAGAGAATTCAAAGTCATTTTTCTTATCATAAAATTCGAATATAGCATTCAGAACGGATTACTTTTTGGGCAGATATATCAAAAAATGCAAACCTAAGATTCATGAAGGTAACCAATCACAAACATCCTTTGATTCATATCGGTAGAATTTAAGAAATTTCAATATAAGTATGTCGGAGAACAAAAGGTAGTTTTGACAAACAAAATTCAGATTCATTTTATGCAAATCGTCTACTAGAAATAAACTATACTTTTAATGACAACTATGATATTTTACATGATAAAAATATTAGTTTGAAATTGAATATCTGGGAAGCATTAGAGATCAATAAACACAGAAATTCTGGAAGTTTACCTAATAATCAATTAGACATAAATTAGTCACCATTACTTAATTTTTCAGATCTCAAAACAAGCAACCCTGTTTGGATTTTCCTCTAATTTTGTAATACAGTCTAGGCCATCTTGACGCGAGTTATCGCAAAATGTACGTAGAATTATCGCCTTCTTGCATTATCTATGCATTTTCATGGAATTGGTTGAACGGTTTGGAAGTTGAAATCATGCAGTAGGATCCGGGGCCAATATGAATAAAATTTATTGAAGCATAACAGTGTCAACTGATATACAATTGTTTTCATATATAAATAATTTACTTCCTTTTTACTTATCAATTAATCCAATGAGAAAATCAATCCACGACATTTCCTGATTCGTTATTCTCCCCAATTGGATATGCCATCAATATTAAGTTCTCCACTATAAATTTCGAAACGTGACGTGTTTCCATAAAATAAAATTGCGAGTCTCAAGTTCTTTTCTGTCAGAAGACTAGCTGATAAGGCCAATACAAGAGCCATCGCGAAAAATGAAAAACGTGTTTCCGGAGGTTTCAAATGAATATTTACGATCGGGTCTGGTGAAGAGTTATCGTGGAAAAAATGAGATATAGGGTCTGATGTCTACAGATACGCAGTAGCGGAAATAAATCAAGTTATTTTCACGTATCCAATTCAGTCGGTTCTAACCAATTGTCGACACAAGCGGAAAATATTGAAAACTCGAATGATAAATTGCTTCGTTGTCCAATGATAGCACGGCTTCTGCTGGAACTGTTCGTGATTACTGATAATAAGTTAACCTCAGTATTGATTATACGAACGTCTACTCTTCTTTATGTTAGATACGAGCATTTTGTTAGGATATTAACGTGTAAATAGAAATATTGAGAGACTCTGGCTACGCTAAATTCTGAAACAAGAATATTTTGAAAGGGATTTAGAAAATTAAAACACAAATGAGAACTTTTTTACTGTTTTCAATACCAATAAATAAATTAAATTCATAGATCACTGTTACTTACTCTCTTTCGCTGTCGGACGGTATGAAAAGCAAGTTCAAAATTAAATGAAATGTATTTTTTTATTTATATATTCATTCTAAAAGTGGGAATACAAATAGGCCATACAGGGTATCCCAAGTTGAGTGGCCTATTAGTCGTTTATGGAGAATTAATAACGATATCATTCTGAAATTTTAGTAGTTGATTCAGCTGGTCCGAAACTCTATTTCTGAAATATTTTCAACTCAATGACACTTCCGGTTATACCGCAAATGCATGCCAACTTTGTTATTTAATGTGAAATATCCTGTATTGGCAGGGAGCGGAGTATATAGCGGGGACAGCTGAATCGATCACAGCGCTCGATGTGGTCAAATTATCGTTAAATCATGCTTTTATCATAAATAAACACGTTAACATTAAATAAAAAATGATCCATAATAGTTGTTGTGTTGTTGATTGCAAAAATACAGCTAGAAACAGTAAATGTAAATTTTACACATTTCCAGTGGTCAAGTGGAAATAAATGGATGGAAGAAATAAATGGATAAATGATGTTAAAAGAAAAAACAAAGTAGTGTGTAACATTATTCAGTAACAATGCAACTAGTGTAATGTATGTTCAAATTACGATTCGCAATTACATTGCCATTAATTTTTCATTTTATTTCTGAAAATCATATTAACAATCAACACTTTTGTAATTTTCATTATTGCAGTTGTCATGTATTAAATTTGTTTACATTTCACAGGTTAACCCATGGGATTCTAAAAACTCCTTTTAGTTATTTATAAACATATTTAAAAGCTTTTATTTAACTTGCAATGTATGTATGTTTGTATGTTCGGGTGAAATCTTTCAACTCAATTTTAAGGCACTTGATCTCAACCAACTGAGCTGAAATTTTGTATACACGTTGAGTTTGGATGACAATGCATGATTAACTATGTGACGTCATTCTAAATCCAACAAGGCGGTGGACCAATTATTCTTAATGCAAAACGAAATGGCGGATAATTTTCTTTTATTCGTTCCTACAATATGGCTACCAAATGAAAGATTGCCAAGAATAACTAAAAATGAAATTAAGTTTAAAAAATTCTTTAAAACAACCTTTTATTTAAATGCGCTAAATAGAAAAAAATTAACTTTCACACTAAATCTTTTACTGTTAACTTATAACGTCATTTCAAATTTAACACATTTGACATAATTTATATGTTATGCCTACCTGTTAATATTTCAAACTGATAAAGTAAATACGAGTACTTATATCTCGCGACAAGATTTTATTATAATATATATATTGTGTCAAATGTGTTAAATTTGAAATGACGTTATGAATTAACGGTAAAAGTTTTAGTGCAAAAGTTCACACATATTTATTTTTAAATTCATTATTTGAAACAATTCACTGTTATTTATACGGATCTTTCACATGTCATACCATTGCCGAGCATGATTTTACGCTACCATCAGATGTCGCTTTCGTCGTGCTCCCTGCGAAAAGTGATGATTGGTTCGATGACACCTGTTATTCCAATTACAAAAACACCTTACACATAAGTCTAGCTTGTTTCGTTCATGAATTATCTCAGTTTTACTTGAGAATTATCGTTTTTTCGTTTCTTGAAACAATTTATTTCGAGAACGCCGAGAAATACCAAAATATTGAAAAGTGTTTTGCAAACAAGAAATCATGCGGGACATAACTCATATCCAACTGATTCTCAGTCAGTATACAGAGTACTCTTTTTGCCGCTTCACATTTCGAGACGAAAACTACGTTTTTTCAAATTTTTACCCAATTCATTTGATTAGCCGCAAAAAATTAAATGAAGTTCCCCATAGAAGCCCTGTTCATGAGATTTTAAGTTTTCAAGTTATGGTGAAAAAACGAATTTTACGTACCTACCAGAAGTTGGCTAAGAAGGCTGCACTTGCATAGACATATCCCAGAGCATAGACAGACTCCTAAGCATAGATAACAAACTATTATTGTTTTAACTGTCGGTCGAATTAATTAGAACAGACTGGCAAGCTACACAAATGAGCGAATACGTAATTTATTTTTCGTTTATGGAGATGAGAGACGGAATGTGACGAGATTTAACGTATTATATCCAAATATGCCGTCTGTGACAGCAAAAAAATCAGGATATACGTTACAAATATTCTTTCGACTGAAACGGTCCAGAACATCGTTTTCATTGCCTGTAGGTAACAAGGAAGATTATGAAACTGCCGATCTAGCTTATTTTGATGTTTATCCACGTACATCATTGGCAATAGCAGAGCATGATCTGAATTTACATCATAGTTGTATTCACAGAATTTTTTCAAAAGGATTATCTGGACGGATAAGGTAAAATTTTCTAATGAGGGTATTTTTAACCGGAATAACTCCCAGTTTTGGGCCAACCAAAATCCTCATATTTCGAAGGAAAGAAATCCTCAACATAAATTCAGTTTTAAAATGTTTTCACTTTTGATTTTGAGGACGGTAGTTAGTAATTTCGTTGACCTTTTATCAGTAGCTGAATGAAGGCGTTGTTGGTACTAACTCGATGGAGCGTTAGCTCATCACACGAATGAAAATTACCGACTTTTAACTGATATGTTTGAAGATAGATGGATTGGCCTCCAAGATCACCTGATCTAACGCCTATGTATTTTTATCTTTGGGAAACGCTGCAAGATGAAATTTATTCTGAACCGGTGACATCAAGATATAATTTGCATAATAGACTGCAAAATGCTTTTGTAATTGGAATAACGAGTGTTATCATCAATATACAGGGTATTCTATTTTGAATAACGAAGTTGGTATGCACTTCCGGGGTAACCGAACCGGTAAAACCGACTGCGACTGTATGGATGTCGTTCTCCAAACTTTTCAATCTATCGGACAAGCTTCACCGAATGCACAAGCCCCATCATACTCATCTTCAAAAGATTCTCACCGTTGATATAAAATAATTTTCATCAATTTAGAAACAGAAATGAGGCGGATGTCTGAATGAATTCTATTCAATTCCATTCAAAAGTAAGGACAAAGCTGTTTTATCTACGATAAAAATATACGATTCAATTTGATGCCTTAATTCAGTATGTCATTATTATCCAATTGAATTAACGAATTCAAGAGCACTCGTACCAACCGAGTAAAATTTTCTAGGAAGCCATATCAAACTTCGAGTGTCTGGTGACACAAATACAATCCAATTACGTATTACCTTCATAACGCTCGGTTTATTAATAATTAAACCTCCCATTCGAATCGGGGAGAAGGAACGAAGTGTATTTGATACTTCAAATATTTTGATGTGGGTACCAAGCTATTTCAAACTGCTAAGTTCAAGAGGCTCTTGTACAAAAACACGATGTTATGAGTTTATTTATGTCATCATGCACTGAAATAATTTTATCAGTAGGAATATAACTGATAGTTATGTCAACATTTCCATTCGCTCTAGGTTAGTATCTTCACACTAATGTATAACGAAGTTGTCAAAATATTCTAAAATTTCCAGAAAGAAAATTGTCAACACAATAAAATTCCTGATCAACTAAAAACTTTTTGATCAATCTCCCAAAACAATTCAATGGCATGTTTCTGACATTCTGCGAAAGCATGTTGAAGAGCTTATAACATAGCTATTTCAAGCTGCTATGTTCAAGAGGCTTTTGTACAAAAACACGATGTTATGAGTTTATTTATGTCATCATTCACTAAAATAGTTTTATCAGTAGGAATATCACTGAAAGTTATGCCAACATTTCCATTCGATCTAGGTTAGTATATTTCTTTATTATCAATTCTTGTGAAGGGGTGATTCCTGTCCCAACTGTGGCCGCCCAAGATGATTTAATGAGCGTATTCATTCGCCTCTTGAAGATGGCCAAATTGTAAGTTATCGAAAAGATGCCAGATACAACCGAGGTACCCAGCACACTTTGTAACAAAATTAACTTTACGTGAAACAATGAAAACTTTACTACTTAATCCAAAGGAAATATGAGCAATGAGACTTTAATTCAATGATTGTCCTTGAAATCTTGGAAGAAATGTCAAGGTAGTTCTTCTTAGATATTTAATAAAACATTAGAATTTTGGTGAACAATGTCTCAACAATTGCTTCTTTCTATATATATATATATATATATATATATATATATATATATATATATATATATATATATATATATATATATAGCCTCTGACACTACTCGTTGGTACATTGATATCATTGTCTGATGATGCTATAGTATGTATATATTCTGGTAGATTGATAACACCCTATATATATATATATATATATATATATATATATATATATATATATATATATATATATATATATAGGGGTTTTACACCGACGAGTTGTACTTATATCTGTTCATGCAATCAAACTGATTTCATGAAAAAATATAAATCCACCACCCGGTAATTAATACCATTGCCAGGCAATGATTATAATCAAAACATATCCTGGAGTAATTATATATTAGGATAACGTTAAATGTTATGAGAATATATCAATCTACCAGAATATATACATATTATAGCATCATCAGACAATGATATCAATGTACCAACGAGTAGTTTCAGAGGCTTTCTCCCGGAAAAATCCAGTGTACGGACCTTAGTCAAGTAACACTGAATGTTACTCATTAAAAGTTTCCTTTGTGTGAAGTGGTGAACGATCGAATAGAATACTGCTCTGAATATAAATATGACAAAATTGTCAGTTAATTATATTACATTTATATAAACAAATGAATAAATATGAAATGAGATTCTGAGCAGTATAATATATATATATGTATATATATATATATATATATATATATATATATATATATATATATATATATATATATATATATATATATATATATATATATATATATATATATCATAATAAGTCAATAAGACTTATCTTGGTGAAGAAAAGAAGATGAGGTTAAGGTCGTCTATGTTATAGTCCCCAATCACTTCAAATTCCAAAAATTCTTGTAATTTACTGCTGCATATGGAGGAAAACGTCTATTTCACCTTCGGATTCATCTGGATTTCTGGTCTACAGATAGAAGTTATATATCAACAGCCGAGCTCCACCTACGACTTTCCATGTACGACTTTCCCCCTAGGAATCTCTATCTACAACTCTCCACTTAGAACTGAATTCCACAAGTTAGACATATATCACCAAGATATTCTATACCAGCTCGGTGGCGTAGTGATGCTCGTTTCCTGAGCAGAGTTACCTGGGTTCAATCCCCACAAAGTCGGTGCGATTTTTCAGATTCTAGGAATCGTTTGAGTATCCGTCTTTCGGAGGAGATGTAAAGGCGTCGGTCCTGTCTAACAGAGATGAGTTGGACATTAAATATCCCTTCTCTCGACACAATAGGGGTTCGACAAAATTCCCAGGTTAGTGAGGTGACAGAATTCCCCGTAAGGCGGAAATAGAACAGGTTGAAGGAATAACCAACAAACATCCAACAAGATAATCTATGCTCTATCGTAACAGCCAGCTTCACCCGGGAATTTAAAGTAACAAAAGAACGTGGGTCGAAGATTATTTAAAGACAAGAATTAATAGGAAAAGTTACAGTGATTCTTAAAAAGTAAACTCGTGTTGAATGCTCAGGTAGGTCATAGAATTAAAAGTTAAGTTACATAAAAATCATGAAAGCATCTTCAAAAATTATTTACAGTTAAAGAGAATCTAATTAAAAAGCAGGGAAGCATGAACAAAAAATTATTCACAAAAAATTAAAGATATTTGGCAACCAGTTTCAAATTTTGAAAGAATTTCATGATTTACATGATAATTTCACGAAAATTACTTGAAAATGAAGGAAATAATGATTGAATATTGGAGTTTGATTTACTTTTCTCGTTTTCTAATCAGGAATATTATTTTGATCGAGTTTATTAATGAGAAATCTATCAAGGTCATAATAAAAAAATTGTAGGAACTGAAGAAATACGATTATGAAATCCATCCTGAGAAAAGACAAATTCTCAGAATTATGAAATCCATCTTGAAAAACAAATTCTGTAGAGCAAAATCTGAATTTCTAAAAGCAACTATGAGGCATTCAAGCAGTTAATAGAAAAATGCTGAAAACTTTCAACTTACCCTATATTTTTAATATAGGTCACTACACAATATTTAAGATAACGATATACCTCTAACTTTCACTACAGAATTTTGATATAATTTAATTATTTCAAATACAATCAAAACGGATTTTCAAGAACTAATTAGCTTGAAGGTCTGTGGCAGAAAGAAAATCCTAGGGAAGGTTCGGAAGCCGGTAAGACATATCATCTGATAGCCGGATTATGCGCATCAGACTGTTAATCAGTAGCGTGACACAGATGGAGGGTTGACTGTCATCAGGTGTTTTAATTCAAATTGTTGTGACGTGATTTTAGCATGTTACAACTTGCCCTGTAAACAAAAGAATTTAATACTAATGGCTCAGTTCGTTCAAGGGAACAGAGTGCCCGGATACTCAATTGTAGATAATTCTAGAAACTTTGCTCCAAATAACTTCAAATTTTCCGAGATTATTGATTTTTTATTTTAGATTCAAAAATTGAACAAACAGAATTTATCGACCCTTTGCCTACGTCATAAACAGGTGGTGTAGTAAAACTCATGACTTGTTTCATTTTGGCAAATCTTTGTTACCAACAATTTGAGTATCGGATAATATTGTGAGATATTTACGGCATTCCCCTCTGTGTAGCTTATTTTGAGATTAAATCTGTGTATTATATATATTTTTACTATAGGTCATTACACAATATTTAAGATAACGATATATCTCTTACTTCCACTACAGAATTTTGATATAATTTAATTATTTCAAATACAATTAAAACGGATTTTCAAGAACTAATTAGCTTGAAGGTCTGTGACAGAAAGAAAATCCTGGGGAAGGTTCGGAAGCCGGTAAGACATATCATCTGATTATGCGCATCAGACTGTTAGGCAGTGGCGTGACATAGATGGAGGGTTGACTCGAATAAGTTGTTTTAATTCAAACAGTTGTGACGTGTTTTCAGCACGTTACAACTTGCTTGTAAACAAAAGAAATTAATCCTAATGGCTCAGTACCGTTCAAGGTAACAGAGTGACCGGAGACTCAATTGTAGATAATTCTAGAAACTTTGCTCCAAATAATTTCGAATTTTCCGAGATTATTTCTTTTCAATTTTAGCTTCGAGAATTGAACAAACAGAAATCTATCAAGGTCATAATAAAGAAAATTGTAGGAACTGAAGAAATACGATTATGAAATCCATCTTGACATACAAATTCTGTAGAACAGAATTTGAATTTCTAAAAGCAACTATAAGGCATTCAAGCAGTTAATAGAAAGAATGCTGAAAGGAAAAATTAAAATTAGATTTTCGAGGTTAAGTGCGGCATTTTGCTAAATGAACTTTCAACTTACCCTATATTTTTAATATAGGTCACTACACAATATCTAAGATAACGATATATCTCTAACTTTCACTACAGAAATGGATATAATTTAATTATTTCAAATACAATTAAAACGGATTTTCGAGAACTGATTAGCTTGAAGGTCTGTGGCAGAAAGAAAATCCTGGGGAGGGTTTGGAAAGCGGTAAGACATATCATCTGATTATGCGCATCTGACTGTTAGCCAGTGGCGTGACATAGATGGAGGGTTGACTGGAATAAGTTGTTTTAATTCAAACAGTTGTGACGTGTTTTCAGCCCGTTACAACTTGCCCTGTAAACAAAAGAATTTAATCCTAATGGCTTAGTATCGTTCACAGGAATTGACTGACCGGAGACACAATTGTAGATAACTCTAGAAACTTTGCCCCAAACAACTTCAAATTTTTCGAGATTATTTCTTTTCAATTTTAGATTCAAAAATTGAACAAACAGAATTTTTGACCCTTTGCCTACGTCATAAACAGGTGGTGTAGTAAAATGAATTGTTTCATTTTAGCATTTTGTTACCAACAATTTGAGTGTCGGATAATATTGTCGTATTATACGACATTCCCTCTGTGTATCTTATTTTGAGATTAAATCTGTGAAAAAACCATCCTCAGAAATCAATTAATAACGCATTTTCAAGTCTCCATTTTGTGTTATAGCTGAAATACAATACAGTTTCAGGAGAAGATACTAACGGTTATCTTTATACACTGCACGAACAAGTTTTTCCAAAAATCATTCCTACACCCATATTTCCAGATAGACAATACGATCAGCTTTGCACTTTCGATATACCAATCTTGAGGCACTGTCCGGTCGAAACGACAGAGTTTATTAATGAGAAATCTATCAAGGTCATAGTAAAAAAATTGTGGGAACTGAAGAAATACGATTATGAAATCCATCTTGAAATACAAATTCTGTAGAACAGAATTTGAATTTCTAAAAGCAACTATAAGGTATTCAACCAGTTTATAGAAAAATGCTGTAAGGAACAATTAAAAATTAGATTTTCAAGGTTAAGTGCGGCATTTTGCTAGATGAATTTTCAACTTACCCTATATTTTTAATATAGGTCACTACACAATATCTAAGATAACGATATATCTCTAACTTTCACTACAGAATTTTGATATAATTCAATTATTTCAAATACAATTGAAACGGATTTTCAAGAACTAATTAGCTTGAAGGTCTGTGACAGAAAGAAAATCCTGGGGAAGGTTCGGAAGCCGGTAAGACATATCATCTGATTATGCGCATCAGACTGTTAGGCAGTGGCGTGACATAGATGGAGGGTTGACTGGAATAAGTTGTTTTAAATTCAAACAGTTGTGACGTGTTTTCAGCACGTTACAACTTGGCTGTAAATAAAAGAAGTTAATCCTAATGACTTAGTACTGTTCAAAGGAATAGAGTGACCGGAGACTCAATTGTAGATAATTCTAGAAACTTTGCTCCAAATAACTTCAAATTTTCCGAGATTATTTCTTTTCAATTTTAGATTCAAAAATTGAACAAACAGAATTTTTTGACCCTTTGCCTACGTCATAAACAGGTGGTGTAGTAAAATGAATTGTTTCATTTTAGCATTTTGTTACCAACAATTTGAGTGTCGAATAATATTGTCGGATTATACGACATTCCCCTCTGTGTAGCTTATTTTGAGATTAAATCTGTGAAAGAAACCATCCTCAGAAATCAATTAATAACGCATTTTCAAGTCTCCATGTTGTGGTATAGATGTTATGCTGAAATACAATACAGTTTCAGGAGAAGATACTAACGGTTATCTTAATACACTGCACGAACAAATTTTTCCAATGTTCATTCCTACAGCCATATTTCCAGATAGACAATACGATCAGCTTTGCACTTTCGATATACCGACCTTGAAGCACTGTCCGGTCGAAACGACAGAGTTTATTAATGAGAAATCTATCAAGGTCATAGTAAAAAAAATTGTGGGAACTGAAGAAATACGATTATGAAATCCATCTTGAAATACAAATTCTGTAGAACAGAATTTGAATTTCTAGAAGCAACTATAAGGCATTCAAGCAGTTAATAGAAAAAATGCTGAAAGGAAAAATTAAAAATTAGATTTTCAAGGTTAAATGCGGCATTTCGCTAGATGAACTTCCAACTTACCCTATATTTTTAATAAAGGTCACTACACAATATTTAAGATAACGATATCTCTCTAACTTT
This sequence comes from Cryptolaemus montrouzieri, assembly GCA_013387265.2. Taxonomy (NCBI): domain Eukaryota; kingdom Metazoa; phylum Arthropoda; class Insecta; order Coleoptera; family Coccinellidae; genus Cryptolaemus; species Cryptolaemus montrouzieri. Next base: position 10,202,406 of record JABFTP020000021.1, read on the forward strand.
CACTACAGAAATGGATATAATTCAATTATTTCAAATACAGTTAAAACGGATTTTCAAGAACTAATTAGCTCGAAGGTTTGTGACACAAAGAAAATCCTAGGGAAGGTTCGAAAGCCGGTAAGACATATCATCTGATTATGGGCATCAGAGTGTTAGCCAGTGGCGTGACATAGATGGAGGGTTGACTAGAATAAATTGTTTTAATTCAAATAGTTGTGACGTGTTTTCAGCACATTACAACTTCCCTGTAAACAAAAGAATTTAATCCTAATGGTTTAGTATCGTTCAAAGGAATTGAGTGACCGGAGACTCAATTGTAGATAATTCTAGAAACTTTGCTCCAAATAACTTCGAATTTTCCGAGATTATTTCTTTTCAATTTTAGCTTCGAAAATTGAACAAGCAGAAATCTATCAAGGTCATAATAGAGAAAATTGTAGGAACTGAAGAAATACGATTATGAAATCCATCTTGAAATACAAATTCTGTAGAACAGAATTTGAATTTCTAAAAGCAACTTTGAGGTATTCAAGCAGTCAATAGAAAATGCTGAAAGGAAAAATTAAAAATTAGATTTCCAAGGTTAAGTGCGGCATTTTGCTAGATGAACTTTCAACTTACCCTATATTTTTAATGTAGGTCACTACACAATATCTAAGATAACGATATATCTCTAACTTTCACTACAGAATTATGATATATTTCAATTATTTCAAATACAATTAAAACGGATTTTCAAGAACTAATAAGCTTGATGGTCTGTGACAGAAAGAAAATCCTGGGAAGGTTCGGAAGCCGGTAAGACATATCATCTGATTATGCGCATCAGACTGTTAGCCAGTGGCGTGACATAGATGGAGGGTTGACTGGAATAAGTTGTTTTAATTCAAACAGTTGTGACGTGTTTTCAGCACGTTACAACTTGCTCTGTAAACAAAAGAATTTAATCCTAATGGCTCAGTACCGTTCAAGGTAACAGAGTGACCGGAGACTCAATTGTAGATAATTCTAGAAACTTTGCTCCAAATAATTTCGAATTTTCCGAGATTATTTCTTTTCAATTTTAGATTCAAAAATTGAACAAACAGAATTTTTTGACCCTTTGCCTACGTCATAAACAGGTGGTGTAGTAAAATGAATTGTTTCATTTTAGCATTTTGTTACCAACAATTTGAGTGTCGAATAATATTGTCGGATTATACGACATTCCCCTCTGTGTATCTTATTTTGAGATTAAATCTGTGAAAGAAACCATCCTCAGAAATCAATTTATAATGCATTTTCAAGTCTCCATGTTGTGGTATAGATGTTACGCTGAAATACAATACAGTTTCCAGGAGAAGATACTAACGGTTATCTTTATACACTGCACGAACAAATTTAATCTCTAAATAAGCTACACACAGGGGAATGTCGTATAGTCCGACAATATTATCCGACACTCAAATTGTTGGTAACAAAATGCTAAAATGAAACAATTCAATATACTACACCACCAGCTTATAACGGAGGCAAAGGGTCAAAAAATTCTCTTTGTTCAATTTTTGAATCTAAAATTGAAAAGAAATAAACTCGGAAATTTTGAAGTTATTTGGAGCAAAGTTTCTAGAATTATCTACAATTGAGTCTCCGGTCATTCTGTTACCTTGAACGGTACTGAGCCATTAGGATTAAATTCTTTAGTTTACACTGCAAGTTGTAATGTGCTGAAAACACGTCACAACTATTTGAATTAAAACAATTTATTCCAGTCAACCCTCCATCTATGTCACGCCACTGGCTAACACTCTGATGCACATAATCAGATGATATGTCTTACCGGCTTTCGAACCTTCCCCAGGATTTTATTTGTGTCACAGACCTTCGAGCTAATTAGTTCTTGAAAATCCGTTTTAATTGTATTTGAAATAATTAAATTATATCAAAATTCTGTAGTAAAAATGTAGTAATTAGCTTGAAGGTCTGCAGCAGAAAGAAAATGCTGGGGAAGGTTCGGTAGGTTCGGTGGTAAGACATATCATCGGATAGCCGGATTATGCGCATCAGACTGTTAACCAGTAGCGTGACACAGATGGAGGGTTGACTGGAATCAGATGTTTTAATTCAAATAATTTCGAATTTTCCGAGATTATTTCTTTTCAATTTTAGCTTCGAGAATTGAACAAACAGAAATCCATCAAGGTCATATTAAAAAAATTGTAGGAACAGAAGAAATACGATTATGAAATCCATCTTGAAATACCAATTCTGTAGAACAGAATTTGAATTTCTAAAAGCAACTATAAGGCATTCAAGCAGTTAATAGAAAAAATGCTGAAAGGAACAATTAAAAATTAGATTTTCAAAATTAAGTGCGGCATTTTGCTAGATGAATTTTCAACTTACCCTATATTTTTAATATAGGTTACTACACAATATTTAAGATGAAGATAAATCTCTAATTTTCACTACAGAATTTTGATATAATTCAATTATTTCAAATACAATTGAAACGGATTTTCAAGAACTAATTAGCTTGAAGGTCTGTGGCAGAAAGAAAATCCTGGGGAAGGTTCGGAAACCGGTAAGACATATCATCTGATTATGCGCATCAGACTGTTAGCCAGTGGCGTGACATAGATGGAGGGTTGACTGGAATAAGTTGTTTTAATTCAAACAGTTGTGACGTGTTTTCAGCCCGTTACAACTTGTCCTGTAAACAAAAGAATTTAATCCTAATGGCTTAGTATCGTTCAAAGGAATTGAGTGACCGGAGACACAATTGTAGATAACTCTAGAAACTTTGCCCCAAATAACTTCAAATTTTCCGAGCTTATTTCTTTTCAATTTTAGATTCAAAAATTGAACAAATAGAATTTTTTGACCCTTTGCCTACGTCATAAACAGGTGGTGTAGTAAAATGAATTGTTTCATTTTAGCATTTTGTTACCAACAATTTGAGTGTCGGATAATATTGTCGGATTATACGACATTCCCCTCTGTGTATCTTATTTTGAGATTAAATCTGTGAAAGTAACCATTCTCAGAAATCAAGTAATAACGCATTTTCAAGTCTCCATGTTGTGGTATAGATGTTACGCTGAAATACAATACAGTTTCCAGGAGAAGATACTAACGGTTATCTTTATACACTGCACGAACAAATTTTTCCAAAAATCATTCCTACACCCATATTTCCAGATAGACAATACGATCAGCTTTGCACTTTCGATATACCGACCTTGAGGCACTGTCCGGTCGAAACGACAGAGTTTATTAATGAGAAATCTATCAAGGTCATAGTAAAAAAAATTGTGGGAACTGAAGAAATACGATTATGAAATCCATCTTGAAATACAAATTCTGTAGAACAGAATTTGAATTTCTAAAAGCAACTATAAGGTATTCAACCAGTTAATAGAAAAATGCTGTAAGGAACAATTAAAAATTAGATTTTCAAGGTTAAGTGCGGCATTTTGCTAGATGAATTTTCAACTCACCCTATATTTTTAATATAGGTCACTACACAATATCTAAGATAACGATATATCTCTAACTTTCACTACAGAATTTTGATATAATTCAATTATTTCAAATGCAATTAAAACGGATTTTCAAGAACTAATTAGCTTGAAGGTCTGTGGCAGAAAGAAAATCCTGGGGAAGGTTCGGAAGCCGGTAAGACATATCATCTGATTATGCGCATCAGACTGTTAGCCAGTGGCGTGATATAGATGGAGGGTTGACTGGAATAAATTGTTTTAATTCAAATAGTTGTGACGTGTTTTCAGCACATTACAACTTGCACTGTAAACAAAAGAATTTAATCCTAATGGCTCAGTACCGTTCAAGGTAACAGAGTGACCAGAGACTCAATTGTAGATAATTCTAGAAACTTTGCTCCAAATAACTTCAAATTTTCCGAGATTATTTCTTTTCAATTTTAGATTCAAAAATTGAACAAACAGAATTTTTGACCCTTTGCCTACGTCATAAACAGGTGGTGTAGTAAAATGAATTGTTTCATTTTAGCATTATGTTACCAACAATTTAAGTGTCGAATAATATGGTCGGATTATACGACATTCCCCTCTGTGTATCTTATTTTGAGATTAAATCTGTGAAAGAAACCATCCTCAGAAATCAATTAATAACGCATTTTCAAGTCTCCATGTTGTGGTATAGATGTTACGCTGAAATACAATACAGTTTCCAGGAGAAGATACTAACGGTTATCTTTATACACTGCACGAACAAGTTTTTCCAAAAATCATTCCTACACCCATATTTCCAGATAGACAATACGATCAGCTTTGCACTTTCGATATACCGACCTTGAGGCACTGTCCGGTCGAAACGACAGAGTTTATTAATGAGAAATCTATCAAGGTCATAGTAAAAAAAATTGTGGGAACTGAAGAAATACGATTATGAAATCCATCTTGAAATACAAATTCTGTAGAACAGAATTTGAATTTCTAAAAGCAACTATAAGGTATTCAACCAGTTAATAGAAAAATGCTGTAAGGAACAATTAAAAATTAGATTTTCAAGGTTAAGTGCGGCATTTTGCTAGATGAATTTTCAACTTTCCTATATTTTTAATATAGGTCACTACACAATATCTAAGATAACGATATATCTCTAACTTTCACTACAGAATTTTGATATAATTCAATTATTTCAAATACAATTAAAACGGATTTTCAAGAACTTATTAGCTTGAAGGTCTATGACAGAAAGAAAATCCTGGGGAAGGTTCGGAAGCCGGTAAGACATATCATCTGATTATGCGCATCAGACTGTTAGGCAGTGGCGTGACATAGATGGAGGGTTGACTGGAATAAGTTGTTTTAATTCAAACAGTTGTGACGTGTTTTCAGCACGTTACAACTTGCTCTGTAAACAAAAGAATTTAATCCTAATGGCTTAGTATCGTTCAAAGGAATTGAGTGACCGGAGACTCAATTGTAGATAATTCTAAAAACTTTGCCCCAAATAACTTCAAATTTTCCGAGATTATTTCTTTTCAATTTTAGATTCAAAATTGAACAAACAGAATTTTTGACCCTCTGCCTACGTCATAAACAGGTGGTGTAGTAAAATGAATTGTTTCATTTTAGCATTTTGTTACCAACAATTTGAGTGTCGGATAATATTGTCGAATTATACATTTCCTCTGTGTAGCTTATTTTGAGATTAAATCTGTGAAAGAAACCATCCTCTGAAATCAAATAATAGTGCATTTTCAAGTCTCCATGTTGTGGTATAGATATTACGCTGAAATACAATACAGTTTCCAGGAGAAGATACTAACGGTTATCTTTATACACTGCACGAACAAGTTTTTCCAAAAATCATTCCTACACCCATATTTCCAGATAGACAATACGATCAGCTTTGCACTTTCGATATACCGACCTTGAGGCACTGTCCGGTCGAAACGACAGAGTTTATTAATGAGAAATCTATCAAGGTCATAGTAAAAAAAATTGTGGGGACTGAAGAAATACGATTATGAAATCCATCTTGAAATACAAATTCTGTAGAACAGAATTTGAATTTCTAAAAGCAACTATAAGGTATTCAATCAGTTTATAGAAAAATGCTGTAAGGAACAATTAAAAATTAGATTTTCAAGGTTAAGTGCGGCATTTTGCTAGATGAATTTTCAACTTACCCTATATTTTTAATATAGGTCACTACACAATATCTAAGATAACGATATATCTCTAACATTCACTACAGAATTTTGATATAATTCAATTATTTCAAATACAATTAAAACGGATTTTCAAGAACTAATTAGCTTGAAGGTCTATGACAGAAAGAAAATCCTGGGGAAGGTTCGGAAGCCGGTAAGACATATCATCTGATTATGCGCATCAGACTGTTAGGCAGTGGCGTGACATAGATGGAGGGTTGACTGGAATAAGTTGTTTTAATTCAAACAGTTGTGACGTGTTTTCAGCACGTTACAACTTGCTCTGTAAACAAAAGAATTTAATCCTAATGGCTTAGTATCGTTCAAAGGAATTGAGTGACCGGAGACTCAATTGTAGATAATTCTAAAAACTTTGCCCCAAATAACTTCAAATTTTCCGAGATTATTTCTTTTCAATTTTAGATTCAAAAATTGAACAAATAGAATTTTTTGACCCTTTGCCTACGTCATAAACAGGTGGTGTAGTGAAATGAATTGTTTCATTTTAGCATTTTGTTACCAACAATTTGAGTGTCGGATAATATTGTCGGATTATACGACATTTCCCTCTGTGAAGCTTATTTTGAGATTGAATCTGTGAAAGAAACCATCATCAGAAAACAATTAATAACGCATTTTCAAGTCTCCATGTTGTGGTATAGATGTTACGCTGAAATACAATACAGTTTTCAGGAGAAGATACTTTATCTTTATACACTGCACGAACAAATTTTTCCAGTAATCATTCCTACAGCCATATTTCCAGATAGACAATACGATCAGCTTTCCACTTTCGATATCCCGACCTTGAGACACTGTCCGGTCTGAAAAAAAATCTGAATGAAAGCAAGCGTTCGCAAAGAAATATTTCCTAAGCCCTAACTTGATTTGAATTTATTTTTATAAGCTACCACAATTTCGGAATCATTGCGAGTTCTAATAAAGACCATAAATTATAGAAAACCGACTCGGATAACATGGTTTTTGCGACAGTAAGGCTGCCTTGCTGAAATTTATGCCAGCACGGGGACACGAATTCAACTGGCAATAACTGGGAATAGAGGAGATTTATGGAGTTTTAAAGGGGTCGCGGAGTTGTGAATGGCCTTTTTTCAAACGGTATATGAGAATATATTGTGAGAGGATTGAGAGGTTCAAGGTCAATGTGTTATGTTTGGAATATATGGAAAGTAGTTGTCTGAGATCCAGGTTGTGTAAGGGTCATGACTTTTCATCGCTCTCTTCAATTTGCTGAATTATACTTAATCTAATTTCTGTTTGTTTTCAGATCTTTCAAGTTGTTGAACTGAGAGTCAGATTGAGGTAAGTGTAGGCTTAAGTTGTAGAAGCAAACTCGCAGATACAAAACATCCACAATATGTTGTTCATTTTTCTATAGTCACTAAATTACCAAACGATTTTAGATCAAATTTCAACATATGGACAATAATGTCATACAAATGCCAGCCATGAGAGTTTGATAGCGAAGCTACATACGCTGTATACTTGTGAATCTACGGAATCATTCAAATTTGATTTCTATTCTATTATATTCTTTTTTTCTCAATGAAATAAAACTGAAGTATTTAGATTTTCGCTATATTAACAAAACTATGACCGGTTTTACCACACTGTGGCTTCATCAGATAGATACAAACTAATGAACAGAGTTATTCCTTATATATTAGTCTTATTTCCTACTTAATATTACAAAAGGTACAATAGGTATGCTGGAGAACCCATCGGAGTTGCTTTCTTTATGAATTGAAAAGATTGAGTAAAGGAGAAGGATTTAGATCTAATTGACTATTAAGTAACCTACCTGAATTCTTTTCTTTGTTGATCTCTAAAATTTCCAATGGATTGAGTTTTTGTCTGTTATTTTCATTAAATTTTGAAATTATCATTGAAGTTATGGTTTTCTTCGAGTAAGACAAAGGTCATACAGTCATAGCCTTAAATGAAGCACATTATTTATTGAAAACCCAAAATTTCAATGAATCAGGTTGTTATGAAGAAATTGATAAAGATCCAACTAATAAATATCAATCCATAGTAAAAAACGCTTTAGAGTATGCCAAGTCTATAATACCTACCAACCAAAATTATAAACTTTTCATTGACAACCCGCTATCACCAAAACTTTACTCTCTCGTCAAACTCCATAACACAGGGTATCCCATTAGACCAGAAGTTTCATATTTTCAAGCTCCAGCTGCAAAACTTTCACGCTTTCTCATAGACATCATTCGACACTACGCTAATTTTGAACCTAAATTCTCAATAAAAAACTCTTCAGTCCTAATAAACAAAATTCAGCACACGATACTACCACCGAACGCTAAGTTTATGTCATGGGATGTAGTAAATCTCTTCCCTAGTGTTCTACCTAGTGATACAGTGAAACTCATCAAGAACGCCCTTCAAATTAATAAAGTCAATCCGAAAATTCAATCAGAAATCTTACACCTTTTAGAAATTTGTTTAGGACAAAATTATTTTAACCTCAATGGAGTATTGTATAATAGTAAAAAAGGTTTAATCATGGGTAATCCTCTGAGCCCTCTGCTCGCTGAAATTTTCATGGAAAATATTGAAAAAACTATCCAAGAACGTCTGTTATTTAAACTTTTTATTCATTGGTTTAGATACGTCGACGATATCATTTGTTGTTTCACTGGCACAAACAGACAATTAGAGTCATTCAAAGCATTCATTAACAAAATTCACGATAATATTAAATTCACTTTAGAGATAGAAACAGAAAACTCCATTAACTTTCTGGATTTAACTATTACTAAAATTAACAGCAAACATGATTTTTCTATTTTTCAAAAGCCATCGCATACAGATATTACTATTCACAGCTCATCTACACATTCTTATTCATATAAATTAGCAGCTTACAATAGTATGGTACATAGACTAATTAATATCCCAATGTCACAAAATAATTTCATAAAAGAGTTAAATATAATTGAACAAGTAGCTGTCAATAACGGTTATAGTCAAACTATGATTGAGAACATGATTTCACGCAAAAATTTCAAATAGCAATCCAGGAAGTATTTCCAAATATAAAAGTTCAGACACAAAATACAACAGCTTAACTTATATTGGTAATCCTAGTCTAAAATTGAAATCATTCCTCTCGCATTATAATTTCAATATAGCATTCCGAACTGATAATTCTTTAGGCCGCCAAAAACTGCAAATCTAAAATTGATAAAAGTAATAAATCCGGTATTTATAAACTGTCTTGCGGGGATTGTAATAAAATTTATATTGGTAGAACTTTCAGAAATTTCATAGTTAGATTATCCGAGCACAAACGTAGTTTTAATTATCATAAAGCAGATTCCCATTATTCTATTCACCTACTCGAAGAAAACCATAACTTAATGATAATTTCAAAATTTTACATAATGAAAATAACAGACAAAAGCTCAATCTATTGGAAATTTTAGAGATCAACAAAGAAAAGAATTCAGGTAGGTTACTTAATAGTCAATTAGATCTAAATCCTTCTCCTTTACTCAATCTTTTCAATTCATTAAGTAAGTAACTCCGATGGGTTTTCCAACATACCTCTTGTACCTATTGTAATATTAAGTAGGAAATAAGACTAATATATAAGGAATAACTCTGGTCATTAGTTTGTATCTATCTGATGAAGCCACAGTGTGGTGAAACCGGTCATAGTTTTGTTAATATAGTGAAAATCTAAATACTTTATTAGTTTTATTTCATTGAAAATATGTATATCTATTTTCATCAATCAAATTATATTCTTTTATTCACTTATTCCAACGAAAGATGGAATTGTAACAAATAGTAAGTTTACATTGAAGAATTTATTCAGGAAGCAATATTCAACCTTCCATTGAAGGATCTAGTTTTCCGATCCATTCTTCACAATTATCGTTAACCAAGGCCACATTTTAAAATGGGGAGGTGCATTGAAACGTGAAATAATTGAACTATTTTAGATTTCTTGTTCAGAAAAGCTGGCGTAAATTTCATTTCTTTCTAGAATATGAATGAACGGGCTTTTTATACCCGAGCAGTCGCCGCTCTGCAGTTCATTTTTATTTTGATTAATAACTGTGTCTTTAAGTTCTCTAGTGCGTTTGTACCGCGTGTTAGAATTGAGCTTATATTGATGTGCTTAGTTATACACGTTATTGTTTGTGTTCACATTTTTATTGACAGTAATACCAGTACTCCACAGTCCTTCTTACAAGAAAACTACGAATAGTAAAAGATTGAAAGAAAATCTGAGAAAAAGACATCAGGAAATATTTTGGTATCAGTACTTTCACACACTAAGTTCCTTATTTTTAGCCCGTTGAATGAAACCATATCCTCAATCTTCATTATTATTATTTGTTAGAAAAATTGATAAGATGCCAAGTCAAGCGAATCACAAGTACAACAACAGGACTTGGATGAAACCAATGAAACAATAAAAAATGAACCTACTCCAGGGCTTTCTTACAGTTGCAATGGCAATCCCGTTAAAGGCTTAAAAAGCTTTCTGAATTGTGAACGTCAAAGTCTGCAAAAGCGGAAAATGTTTGGATTTAGCAAGGAGAAATCTACAAAGGAGTCGGATACACTGGATCAGGGGTCTCCAAACTAAAGCCTTAGGGTCATCATATTTTTTTCGGTACGTTCCAAGAGCCACAACAATTTTAACTTTTCTGCCCACCTAAGCAAATATAGGCGTTTTGCATTTCAATTATTATTAATTGTGTATTCAGTATATGGTGACAAGTACGGACATCTAGTGGCGAAACGTAATACTATTCAGGTCTGTCATGCAGGTACTATCTATTTCGGCTACCTAGTAACTACTAACAGGTGGCATGTTTGGGAATCTTCGCATTGGTTCGAGAAAGTTCTGGTTCTGACTAGTTTTTTCGATCACTTTCAGATGGTAGTAATTGCATAGGTAAAAAAGGCTAGCGGCGCCATTGTGAGTCAATTTGTGTGGGAAAGGCGAAGGAAGCGCAACTGCCTATTGTAAAATAAAATCACAACTGTGCAAAAGTAAGAGTATTTTGATTAGACTTGTATTATCTTTGATTTATTAGTATGGAAAAGAAGCAAAAACTAGACAGTGAATGCAGAACGTTTCAAGATAAATGGAACTTTCAGTATTTTTTGATTGAGTGCAATAATAAGGCGCTATGTAATTTGTAATGAAACCATAGCTGTTCGCAAATACGATAACATTGAACGTCACTATGAATCGAAACATCTTCAAAATTACTCTAAATATACAGGAAGTTTTCGAACGGAAAAATTTGAAATTTTGAAGCGCGGACTGAAATCGCAGCAATCTCTGTTTAACAAAGCAAATGCTGAGCAAGAGTGTTCAACTCGCTCCAGCTTTAGTATGTCTCTTGAAATTGGAAAACGTGAAAAACCATTCACCGATAGAGAAATGATAAGAGACTGCTTGATTGCAGTAGCGAAAGAAATATGCTCCGAAAAGATGAATTTATTGAAAGGTGTCAGTTTGTCAGCAAACATCGTGACTCGGAGTTATTTATTGATTTACAGCGCAAGAAGAGACCCTAGTGCGTCGCACCCCATACTCGAAACGCAATTTCTGGACGCAACAGTCATCAGTTTATCAGTCGAAACGATAAGCCAAAGACTTCATTCAAGGGTTTTATACAGCAGAAAGCCTATAAGAGTTCCAGAGCTAACTAGACAACAGAAAATTAACAGACTTAATTGGAATATTGAGAATTGTCGAAATGTTCTTCTTCCGGATGAGACCAGAATTGGTATTCGATCAGATGGCTGCTGGATTCGGGTTTTAAGTGGTCGTGAAAGACAAGCTTGACTCCGAGCAGCAAGACAAATTCCGAAATACCAAGGGGACAGTGTGATTATTTGGGGTGGCATTATGCTGGCAGTCAAAACAGATTTGATTTCGTTTCCTGCGAGTGTAACGGCTAGCAATTACGTGAACCTAGTGCTGGAGCTCATAGTGAGACTCTGGCGAGTTGCCCATTGTAATAATTTCACTTTATGTAAGATAATTCTCCTCCGCATACCATCAACCTCGCGCGACATTTTCTTGAAACAGAGCGATTTTAGACTGGCCAGCTTGCTCGCCAGACCTAAATCCTATTGAGAATTTATGAGATAATCTTAAAAGGAAAACTAGATCGCGCCTGGATAAGAGGAGAAGAAGAGAAGAAGAAAAACCCCACAACAGCTCATCCAAGCCGCCACAGAAGAGGCAGAATATCAACCCAGATGAGGTCGAAAACCTAATCAAAAACAAGCCTAGACGGATTCAGGCTTATATCAGGACAAGAGGAGGTAATACAAGCTACTGAGGTCGAGAAAAAAAGAACTTCGTGAGACATTTTTCAATTTTTTACTATATTCGGAATGAGTCTCTTATTTTCTTTTATTTGTGTCTTTCTTGAAACAAACCTTAATTTATTTATTTTTTCAATTGAAACATCACAAAAAGGATCAATTTTAATAATCTTTCAAAATTTACATAATCCTGAGGTAATATTCAAAATATCGGGTGTTATAAATTTGGTTGTGTGTAAGTGTACATTCGTCAATAGGATTTCTCTGCTTCAATATTATTTCAAGAAACATCGATGAAATTTGGCTTATTAATTGATTTTTTCTCGAAATGAGTGTATCGGTTTTTTGTTATTGCACTAAATTTTTTATCACTGAATACCTGCTATTGAATAACGAACCAATAAATGTCAAGTATCCCAATATTTTTGAGAATGTAAAAAATTAGCTTTCGTAAATCGGAAATGTTTATTAAAAACCTCTTGAACTACTTTTTTGTTTGAATATAGGCCATTAACAAATCCATTTTCTAACTAATTCCGTACAATGAAGGTCGCATACGAAATTTGCGTTGGAGTAATAGTTCTCGAGATATACGGCTCAGAAAATTTAAACGTAATGATGCATTCAATTTCGTTCTACCTTACGAGGCAAAATGCACGATGTGGAAAGAAATACATTATTTCGCCCAATTTTCCTCATCCGTATATCTCGAGAAATATTCATCTTACAGAAATTTTGTATACGATCATTTACTCATAGAAGTTAAGAAAAAGCAAAATTGTTGATTACCCCTTTTTTCATTCAACGAAGATGAAATAAAATATACTTTTCACAATTTTACTATCAAAAACACGACCTGTTTCGACTGTCAAGTCATTTTCAAGTGGCCAACTATAAGAACGAACCTACTTATATAGATTACTAGCCTAGTTACAAATTTAGTAGTGGAGATGTATTAATGTCCAGCTGACTATTAAAAATGATTTTACTTGTGTTTTTACAAAGTTTATTGATTTCTAAACATTCCAACAGATTCATTTTCTGTCCTTTGTCCCATTTATGAAGAACTTTGATATTATTTAATGCAGGGGTGCTCAAACGGTCGATCGCGATCGATTAGAGTGCTTTCGAGTACATCTCGAGAAGAAAAAAATGTTCAATAAATAGGTATCTAAACTGGCTCAATTTCGTCAAAAGGCGGCTTTATCAAAGGAACGCGCGGTACTTGTCAAAGAAAAGCCAGGTTTCTCATTCTTGCCGCTTTTCTATAAATCTCTGGTGGCGCGTTTGACGAGAACATCAGAGACTTTCGTTCACGCCGATATAAATGTTGCGCCTGCAGAAATTGGAGTCATTCTGAATTGTAACTTGAAGGAATACTACGTTGATACAATGTTTATTATTAAATAGTACAATCTAGCGAAGAAATCTAAAACGTATCATTGCAATAACGATTGGGAGGAAGAATTTTTCTTTTGTATGGTGAACGATAAGTGCATATGTCTTATTTGTCGTGGTAACTTGGAGAGGCATCATAAAACGGTTCATAAAAACTATGAAAAGTATTTCTGTCACAGAGTGAATTACGAAAAGGAAAATTACGTGGTTTGATATCTTGTTTGAAAAAAGAAAAAACCATGTTCACAAAATCAGCCAAACAATCAAAAGCTGCTACAATCGCGTCATTTGAAAAATCTCATATATTGGCGAAACACAAGAAACCATTCGAAGATATATCGGTTGTGAAGGAAGCATTTATTGAAGCGGGTGTGACTTTATTTGGAGATTTTAAAAATAAAACAGAAATCATGTCTGCTATTAAAGAACTTCAGTTATCTCATTAAATCTAACCAAACATGACATCATGAAATGTACATACTTTTCTTGACAATTCGACGAATCTATCGATATGACAGACACTGCCCAGCTGTGTATTTTTATTCGGATGGTATTCAATGACATGTTGGCCAAGGAAGAATTTTTAACAATCATTCCTCTGAAGAGGAAGACCGGTGGCGAAGATACATATGACGTTTTCTACAATTTTGTAAGAAAAGCTACCGACATATAAATTAGTGTGCATTACAACCGATGGAGCACCAGCAATGGCTGAAAACAAAAACGGTTTTGTGGCATTGTGTGGGGCTAATGAAGATTTCCTTTCATTTTTTTCATTACATTGCGTTATACATCAACAAGTTTTGTGTTCAAATTTTTTAAAGACGGAGGAAATTATGGGCATTGCAACAAAAATTGTGAATTCCATCCGTACACGTAGCTTTCAAGGGCGGCTCTTTAAGTTGCAGTTGGAAGATAGGGAGTCAGCTAAACACACTGATTTAGTTCTTCATACGGACGTCAGACGGTTGATTCGCGAAAAAGTCCTAGAAAGGTTCCAAGAATTATTTCCCGAAATAACAGTTTTTCTAGACGAAAGAGGTGATGACACTCAGATGTTGAAAAACGAAAAATGGCTTACTGACTTGACATTTTTGACTGACATCACAAAACACTTGAACACCATTAACTTGGAGCTTCAAGGTAAAGAAAAAACTATTATTGAGATGATAAGCTCAGTAAACGCATATAAAAATGAATTGCAACTAACGACATATCAACTGAAACATTTTCCGTCTTTGAAAGCAGGGATTCCTCAGTTGAATTACGATACGTATGGGACTGAATTATCAAATATTTTGGGACAATTCGAAATATGTTTTTATGATTGCAGTGAATTGGTAAATATAGCATCATTTAAGAATTACCCTTTTCTGTAAAAACATTGAGGAATTATCTACTGAAATAGCAAGTCAGTTCAATATCAACTCATGTTCTGATGAAAATGAGTTAGTGCAGATTATATCAGATATACATGTCGAAGCTACAGCATCTGATACAAATTCCTAGTGTTTTCGACTTGCTAGGTGGTTGAAGAAATGAAATCATGAAATTGAAAATCTGTTTTCTGTGATGAACCGCTCATCATATCAAAATTTCTCAAGAATCAAAAGAGTTTGATAATTAGACTAGCTACTCAATCTCCAGAACAGTTCTGCTCAAACGCAGACAGTTGAAAAATTATGGTTGATTGAAAACACGCTCGAGTTCTTAAGGACACTTGTGAAACGTCAAGGTCGTTGAGTGTATCACTAGAAAACGTGAATTACGCACCCGATTACGCATACCTAATGCGGTTTCTATCGATCGAGACGTTCTCGAATCATTTGAAAAATTAGAGAAAAAATCTGTGGTTTAACGTGTACAACAATTCACGGACACCCTATATAGTATTTTTCGAGGTGAATTCAATTTTTCCACGAAATCTTGATTAATTCCTTGAAAAGTAATTCTAAGAATGGATATCCTTGAGATTACTTTTTGTTAAATTTCAGTTCCATTGTCAAGGATACGTGTTCACTATTTATCCTTAGGTATACAAATAAGCAAGTGGATGATGTGAAAATCCTTGCTAAGAGCGGCCTATCCCCCTAAGGTTCGCGTGAAAAAATGAACGAATGAAACTCCAAGCAGTCCTTTATCTACAGCTTTCATTCCCCTCATTTCTTTCATTCGCAATGCTACCGAGCGCGTTTTTCCAGAATATGAATCGAAATGGTTATTTCTGCAGAATGGTAGAAGCAATTTAAATAGATGAGAAATTCGAAATTCAATTGTAAAATGACTCCAGTCGAACGAATCGTTTGAATCTGGCGGATCTGCATTAAGCGCCTACTGCAAACAACTTCGTGGCAATATTGTTTCCCAGTCATTTAAGAAGTTTTTCTCTGTCTGTTACATTTCAGGAACATGAAAGAAATCTAGCTATATGATGTTCTCGAATCCAGTCTCTTACCAATGGCTTCGTTTTTCCTCGATATATTTTCCATTTTATCGATGACATTTGACTGTTTCTAGTGAGTATTAGAGATGATGAAAATTATTGAAAACTCGATGGTAATAAGAAATTAAACTATGTATTATACTATTACAAACGTTCATCCCACCAAAATCATTCTGTAAAACACTAGCGAAGTCTCTAAGAGGTAATGAAATCTAGACAAAGTCATGCCAAGGCGAAGGTTCCTCACTGCGATTTTTTTATACTTATTGGTAATGTTGTGTGACTTGGCCGTTGAGCATTCTTTATACGTTAGTGGGTAGGTACAAGTCATTGTTTTTTACACGTTATTTTATATCGGTTATGTTAATTAGACGCAAGTGTCTCATTTTAGGCTGTTGTTGATTGTGTAACACATGCATTCAGCATTGACAATGCTGACTTCTCCTCTCTTCTTTTTGGAGGGTCAAATCGGCCTCCAATCTAACATAAAATAGACGTACAGGTGGACTTCTATCAATGATTAGAAGTGCGTCTTTACTGAACGTCAAGAAATCCCACTAGTTCGACTATCTACCGCAACGCTACACACCGTGTCTGCAAGCAAGCGATCTGTCGAAAGACTATCGCTCCTTATTTATGTCTGGCTGTCAACCAGGTATAGGTACATCACATCTCAAAAATGACAACATGCAAAATCATCGCTATATTTGTAGACATATTGAAGACTTTCATTCGAGTAGAATATTCAACCTTCCGTAGAATGTTAAATATCCTTTCCTGAATGAATAGGTTTTCCGATCCACATCAGGCCATACGGCCACTTACATGTAACCCAGAATAACAATCATGTATTTTGTGTTACTGCAAAAGATATCAAGATTTTTGTCGGAATATTACTCTTCAGTGGATATCACTGAAGAGGCTACCTAGATAACGTTTGTTTTGGAATCTAAATGAGGATCTGTCTATACCATTAATGTCCAAAGCTATGTCAAGAAACCCATTGCAGGAAATATAAAATTCTTGCATTTTCCTGATAATTCTAAACTTGATAGAAATGACAGAATGTACATAGTTACACCTCTTATGGAAATTCTGAATAGAAACTATCATCAAAGAGGTTTTCATTCCCAGTCTATAGATGAAGCTATGATCGAATATTTTGGTCATCATTCTTCAAAACATTTTATTAGACGAAAGTCTGTATTATTTGGTTTTCGAGATTGAATGATCTGCCGCTCCACTGTATATTGTTACATATTTGAAACATACTATGTGCAAAACCTTCTACTGTTAGCGAGGAAATGTGGTGAAAAGTTCATTACCTCTCGGCTCTAAAGTTGTTTTGGAACTATAAGAATATATTCCTGAATCGTCAGATCACATTATAATATTTGATAATTATTTTACCAGTCCAGATCTCTTAAATATATTGAGAGAAAGAGGTCTTAAGGCAACATTGACCATCAGTGATAATCGCTCTTCATCATCAATCTATCATCAAAAAAAAAAAGGAAAACATGGGTGTTTTCAATACATTTACAACTCAACAGATAAGTCGTTCGTCAGATGAAGACAACAACATCCCACCAAAAACATTCTGTAAAAAAATAGCCAAGTCTCGATGAAGCTGCTTGTTTATCTGTAAAACGTAATGAAATCTAGACAAAATCGTGGTTCCTTACTGCGATTTCTTTATTATTAAAGTTAATGTTGTGTGACTTGGCCGTTGAGCATTCTTTATACGTTAGAGGGTAGGTAAAAGTCATTGTTTTTTACATGTTATGTTATATCGGTTATGTTAATTAGACGCAAGTGTCTCATTTTAGGCTGTTGTTGATTGTGTAACACATGCATTCAGCATTGACAATGCTGACTTCTCCTCTCTTCTTTTGGAGGGTCAAATCGGCCTCCAATCTAACATAAAATAGACGTACAGGTGGACTTCTATCAATGATTAGAAGTCCGTCTTTACTGAACGTCAAGAAATCCCAGTAGTTCGACTATCTACCGCAACGCTACACACCGTGTCTGCAAGCAAGCGATCTGTCGAAAGACAATCAATCGCTCCTTATTTATGTCTGGCTGTCAACCAGGTATAGGTACATCACATCTCAAAAATGTCAACATGCAAAATCATCGCTATATTTGTAGACATATTGAAGACTTTCATTCGAGTAGAATATTCAACCTTCCGTAGAATGTTAAATATCCTTTCCTGAATGAGTAGGTTTTCCGATCCACAACATCAGGCCATACGGCCACTTACATGTAACCCAGAATAACAATCATGTATTTTGTGTTACTGCAAAAGATATCAAGATTTTTGTCGGAATATTACTCTTCAGTGGATAACACTGAAGAGGCTACCCAAATAACGTTTGTTTTGGAATCTAGATGAGGATCTCTCTATACCATTAGTGTCCAAAGCTATGTCAAGAAACCCATTTCAGGAAATATAAAATTCTTGCATTTTCCTGCTAATTCTAAACTTGATAGAAATGACAGAATGTACATAGTTACACCTCTTATGGAAATTCTGAATAGAAACTATCATCAAAGAGGTTTTCATTCCCAGTCTATAGATGAAGCTATGATCGAATATTTTGGTCATCATTCTTCAAAACATTTTATTAGACGAAAGTCTGTATTATTTGGTTTTCGAGATTGAATGATCTGCCGCTCCACTGTATATTGTTACATATTTGAAACATACTCTGTGCAAAACCTTCTACTGTTAGCGAGGAAATGTGGTGAAAAGTTCATTACCTCTCGGCTCTAAAGTTGTTTTGGAACTATAAGAATATATTCCTGAATCGTCAGATCATATTATAATATTTGATAATTATTTTACCAGTCCAGATCTCTTAAATATATTGAGAGAAAGAGGTCTTAAGGCAACATTGACCATCAGTGATAATCGCTCTTCATCATCAATCCATCATCAAAAAAAAAGGAAAACATGGGTGTTTTCAATACATTTACAACTCAACACATAAGTCGTTCGTCAGATGAAGACAACAACATCCCACCAAAAACATTCTGTAAAAAAATAGCCAAGTCTCGATGAAGCTGCTTGTTTATCTGTAAAACGTAATGAAATCTAGACAAAGTCGTGGTTCCTTACTGCGATTTCTTTATTATTAAAGTTAATGTTGTGTGACTTGGCCGTTGAACATTATTTATACGTTAGTGGGTAGGTGCAAGTCGATTTTGTTTGCACGTAATGTTATTGCTGTAACCACCTGTGTTTGTTAAGCAACGAGATGAGAGGAATTATTTTCAATTCGGCCTGAGTTAACAAATATGCATCTGTCTCCATGATTTTCAAAATTGAAAGTGTATCATCTTTTCGACCTCTATTGCGATGTCGTTACGAAAAACAATAAAATAAATCTGTATTCCAATTAAAATTGTCGACCAAACAACATTTCTTTAAACGTGTACATTCATTGCTCGTATTCATTCTGAAAGAAATTCGTCTCTCAATTCTCAAGTGTATACAAAACGCGATCAAAACAAAAGTACAAGGTTTTTCAAGATTCCCTTGGAATCAGAAAAAACAACTTCGTATCATTAATTTTATGCGAGGCTTTTTTTGGCAAACAGCATGGAACCTGGAAATGAAAAATAGGTCAAAGATAATTAAACTGAACTTATGTGCTCGGAAAAATCGTTTCCAGCTCGTGCAAAGGAAATTCTCGCAATAATTCTTGAGGCTATTGAAGAAACCGTTCTGTAATATATTTTAATGTAGTGTAATTACGGATTCCGGTTGATTTACAGCTCCAAAGCTCAGGTTTTTATTGACTTTGTTTAGAATCAGCTTTCGTTTTCGCCAGAAGCAAGAACTGTAGAAATTTAAGTTATCAGAAAAGTTGACTATTATTATTTACTCATTGGAAAGAGTGTCACAATTTATTGGAAAACTACATTGATTATGTCATAATACCAATTGGAGTAAACTACAGTGTGTAGAATGGATAAACATTCAGAGCACACCTAGCCTTCTTCGATCTCCCCTAAAGTGTAAGCTCAGGATAATGGAAAGAAACGGATGAACCAAACAGCTTTCATTTAATTCAGGATAACAGGAAGGAAAACTTGGGGAAAATCCCTGTAAGCTAGTCTGTAAATTGTACTGTCATAATTATTATTATTACTAAGCATTTTAGTATCCAAATATCTACAAATACAAGTAAACGATGATTTCTACTAAAATATATTATTGAATGCTCGACGCGTTTCGATACACAGTATCTTTATCAAAAGCGAATGAATACAACAAATATATCTTACTAACAAATTTATATATATATACTAAAGAGGCAATCCACTCAGAGCTATCCATACTTGAACTAATGTTTAGGAAATAAATTTAATAAGGGTGAGTTACTCATATCTACCTGATAATTAATAATTTCCGGTGAATACCTAAATCTGTTACTTTCAAGTACTTCCAGAAGGTTGAGTTTTATACCTCTATTCTTAGAATGTAGGATTTTAAATTCTGAATTGAAAGAGTGACCATTTTCCCAAAGATGATTTGAATAATCTGAATCGGTTTTTCCATTGATGAAACTGCGTTTATGTTCAGAGATTCTAACATTAAAATTTCTTCCTGTTCTACCTATATAAAAACAATTGAAATCTGCACAATTCAATCTATAAGTACCTGATTTATTTTCTTTATTAATTGGAGATTTATAATTCCTGATGAATGAACCTGAATTCGTTGATGTTTTGAGAGCTATATTTAATCAGACTATATCTTCCCCACGTCCGAATTCAGTGACAGGCTCTGTTGGTATCTTTGTCGGTGTCATTCGTCAGCAGTTATAGGAAGGTCAGTGAAAAATTACTACACTCAAATATTCTGTTTTCGGTGGAGTGTAGCAGATCATTTATCTGCAATAGAAATAATTGGCGAGAGTTTGGGGCCTTGGGGTACTCCTGCATTAACCTGATAACATTCACTCTTTACACCATCATCTACCACCCGAATTCATCTACTGAAGAAAAAGCTACTTATCCAACCACGAAATTTTTCTGACATTCCATATACGATTGATATTGATGATATCTTAGTCTATACATAATGGTGTTTCCCCGCATTTTGGAGTAATAGGTAGGAATCGTTTGAATTAAGCATGTTGCTAGCATACAGGAATTCTATGCACTCTTTTCGGATGAACGTGAGAGAATAAGAAACAAGCTGACCATTGGTTTTAAAGAATCGCCAACTAATGCTGTGTGTAGAAATGAATGTTAGTGATTTCCAACACTATTTAACCAAATTTTATCATCCATCAGGTTTCTTCTATTTCGCATAGACATACGTAGGTTCTTATCACACACTCTTGTTTCGTATAAGAATGCACTAAAATACATGTTAATCACTTTTTACTCGGAAACAGATACAATTTCGAATAAATGTCAAGAAATGGAAAGACATGAAATATTTCAGAAAAGACTAACGGTAGTGACGGAGTTAATGGTAGCATAATCCTGAAAAAATGTCACCTTGGATATTTATACAATAATAGGACACATCTAATGAACTGAGGAGTAAAAGCAATCATTTCTTGCAAACTGGAGCCAGATCCTTCCAAAATTTACAAAAGTTACCAAGAGAAACGTAAAAAAATTTAAATTTCAACACCTTGAATCTAAAGAACAAATGACTTTTGGACATGACTGCATATCTGAAACACCCTGTATATTTCAAAAAGAAGGGCATTAAAGGAAGTTATTAGACAAATTTTCCTCATTTTAGCTGAGGAATCGACAATTAAGTGAGTTCGCGTACTAAGGAAATACCACCGAATATTCCACCTACAAATTCTTCCATGGCAGAAATCCAGTTCAGAGCCCGCACTGTGAAACGAGCTCTCGAGCAGCAGAACTGCAAGAAGGCAGTTGGTCTAGACGAAATACCGCCAATCGTTCTGAGAAAGTGTACTACCCCAAATCTACCACCCTGTTACACTTCTTCCCATTATATCAAAAGTGATGGGAGAGAGTTATAAATGATGAACTCATCAAATATCTTGGGTTGCAGGGAATTATTAACGACCGTCTGTATGGTCTTCGCAGGCAAAGATCGACAGGAGATCTGCTCGCTTACGTCATTCTTGTTTGTACGTCAACGATAGAAAAGCATGGGGATTCTAGAGCAATAGCCGTCGTCATCTCTAAAGCCTTCGATAGGTTTTGGCATACAGCCTTGTTGGATAAACTTGTAGCATATGGGCTTCCCGAAAAATTGCGGGGTTTGATAAGTACCTTTCTTTCAAATAGATCAATACAAATTGTGGTCGACAGTATAACATTTGATTATTACTAGTTGCAAACAGGTATCCATTCTTTTGCCAACCTTGTTTCTGTTGCAGATAAACGATCTTCTGTCATCTACAGAGAACAAGATCTTCGGTTTTGCAGACGATTGTAGCCTGGTTTCGTCTTTCAATAGTCTGCGGCCGATTACAGCTGCGGAATCTCAGCGTCAGAGATGTCAACAAATTAACAGCTTAAGCTCTGACTGACTCCTCTGACTCTGACTCTGACAGAGGATATCTAAGTAGGGTCAGTTGAACCTGGTGAGCTTCAACGCGAGCAAGACCCAAGCAACTACGTTTGCTAGAAAGATGCCCGCTGGAGAACCTCCTATAATGATGCAAGGCCAACAAATTGCATCCAAAGATTCAATGCACCTTCTCGGAATAAAGGTCAAAATGTATCAGCAATAGCTAAGTCTGCATCAGCTAAACTTAGTTTTTTTTTCAAAGCCAAGCGATACTTCACGACGTCTCAGCTGCTGCCTCTATATGAGGCGCAGATTCGACCTACCTTGGAATATTATTCCCATGTATCATAATATGCGCCAAAACATTCATTGCGTACAAATCGACCACCCGGAGATCACCCGCGATCTTCAACCACTGGCTTTCAGAAGACAAGTTGCTGACCTCTCTCTGTTTTACAGAAACTTCCACGGAAGATGCTCCAAGGAGCTGAAAGGCCTTGTTCCGGGAAAAGTCATGTTTTGCTGCCACACTAGGCTGGCAAGGAGTTCTCATCATATGGCGGTACATTTAACGAACCCTCGAACCTCTCTCTATAAGGATTCCTTCGTTTACAAGGCAGGTGAGCTGTGGAACTCGCTTCCGTCCAACATCTTCCCAACATCCTACAATTTAGCCCTCTTTAAGAAGCGAATAAACAGACACTTCAATTCTTCCCAAGTGCCCTCTCATGGGGTGTAACAGGTTCGCATGTTCCTGGGAAGCGTTAAAAAAACACCCTGTATACGTTTGAGCATGTTGTATCCACCGAATTTACTCAATCTGAAACCAAGCTCTCAAGAAACAAACGCCAATTTTCATACTCCAACCACAACTAAAGATCACATTTTCATTCTTTTCCATCATGAAAAGCAATTTTCTATAAAACCTTTGTTTCCCCAGGACAGTTGTAAAACGCGGAAAAACTGGTACATATATTTCAATACATGACACATTGTCGAATCTTTCTTGTATGGTACGTATCCTGCTATTGTTCCAGTACATCCCTGTCCCAGTCAGTATCTCTCCAGAGCTTGTTTCATTCTAGATAAAAACTAAATCCTCCCATGGTATCCGGCTGGTGCAGTTGCCTACATTTTTCATTCAATGCAAACGGGGCCTTTATTATCCTCCTTTCACATTTTCGTCGCCAGAAATATTTGTTTCACATCTTTCAGGCCTTTCAGATCTTGCAAAGCACCGCTGACGGGAGTTTATTAAAATGAGCGAATGGGATGAAAAGGGATATATTTTTGAACAGAAATAGGATTCACGGTAGTTAACGAGTAAAGGATTTTCTATAAGAGCCTCTCTGTTCAGGTATAATTCATAAAACCTAGAAATAATAATAATTAATAGTCTAGTCGGTAAGTTTAGAATGGTGAAAGATTGTTATACTGCTCCTATAAATATGCATGATAGTTTGTTGGAAGACATTTTCAGTAAAAAAATTCCCAAATTCCAGTATTTGATTGTCTTTATTCATGATTTCAATTTATCACTTCCCCGAGTCAGTTTTACGTTATGAGCGCAGCAACACATCAAATAATATTTGATTGGACGAACATAGATTTGATATAGCAGTCTGGCTGTCTTCACGACACAGCCACAAAAACTTTTCTGCAACATATATGTGATTCTTTGGGCAATTGCAACATACTCTGACCAGCTAAGGTTATGCGTGACTGTTACTCTTAGGTCGACTTAACTTGAAACAGTTTTTAAAATGTGGCCCTAAATGGTGTAGGTGAAGTTTGGATTAGTCCTGCCTATGTGTAGAACGACACACTTCTCCAAGTTTAGTGTAAGTAACCATTCACGTGACCATTGTTCTATTTTAGATAAATCCTCCTGTAAAGTTCGTGGATCTGATAGCGGGAAACTGTAGATCTTAGTCATCGGTAAAAAGTGCGCATTTTGACCTGATCAAGGAAGGCAGATCTGAGGTATAGAAAAAAAAGTATGGGTCGAAGGACAGAACCTTGGGGAATACCACAATCAACAGACCACTCCTTGGAGGAATACATACCACCAACCCCCACACGTAAGGATCTATTTGACAAGAACGAGTTAATCCATGAGAGTTAATCACCCCTAATCCCCATATGCTCAAGTATATGCAGCGAACGATCATGGTACACGATCAAATGCTTTTGCAAAGTCAAGATATAGCACATCTATATGATTTCCAGCTCCCCAAGCTTTCGTCCAGTCGTTGATTGATGGAATTAAGTTTGTGAGGGTCGATCGACCTGGAAGAAAACCGTTCTGTTGATCAGGGATAATATTGTTGGATAGAGTGAATGTGATGATCTGGTCGCATATAATTCTCTCCAGAACGTTTCCAATCGCATAAACGAGTCTTATAGGGCGATAATTAGTGGCAGAAAGTTCATCACCTTTTCTGAAAATCGGTGTGATTGAAACAGTACGCCGGGGACGTGAAGAAGTGCTTAGTTACTGTGAGAAGATCATGAAGACAGTCTTGACAAGCGCATCTGCGCAATGTTGTGAGAAATATTGAGAAATGTTATCAGATCCAGGAGCAATGTTGGTTTTAAGCTTGGTTAGATATTCTCTGACTGTTTCCTCCGTTATTTTGATACAATCAAGCATTATCCACCCACGCAGTGTCTGAGGCAGGAATGGGGCCACCAGGTTCTGTAGTGTAAAACAAAGAATTTTGAGGGGTTGTGGAAGACAAGCTAGACTCCGAGCAGCAAGACAAATTCCAAAATAGCGAAGGGGGCAGTTTGATGTTTAAGGGTGGCATTATGCTGGGAAGCAAAACAGATTTGCTTTCGTTTCCTGCGAGTGTAACGGCTAGAAATTACATGGACCTAGTGCTGGAGCCGATATTGAGATTCTGGCGAGTTTCCCACGGTGTAGATTTCACTTTTATGCAACATAATGCTCCTCCGCTCACCAGCAACCTCGCGCAACATTAACTTTAAACAGGGGTAATCGCTATTTCAGACTGACCAACTCGCTCTCCAGACCTATATCCTATTAAACTTTTCTAAGATAATCTCAAGAAAATTTCATCACTCCAGGATAATCCAAGAACCCCATCAGAGCTCATCCAAGCCGCCACAGAAAAGTGACAGAATATCAACCTAGAGAAGATTGAAAACCTAATCCAAAGCATGCCTAGGCGGATTGAGGTTTGTATCAGGGCAAGAAGAGAAAATACAAGCTACTGAGGTCGAGAAAAAAGACCTACTCCTCGAGAAAACAATTTTCAATGTTCTTACTACATGCGGAAACAGTCTTTCTTTTACTTGTTTCTTCCATAAAATAAACCTTAATTTATTTCTTTTTTCAATTGAAATATCTCGAAAAGGATCAACTCTAATAATCCTCTGAAATTTCCAAAATCCCTGAAGTTATATTCAAAATATCGAATTCCATATAAATTTGGTTGAGTGTATGTATTTCACCTTTAGTTCAGTACTTGTTGTCAGCCGAAGATAGTCCAGAAACTGAAACTGCAATCCTAAATTTCAATAAAATGTTATGATAGTATAATACATAATTAATTTCCTATTATCATCATGATTAACTATCACGTAGTAACAGCGGATTCAATTAACTATTTGAAATCAGATAAAGCTACAAGCCCGTTATATCCAATAAAAAATATAAACAAATTCTATTCTTCAAAATATTTTGGACAAATTAGAGAGAAGCAAATAACCCCTTACTTCCTTCACCAAGACAAGTTCGCATAACGCCCGGGAAACGATTGAATATTCAACATCGAATTGTTACATCATCCAACGTACAGTTCGTACCTAAGTCCCAACGATTTTATTACTTTTACCGAAATCAAGAATGGACTGCATGGTCAAAGATTCACTCTTCAAAGGAAGCTTTTGATTCCTTCCAAAAGACCATTTTGAATGTAGCAGCGAACGATTTGAATAGCTGCTTCCAGAATTGTTTCGAGTGAATGATCTTCGTGGAGAATACTTCTAAAAACCAATAAAGTTTTCGAAATTCCTCGATTGCTTGATTCTAACTCTATATGCAAAACTTAAAAGACATCCCTCGTAGTTGATGAACTCTTTTCCTGCTACCTGGTTTTCCCAAATTCGATAGGGACCCATTCATAAATAATAAGGCACTTAATATTTTATTTTATACTGTCTGATGATGAACGAGCATAACAGAGTTCTATTATTTTTATTTCTTATCTTTCCAACTTCATTTTGGTGGTTGAAAAAATAAATGTAAACAACATATTTAAACAAATTACGTGCATGGATATTGCATGAGAAAACGATATAAAGAAAACGTGACTTTTATTATTCTGGTGTCCTCTACCGTAGTTGAGTAGACTTCAAATATTAAATCAAAGAGGGTTCAAAGCTGAAAGCCAAACATCATATTTTGTTTTCGGCGGCCATTTTGGTTTTTCGTCCCCGTTTATATCCTTCTAAAAATTCTAAAACGCATGCTTTTCACCACAATGGAATATATAGCTATTTACAATCCATTTACCCTTCAACCGAATTACCACATTAGGGGTGTAATTATGGGCTTAGGTTTCAGCAGGGGTTATTTCTATCAGTGTAGCATTAGGCCTCCGATTTTCATTGTTTTAAATATATGGGACTACAGGGATTTTGAGTCATCGGGACGAATAACACGTTTGGGTACAAACTTGGTCGTATGACAAAATTAGTGAGATTTGGATTAAATGGAACTGTGGTTTGGTGTGGAAGCTTTACAGTTAGGGTTTTATTATCTAAAAGAGAATTAAATAGATGAAAATATATTCGCGAGAAGCTGGTTCTCAAAATTCAAAGAATGGGGTAGGGGAAATCAAATGAAATTGATAAAATATTCAATTGGATGATTTGACATACGTATTTCGATGGATCGAGAAGGAAGTATGGTATAGCTACCTAGATCATCGGACCTGAATTCTCTTGCCGAGTTTATGTCCCAAGCCTCTAATTTACTCTAGAATATCGAAATCTCTTGTTTGAAGAGGTTTTCACTGGAAATGACAAATGTAAATGAATGTTTTTTCGTAACAACTTTCCAAAAATCACAATAAACGATGTTTCTCTGAAAAATATATATCTTTTTAGATAGTTGTATTGAAGTGGGGTAAAGGTAGATTCTTGTTCTATCGAAGAATTCTTATTTTGAGAATTTTCCGAAAAAAAATTGCATGTTTTCAATAGCGTTTAATTTAGCTTTGTATCATCCACAACTTAATTTCATGTATTTGCTGCACGTTATACACTTTGAGTTCATTTTACTTGTTATTGGTTAATGATTCTGTCATCTACGTTGACGGCAACAGATTTTGTTGTTCGAAAATCATATAGTATCTAGTATACGAGACTGCAACAGAACCTCAAGTATTTTCGCAATAGTAGGCAAGATGGATATAGGAAGGTAATCACTAAATTCCTTCCTATCGCGCTTCTTATGAATAGTTATAGCTTTAGCTACTTTCAAGCATCTTGAAAACATTCCTCGATCGGAACATTGATTCATTAAATGGCTCAAAGGTGCAGCTATTATTTCGATGATCCTCTTCAGTAATTACACAACAATTTCATATATATCACAGCTGGTCTTTCAAGCCTATGGCGTGTCACGATGAGTAGATCTTTTTGACGCATGTGTTTTGATCTGCAGCTGCCTACGATGAATTTTTATTATCGACCTATATATGTACAATGAGGAGAAGCTCATTATAGTAAGTCTCCTGAACAGAAGTGGACAATGGTGTCTATATCATTCCTTCACCACTATCTTCACTGTTCTTTTCTCGACAACGATAATTCTATCTACCGTCGAGATAATTTCTCAAAAGGTCACAACATACGCAACCCCATAAAAAAATGCGAAGTTCATCATGCGCAGATCGCCTTCCGTGTACCCAAAATAGGAAAGAAGTTGTAGTACGAATAAAATTGACGAAAGGTTTGGGTTCGAGGTCATTGGCAAATATTACAATACGAAGCGGGCCCAAGAATTTTGAAAGCTTATCAACAAACACAAAACAGCAGGGGCCCTGAACTGAGTGCTGCGGTACACCCATATTGTTTTGCAATAGACCTGATACAGCCCTCCATCTGCACACTTGGAAGTCTAACCTGTCAAGTACAATGTTTTATATATATATATATATATATATATATATATATATATATATATATATATATATATATATATATATATATATATATATATATATATATATATATATATATTCTTTTGAAAAAGAGAGGATTCACAAAAATTCGAATAATTGTATTTAAATAAATGCTTGTATTTATAATTTTGGTGTGTGTCAGAAAAATCAAAAGTGTGATCTCAGGAAAATGTAACAGGGAACCATACTATCTTGCGTATGATTCAATAAACGAGTGAAAAACCTTAGGAAAAACCGTTTCCCTGTCGCTATTGCACAAGTAACAGCTTGTCTGTTTCTGTCGTGTTAGTGTCGTGTACATAAAGAGTACAAAAGATTTTTCGGCTTAGCAGCTTCAATTCTCATCTTGCACTCCATGATTTCCAGACGAAGACAGGTTGAAGGGAAGGGGGTTAGGGACACGAATCTGTAACAATGGAAAAAGAAAACCAGCAGAAAACTATTTCAACAATCATACCTGACTCTTATATATCTAAACACACTTGAATTTAAGAAAAGATTTTACATAGCAAGCAAGGCCATGAAAAGGACTAAGGAGATAATCAAAAAGTACATAACCTGCGATATTTCCTCTTTCGCGGAGATGTTCTTCCGTCGCAGTGAGTCTCCTGAAATTTAATAACTTCTTTGTTCTTGCTTGCCAATTTTGAAGTATAATGTCGCAAAATCCCTTCAATATTCAAACTCAACAAAACAATTCCCTCTCTGTTTGACCGAGAGAGCCCCGATGGCTAGGTTCGGTCTTCTAAGTGAGATTAAGATCTATAGATGTTCTAGAATCATTATGAACCCAATAATTTGGGTTCACATCTCCCATATATTATTCCTCCGTGGTTCTTGCTTAATTTAAAGAAAAATTTGCGACAAAAAATTTTGACAGTACAATAATATCAGGCTGGTACTCCTCTAACTCCACAACGAATACACTCTTCATGCAGAATCTCATACTGTACCAGATCGAAAGCCTTCGTCAGGTCCTTGAAAATCGTTTCGAATATTTTACCCAATATGAATAATTAATGTTGGCTGATAATTACTGGCATTCTTGATATCGTCATTTTTGAAAACAGGAATGATTTTACTAGAAAGATTTTGGAAATATACCATCCACAATAGAAGACTACTGTTACACAATAAAGAAAAACAATTGTATCTGCAGTATATTCTATAATTTTCACTATTTAGACTATATACATCAGTAGAAACTGGGTTAGATAATTTGTTTATATGATTTTATCACATACGCATCTATGCAATTAAGAAATAACGATTTGAGACAAGCTGATGACCTCATAATTTCACCAGAGGAATATAGTCCTCACGATAGTTGCTTACCTACCGTAGTGAATATTTTGCTGTCGAAAGAGTAACATCAACATTTTTACCCTGACAAGTTTCACTTCTTATTATTCCTCAGATGTCTCTAGTCAGATTATTAGACATAATCAAGAAATTCCTCCAAGCATTTTGCCTTGTATGTTTTATCTTAGATGGTATAGTCGATGATATTATTTGACTTTCACCCACAGTTGAAGATCACCTTTCGCATCTGCTATCAATACAACAGCAGATTCTTTGATATTGCGTGCAATTCCTTAGTGAACGAAGAGGGGGGAAGCTGCCCAGAGTTGCATTATTCCAAGAAAAACTGTCATACACTGATTTCTGAATTAATGTAATTTTTTACTGCAGTCTCTGGATCGAGGTAGTCAGCAACTTATCAATCAAATCATCAACATTTTCTTACAGTTCTGCTAGTGTTTGCGGCTGTATATCCGATTAGTCCGACTAGTACTCTTTTTACCAGTGGTCACCATTGAAGTGATTTTCTGAACATGGTGTCCAGGTTGTAGACGCGGGTCTACAACCTCGACACCATAATATGACTCTGGTACATCAGTGACCAGTACCGTCAATGCACCTCAACCGCAGGACGTAATTCAATTGATATAAACAAGAACAACAATGTCAAAAGCCTAACAGATTAATCCTCATATCTAATAACTCGCAGAATTTTGTGGATAAGTAATGCCCTCCATCTTTCAGTATACGAAACGTAAAAGACACCGGCGACCACATATTTCTTTCAACTTCCTTCGAACAAAAGTGAATGAAAAAACGAAACAGAAAAAAAAGTGAAATAGTTAAATTCATTCATAAGATGTTTATCAGGTTTTCCACAATCATAATATTTTTATTCAAACTCAATCAGACTTTCCCTGAATCAACATTCGAATGTGGCTTTTCCGTTTCCATGTTGAATTCTAATGTTTATCTAGTTTGTTCGAAACTTTGTATTCGCATTGGATGAAACATGCAGGAGGATGAAAAATTAGCCTTTATTACATATTCGGATTCAACTCTTCCAATTTATTTGCTTGTTTCGTTCGATATTCCAAAATGCGAACAACACATAACCGGTGCTCGCGATGATTGTTATTAAATTCAGAAAGTTCGTTAATTAATGTTTGAATGAAAAACTCGCTAACGAGAATGATGGGCGGAGTTGAAATGAATTGTATCATGAACTATCGGTTAGTAATAATTGAAATTTTACACTTTGCGCAGAAAGCCGGGGTTACGATATATTTTCTAAGACCGCGTTAGATTTCAGTCAAAGTGACACCAAGACTTAAAGTGTGGTCTTTGTGGGCTAGTTCGACTAGATGTAATCGTAAGAACATACTGCTCATGGTGACTTGCACTATTTCTCGTTAGGATTCATACTTATCTTTCATTGACAAAGAGGTAATGACTACGAAACATTTACTATTTTGTGATTGCGATTTGGACTCTCTTACTGTGATTTTCAACTTCCCAAAACCAAATCTGGTTCCAGAAAATCCCGCAGACATACATTAACAGTCTATGAGCCTTATCAGTTCAGTGAGCAACGCGTGACAGTCGATTATATGACAAATGTCATATTTTTCGAACGATTGTCAAAATTTTTTTGCAAATTTTTCTTAAAATTAATTAAGTTCCACGAAGAAATAATATATGGGCGATGTCAACCCAGATTATTGGGTCCATAATGATTCTCAAACATCTATAAATCATAATCGGCATCACTTGGAAGACTGAACCTGGCCATCGGGGCCCTCTCGATCAAACAGAGATGGAATTTGAGGAAATATCGCAGGTTATGTATCATTTTTATTATCTCCTCATTCCTTTTCATGGCCTTGCTTGCTATGTAAAATCTTTTCTTAAATTCAAGTGTGTTTAGATATATAAGAGTCAGGTATGATTGTTGAAATATTTTTCTGCTGGTTTTCTTTTTCCATTGTTACAGATTCCTGTCCCAAACTCCCTTCTTTCACCCTTGTCTCCGTTTGGAAATCATGAAATGGAAGAGATAGTATGGTTCCCCTGTTACATTTTCCTGAGCTCACACTTGTGCTTTTTCTGACACACACCAAAATTATAGATATTTATTCATTGTAAATTTATTGTAAATACAATTATTCAAATTTTGTTAATCCTCTCTTTTCAGAAGAATATATATATATATATATATATATATATATACTAGTTTCGGCTTCAAAATAAA
The DNA here is from genome assembly GCA_013387265.2 of Cryptolaemus montrouzieri. Lineage (NCBI taxonomy): Eukaryota > Metazoa > Arthropoda > Insecta > Coleoptera > Coccinellidae > Cryptolaemus > Cryptolaemus montrouzieri. The sequence continues at coordinate 10,234,569 of JABFTP020000021.1, forward strand.
GAGTTTATTAACTGAATTCAAATTAAGTCACTTAATTTATTTAGATGATATTAAATTATATGCCGGAACCAGATCTCATTTAAAAGTCTACTTGAGATTACTTTCAACTATTCCAATGATATTCATATGAAATTTGGGCTTCCAAAATGTAAAAATCTTTTATTGAAAAAGGAAAGATCACCTCTAATTATATAAAGATTTCCAATATCGAAATCGAGCCAATGCATCAAGGAGATACATATAAATATCTTGGATTTTGTCAAGAGAAGACAATTAACCATAGCAGCACTAAAGAAATTATTAGAAGTTCATATTACAAAAGACTAAGAATTATCATCAAGAGTTATTTAACTAGTAAAAACCTTTTCAGAGCTATCAACTCCTATGCTGTTCCTATTCTTACATCTTCTTTTGGAATTATTAAATAGTCTAAAACTGATCTAAATGAATTACAATGTCAAACGAGGAAAATGCTCTGTAAATATCATAAGCACCACCCAAAGTCAGCTGTTCAGAGAGTTACACTACCTAGACATCTTGGAGGTCGTGGATTAATTGATTTGAATAATCTTCATAGTAAACAGATTTTTCATCTACGTTCCCATTTTCATGATAAACAGAGAACGTCTAAATTACATCATATTGTTGTTGCTTCAGATTATAATCTTACACCTCTGAACTTGACAATGCAAAAGGTAGATTTTGATATATTTGATGATAATTCTAAAAGAGAAAGTTGGATGCAGAAGGAATTACACGGAAAGCACCCTAAAGAATTGAAAAATGATTATATTGATGAAATTGCATCGAATAAATGTTTAGTATCTGGAGAATTGTTTGCTGAAACAGAAGGCTTGGCAATTGCGATCCAGGACCAGGTTGTTTTTACAAGGAATTATAGAAAACATATCATCAAACAAAATATAGATGATTCTTGCCGTAGATGTTTCTGTTCTTCAGAAACAGTTTTTCATATATTATCATCTTGCTCAGTCCTTGCTTCAACAGATTATTTAGAAAGACATAATGCCGTCGCTAATATTATTCACTTCAATCTAGGAATTAAACATGACCTAATTCCCAAAAGAAAAAAATTTCAAAATATGAACCTGAGATTATTTGTGAAAATTACAAATATAAACTTTATTTTGATAAAACAATTTTGTGCAACAGAGCTGTAAAACAAAATAGACCAGATATCGTTCTTAATGATAAACAGAATCAAATAACATATATAATTGATATTGCTATACCCGACACACATAATATACAAAATAAATACAATGAAAAAATTTCTAAATATATGATGCTTGGCGACGAAATTAAAAAATGTGGAAAATGAAGAAAATATTTATTCTACCGATTATTATTTCTACAACAGGCGTTATTCCTAGAAATCTTCACAAAAGTATTGAGATTTTGGGTCTGAAGAAAATTTGTTTGAACAGTTACAAAAGATAACAGTCATCAAATCTTGTAATATTCTTCGTAGGTTTCTTTCCGAAAATAATAATGAGGTAGAGTCATAGGTTTTCTTTAGTTTATACTGCTCAGAATCTCATTTCATATTTTATTTATTTGTTTATATAAATGTAATATAATTAACTGACAATTTTGTCATATTTATATTCAGAGCAGTATTCTATTCGATCGTTCACCACTTCACACAAAGGAAACTATTAATGAGTAACATTCAGTGTTACTTGACTAAAGTCCGTACACTGGATTTTTCCGGGAGAAAGCCTCTGACACTACTCGTTGGTACATTGATATCATTGTCTGATGATGCTATAGTATGTATATATTCTGGTAGATTGATATATTCTCATAACATTTAACGTTATCCTAATATATAATTACTCCAGGATATGTTTTAATTATAATCATTGCCTGGCAATGGTATTAATTACCGGGTGGTGGATTTATATTTTTCATGAAATCAGTTTGATTGCATGAACAGATATATGGGCAACTCGTCGGGGTAAAACCCTATATATATATATATATATATATATATATATATATATATATATATATATATATATATATATATATATATATATATATATATATATATATATATATATATATATATATATATATATATATATATATATATATATATATATATATATATATATATATATATATAAAATAATAATAATACTATTCATCCGTCTCAATATAGACCAATTACTTGCCTTCCAACAATATATAAAATTCTAACTGCATGTATTACCCAAAAATTTATGCACATTTGGAGAATTATAATATTCTTTCCGAACAACAAAAGGATGTAGAAAAAAACACCTTGGTACTAAAGAGCAACTTGTAATTGATTCTGTTGCTTTGAATCAAGCTCAAACTAAGAAGAGAAATATTCATACAGCCTTCATTGATTACCAAAAGGCTTTTGATAGTTCTCCCCATTCATGGCTTCAAGAAATTTTGGAAATTTATAAAATTGATAAGACACATTGTCTTTTTCTTGAATTTGTAATGAAAAATTGGAGAACCAATCTTCATTTAAATATTTTAAAACAATCGTTAAAATCCGAAGTAATTCCAATCAAAAGAGGCATTTTTCAAGGTGATTCTTCGAGTGCTTTTTGGTTTTGTCTTTGCCTTAATTCATTATCTCATGAATTCAATGCTACTAGTTTCGGCTTCAAAATAAAGAGTCTATCAACTGAATTCAAATTAAGTCACCTAATTTATTTAGATGATATTAAATTATATGCCGGAACCAGATCACATTTAAAAAGTCTACTTGAAATTACTTTCAACTATTCCAATGATATTTATATGAAATTTGGGCTTCCAAAATGTAAAAATCTTTCTATTGAAAAGGAAAGATCACCTCTGATTATATAAAGATTTCCAATATAGAAATCGAGCCAATGCATCAAGGAGATACATATAAATATCTTGGATTTTGTCAAGAGAAGACAATTAACCATAGCAGCACTAAAGAAAATATTAGAAGTTCATATTACAAAAGACTTAGAATTATCATCAAGAGTCATTTAACTAGTAAAAACCTTTTCAGAGCTATCAACTCCTATGCAGTTCCTATTCTTACATCTTCTTTTGGAATTATTAAATGGTCTAAAACTGATCTAAATGAATTACAATGTCAAACGAGGAAAATGCTCTGTAAATATCATAAGCACCACCCAAAGTCAGCTGTTCAGAGAGTTACACTACCTAGACATCTTGGAGGTCGTGGATTAACTGATTTAAATAATCTTCATAGTAAACAGATTTTTCATCTACGTTCTAGAAGAACTTGAAATGTTGGATGCAGAAGGAATTACACGGAAAGCACCTAAAGAATTGAAAATGATTATATTGATGAAATCGCATCGAATAAATGGTTAGTATCTGGAGAATTGTTTGCTGAAACAGAAGGCTTGGCAATTGCGATCCAGGATCAGGTTGTTTTCACGAGGAATTATAGAAAACACATCATCAAACAAAATACAGATGATTCTTGCCGTAGATGTTTCTGTTCTTCAGAAACAGTTTTCATATATTATCATCTTGCTCAGTCCTTGCTTCAACAGATTATTTAGAAAGACATAATGCCGTCGCTAATATTATTCATTTTAATATAGGAATTAAACATAACCTAATTCCCAAAAGAAAAAATTTCACAAATATGAACCTGAGATTATTTGTGAATATGACAAATATAAACTTTATTTTGATAAAACAATTCTTTGCAACAGAGCTGTAAAACACAATAGACCAGATATCATTCTTAATGATAAACAAAATCATATAACAAATATAATTGATATTGCTATAGCCGACACACATAATATACAAAATAAATATAATGAAAAATTTCTAAATATATGATGCTTGGCGACGAGATTAAAAAATGTGGAAAATGAAGAAAATATTTATTCTACCGCTTATTATTTCCACAACAGGTGTTATTCCTAGAAATCTTCACAAAAGTATTGAGATTTTGGGTATGAAGAAAATTTGTTTGAACAGTTACAAAAGATAACAGTCATCAAATCTTGTAATATTCTTCGTAGGTTTCTTTCCGAAAATAATAATGAGGTAGAGTCATAGGTTTTCTCTTTAGTTTATACTGCTCAGAATCTCATTTCATATTTTATTTATTTGTTTATATAAATATAATATAATTAACTGACCATTTTGTCATATTTATATTCAGAGCAGTATTCTATTCGATCGTTCACCACTTCACACAAAGGAAACTATTAATGAGTAACATTCAGTGTTACTTGACTAAGGTCCGTACACTGGATTTTTCCGGGGAGAAAGCCTCTGACACTACTCGTTGGTACATTGATATCATTGTCTGATGATGCTATAGTATGTATATATTCTGGTAGATTGATATATTCTCATAACATTTAACGTTATCCTAATATATAATTATTCCAGGATATGTTTTGATTATAATCATTGCCTGGCAATGGTATTAATTACCGGGTGGTGGATTTATATTTTTTCATGAAATCAGTTTGATTGCATGAACAGATATATGGGCAACTCGTCGGGGTGAAACCCCCTATATATATATATATATGTACTAGTGTCCGTTCTTTTGTCTGTGCCGCACACTTCTCAAACTCAGTTTTTTCTGTACAATGTAAGTATCTTACCATGGCATTTTACTAATTCAGACAAATTGTCATTATAGTTCAAAAATATGTTAAATATTTGAAGCTGTTCATATTGATATTGGCGATAGACATAACATCATAGGATCGAATAGCACACTTTTCATGATAAGCTGTTCCAATTTCAGGAAAAATATAATTTTCCATCTTCGAAAAATTTACAATTCTGATGAAACAGGAGTCTCGACGGTGCACAAAAATGAGAAAGTTATTTCTACTAAGGAATAAAGCAAGTTGGAAAGTTGACATCTGGTGAGAGGAGACGAAACATCACCTTGATGTTTGCCATGACTGTGACTGGTCACTTTGTACCTCTTCTTTTCAGCTTCCGGAGAAAACGGATGGATGAAGATGGTCGATTGATGATTGGAGCTCCACCGGAAAGCATAGCTATTCCACATGAAAGGGGATATTTGAATTGTGAGATATTCCTGGAGCGGCTCCAGCACTTCAAACAGCACGCAGAGCCTTCGAGGGAACACCCTGTTCTTCTGATTCTCGATGGACATGGGAGCCATAAAGAATTGGCAGTGATAGAGTTTGCTTGTGCTATTCACATCCATATGCTCAGCACACCACCACACACAACTCACAAAGTGCAACCGTTAGACCGGGTAACTCTCCAAGTCTGCATTCAGTTCAGCAAGTGCAATGTGGATGAGACAAAACCCAGAAGCGACAATTTCAGACTACAACATCGCTTCCCTTGTCAATTCGGCTTTCACTAAGGCAGCTAGACTAGAAATAGCACAAAATGGGTTCAAATGCACCGGAATTTATCCATTCAATAGGGATATTTTTACTGAATTGAATTTTTGCCATCATCAATGACCAATGTCGAACAGGAACCAGTTCAGGATGAGACTTTTGAGCAGCCATCAACCTGCTTAAGATCTAAATCATCCACGAGTTTCAATCCGCAGCCATCCACTAGCGGCATCCAACAGCCATCAACTATTTCTACCCAGCAACCATCCACCAGCTGCGCCCAGCAGTCGACCACTACTCAGGCATCACAACCATCTTCAAGTGGCAGCACGCAGCCACCTACTGCTCTGCACCTAGTGCAGAGCCAGTTGCATCTCCTAGTTTGAATGTATTGCTTCAAAAATTGTCCCCTCTCCCTAACGCCTCAATGAAGCCTCTCGCAGCACGTTCTCGAAAAACCCAAAAAGGTGATATTCTGACAACCTCTCCATTTAAAGATGCACTGGTAGCAAATAAGGCTATAGCCAACAAATCCAAGGCTGCAACTGCTAGAACAAAAGCAGCAATCAGTCAAATGAGATGGAGAAAGAATATTCACAGTTTAACTAGGGAAGAAACAGATCATGGTACAGACTTCATCATTTGTAGGGAAACCTTCAATGAAGACTGGATTCAGTGTCACAAGTGCAAAAAATGGGCTCATGAAGAATATGTCGACATTGATCCATCGTCATCTACTATTGTGATGTTTGCAAATCGACATGGTCATATTTTTTTTTGTCCGGGGCTACTCCAAGAAATGATTGTGACAAATATTCAACAGTACCTTCTTAACTTCATTACAGTTATAAGAATAAGAATTTTTATTTATTATTTCATTAGTATTAAGAGGAATATGTTTTGCCCATTCATTCATATAAATAGATAGATTGAAAATGAATCTTTTTTCTTAGAGTTTTTTTGTAATCCTAAGTTTCGGAGTAGTCCTTTAATCTACTCTATTTAAGTACAGCCAGACTCTACGCTCAACTCCTGAGAAACTCGATGCTACTTCGCTTTGACCTGTACCCAGTCTTAGTCCTTTTCAAAACACTATAATCTTTTCTGTGATTCGTATCAATAATCTTCTCATTCCCCCTATTCAATTGCATAGATTTTGCACTCTTGGGTACATCACATTCACTCACAACCTCAGTGGCAATTTTAGGTATTTGCAATTTTACCAATTCTATCTGTGTTTCAATTGACGAGGCTTTTACGTGATAGAAATCAATTTTCACAAATACAAGTAAACGATGATTTCTATTAAAATATATTATTAAATGCTCCACCCGTTTCGATACACAATATCTTTATCAAGAGCGAATGAAATTATTCAAACATCTAAGGGAAAATGGTCATTCTTTCAATTCAGAATTTAAAATCCTACATTCTGAGAATAAAGGTATAAAACTCAACCTTCTGGAAGTGACAGATTTAGGTATTCACCGGAAATTCTTGATGATCAGGTAGACATAAATAACTCACACTTATTAAATTTATTTCCTAAACTTTAGTTCAAGTACGGATAGCTCTGAGATACAGCCTCTTTAGTTTATATATAAATTTGTTAGTAAGATATATTTTTAGTACGATCAACTAACCAATTATTTCAGAAGATGGAGGATCAAGGTCAACCCAAAGAAGACGGTAGCAATGTACATCGACTACAAGAAGAGAAGACATCCGGAAACACCAAAAGAAATCACCATAGAAGGACAACAAATCGAATGGAAGAAGGAAGCAAAATATCTCGGCGTAATCTTGGACGACCAACTGAACTACAAGAGGCACATCGAGAAAACTACAAGGAAAACAAGAGCAATTCACGGAAAATTATACCCACTACTCAACGGAAAAAACAAAATCACATTGGAAAACAAGATCAAGATAATCAAGGCAATAATCATTCCAGGAATAACATACGCAGGACGAATTTGGCATCTAGAGGACAGATGCGAGAAGAGGAAACTAGAAGCAGCACTCAGCGACAAACGCCCCATGGTACATAAACAACAACCAACTCAGGAAGGAAATGGATATCAACACGCTGGAAAAAATCATCACACAACTAACGACGAAGACAACCGACCAGATGGAAAACCACAAAAACAAGGAGATCAACCAAATAATGGAACTGCAACCGAGGGCAACAGGAAAGAGGACATCCCTAGTACAATGGAAGAGAAAACAACAGGCCAGCATATATGCTCCACAACATAAAAGAAGGAAGATAACCAACCAGTAGAACCCCAGGACAAACCAAGGAGATGTGAAAGAAGCGAGATGAAGAGGAAAAAGGATAGAAATTCGACCCTCACCAAAATTCAAGGATCCAAGAGTATTTGTAGTATTCATTCGCTCTTGATAAAGATACTGTGTATCGAAACGCGTGGAGCATTTATTTGTATTTGTGAAAATGGATTTCTATCACGTAAAAGCCTCGTCATTTGAATAATTTATTGGTTTATCACGTTTCAGTTCCAACCTATTTGTTGTTAGCCTAAAATACATAACTTTTTGAATAACATACCTTTTGGCATAAATCTTCTGTTTCAGTTTTCAAACATTATTGTAGTGGATGAAGGTGTTAAGTACACTTTTATTGAGTTTTCCAATAAACTATATTTTTTTAAATAACTCTTTGCTAAAAGGAAGACGAGGTCATTCAGCTATATATTAAACGAAGCGGTTTTTCCAAAAAAAATGGAAAAAGTTTACATAGAAAAACTTCAACCTCAATTTACTCTTATCTTCGTCCACTAGTGTCTTCAATTAATAAATCTGCTTAAATCGAGTTTTTACGTCAGTTCTCACAAGTATGTGTTGCGAATTCTACAATGAAGAAAAACAAACAGAGGATTCTTCTCAAATTTTGTATTACGAATGGACTGGGACTGGCCTAAGGCTCCACCCCTGTTTATTGTAGTACGAAAAAACAATTATTAATATCATATTCCTGTATTTCTGTCTTATTCTTGTATGAACAAAACAAATTATTGTGAAGACTAGAATGAAATAGCAAAGATCCATCATTTACAAACGCCGATCGACTTGAAAGTCATTCATAAACATTCTTGTTATTTCTTTGAATGTGCATCATTACTCGTAAGTTCTATTATGGGAGAAATAACAATTGTTCGTATTTAAATTCAACCAAATGATTCAAACTGATGATTTAATGAGTTTGAAATAGAATAAATTATAATAAGTGGTTATTTGTATGCGGAACTGTAGTATTTTACGATAAAGACAAACAATTTATGTTCGCTGCGGGAGTGATTTCATTCTTGATTTATTTTCAGGATAGTGCCGATTTTGATTCGTTTATTTTTCGTACGTTGAGTGACAGAATGCAGGGTTTACAATTAAGGTTCGTTTATTTAGATAGGTTTGAGGTTATATGTCGTCTTGTATATTTGAGAAATTATAAATGGGAGTTGTTTGATAAGGTACAGATTTTTTGAATTTTCCGCGGAATAATTTCAATATTTCAAATATTTTTTGATGTGTCACAATATTTTCTTCTTACGAAAGAATTGGAAAATGAGTACCGAATCGCACTAAACTCAGCCGGTCAGCCAGACCGTACATGTAATGGAAATCAGTTCAATTCGGCGTAAAATTAGCTATTTTTTCATATAGCAATAACTTCAGAAGCCTTAAAACTGTTAATTTAATGAATAATTGGTTCAACTTCAGCAATAGTCAAAATAACCAATGAATGAAGAAAGCAAAGCCTATTAGTCATTTTTTTGATAAGAAGTGCTTTCAATTCAGCGAATGCATCCAATCGTATAATAATTTTTTGCTCCAGAACTGTCGGAGATACGAAAAAGTGTCGAAAAAGTTTCTTAATTGAACAAAGATGACGAAAATCGATTAAACGCTGATCAGTGGCGTACTGCAAGAATGTTTGAAAGGGCAAAAGAAGACATGGCTGCGGAAAAGAAAACAGCTTGTGGATTCTTGTTACACTTTAGGACGAGTACTGATGAAGGCTGTATAAAATAGCTTGCATTCCAAATTTGGGCTGAATATCTCAAAAACTGCAGGAGAAGAAAAAAACAATTTTTTCCGGAAATTCCAACACCCTGTAGCTCCGTAACGAAACTTTTACGGACCTATGTTCATATGAACTTTTTTTCTTAAAATTTCACGTGGATTCACCTCCCTCAAGTTGTGACATACTATTATGTAACACCCTGTATACGAGTGCAGCATGGCTATTCCGCTTTTCCTACACGTATGTATACATGTGCAGCAGCGAAAAGGTTAATCTGATAAGCTAACTTTGCTTAAGCTTGCCGCATGAATCAAATTAACTATAGATTCATGTACCAAAAATTTGATACGTCAGATAGAACTGCATCTGGCAAATAGATATCGAAATCTCACAATTTCAGTCTATAGTTTGAGGTTTATGGAAGATAAGCGTAACTTGAATGAAATTCAGTCGATTGTTCGAAACCTCGTCTGATATTATATAACCAATTTATGTCTGAAATGATTGTTTACTCGACTGAAATGAATGAAGATTAATTAAATTAGAATGTGTTCGGAATAGGTTTCGCAATATGTTTTGATTATGAGATTATACAGGGATCTGCAATAAGTATCAAACTATTCTACGTTTATGACAATTTAATGAAGCATAAAGTAAAAATATTATTCAAAATATTCTCGAACGATATGTGAAAGAATGCCCAGCTACACAAACTCCATCTATACAAAGTCGTGCCTAATTGGATGTATGGAGACTGGAACCTTTCACCTTATATCGCACTAAAATCACTATACAACACTCCATCAAAACTTCGTTTCAAAACTCGACATGCGTTTCTTCAACTAAGGGAGCATCATCAAAAGATGATAGTACACTAAATCTAATTCTACATGGCTTTATCATCTATATTTAATCCGTCCCTGCAACTAGGCACTTTCGACGAACGTCTCGATTGGCCAAACGCGCTACTGTTGGGCTTATCTAATTTAAGGATTTTAGATTACACTGAACGGAATCGGATCGTTGTCCTTGTTTGATGCTGTTCAGCAAAATCTTTTCTATGGTCTTGTTTAAAAGCATGTTGTGCTATGCATGCATACTTCTTTTCACAATCTTAACTACTAATTTCATATTGAGCTTTTCAAGATTACTTTTGATTTGTAGGCCAATATTCATATTTTCAAAATCCTATAACGTGTGTCCATTGAGATCGTGCTTGTTTGATAGCTCTGAAAATATCCATTGTGCAGCACAAGTGTGTCTGATTTTGATCCGTTTCATATATCAAAATTATTTTCAAATATAGTATCTGCAGATGCATCTTCTGCAATTATATGATGCTATGCAATGATTGTCGCACCTTATATTTATCGAACCAACCTTCCGATGCTTGAAATTCTCAACCACAACCACCACCAGGTTCTTCAAAATGTGCGTGAAGACGCTTTGGCTTCTCCCAGATAATGGGAGCACTCAGTGGTACTCTTTTTTCGGTTACGGTCTTCGAATCATAATGACAACCGTATTTCCATTTTTGCTATTGCTGTATAGCAAATAATTTTCACTGACTGTGGAGTCGAAGCTACAGACGACCCTTTCTTCGGATTTTTATTAGAGCTATAAAACCTTTCAAGGGTTATTAAGCTTAACTTCAATAAGTACAGCAAAAAATTACATTTCATCTTATAGTAATAGTGACAATTTTGAAAATATATGTATTCACAAGTGTATATTACACTTATCTAAGAAATTGAAGACAATTCTCATAACTACGATATTAGGTTCAAACAATAAACACTTGATGTCCAAAGGTAAAAACAGCCGTATGTGTAACAATTTTCTGATAACATTGTCCCTTTCATTAACGTGAAGTGAACATTGGAACATGATTCAAAGTTTGAAACTCGTGTTCAAAATTACACATGGGACTGTCTATGATATTTTCGTAAATAAAGATTTATTCAAATTAATTTGTCCCGAATGGCATATGTTCATCACGACAATAAAATTCCTTTCTAGATTTTTCCTAAAAACCATGGATTTTTTAACTTTAGAAAATTTTGAAATAAAATTTTCCTTATCCCCGTCCTCAATTTGATTATTGAATTAGATTTTTCTACATATGCAGTATGCCTAAAACTCTCAGATCTTGATAGGGAGGTATATATATATATATATATATATATATATATATATATATATATATATATATATATATATATATATATATATATATATATATATATATATATATATATATATGTGTGATTTATAGACCTAATATGTTCTGAAACTCATGATTCCTTATCTAGAACAGATGTTTTTGAATTTAGATTCAAAATTTCGGCCTGTTTGTTATACGCAAGCGTCATGCTTGAAGAAATCTCATTTTTCGGTTTGAATAATGTTTTCAAGAAGAAGGTGAACATTTCAAGCAATTAATTCAGAAATCGCTTGTAATTCTAGAACCATTGAAAAAGTATAGAAAACCCTGTGCCTAATTTTATATGTATCAAACTTTCTATTCAGATTCGTGTACTCTTTGGAGATTCGTTTGCATCGATATCACGCTCATTCAATATTAACGAATCCATTGCACGATCGAGAAACAAATCGACGAATAGGCTTTGCCTGCCGCCGTGGGCATATATATATATATATATATATATATATATATATATATATATATATATATATATATATATATATATATTTTGAAAAGAGGATTTACAAAATTCGAATAATTGTATTTACAATGAATGCTTATATCTATAATTTTGGTGTGTGTCATCAAAACACAATCGTAAAAACAAGCGAATAAATAGAATACCAGCGGAAAAAACAGACCATGCCTGTTCCTTAATCTGGCATCTAAACTCGCGTCATGCCTCCTACGATTGGTCGTAAAGTGTCTGCACAGGAAATGTAACAGGGGAACCTTACTATTCTGCGTATGATTTAGTAAACGAGTGAAAAAAAACCCGTGGAAAAAAACTCGTTTCCCTGTCACTATTGCACTAGCAATAGCTTGCATGTTTATGTTGTGTTAGTGTCGTGTGTACAAAAAGAGTACCAGAAATTTTTCTGCTTAGCAGCTTCATTCTCTCAATGTCATCTTGCACTCCATGATTTCCAGAGATTCACGAAGACAAGAGTGAAAAGGAAGGAGGATTGGAACTGGAAAAATCTATAACAATGAAAAAAGAAAACCAGCAGAAAAATATTTCATCAAAACATACTTAACTCTTATATGTCTAAACTCACTTGAATCTGAGAACTTTATTAATGCTCCTCTGTTTTTCAATAGGGAACATCTCATACACCTTTTAAGAATGAAGACCTACATGGGTGTAACCCTTGCCTTATCAACATGGTGTTTTCCTATGGTGTACCATAGGAAAAAAAACACTAAGGGGGAACAAAAACTAATCTCCTAAATAGACTTAAAGTTCTCCTCCCAGTTGATAAAATTATCTGAAACGGAATGAATTCCTTGAAAACCACCTGTATAATGGTAAATAGGACAATCGAGGACTAAATGTCTTATTGTTTCTTCAGCTGCGCCACATTCTTATGCCGGATTTTCTACAGTATCCCATTTAAACAACATACTATTATTACGACCATGTCCTGTCCTGAAACGATTTAATGTACACCAATTTTTCCTACTTACTTCGAAACCTGCAACCCTTTTGGAAGGATCCTCTATGAGAACTTCATTGAAAACATCAACTTCCTGCCATTCAGTTTTCCAAAGATCAATAGCCTTCATCTGTGTATGCAAAAAGTCAATCGACCAAATAGGTTTCCTAGATTTCAATCTCAGGTTAGGGGGATTTTGAAGATCGTGCATTATCAGAAAAACTTCTGGAAATGAGTGATACTTATCCCAAGACGATTTAAGAGCTAATTTCCTGCGAATATGGGAAGGAACTATATTACAAATAACCGGAAGCCAAGGGGTAGCAGTTGAACTGATACATCCATTGATAACTCTCATATAACAGTTCAATCTTATTGACATGAGCACTCTTCAACCACACCTGACAGCAATATTCTGCTGCTGAATATACTAAAGCTAAAGCAGTAGTTCGCAGAGTAGAGACTCCGGCGTCCCAATTGGATCCAGCTAGTTTATGTAGTATATTGTTTCTTGTTTTCAACTTCTGACATAATTTATCAATATTAAATTTGAAAGTAAAAGAACGATCAAGCTTTACACCAAGATATGTTGGAGTGAAATTATGAATTAATAGTGATTGATTGAAGAATACTCTTAGTTGCCTATCCTTCTCATGATTATTCAGATGAAAACAAGAAACCTCAGTTTCCGAAGGATTTGGACATAAACGCCGTTTTTTGAAGAAAATGTTCAGAATATCTAAATCAGAAGTCAGTGTATGCTCAATTGTTTCGAAGTCATAGTGTCGAAAAACCAAAGCAATACCTTCAGCATAAATAAACTTTGTAGAGGAAGTTTCAGGGATGTTAGACATATATAAATTGAAGAGAAGAGGTGCAAGAACAGATCCCTGAGGTAGGCCATCATTGAGAGTATAAAATCTACTTCTCTTCTCACCGATGAAAACTCGAAGTCTTGTATCAGATAACATATTTTCAATCAACTTTACAATTTTTCCACATTGAACTATTTCAAAGAGTTTGCCTATTTTAACTTTACCCTGAAATCCTGTCTCAATAAAAGTGGATATAAACCTAAAACCTGATCACAACAATTCCAGTTTTTTCGAAAACCTCCCTGAGAAGTAGACAGAGATAATTCATGAATTCTTCACAGATGCAATAAGAATAGTTAGCGTATACTTTCTCATAATTGTTAGCTCTAGTCGCTCTGAAGTGAAGTAACCGTCATAATCGATCGTATGTATCAAGGATTAACATTGTGGAAATCAGATCAATGTCTTTCATTTAATTTATATGTATTAAAATGAATTTTCATGAAACAAATCCATCATCAATATCATAAATCAAATATTTTCATGGATATTTAAATATTGGTAGTTTTGCTTTGTCAAACATTCGAATAATTCTTAATTTTACAATTCAGTTGCCCGTTTATTCTGCAAACTGAATCATGTGGTGTTTCTGATCTAAAGTTGGTTTCTGCGAAAAAAACACGAATTTATGCATTAAATCTTCCTTGTATCTGTTGTGTACCTTTATCCGAACCTTCTTAATTAGAACTCATCCCCAAGATCACAGCTTCGAGTGAATTCTCATTTTCTCCAACACAACATATTTTGCTAATAATATTCCAACTCTCCCGAGGGTCCCATAAATCGCACCGGTTCCATGAAAATTATTGCATTATCTGCGTGGAACACCTAAAGTTCGTTCGTTTTCGGAAGATCTGATCTCGGTACGGAATTAACTTCCCCTGGGGATACATTTGTTTGGAAAACCTTTCCTCCGATATTTATTTGCTCGGAAAATCCTTGCTCATTGTGATCGAATTTAATCAACCGTGGCTACTTGATCTATTAGTTTGATACGATAGATTTTAAATTTTTCGTCTGCAAGAAAATCAATTTCGGTATTTAGACTTGCGGCGCAATCAAAAAAGCTCTACGCGATTAAATGGGGTGTTACTGCTAAAAAATATATCCATTCAATTGAAGACATGAGTGGATGAAGGTGTTATGGACCCATTTTTCACATAACACTATCAAACATCCATATTTGGTATTTTCAGTGCTGATTTCACAATGAATGAATGAGTGATGTTACACTATTTTACAATACTCTCATGGAAGAAGGTGATATGGGCATATAACTCATTCATCCATTATCACTTTGATATGTGTTTATCTGGTTGCCTGAATGAAAGTGTCATGCCTTCATCCATGAAAATATAACATTGTTTACTTTCTGAGCTTGTGTCAGTTTTTGAGGTTACTAGTTGGATCACGGTTTCAATGTTAGCATTTCATTGTAATATCTTGAGAATATTAAGTACGAAAAACAACTTCTAGAAGTAAACTAAAGTTAGCGATGGAGCAGAAAATTCGCGAACAGAATATGTGTGATAAGGTAGTTTGTGTAATTTCTACTGATAATTCTAACCTCAATACAAAATCAACAATAGGTAAGTTAAATCTGCATTGCAGTTAATTATATCTCAATATATAATATTTTACGCTACAATTACCTTCTTTCCTTGAACCTCTCACTTTGAACTTTAGAATTGCATTGAGATTGTAAAAGATGAAACTTTTTCTCAGTTCAAATCTAACTTAACAGACCAACTCCAAAATATGTATCTACTGCTGAGTGGAAAGTTGATTCGAAAGCGCTCAAAATGTTTTTTAACTTTCAGGATTTGTTTTGAATTGATTTTCCTTTGTATTTTTACAGATAGTAAGTCATCAACATCAGTAGCTTTTTCTCAAGAGCCGCTATTGACACAGTTGCCATCAGTAAGCGGGTTCTCCTTACCACATGAATTCGTCAGTACTGAGGATCCCTGCCTCAAAGAATAATGTGACTCAGGTGGACGAGAATAGAAGTTATTCACATACTTGAGATATTCCGTTTGTGTTTTTTCCAGAGTCTAAGGAAGACGACTTTTTTTTCTCGGACAGTGATGGCGATGCAGAATATATTCCAAACAATGAAGACTTAAGCAGTTCTTCAGATAACAGTGATGAACATGATGAAGATGAAATCAGATGCAAGCATCTTCTATTTTGAGAAATTCTACAGATACTACATTGAAAAATATTCCGAAAGACCCAGTTGATGTGGATAATGAAGAACATAGTTTGGGAGAAAGGAATATTGAAATGAATAGAAAACGAAAAATATTCCCCTCCCAAAGAAATATAATATATAAATAAAATATTTAGAATTAAGAAATGCTCTTATTTCAAGATTTTTGTGATACAATTCAATTTGTCATTTGGAAATCCAAAGAGCGACCCTTGTATTACTTACGATGCCGGGGAGGCAAACAAAGAACATAAAGAAAATTATACAGCAGCAAGTAATGCACTTAAAGCAGACAAAGAAAAAACTAGAGTCATGGCTAACATAGTTTTCTTCACAATAGATATGCAGCAAACTATGCCACTCCTCAAAATAACTAACTCTCAGACATTCTATCTTCGCCAAATGTGGTCTTACAATTTTGGGATCCATATAATTGCAGAGGACAAAGATATATTGAATATTCATCAATGGAAAAACCGACTCAAATTATTCAAATCATCTTTGGGAAAATGGTCTGTCTTTCAATTCAGAATTTAAAATCCTACATTCTGAGAATAGAGGTATAAAACTCAACCTTCTGGAAGTACTTGAAATTAACAGATTTAGGTATTCACTGGAAATTCTTGATGATCAGGTAGACATAAAGAGTTCACCCTTATTAAATTTATTTCCTAAACATTAGTTCAAGTACGGATAGCTCTGAGTGGATTGCCTCTCTAGTATAAATAAAATTTTTTAGTAAGATATATTTGTAGTATTCATTTGCTCTTGATAAGGATACTGTGGATCGAAACGCGTCGTGCATTTAATAATATATTTTAGTAGAAATCATCGTTTACTTGTATTTTTGAAAATGGATTTCTAACACGTAAAAGCCTCTTCAATTGAATAATTTATTGGTTTATCAAGTTTCAGTGCCAACCTATTTGTTGTTAGCCTAAAATACATAACTTTTTGAATAACATACCTTTTGGCATAAATCTGTTGTTTCAGTTTTCAAACATTATTGTGGTGGATGAAGGTGTTAAGTACACTTCTTCTAAAACATCATATTTTTTTTCAATAACTCTTTACTAAAAGAAAGAAGAGGTCATTCAGCTATATATTAAACAAAGCGATTTTTCCCAATAAAATATTCAAAAAGTTTACATAGAAAAACTTCAACCTCAATTTACTCTTACCTTCATCCACTAGTGTCTTCAATTGACAAATCTGCTTGATTCGATTTTTTTTGTCAGTTCTCACAAGTATGTGTTGCGAATTTTACAATGAATAAGAACGAACAGAGGATTTGTCTCAAATTTTGTATGACGAATGGAATTTCTTGTGCCAAGTCGCTGAGAACATCACAGAAGAGTTGCAATGAGTCTATTTCATCAAAAACACGTGCAAATGAGTGGTACAGTGCATTCAACAGCTGCTGAGATGTGGTGGAAGATTTGCCTCTCTCTGGTCGGCAATCAACATCTTCAACTGAAGTTAACATGGATAAGGTGAAAGAAATGGTAATATAAAATTGTCATTTGAGATTGAGAGATGGGCAATTAGTTTTTTGTGTCTGGCATTTTGTGCCTGCCTCTTTCACCCCTGAACCTAATGCACGAAGCACAAAATGGGTTGCGTCGAAGTCGTTCCACAATTACAGCAGTATACAAAGCACTATATGACATAGTGAAGTCGCTTTATGATGGAAAACCTACCTTGTCGATGTGTGTCGATCTCTCTGAAGCAGTTGAATGCGTAAATTTTGAACTATTGGTCAAAACTTTAGAACGATTTGGTATACGGGGTACAGCCTCAGAACTTGTGTCATCATATCTCATAGATCGAAGACAGTTTGTTTCCGAGATGAACAGAAGCGGAGAGTTGGTAGTATCCGATTAATATGTGATTAAGCGAGGAGTACCTCAAGGTTCTATACTGGGGCCTCTGCTTTATCTTCTGTATACAAAAGACCTGCCGGAGGTTCTGGGCGATGGAGCGGTTCAATTTGCTGATGATACGTCCTGTCACATGTCGGGGAACAGCGATCAAGAGCTGAAAGATGCAGTTTGTCGAGAACTTGACGACATGGAAGAATATTTCAAGAACAACTTTTTGAAACTTAATGTCGAGAAGACGCAGCTCGTGAAATATTCATACAGGAGACACCAAGAGAAACTACAACTGAACTTCGATGCGTATAATCTGGAGTCACAGAGCCACATTAAGTTCCTTGGCTTGGAGATTGACCACAAAATGGACTAGAGGATCCATATAGATAATCTAATGGGACAGCTGAGTAGGTACTGTTATGCTCTGAGGATCTTGAGCATGGAGGTGTGTAAGGAGATTGCCATTATCGCCTACCATTCTTTTGTCGAGTCTCGTCTTCGCTATGGAATTATTTTCTGGGTGAACAAAGATTTCAATAGAGTCTTCATCTTGCAGAAAAGGATGATAAGCGCAATACTCAACCTCAGATGGAATGCCAGCTGTAAGCCTCCCTTTGCTCAGTTTCAGTTCTAACCCTGCCAAGCTTTTTTATTTACGAGGCTGCATTGTTTTCCTGTAGAAATAGGTATCTGTTTGGAAAGCTCACTCGAGGTCATCAATACAATAACCGAAAAAAAATGATGTACTATGCGAGAGATATAACTACACGTACATCCAAAAAAATGTTCTTTTCTCTGTTCTGAAAGTTTACAACCATTTACGATGATGATGTTTTTGACAGTTTGTTTTTCGAATAATACCACTATTTTATTTGTATATTCACAGTTTCTTTTATTGACACGCTGTACGACTTATGCTAGCCATAATAGCAGCAAATAAACTATTTGATTGATAATGGGAGTAGTTCCTTCGTTTTCACAAAATTTGCGATATTTCAAACCTTCACTACTTAATGTTTTTTCAGTATAAGATTATTTCAATTTCAATCAGTTTCTCCTTATTCAAATTCTTCTTTCATACAATCTGTTTTCAGTCAAACTCGTTGAAAAATATAAGAATGATCTGCTACATTATGGGAACCGCACGATTTTTCACCCAAAGACCCGTAACCCGTGACTCAGTCTGTACAGCATGTCCCATTTTGGGGGTGCCACCAGGAGCATCTCTGTTATTATTTAGGATAGAAAGATGGGGTTTCACGACCCTTGGCTACTTTTTCGAGACAAATTCATAGAGCTAATCAGAATTATTCTAACTTCAGTGGTTTTGAGTTATTCGCGAATCTTGAAAATTTCCGGATTTCTTTTTCTCGATATCCCGGTTCTTATAGAAGATAATTGAAATCTGTTTTACGTTTCTAAAACGGTTTTCTGAGTAGATTCCAGTGACGTACTCGAAGTTTTTTTCATTAATTATGACAGATATGACATAAAGTTGCATTTTTTAAATACGAACAGTTTTTTTGGCATATTCCGATTGCCGTTTTTTTCCTTTTCAAAATATATAACATGATGACAAAATTTCCACCCAATTTGAAGAAAATAACGGAATAATGATTTACCCCTAATGGCTGGGCGAAGGAACACACGTGGGCGGACGAACCATAGAACATTTGTAGTTATTCGATGAAAACGATCAAAACAATGCAAAATCTTCTTGACCGAAATAATGGAGCTAGGCTGCTCCTAAGATTCCATCGTTATTTATGACATCCGCAATTTCCGCTTTTATTTTATTTTTGAGATTGTCGTTTAATTTCTAGAGTTCTCTGAGAAATACCTACATGAGAATAATAATAGGCACCTAATAATTTACTCAAATTTACTTCTCATAATGATTTACATATATTGCTCGAACTGATTTCCATCATGTTGTAAACATAAAGTGCATCTTCGGATTATATCTTCTATGTCTGAATGCTCGCTGTGAACACAGAAGTCTTCATCTATGCACGTTCATTAGAAACCATAGAACGACCAATAATTATTATTATTCATTATCTGTGGATATATTGGCTTCGTGTCTATTTGAATTCGTAAAATTAGTGTTCGTTGTTGAATTTGGATTGTTTAGTTAATTTCTGCAATTCACACTATGGAACAAAATAGAAGATACGAAAATTTCGAAAAGTTGATATGCTGAAGGTCTACTTTCAGTGTCACTGTAACGCAGTCCGTGCATCACAAGAATATTTGAATAGGTAAGTTCGACAATGGAAATGGAAGTAGTAATTCTAATCAATATTGAATACCTGACTGACACTCTCCAATAGATTTCCTCAAAAATTCAACCAAACAGGAAGTTCTTCGCCAAAATGGAAGCAAATCTTTCCAATTATGTCTCGTTCGAGAAACCAAGAAGTAAAACTACAATAAACGGAATAGAGGTGATAATGAACTTGACGTGTTAGCAGCTGTTGAGGCTAACCATTCTACATCGTGTCGGCGAACTGAGAGCGAAGTGGGTGTGTCAAAAGCAGAGCCCAAAGAATTTTGGGAAAGTATAAATATCATCCTATAAACATAAAATAATTCGTCATCTCAATGCCGGGGATGCAGAGAGGACAACGGCGTTCTGCAATTGGTATTTAGGGAGAATCAGAGGTGAAGCTCGTTTTGGGCGACATATCATTTGGTCAGATGAGTCAAGAATCAGTAGTGCCGGAATCTTTAATCGCCATACGAATAGATTCTGGGCAAACGAAAACCAACACGAAGCAGCAGCTCGACGGCAGCAGGGGAGGTTCGGTTTCAATGTGTCGTGTTTCGTAATGGGCAACAAATTAGCCTACTATATCTTTGATGGCAACTTGAATGCACTGAGATATCTCGAAATTTTAAATATTTGTCTGCCACAACTGCTAGATGACATTCCTCTTGCTCAATTCAACACATATTACTTCCAACAAGACGGTGCTCCTTGCCATAATTCGGCCGTGGTGAGGAACTACTTGGATTTAAATTTTGAAAATAAATGGATCGGTACCAATGGCCCAATTCAATGGCCACCTAGGTCTCCTGACCTATCCGTTTTAGATTTTTTTTCTTTGGGGTTATTTAAAAATAAGATATATAGGAGACAATACGCCAATTACGATCAATTGAAGAATGCAACAATGAAGCATTCGAAGATCTGAGGAGATCCTCGCTACATTTGACTAGGGCCATAGAAGATATAATCCGAAGATGCACTTTATGTTTACAACATGATGGAAATCAGTTCGAGCAATATATGTAAATCATTATGAGAAGTAAATTTGAGTAAATTATTAGGTGCCTATTATTATTCTCATGTAGGTATTTCTCAGAGAACTCTAGAAACTAAACGATAATCTCAAAAATAAAATAAAAAGCGGAAATTGCGGATGTCATAAATAACGATGGAATCTTAGGAGCAGCCTAGCTCCATTATTTCGGTCAAGAAGATTTTGCATTGTTTTGATCGTTTTCATCGAATAACTACAAATGTTCTATGGTTCGTCCGCTTACGTGTGTTCCTTCGCCCAGCCATTAGGGGTAAATCATTATTCCGTTATTTTCTTCAAATTGGGTGGAAATTTTGTCATCATGTTATATATTTTTGAAAAGGAAAAAAACGGCAATCGGAATATGCCAAAAAAAAACTATGTTCGTATTTAAAAAAATGCAACTTTATGTCATATCTGTCATAATTAATGAAAAAAAAAACTTCGAGTACGTCACTGGAATCTACTCAAAAAACCGTTTCAGAAACGTGAAAACAAATTTCAATTATCTTCTATAAGAACCGAGATATCGAGAAAAAAAGAAATCCGGAAATTTTCAAGATTCGCGAATAACTCAAAAACCACTGAAGTTAGAATAATTCTGATTAGCTCTATGAATTTGTCTCGAAAAAGTAGCCAAGGGTCGTGAAAACCCCATCTCTCTATCTTAAATAATAACAGAGATGCTCCTGGTGGCACCCCCAAAATGGGACATACTGTACATCGGTTTATTTTCTACTGCTGATTCCACCGAATCAATATTAGATTCTATATTCTCGTATACCCAAGAAGATCTGTCAATTACAGCATTCTATTTCAAGAACGCCGTCCTGAAATGATAAAATATCACAAGTCTAATTTGAACGGAAAGTTTCTACCCTTGTCTTTCCGCCTACTTCGTTTCCTAAATTTGAAGTTCAAATAATGCAAAGGCTTCAATCTTACGGACTCGGTTTGAACATATAAGATGAACCATCCATCAAAGTATCGAAATAAACATTTAAATAACTTCGAGAAAGTTCTACCCACGTCGGTGTCATCAATTTGAAATTCTTCATTCTGTTTTTGAACATTTTCATTTTATCCTTCTCTTACCGTTTTAACGAGATATCCAGTGGAATATATTTTAATTTCAGATGAAATTGCTATAGAAGGTTCAGTTTAAAATACACTTTCTCGAGAATTACTAAACAACCAGTGAAAGATTCTAAGCTAACGTGATTATGATCAAATGTCATATTACGAAAGTTACGTCTTCTTGATGAAGCTACCTGGAAGTTATTGAAATCTTTTGCTGCGATTCCCTATTCACTGCATATTTTTTTCAAATTCTATACCTGAAATACATGTCTTGGTTCAGTGTGTTAGTATATCCTTGATTGTTAAATCAATTCCAGAAAATAGCTGCAGTCCCCTGAAATCAGACTGTGTTGTCTTATCCACTCATTAATCAAAGACTATACTCGGTAATAAAACCTGGCAAATCATGTTAATAAAACTAAGTGTTGAAGAGCAAAATGAATTAAGGAGTACACGGTGAGTGTGGGAGTTTTCCGGTCGACTAGATTTTATTGGCTATTCTGTTAGAAAGTCATTTACCGCTTTATAGGCAATTTCATACTTTGTTATATGTTTCACTAGGACTTGATAATAGTTGTGGGGAAATTTGCAGCCAGTATTTTATCTTCCTCATGCTGCAGTTCATGCCAATATAGGTATTATGCTCCATTTTTGTAGGTCAACAGAACCTATTGCAGAGTTCTAAGGTGCACTATAGTTTTAAGAAAATATTACAATTACGAAGGTGATTCGAAAAAGAATCTGTCCTTCAACCTACCTAACCTTTTGAGGTTAGGTGGGTTGTCAATATTTTCATTTGACTCATAGTAATAACCCTTAACATGCACTGACAGTTATTGCTACAGCAATCGGAAGCAATCTAATATTTTATTCGAGTTCAAAGGTCAAAATGAATGGGTTTTTCGAGATACTCACCAAAACGGTATATACATGCCTTGATATAGGATCTCCTTTAAGTCCATTTTTTGCTGGAATATTCATGAATTATTTAGAAGAAAAAATTTTTCAAGATTCCAGAGTTTCACAAATAATTGTTTGTATCGTTATGTTGATAATGTATTGGCGTGCTCTACTGGTAAATCAAGACGCCTTGATCCCTTTCTGAATTCCATGTTGAAAATAGAAACCAACAATTAAATAGTTTTTAGACTCAAGCATTTTCCAAATAAATAACTCTTGTAAATTTGATATATTTCGAAAACCTACTTTCACAGATATTTGCATTTCTCATTACTCTTCTCACCCCTTGCAACTTAAAGTAGCCGTTTTCAATTCAAGGGTTCATAGAGCATTTTCATTGTCCTTTTCTATTGAAAATCTTAACAAAGAAATTTACGTCATGAAAACTATCGCCAGTAATAACGGTTACCTTATTAGCCAAAATAGTTCTTAAGAAACAATCACAATTAGCTTACAGTAGTATATATCCCCATATTAAACCAAACACCGATATCCAAAAATTCTCTGCCTTAAGTTATTTTGGTCCAATTTTACAGCAAGTTGCAAATCATATGTCACTAGATAAAAATTTCCTGCAAACCTATGTGCAAATTATCACAATTATTTTTTAATTCCAAAGACTTAACTCACAAATTAGACAACTCAGGAGTATACAGACTGTGTTGATCTGGTTATAACGGTGTATACATAGGTCAGACAGGAAGATCATTTCGCCAGCCAGTGATTTTATCTTCCTCATGCTGCATTTCAGGCCAATATAAGCACTATTCTCCATTTATGTAGGTCAACAGAACCTATTGAAGAGTTCTAAGGAGCATTATAGTTTTAAGAAACTATTAGAATTACGAGGGGTGATTCGAGAAACAATCTGTCCATTAACTTACCTAACCTTTTGAGGTTAGGTAGGTTGTCAATATTTGTATTTGACTCATAGTAATAACCATAAACGTGCACTGACAGTTTTTGCTACAGCAATCGAAATCAATCTAATATTTTATTCGAGTTCAAGGGTCAAAAAAAAGGGTTGCATGCCTTGATATGGGCTCTCCCTTAAGTCCACTTCTTGCTGAAATATTCATGAGTTATATAGAGGGAAAGAAAATTTCAAGACACCAGAGTTTCACAAATAATTGTTTGTATCGTTATGTTGATGATGTATTGCCGTGCTTCACTGGTGTATCAAGACACCTTGATCTCTTCCTGAATTTCAAGTTAAAATAGAAACAAACAATTGAATAGTTTTTAGACTCAAGCATTTCAAAAATAAATAACTCTTTTACATTTGATATATTTTGAACACCTTTTTCACAGATATTTGCATTCCTCATTACTCTTCTTGCAACATAAAGTATTCATTTTAAACTCAATGGTTCATAGAGCATTTTCATTGCCACTTTCTATAGAAAACTTAACAAAGAAATTTACGTCATAAAACTATCGCCAGTAATAACAGTTACCATAGTAGACAAAATATTTCTTAAAAACAAACACAGTTAGCCTACTTTAGTGTAAACCCCATATTAAACCAAATACCAATATTCGCAAATTTTCTCCCTTAACTGATTTTGGTACAATTTCACTGCAAGTAGCAAATCAAATGTCACTAGATAAAAATTGCCTTCAAGCCTACATGCACATTATCACAATTATTATTATTAATCGTATTAGATGCATAGATCACTTTTTCTTTCGTAAGAGTAAAAGTGACTCCACCATCGCACAGAATTACCTAAATAACAGCCACTTCTTCTCTAGTATAGATAATCTTAACATTATTCATCGTGCCCCAAAAAGCAATAAACTCAATTACCTAGAATCTCTGGAAATTTTCGAAGCGAAACACAATAGAAACAATGTGAACAACAAAGTGAAAGATCTCTGAAGTCGTTTGTTCTTAAACCTACCACATCCAGAGAAGTGATGAAGATTATCAAAGGCCTGAAAATAAAAAAAATCCTTCGGCGTTGATGGAATCACAACAGATATACTGAAAAAAACTGTATTGAATTATGCGCACCACTAGCTCACGTAGTAAATATAATTTTTCAAACTGCAGTATGTGATTCACACTTCGAACAATCTCTGGTAGTACTAATCCACAAAAAGGGCGATACAAGAGACGTCAACCAGTATAGGCCGATATCTCTTATTAGCAATCTTGCCAAAGTTTTCGAGAAAATTCTCTACTATAGGATAATAAACTTCTTGGAATAAATGTGGATACTAGCGACTAACCATCTCGGTTTCAGAAAAGGTAGACGGACTGAGGATGCTGTTTCTATTCTGGTGGAGAGTATTTACGAAAACTTAGATGAGGGAAGAAAATGCAAAGTTATGTTCATCTACCTCAAAGAAGCTTTTGACACAGTTGATCATCAAAAATTAGCTATGAAACTGCTAGATCTAGGTTCTTATCTGCAGTGCGTTCATATCAGAGACTGGTGTAGTGGTTTCTTGCCTATCATTTGCGGAGTTCCACAAGGCTTGGTACTGGGCCCCCTCCTTTTTTGGTATATATGAATGACATATTCCGGTTGAACTTGAAGAGCCTGCCAATAGCCTTCGCTGATGATACCGCGGTGGTCTTTGAGAACGTTTCGTGGGAGACGCTGAAAATTCAGATACAACATAAACTGGGTACGTTACTGGATTGATCTGCTATTGAAAAGCTCACCGTTAACACCGACAAAACACTTTTTGTACCTTTTGGACTTCAGAGTTCTTCTTTGCCTGAATATGAAACACTGGAGGTTGAAAATTAAGGAGAAGAAGGAAGACTAGTTATTGAAAGAGAAAATAATACGACTTACCTTGGGATAACCATTGACTCTCATTTGCGCTGGGATCAACACATAATGATTCTCTTGAAGAAACTTTGATCTGTCCTGTACAAGTTTCGTTCGGTGATGAACGTAATAGATGAGAGACTTGCCAGAGCGTTCTATTTTTCTCTGGAACAGTCTCATCCTCGCTATGGTCTGCTCTGTTGGTGTACTGCTGCGAACTCATACTTGAATCCACTTAAGATAATCCAGAAAAGTGTTTTTGCTGAACAGAAATAGGCGGTATTCTACGGATTTGCTGTATGAGGAAACGAGGATACTTGACATCAGACAGATGTATTATTTGAACCTGGCAGCCGATGTGATCCGAGAGGAGGGAAAAGAACTAAAATAGATAGAACATGGATATCAAACGCGCAGGGGATGTCCCTTTCTTAAACCAAGGGGATAAAATCAAGGGAAATTCATTGCCAGATGATCTGAAAAAGATTGAAAATCCCATAAAAGTTAAGAATGCATGTTTCTGGAATCGGATGGGGCATGCTCTCATTACCTTTGGATCTGATACCTACTGTACTCTGAAAGAGTTGAATAAATAAATCCTGAAAAAAAATTAATATACGTAGTTCAAGGTACTCAACGTGTTCATTTTATTATTGTAAATATTGTTTTCTACCGAATTGTAATTTTGTATATTTACTATAATCGTCTATTTGTCTATTTACCTATTTTTGATCAAATTGTGTTTCAATGTGTATATACTTATTATTTTTGGAGATTTCCTATATTTATTATTGTCTAAAATTTTCATTTTCCATGTACAAATCGTAAGGTTTCTTTGGAGTATTTGATATATTAGTAAGTCTTTTGATGTATTCAAGTAACACGAATATATCTATTATTATTATTACAATCTCACCCTTCTTTACGACAACTAAGATCTATGTTATTCCCCAATATTTGGAATTTTCAAGTAATTATGAATGTACTTTTGAATACTCATCTACAGGGTGTTTCCGAATAAGATGTCATAAATGAAGGATGCGAATCCCTGAATGATTTGAGCAAGAAAGTTCGAAGAACCAATGGTCAAAAAATGCTTCGTTGCCGAGATACAGGGTGTTAAAGTTGAGAAAATTTTTCGATTTTCTCTCGATAAAACCTAGACTTCTCAAGATTTCGGGCTCAAATTTTCCACATAGCTATTGAACACAATCTGAATCACCAGGTAAGGCCAAATTTTGGAACAGTATACAGGGTGATACTTTTCATGGGCCATGTTCCATTTTACCCTCGGAACTTTTTTTGGTACGCCACTGGCACTAACAAAAATAAAATCGAATAGATCATTCAATTTGAAATTTTTTGACTCTTGCATTTTGATCGTTACTATCACCGTTTCTGAGATATTAATTATTGAAAATAATCCAATAGTTTTCCCATATCGAAGCCATGGAGATATTATCTTAATAACTGATGCAATTTTTCAGGAATTGAGCTAAAATTTACATCAGATATCTCTTTATTGTATGTTTATAACAAAATGAGGCAGAAATTCCTGACAGTATACAGGGTGTTATTTTTTCACGTGCATTTTCCTCTTTTTGCCCCCTGAACTTTTTTGTGGTGCGCTACTGGTATATTCTGAAAACAGAATCAAACAGATTATTCAAAGTGAAAACTTTTCTGTTCCCTGTATTTTCCGTATCTGCCACCATTTTCGAGATATTAATCAAGAAAAGTAATCGTATAGTCCTTCCGTATTGAAAGCTTGAAGATATTTTTCATGTTATTTCGGCAATTTGTGAAGACCTTGAGCTCGAATTTCAAACGAAGTTCACATTCTAAGATCTGCACCACTAGATTGGTAGGATTTATGAGAAAGTATAAAGGGTGATATCATTTCCTGATCATTGAATTCGAATTCAAAAATGTGTTTTATTGAGTGTATAAATCGGAAGTAAATGAATAAACAACATAAATAATCGCGAATGATTTCAATAACAAAAACTCATAATGATGAAAACAAAAATTGAACAAACAGAACAAATCAAAGAAGATGAAAAATATCTTCAAGCTTTCAATACGGAAGGGACTATACGATTACTTTTTTTGATTAATATCTCGAAAATGGTGGCAGATACGGAAAAATACAAGGAACAGAAAAGTTTTCACTTTGAATAATCTGTTTGATTCTGTTTTCAGAATATACCAGTAGCGCACCACAAAAAAGTTCAGGGGGCAAAAAGAGGAAAATGCACGAGAAAAATAACACCCTGTATACTGTCAGGAATTTCTGCCTCATTTTGTTATAAACATACAATAAAGAGATATCTGATGTAAATTTTAGCTCAATTCCTGAAAAATTGCATCAGTTATTAAGATAATATCTCCATGGCTTCGATATGGGAAAACTATTGGATTATTTTCAATAATTAATATCTCAGAAACGGTGATAGTTACGATCAAATGCAGGAGTCAAAAAATTTCAAATTGAATGATCTATTCGATTTTATTTTTGTTAGTGCCAGTGGCGTACCAAAAAAAAGTTCGAGGGTAAAATGGAACATGGCCCATGAAAAGTATCACCCTGTATACTGTTCCAAAATTTGGCCTCACCTGGTGATTCAAATTGTGTTTAATAGCTTATGTGGAAAATTTGAGCCCGAAATCTTGAGAAGTCTAGGTTTTATCTCGGCAACGAAGCATTTTTTGACCATTGGTTCTTCGAACTTTCTTGCTCAAATCATTCAGGGATTCGCATCCTTCATTTATGACATCTTATTCGAAACACCCTGTATACTCCAATAGTAGAAAACTTGTTTTTCTCCCTCTTATGAATAAATAATTGTTTTTCAATATGTAAGACAAATTTTACAACTGTACATTAGTTTCAACTCATAATTTGTAAACCTTTAATGATGATAGAAATATCGAAATAGCTATTACGCTTAGTTACGACTGACTCAATATCATTTTTAGAAGTTTTTCATTTTCCTACCATCTTCTTCATCAGCATTGTTAAAATATACAATTCTTTTGTCATTTATTTCTTTGAACCATTAATTTAACTTTCAATCTTCATAAACTATCAACGTAAATGCTAATGTATAAAATTAAACTCAGAGCGTAGATAACTCACCAAATGTATATATTACAATATAATTTATAACATAATTATACAGAACGACATCTATTCTGGAAATGATCCAGGTATCACGAAATATATAGCTTCATATCCAATATTTTATGAAATGAATAAAATGTGCAAAACTGAGAAATAAATGGTTTGTTCATAAACTGACATGGCAAGGCTTTTAGAATAACTAAATCAATCATTTCGGTGATTGATTGATGGAAGCATGTCCACCTTCTGTATAATTTGGAAATTAATTGAAATTGGCACACTCATCCTGATATTAAAAACAAATTTTGTTAATTGCATTTGATTTTATAAAGTTAGGCTTAGAATCAACTGTACTATCGATAAAAAAATAAGGTCGTCAGTAGCTTCAAGTTCACTGTCAGCGAAAATTGTTCGTTATCCAGCAATATAAAAAATGGAAGTGGCGTTCAGTGAACTGAATAACAAACCAGGAACGCTTACACTATAATCCTCACTCGAGAAAGCATGCGAGAAAGAGTGAGACATACATCGCAGTATATCCCTCTTTGTCTAACACGTTGAAATGAAGGTGTTTGAATTGCCTTTGGGTATTTTTCAAGCTCTTTGTTTTCTTTTCATTATTTTCATTTATAAATATGATTTCTCGGCCATTAAGTATCACGACTGTGATTTATTACATTATTATATCTTGAAAATTTTCTGAAAAAGTCATTTGATAATGATGGTGAAGCGAAAATCTTGTACATTGCTAATAACATGTATTTCGAGTTACATACTTATCATTTGTTAATTCGTATAAGTACAACCGCACTGCCATCATGAACTAAATGTCGTACTTTGAATTTCACTTTTCTCGATGTACAATTTACATTTAAAAAATAATACTTGGCAGGAAAATTACCTTAGGTACTTACTTCAGAAATTATCAATGTTCAAATTGAAAATAAATTAATGAATAGTTGATGAACAACTTTAAAAGTTATAACATCGTAAATAAAAAGTTGAAAAATTGTTAAATAACAATAAAATTGAAAAAATTCAAGGTGAAGGGTGTTGGTTTGAGCTATTTTCAACCGTCTCTGAAACTGATGACTGATGAGCATGATGATGATGAGCAATGCCCATAATTTCCTCTGTGTTTAAAACACAGTATAATGCAATGGAATGAAAAAAATGAAGGGAAATCTTCATTAGCTCCACACAATGCCACAAAACTGTTTTTGCTTCCAGTCATTGCTGGTTCTCCATCAGTTTTAATGCACACTAATTTATATATTGGTAGCTTGTAGTTTTTTACAAAATTGAAGAAAACGTCATATATATCTTTGCCACAAGTCTTTCCCTTCAGAGGAACCATTGTCAAAGTTCATAGCTGGTCAGTGTCTGTTATATCGGTGGATTCGTCGAACTGTAAAGAAAAGTATGTACATTTCTTGATATCATGTTTTATTTTATCTGCCATGTCCTGACTCATGACTTCAATACGCCTTGTGACAGTCGGACAAGATGACTGAAGTTCTCTAATAGCAGACATAATTTCTGTTTTATTTTTAAAATCTCCAAATAGGGTCTCACCCGCTTCAATAAATGCTTTATTCACAACCGATCCATCTTCGAATATTTTCTTGTGTTTCGCCAATATATGAGATATTTTAAATGACGCGATCGTAGCAGCTTTTGATTGTTTGGCTGGTTTGTTCTTTTGTCTAACAAGATATTAAATCACGTACTTTTAGTTTTCTTAATTCACTCTGTGGCGGAAAATTCTCTTCATAGTTTTTATAAACCGTTTTATGATGCTTCCCTAAGTTATCACGCTTAGGTATTGCAACTGACGCACGACAAATGAGACAAATGCACTTATCCATACAAAAGAAAAATTCTTCCTCCCAATCTTTATTGAAATGATACTTTTTAAATTTCTTCGCTGCACTCATTTTGTACTATTTAATGATAAACTTTCTATCGACGTAGTATTTCGTTCAAGTTACAGTTCAGAATTACTCCAATTCCTGCAGGTGCTATATTTATATCGGCGTGAACGAAAGTCTCGAATGTTCCTGTCAAACGCGATGCCCGAAGTTTCTAAGAAAACGGCAAGAATAAAAACGCGGCTTTTCTTTGACAAGTACCGCGCATTCCTTTGATAAAGCCGATTATCACATTAGATGATATGGAATATGATATTGGACATAAAAGAATTAGTGCAAGAACTGAATCCATAGACATTGTCGTCATGCTGGAAAAAACTATGGCCTGTTCTGACTACTCTATTACATTAGACGATTCTTCCAAATCATATTGTATAATAAGGAATGTAATACTGATATAAATACTGAAAGAAAGTGGACATAGCAAAATTTATAAAAGATTTTCAAAAGATGTTTGAATTAATTTCGATAAAATTTATTAAAAAGTACACTATGCCATTTTAAATAGCAAAATTATTGTCTATGCCTGGTATATCCGGAAGTAGTACATAAATGCAAATTGTAGATCAATATCTATTTACTCTTACGCTAAAATTCACAATAGATCGATAAACCCGTTTCCCAGATACTAGCAATGGTCCGTTCAGCGCTGATACCCTCATATCGACTTAAAGTCGACATGAGCAATCCTTTTCGTTGGTTTAACTACTGAAACAATTCAATGAATCTCTATAAGGTCTGTTGATTTCGTGACCATTTTGAAAGTCTGAGCCATCTCTGATAAATTTACGCCGTGAATTTTATCGGCTGTAAATGAAACATGAACGAGTAAAAATAGTTAAGTGTGATTAATAAAGCTTAATGGGACTAATGAAAGTGTAGCTGTTAAAAATGATTAACCATGAACTCAGTTGACGCCGAAAGAATAGGGGAAATACACTCATGATACAAGGAATTGATTAATGAGATGTCATTCATAGATATTCTCCATCCATATTTGTTTTCGCGGCTTCAAATAATACTTCAATCGTGTTAAGAACCGATTAATATAAATGAATTAGCATCATTCTGTTATACACTTCAATTGAAACAGTTCAATTAAGATTCATTTAATCTAACAATTAATTTTTTTTCTAGGATCGGTTGAGCATTTCTCAAGATACTCGAAAAAATAAACAGTAAGTACTTAGTATTAAAAACAAGGGACCATAAAGAAATTCTATGGTTGAATATTTGACAATATTTGACAATATTTGACAAATAAGACATTGAAGAGAAAGTTGTTTTTATTTCAAATATTATGAATCACTTGAGATTTGAAAACGTATATACAGGGTGTGAATGAATAGATTTGTCGAAATGATTTTTCCAAGCCATTTTTTAATGGAAAGTTCCCTGCAACATTTATCCGCGAACGCTTCGTTACCGAAATACAAGATGTTGGTACACAGGTGTCTCTTCGAAATCTACATAATCAAATCACAGAAACTATTATGAAAATCTACAGGGTGGTACCTTTTCGGAGGCAACGTTTCACTTATACACCTACAACTTTTTTCAGTACGCAGCAGTTTAAGTTTTCGATTCATTTTTAATCTTTTTATCTCTTGCACTTTTTACGTATCAGACACTTTTTTCTGTAAAAAATGGATCAATTTTATATGTTCGATAAAAACATAATGTAATAGAAGCTATCATAGTGAATGCTCAAAATGGTCTTCTTCAAACTTTGCACAGGAGTCTAGTCGACGACACATATATTAAACATCCCAGGAATATCTGGAATGACTCTACGAGAAATGATAATGCAGTTTCCCAAGTCTTCTACCTCTTGTATAGGAGTCCTTTAAACCAATCTTTTCAACTGTCCTCAAGTAGAAGAACCTATTAAATTCAGATCAAGTGAACGAGCAAGCCAAAATTGGGGTCCGCCTCCAGATCAAGCGGTCTGGATATGTTCCGTTCATATGTTGACGTGCTCTTTTACTGAATTTAGCAAGAGCATCATCGTCCATGTACCACATGCCCACTTTGTCACCGAAAAGGACTAGGATCAAGAAAAGGCGGCAGTTCTTCGGATAGAAACTGAGTGTATGAATCTCCACTCAATATAGGTAGATAGAAATGTGGACCAATTAGGTGATCTCATAGGAATTTAAAATGGTATGTTGTGATCGAAATGTCGTGGGTTATATAAACTTATTGAATAAAAATTTAGCAAAATTACCCGAAATAGTGTTAATCAAGAATACCATAGACCTAGCAGATGTTTCTTCTTTATGTATCTTGTTCAGTTCATATATTTTGAATAATTGATCGATGAAGCCTGAACTACGTGATAGTTGATATTCATAAAGAATAATAAGATAAAACAAGTCACTATGTTTTAACTATCACTAATTTATTGATGTAAAGAATGACAAAATTTCACATTGGTTGGACCGGTTTCGGACACACGTCCATTATCAACAACAAGCTAATGAAAACTGAATACTCATGTACAATACAGGAATTAACATCAATAAAATGCTAGTAGAGGTCACAGTAACTTGAATAATGGTGAGGTAGGTAATAAAGTCTACCTAGTCGTTAAGGAGCTTAACCCTTTCTACCTAGAGGCCTTGAAGATTTCCATCGATTCAAAGAAATTGAGTTTATAAGATTTATCACAGGAATGAAGAATTTTAGCTGTTGAAGTTCTGGAAAAGGATGACATTCATTCAGACAATGTGCAGCTAAAGCTGAATCATATTCTGATGTAAGAATAACCGGAAATGTTCTTTGTATCTAGCCATGAAAAAAATCGTCCTATTTGACTTTTTTATAGGTCAAACAGGACGCTCTTTCAAGGCTATACAAAGAACATTTCCGGTCATTCCTACATCAGAAATATGATTCAGCTTTAGCCGCGCATTGTCCTGAATAAATCTTATAAACTCAATATCTTTTCCTGAAATCGATAAACTCTTCAATCGATGCAAATCTAGGGCATCTAAAGAAAGGTTAAGCTTTAACGACCAGGTAGACTTAATCATCTACCAATCACCATTATTAAAGTTACTGTGACCTCTACTAGCAATTGATGTTAATTCCTGTAGTGTACATGAGTATTCAGTTTTCATTAGCTTGTTGTTGATAATGGACGTATGTCCGAAACCGGTCCAACCAATGTAAAATTTCGTCATTCTTAACATCAATAAATTAGTGATAGTTAAAACATAGTAACTTGTTTTATTTTATTATTCATTATCCTATGTTTTGGGTGTTGAGGGATCATAAAAAGAGTTTTCTTTTTTCCCATCTGTATACGCTAGATGTTCTGCAGTTAGGACTACTATGTTGTTGCCTTTGTCTGCTCTAGTCATCGTGTTCTTCTTGCATCGCCAGTAGGAATCAAGAAACCCAAAGTAGGTAGGAGAACCTACTTATTTTGTTCTTCTTAACGCATATAACCCGGAAACTATCTTTTTTTATAAATGGAACTTTGTTCGTAGATTGAGGTTGAAAGTATTATTATAAAAATGAGATGAAAAACACAAGGTTTAACTTTGATCTAAACTTTATTTGAAAAAATTCGACGACGTTTCGCTGACACAGCAGCTTTACCAAGAATGACAAACAGATTGAAGAGTATGGTATTATAAACAAATCATAGAACAAGTTGGATGAATAACAGGAAAATCCACACCGAGCCATTGTACAGTTAGTATGAAAGGTAATAAAAACTAATTAAACAAGTTAAGTAGGGGAATAATTTACATCTACCTGCTCATTCAAAAGCTTGTCCGAATGTTTGTATCTATTTATTTCTAATGCTTCTAGGAGATCTAATTTTAAACTTTTGATTTTATATGTAATATGTCAAAGTTTTTATTGAATGAATGGTTCTCTTTTATTAAGTGGTTTGAATAATTTGAATCAGATTTATTTTTATCGAAGCTACGTTTATGTTCAGATGTTCTTATGCCAAAACTCCCATAGGTCCTACCGATATAAATTTTATCACAAGAACCGCAATTGAATTTATAGATTCCTGATTTACTTGAGTTTTCAACACGAGATTTATTATTTTTAATATGTTTACCTAAGTTTTTAGAAGTTTTGAAAGTTATATTAAGATTTTTTTGACGAGAAAGGATTTAATATTTGTACTTGCAGAACCGCAGAATGTTAAACTGTTGAATATTGTATAGTCTTTATGAATAGGATATTCTTCATTTATTGCTTTCTGATACAGTTTTTACGAATGATTAGATCTATCATATCCGGATTATACGAATTATTAATGGCTATCTGTTTGATGATATTTAACTCTTTATTATAATCTTCTACTGATAAAGGTAAATTGAGTAACCGATGTACCATGCTGTTTAAAGCTGCAACTTTGTGTTGAATTGGATGTAATGAGTAGTTATGTATAATTGTATCAGTATGTGTTGGTTTACGAAAGACCGAAAAACATGATCATTATTTCGTGTAGTGATTTTCAAGTCCAAAAATTAATGGAATCGTTCTGTTAATTTCTATCGTGAATTTAATGTTCAAATGGATGGAATTAATGAAATTAAGAAATAAGTCTAATTGACGAGTAGTTCCAATGAAACATACTAAGATGTCGTCAACATATCTATACCAATAAAGAAATTTGGAAATGAGTGGATGTGTATGAATTATATTATAAAATATTATAATATATATATATATATATATATATATATATATATATATATATATATATATATATATATATATATATATATATATATATATATATAAGATTATAAAATATAATCCACCATTTTTTGAATTTTCAAGTGTTGCTATTGGTCGAAACTATGCTTGCATTTGACAGGACAGTAGTACTATAGTATACTCATATGAAATTATCGATAGATTTCAAATGAAATCTATATTTTTATCAAAAGAACATCTAAACATCAAATGTATGATAAGAAACAAAACAATCTTTTGGATGCAAGCCAACATCACATTTTTGGCAAAGGAAATCTGCTTGTTTATGGCATACTGCACATTGTCGCTGATTGATATTATAAACAAAGAGATGATCCAGTCTGTCATAACGTGAAAACTCGTGTAAATTCCTAGGAGCTTTGGAAGGACATCTCTTCTTCATTTTCTCGTTAGATTCGAATAGTTTAGTTGCTATAGATCTTCTGAATTCTTGTTGGTCCAGTTTTCCGCCATTGTCCTTATGTAAGCGCCAAGAGTTTTGCACAGTCATGTCAATGCAATGAGCAAATAAAGGCTAGTACCGTTTTCCCCTGATGCTTACTCTAGTATCACCGAGATCTAGATCGCTAAGGTCAACCCTCGCATATTCTTTTCTTCTCAGATTGGGAAAACCTCTTTACTCTATTCATTGGAAACACTGTTGAAGCATTTGATACTACATTCACAACATTGTTGTCATTCCATTTGGTGATGTTGATTTCGTCATCCGCCAAAGTATGCTCAAAATAAACTCGATCTTTTTTATAGTACACTTGACTTAGATAGAGGTGATGAGGGGATTCGGTTTTCCCCTCAACGTTCCTGTAGGTTTTAGGCTCCTCAATTTCAATTCTTTGAGCAATGAAAGTGGGGTGAAGTAATTGTCAAAGTACGAATGAAATCTTTCAAGGGGCATATTTTTCAATATATCTGCATATTTTGAAACTACTGATGCGCCAAGACCCATGTGTTATACTTATCTGGCAACATACTTGAAGAATCTTGGTATGGGTCAAAATGAACGATATAACCTAGTCGGAGAGCACCAATCCAAAATTTATATCCTCATCTAATAGATTTTCCAGGAATGCATTGCTTTCCACTGTGATTTCCAAAATATGGTAATATTGACTCGTCTATACTATGATTTTCTTGGATAGGGGCATGCTCAAATAATTTTGATTTCAGAATGTCGAAAAGTGGTCGTATTTTCGAGTATTCGTCTTTCAAATACAAGTTTGTATTGTCGTTGCAGTGAAAATTGCTCATTATATTCTGGAACCTATCACGCGATATAGCTTCACATAACCATTTTATTGTTGGTGTCATCCCTATTCTACTAGAACATCTTTTTCCGAGGTATCAGCCGCTAAGCAGTAGAACTCCAATGAAACAAAGTAGCTCATTTCTTGTGATATCCCCGGCACGATTCTTCTACTGGGCGAAGATATTTGAGAATTAAAAAATAAGTTCGATCACTTCCTCTTCGAAGAATAACTGGAACGAAGCAGCTCGTGAAAGATTGTTATCCGCCGATGATATTAG
Source organism: Cryptolaemus montrouzieri (assembly GCA_013387265.2). Lineage (NCBI taxonomy): Eukaryota > Metazoa > Arthropoda > Insecta > Coleoptera > Coccinellidae > Cryptolaemus > Cryptolaemus montrouzieri. Next base: position 10,272,051 of record JABFTP020000021.1, read on the forward strand.
TGTCCATTGAGGCAGATGCGACTTTTCCAAGTCCAAATCACTTTCTCTGTAAACAAAAGTTTCCAGAAGTTTTGGTTTATCATCGTCGCTAACCCAGGAAAAGTTGCTATTTCTTATGAAACCTCATTCTCAATTCTTTCCATCTCTGCCATTATTTCAGCTAACGTTAAAGGTCTAAAATCATCTTTGTACCTGAAACAAAAATATTTCAATCGAGTCGACGGTAGTCGATGAACCTACTGTCCTTTTGAAAGGACAGCTTTTTATATTGTCTCGTATTTGGCGGAGTATATAAAAATGTGAGGTTATACAGATGGAAATATTTAGCGGACTCTGTTGAACTCAAATATCAGATGAAATGAAATGATCCTCTACAAAAATGAAAAAAATTACTTACCACCTCTTGCACATCTCGATTGATATAATTAAACTTCACTTCAACACTAGCTAATCACAAGTAAATTCTACGTATACAACGGTTGCGCGTCTCAACTCGTTTAAATAGATCACTTGTTATGTTGCGGGCGCCATCTAGAATCGAGTACTTCATCCGAAACGAGTTAGGTTAACCTCAGTCCTTTTGAAAGGACAGTAGGGCTGAATGGGTTCATTGGAATTAGTATTGATTGGTATTAGATTTCCCTATACCTAAATTAGCTCATTTTTATTCGTTTCGCGATTTTCCCAAAAACCTGCAGTTCTTTCGAAGAACTAAATCATCAGGCAGTAGTACATAGAAACAGACATGGTGGATTCTATTCCGATTCCAGTTTTCGTCTCTTTTATGCCTGTCCGTATGCTGCTGTTACAGATTTAAGAATAGCACATGCATCAATTAATGAAAATAATTTTCCCCTCTACAAATTATCATCAAAAGCATCAATGGATCCAGGAGACTCAGCGGTTAGGATTGATTTCTGCGAAATGTTGTAGGTTCACATTCACGAAAACTCTGACTTCTTACAAATCATTATATGGACCAATGATTTGAAATTTTTGAGGAAAGGTATTTTAAGTCGGCATCATTCTCATATCTGAGCGATCGAAAGTACACATCTAACACGAGAGCGAACTAGCCAACATCGTTTTGGAGAGAAAAACGCCGAGTACTATTTGGACGGGTTAGGTTAGTTGGAAAGGGTAACATCGCTGGAAAAAAGAGTAGGGATTTACAATGAGCCTAGGTTGATAAATAAAAAAATTCAGAAAATTTGTCGTGTATTTTGTTAGGTCGGAAACTTTTCAGACCACGCTCGTACAACACAGTGGAACATAGTGACTGACATCGCAATTTAATCCACTCTCTGTTTCTAAGTTCCTTGAGATTCAATTCTCCAAAGAAACTGGATGTTTTTGCTGAAATCGCGGTAAAAATGAAAATGAACCGTTTCAGTTATAGGGCAACCTTATACCAGTCAATACTAATTCAAAATACGATTCTGAAGTTCAAAAATAGGTATTCAGATTTGAAGTTTTTCAACTGAATAGAGTTCGGAATTGAGGAAGTAAAAATATCCTTTTCTATCTGATTTCACGTCGTATTTCCAAAGAAGAGCATAAGATTACTAAGAAGGAATCACAGTCTAAAATTCTATATTCATATCTCAGAATGATTATTACATTTAGATCCTTATTATTCTTCATCTCGCTCAATTAGACAACTTAATTCAATCTGAAGGATCCGCAACCATCTGTTTCGCTGCATATTAAAGATCTCAATTAACTAAAACCACCTTAATTAATCGTCTAGTCTTCCTCCAACACATTTCACCAGTGCTGCGTCAATCCTCTATGTATATTAAATGGAAACATATAAGATTCATTAAGGAAATGATTGAATGAATTTTAGACTCGTCACTCTGAACATCTTGGAATTATGTGTTTTGTATACGGTAACTACACTGAGCCAGGAAATTAACGCAGAAAATCGAAATTTCGAATTCATTCACAAGTTTAGATACGTTCTGCCAGAAAAGTATGGGAAATTGATTATTTAAGCAATCTGTCAAAATTATTGCTGTTTCTGAGTTGGCACAACTGTTTTGTATAGTGATACAGTCATTGAACGTGGTCTGTCAATCTGTCTGTTTTCAGTGCTCGATTCTGTCAGTTCTCACTAGTGTGTTTTGTTATTTTCACAATGGATAAAATATCGAACATGAAGAACATGTGTCAAATTCTGCATTGTAAATAAAATTTCGTATACCAAATCGCTGTACCAGATCAGGTGATCTGGGTGGCCACTCAATATGTCCCCTTCTTGCAATCCAGACCTGAGGAGAATTTTCATTTAAGAACTGACGCACAGGTTGAACGAAATGATGTGGTGCGCCAACTTGTCGAAAAATGATCGGTTCATGCTCTTCGTTATTCGCCAATACTTGCACGAGGGCTGGATAAATAGCGTTCAAAAATAGTTCTGAATAAATTTGGCCAGTGATATTACCGGGTATAAAAATAGGGCCGATGATGTGTTTTCAATAAATACCCGCCCAAACATTTAACGTTTTGGTTAGATGAGTATGCTATTCTCGAAATTATCTTGGATTTTCATCTGACCGGTACCGACAGTTATGCTTACAGTACCGTTAAGGTAAAATGAACACTCATCCAAAAAACAGATATTGAACATGTAGTTCGGATTATTGTTAATAATTTCACTGACCACTTCACAGAACATGAGTCGGCGATCAAAATCATCCTCATTCAGTTCCTGAACCAATCGTATCTTAAAAGGATGAAACTTATGTTTTCTTAAAATTCTCGTGATTGTTGTGCGAGGAACACCAGACACATTGGACAATTTCCTAGTACTAAGGATCGGATCCTTCGCTACGTGACCTAAGATAGTCACGTCTTACGCTTCGTCTACTTTATACACCCTATTTTTGTTGCTGACTGAACCAGTAGCGTCAAATTTAGCAACCTGTTGCACAACGTAAGCAGCGGATAAATTATTCTCAGGTTGTCGTTCATCAAATAAAGCCGCCGTTTATCACGCAGAGCCATTATTTCTAATAAATAATTTCATCATTTCCACCCTCTCTTCTACGGAATACACCATTTTAATCCTACTACAAATTCACAATCGCTTTGACACAGTTTCAATGTTCCTGAAAATTCACGAGAGACTAAGGTGAATCAAACACATGGTCTGTCTATTTTTTCGAACAAAAAATTAACAAATAAATGGAAACATTGCATACTTCGAGGTAAATTCAACATAAGCTAGCAATACACTAGCGTTCTTTACTGCATGGAAGTGAATGGTGCCCATTTTCAGCACTTAATAAACTGATCACAAAAGCAAGTAGTCACTTTTTTAGCTGCCATTTCGTTAACTATGAAAATTTTAGGGCGAAAATTTAGGGTCAGGTAGTACTTGATAAGATCTTCAAAATAAGGTATCGCCACACTCCTCATCCCTATTCAAAATCAGGGGGCTGTGCTCACCTCCGTTAAGAAATTGAAGTTACATGAAAAAATTGGAAAAATTGTTCCGCCTCGAATCAGAAATAGACGGGTCCGAGCGATTCTCCATATTAAATGGAGAATATATATATATATATATATATATATATATATATATATATATATATATATATATATATATATATATATATATATATATATATATATATATATACATGAAGAAACCCACATAGTATACGCCATACCCTGCAAGAACTGCGGAAAGTTGCTCATTATCTTCTGGAACCTATCACACAATATAGCCTCACATAACCATTTTATTGTTGGTGTCATCCCCATTCTGCTAGAACATCTTTTCCGAGGTATCAGCCTCTAAGCAGTAGAACTCCAATGAAACAAAGTAGCTCATTTCTTGTGATATCCCCGGCACGCCTTTTACTAGGCGAAGATATTTGAGAATTGAAGAATAAGTTCGATCACTTCCTCTTCGAAGAATAACTGGAACGAAGCAGCTGGTGAAAGATTGTTATCCGCCGATGATATTGGTGTCCATTGCGACAGATGCGACTTTTCCAAGTCCAGATCACTTTCTCTGTGATCAAAAGTTTTCAGAAGTTTTGGTCTTCGTTCTACAAACTCTGAGAGTGGTTCATCATCGTCGCTAACCCAGGAAAATTGCTATTTCTTCTGGAACCTCATTCTCAATTCTTTCCCTACATACCTCAAGTAACAGAAACCATCAAGAACATCCTCAAACCCTATAACTTCAAAATGACCAACTCAGCCATGAATCAAATAAGACTCGTACATACAAAACTAAAATCCAAAATACCGCACATGAAGGAAACCCACATAGTATACGCCATACCCTGCAAGAACTGCGGAAAGGTCTACATTAGACAAACAGACAAAAATTCTTGACAAAGAACACAACAGAAAATAGAGAGAAACACTTGAGATGATACACATACAAAAAACAACTCTTTAAGGGACCGGAAAGACATTAAGACACTAATCTCCATATACATAGATCTTCTACAAAAGAGGGCACAAAAGAAACACGTTTCAAAAAGGTTACCAATCACAGTACATACAGAGAACACGGTATAATACAAACAGATCCCTGAAACATCTGAAAAGTCCACAAAGAAAACTTCAACACACATAACCTCCGAAAACTGACATTTCCAAAACACAAAGTGGAATGTAGAATTCTTACAAATGAAAATGAAACAATCATCCAAAGATTAGTGGGTAAGATACATTTCATGAATAATTTAATATGAATCGAAATGTATATTTTTGTATTATATATATATATATATATATATATATATATATATATATATATATATATATATATATATATATATATATATATATATATATATATATATATATATATATATATATATATATATATATATATGTATTCTTTATCCTTGTATTTGTGTTGGGTGATGGTGGGATGGTGGTCACACGGCGAAGATCACCTCATGGATTTTCTCGACTACCTGAACAGCAAACACAATAGAATCCGCTTCACCATAGAACTGGAAGAAAACAACAAACTAACGTTCCTCGACGTCCTTGTCACAAAATCACAGGACCGTTTGAGACACACAGTATACAGAAAACCGACACATACAAATAGATACCTCAACGCCAGATCTCACCATCATCCTACACAAATACAAGGAGTGGCCAATACACTGTTGTCAAGATCAGTACGCCTTGCAGACGACCAGAGTTAGAAATCACCAAACAAGTGCTGAGACAAAACGGCTACACACGACATACAATAGAAAAAGCACTATTACGGCAAACAACAACGCGCCCACAACCCCTCCAAACAGAAAAACAGCTTACCTACCATACATCAAAGGGACAACGGATCGAATCGGAAGAATTCTACGGAAACACGACCTATCAACCACATACACACCTCATATAACTATCGGCGCCTCGCTGAGAAACCCTAGGGATAAAGTCAGATTAGAAAACCAGGGCGTTTACAGCATTTCGTGTGGAACATGTCAAGCAAAATACGTAGGACAGACCAACCGAAAAATTTCTGCGAGACTGGACGAACACAAATTATACATTAAGAATGAACAAATGACATCTGTTCTTTTCAACACCACATAAATACAGGCCATAAAATAGACTTTGATAGCTGCAAACAAATCGCCAACATAAACCACTTCAAAACCAGAACAATACGGGAAGCAATAGAAATAGAGAAAAAAGGAATCCTCAATGAGAGAGACGATGCCCTCAACCTTCCAACTACTTGGAAGTCCCTTCTCAAAAAGACACCACACACAACGCAACAAACAACGCCGAACATCCAAACAATAACTCTACTCACAACCCCGAGGAGGCGGGGCCAACACCACCCAATCCAGAACGCCGATACAATCTTCGGCAACGACGAGGCTTAAATACCGTGAACAACATCGAAAATCCTCAGTTACCTACCACGACTACGCATTGAAAATGTCAAATGAGATTTTGGCGAAACGTCTGCAAACTCCATTCAATGGAGAGCAATCTAACGAACGGATGTACTCCCGGATAAACAATACATATGTACCCATCCGTGAAACTCTACGAATCAATATATATATATATATATATATATATATATATATATATATATATATATATATATATATATATATATATATATATGTTTTTCCTTGAAATTCAAGGACGGAAATGTTGCCGTACTAAAACATCGAAAATGGGACATCCTATACATTCTCCATTCAACATTTCCGAAAAACCGCAACAATAATTCTGAACAATTATCCGATAGCATTCACTTCGCGGAACCTCAGAGAGTTAAGCTTTTTATTGCAGTCACTACAAATGAACCTGAATGAAAAAGGAATTCAAGTTCGCTTCTGCAACTGAAACAATCCCGAAGTCTTTATTCCCAGTCACTAAAATGAACGAGCACTGTGGCGAACCTCTACTCATTTTAATTCGAAAGGATCTTCAAACAGCTTTATAATGGAACGACTTTAATGGCCGTATCGAGACCAGTTTCCAACAGAGTCCTATTAATCTGGTTCACGTTGCCAAACAGCAAATTGGTTCAATGGTCAGTTAGTTCAGTTTTCTGCCTACTAATCGCTGCAATGCTGCAGGACGACATGATATGAGTATATCCGTTGGGGGAAGTCAGTCTGGTCTATATTAATGATCAAGGAGATGTGTTCGATGAATTGTTATGAAATTAATTGGAACACTGAGAATAGTAATGTTACTTTTTAAATTTTGAGTAATAGACTTCAGAGTAAAATTGAAGCAAACACTTATTTTTTATTCATTTATTCATTTATTCAATCATATAGTTACTAATTTATTTATTTATTCATCATATTGAATATTGAGATGATTAGAAGCCCGAAAAATGGGATGATAGGAGATAAAATCTCGAAAGCAAATAGCTTCAATGAATACTATAGTGAAATAGGCGCAGAATATGCTAAAGATAGAAGAGCCAACTGATATTAAAGAGTATAAATTTTGTTTGAGGGAAACTTTTTTTATCTCCCACTGATCCAATGGAGGTTGAAAAAGTTATATCTGAGCTTAAATCAAATAAAGCTCCGGGATTTGATGGGTTACGCTCTGAGACGCTGAAAGAGATAAGAAAGGAGATATCCACTCCACTTTCTGATCTCATAAATGAATGTTTTAGTATAGGATGTTTTCCAGAGTGTTTGAAAAACGGCATCATCAAGCCACTACATAAAAATGGAGACAGGACTAAAATGTCGAATTATAGACCAGTTACCCTCATTTCCAATATTGCAAAAATTTTTGAGAAAACCATTAAACAGCGAATGGTAAGCTTTCTGGACAAACGCAATCTATTGTCGGAGAGCCAATATAGGTTCAGGAAACACAGATCGACTGGGGACGCAAAAGGAGTTAACTACGTATATTTACCATCGCATAGATAGAAACGTACCGCTGCTTTGCATATTTATAGACTTATCTAAAGCCTTCGATAACATTCCCCATGATAAACTACTTACTAAGTTGCAGAAATATGGATTCAGAGGTGTGGCATTGAAGTTATTAACAAGTTATTTAAATGGTAGGGAACATGTGGTTAAAATTGGAACTGTTTTGAGCGATGAAAGGCAGATTACTTACAGCGTTCCCCAGGGAACGGTATTGGGCCCGTTATTATTCATATTATACGTGAACGACCTTCTTCAAATGGAACTTCGTGGAAGTGTTTTGAGTTTCGCTGACGATACCACAGTACTTTATGAGGCCATCACATGGGAAAATCTACAAAAAATAGCGGAAGAAGATTTCGCGGAAATAGGGAAGTGGTTGAAACATCATAAACTAACACTAAATGCAGAAAAATCAGTATACTTTCCTTTCACCTCTTACGAATTTAATCTTCCAAAGCAAGGCGCACTGAATATCGACAAGGACACTATCATTAGTGAGCCCACTTCAGGCACAGTAACATTTTTGGGCATTGTGCTTGACCGACATATGAGGTGGGATCACCACTGTAGTTATGTGGCAAAAAACTTCGGAGGTTACTGGGCATTTTCAAATACTACAGAAGTGAAATGAATATAAACCATCTGAAAATATTATATCACGCATTCGTGCAAATACATCTTACATATGGGAATGTTGGGTGGGAGGAGTGTATGACTGCCATGTTGAACAACTAAATATTTTGCAGAAATGGATCCTGAAAATCATGTATGGCAAAGGGCGCATATTTTCGAGTGAAGAGATTTTTGCTTTGTCAGGAATGGTTGACATTAGACAGTTGTATGGTCTGAAACTAGTAACTCAAGTACGAGTAAGATGAATGTAAACCCCATTGATCATAAATATGATACAAGGGAAAAGACTCAGACTACAAAACACTACGCTCGAATAAAAGAACAGGACAAAGATCCAGCAAATATCTGGCACCACGAGTATATTCGCGTATACCAGTAGACTTGCGAATCTTGAAAAACTACAATTGTTTCAAAAAGAAAGTGGAACTTTGGATTCTTTGTGCCGGAAGAACAGAAATAGACAACTTAATTAATCAGCGGATAAACGAAAGTGCCTAGTTTAAATACTGAGTTCAGAAATTTCGCGGAGTGACTTGAAAAAAAAGGGAAGGAAAAATATCTAGAATGTGAGAGAAAAAACCTAAATTGTAACTTAAATACCCTAAACTAAAATACCGGATTTGACTAACGCCCGATTGTGAAAAAAATAAACCTATCGTGACGAACAATTCAAGAAACATAGTGATTTTTGTTTCGTAATTACGCGCTGAGAAACTAACTTTACTTTCAAATAGAAAAAAAAGACATTCCACGCAAATGAAGTTATTATAAATTTAAATTTAACAGAATATACCTATCTCAAAGGCGAACAGGCAAGACATTCTTCGGAATGATTAATCCTCTGCTTTTTCATTGTTTATTACAATACATTAGTTTGTAATAAACTATATTTACTCATTATTATTATTATTATTAATACGGACAGATTAATTAACGTCCAGTATCAGTATTAACTGATTGACAATTATGAAAAGGATAAATCACAGAAGCATTACATTTCTAACAGAAACAATGTAAAATTGAATAAAAGTATCACAATTTAAATAAAAATTGAAATCCTTTCCTACAACAAAATGGAAGTACAGAACGAAATATACAAATTCAGTCAATACATAAAATAGTAAATAAATTCTAGAACTATTTATTAATTTACACTTTACAACCCCAAGCATGCGCCACAAACGCAAAACAAGCAGGAAAGAGTGACAAAAATTGTAAGAACAAACTTAATTTAATTCAGTTCGAATAAACAGGGTGTTTCACGAGTGATCGAATACAGCTCAACTGTACACCTAGTAGAGTTAGAATCGGCACTTAGAATATAAGGTTACGCTATTCGTTTTCGATATACAGGCTGTTTTATGAATTTGTAGCGGATTTTTTATCGCATTTTCTTATCGCATTAACGCATGGACCGATTACCTCGATATCTCGTACCACAAATAACATGGCTGATGTTAACAATACTGTTTATTGAAGAAAATCAAATTTCATGGCCGGACTGAAGAAATGAATATTTTCCTCGAAATAACTAAGCAAACACCCTGTGATAACTCTCCGAGAATTCTCGCACACGATCTTAAGGAAAAACGCATCTCGTACATACATACGAGAGTCGCCCTCTGTGGACTGAGAGATTTCTTATCAGGAATGATTATTCATTGGTCCACGGATTTTTTAAATGATTCTTCTTGTCTCAAGTTTACAAATGTAGACTCCTAGCGATGTTCATCGCGGAAGCTATTGGTTTCATCAAATACACTCCCGACAAAAATTGTCACATCACACTACTTTCACGACAATACCGTATAAACTTTTAGGTTGGTCATTCAAGAGTCGCTTGGTAACTTTCAGAAGGGTAAAATAAGCAGATATCATTCAAAAGAGATGAGTTTATGATGGAAAATATCAACAATTTTCGAGTTGATGAAAAATAAAAAAATTCTACCAACTTCAAACATTCGCGAAGAAACCAACCAATTAGCATCGTATGGTTACTAATCATTTTCAAAATCGAGTGTTTCCTCCCCGGGCCCTAATTACTGCCAGTATACGTCTCGGATGCCCCTCAAACGAATTTTGGATGTACTCTTGAGTCACTGAGTTCCAAATTTCAGGAAACGGATTTTCTAGTTGTTGGAGTGTTCTACAAGGCATCCTACGTTGCTGAATTTGCCACCCCATGTTGTCCCAAACATGTTCTTTGGGATTTAAGTCAAGACTTCTGGCTTGCCATCTTAAAATATCAATTTCGGCATTTTGCAGAAATTCTGTAACTACTCTAGCTGCATGAGGCCGAGCATTATCATGCATATAAATGAAGTTTTCGCCAATAAATGGGCCAAAGGGTACAACATGGGGTTCAAGAATATCTGCGATGTATCTGGCCGCTGTCATTCTTCCAAAATTCACTAGGACTAACTCAGTTCGACCATGGAAAAAATGCCTCCGCACACCATTACTGAGCCCCTCCGAAGTTTTCGATTTGCCGGATATTGCATTGCTGATACCGTCCCCAGGAAGTCTGTATACAGGCATGCGTCTATCATTAGACACTAGACAGAATCTGTACCCGTCAGAAAAGAGAACATTCGACCATTCTGGAAAACCCCAATTTGCATGTTCCTCGCAAACTGAAGTCTTGCAACTCGATGCTCTCTGGTGATACGCAGGCCGGTAGAAGCCACCCTTGGTGTGTCTTCTCTGAGCCTGTTCCTAACAGTTTGCAATGAAATATGCACATTTCTGGAAAGTGCAAGTTCATTTTGTAGCATTCTAGCCGTAGAGTGCCGAACTCTTAGTGCAGTTAAACGAAGCCAACGATCATCAACTGGTGTTGTTATCCAATTTCTTCCTTCTTCCATATTCCCTGTTTCGTGGTACCGATTAATTGTTCTTGAAATAGTCCTATGCTTAACATTCAACAACTTAGCCACGTAGCGTTGACTTCGCCCCTCCTCTAGAAATGTTACAATTCTTACTGCTTCATGATCACTCAAGTAGCGCCCAGGACGTTGAGCAGCCATTACAATAAATTCGAAGGTTCGAAAATCGACAAGAAATGCAGAAAACTTGCATTTATTTAGCGTGAAAACTAAAGAGAAATTAAATGAATACTGATAGTCAAATAAACTCATTCTTGTTCCAGAAGTGTTTGAGATCATATGGAGACAAATGTTACTACATAGATAAAATTTTTCCCTCATATGTCCAAAAACATATGTTGACAAAGAAACTGCGATCGAGCTGATTAATAGATTGTGGAATTCAGAATACCATTTGATGCGACAATTTTTGTGGTGTGTATTTACCGACAGGAGGTTTTTCATGAAGGTCTAGAGGTCTAGAGCACTGAAAGCAACGGTACTGTTTCGCTCGACCTCTTTGGAACTTTTGGAACTACTTGTGAAATTTTTTTTTCTACATAGCCCCAAATCTTTTCCATAGTGAAATTCAAAACTACTGGGGCCTGTGCAGAACGATACAACAGCCAAAGTCAAGAGATGATATACATCATCTCTTAAAAGTTCTTGTACTCTTCATGATCTGGTTTAGGGTAACCCCAATTATAGGTGATTCTTTGTGCCCATTGTTGGCTTATTTACATCTTTTTAAGGCAATTCATCAATGGGTCTAATGTTAACTCTTTCCTTTCTCTCATTACTTAAAAAGGCTCCATATATCAACCAATTAGTGTGTTCATTAATTGAATGTCCCCCGTATGTTAGACGAAACCTGTCTTAACATAGTTTTTCCATGTTAAAATTTCAGTTAACTGTCTTAAACTTTTCCTAACCTAACCAAAACATCAAAGGAATTCAAAATGATAATTCATATCGACAATTTAATGGCGAACTTATACGAATATTACTACAAAATAATTGTGTTGATGAATATACTTTTAATGAATGGCTTGTTTGAGGTTAATAATTTCCTGAAATTAAAAACTGTTTTATCGTTATTTGAGATCAGGTAATAAACATAAAAATTGAAGAAAACATTTTCTGAGACAAATTATTGCTGATAGTTCCAGATGTTGTAGTTTATTTATATAAATGACGCAACATAATTACTTCTCTTCACTCGCCAAGTTCTTGTAGTTTCTGAGTGCATTGAAAGATACAATTCAGTGGCGATAAGTCTACCCATAAAACTAATTTGATCGGTGTTTCTATTCACGGATTGTAATAAAATATTAGTAAATCGGTATTTTTATTATTTTGTAGTCGGTAGACATTCAGTGATGATAATCCTTGCTTCAGTACTTTACAGTATCTAATAGATCTGGCGTTTACTTTAACAAACGAATATATGTCTGGCAAATTAATTTTCTACTTCTTTATATTTAAACAACATAACATCAAAATTTCAGACATACTAAAATATTTTGAAAATTGTTATTTCTTTTAAAATATACAACGAGTCTGGCAGATTATTACCAATAGTAAAAATGTCTGTCAAAGAGAAATTGATTTCTAACCGTACATACCAAGAACTGAGAAAGAGAAAGTATTTATGGCATAAATAATATAATTTATGATTTATTTCAGTTCAGTCTTTTGGGAAATGTTTGGTTAAGTCAACTTGATGAACCAAAGTCGACCATATTCTGTAATTAGAATCCCTATTTTCCTTATTCATTTTGTTGTGAGCCTTATCTTCTTCAATTGGGGGTCTTCTATGAATAATTCTAGAGATAAAAATTGTGTTATCCGAGAAGAATTAATTTGACATTTTGTATGATAATTTTGAAAATTCGCTACACCTGGTAATATAAACTTTTGTATTAAAATCCCATTCTGCTGTCATTTCGGTGAGAAAAAATAATACCCTCACTGTCTGCACCTCTTAACATAAGAAAATTAACAGATAGTGAAGAATGAGTATTGTGATTCAAGAAAGAAAACCATTTCTTGTATCCTCATTTAAATTTATGAAGATGAACAACAGTTCTTTTACATGTGGTATTGTACGTGATGGACAGATTTCAACGATTCATTTTCGCAGATATTTGACATATTGTGAATAGAGAAAACGCCCTTTTTTGTGTGAGGAATCCATTGCCGCCAACAGACTCAAGCTAGCTTTTCTGTTTTCGAGTTATTTGGAAATTTTCGATATGAGTTAGATGCCAATATCGTGGTTGTTTCTAAAGTTTTGTAAAAATATTTTTGATATTGTAGTGGCATTTTTTACGTATAATCTAAGTAAACGCAGATATATATATATATATATATATATATATATATATATATATATATATATATATATATATATATATATATATATATATATATATATATATATATATAAACACCTCTAGTCTAGAGCAAGTCTAGGAACACTTACCAATATCTTTAAAATATGAATTTGATGATTCGAATTTATAGAAATCCTTCGGTTTTGTTAGGATGTATTGTATATAATGTATTCTCAAGAAAACAAAATAATATTTGACTTCTCCAAAGCACCTATTATAAAAATAAAATTGAAATTTGAAAATGACGAAATTTGGTAAAACATAAAAAATAAATCCTGAACTAATATTTTCGAAATGATATGGAAGCACTCATTATTTTCAGTACCCAGAAGGTCCACCTCTGTTATTAATGGCACTTTAGCATGGTCGCGGCATGCTCAATAATAAATTGTCTATTACATTTTGGCCTAAGTCATTCCAAGGCCCCTGAACTGCTAATCGAAGCTCTTGTTCATGATGGAAGACGTTTTGACGCAGGAGATTTCTTTTTAGGGTGTCCCACACATGCTCGATGGGATTCACATCTGGGGAGCAGGATGGCCATGGTAGAAGATCGATATCATTCTCTTCAAGAACGTTCAAGACAACTTTTGCACGAGGAGGAGGGGCATTATCTTGTTGGAAGAGTGGATTTGACCCATTGTTTGGAGATACGGTACCACTACAGGTAAAACTATCTCATTTACGTAAGAATTTCCTGTTAGGTTGTTCTGTATAGAAACGAGGTCAGTTCTTCCACCAAGGCGTATACCTTCCCAAAACATCACTGATCCGCCTCCTTGTCTAACAACTTCTCGAGCATGCTGGAGACGGTTTTGCTTTCCAGGTTCCCTCCATCTTCGAATTCTTCCCGTATCGGGATAATCACTAAATCTAGATTCATCACTGAAGAGAACTGTGGCCCACCTCTCTTGATTCCAGTTTACGTGTCCTTGACACCAAGCTAAACGAGCAGCGCGATTTCAATGGGTCAGTTGTGGAACTCTTAAAGGACGTCTGGAGTGGAGTTGACTTTCGTGCAGTCGATTTCTCACAGTTTGGTCGGAAATTTGTACATTATGAACTCGTGATAGCTCTTGAGCTAATTGAGATGCTGTGGTAGTACGATCTCTTCTGGCTTGTAAAACCAAAATTCGGTCTTGGGCGACTGTAGTAATCCTGAAACGACCTGTATGGCGTTCTTCTACGCTACTTGTTTCATTGAAACGCGACCATAAACGGTTTATGACCCTTGGGCTACTTCCCAGAACCCTGGATACTTCCCGTTGTGAGCTCCCAGCTTGGAGCATGCCAACGGCTCGTAACATCTCTTCTCTAGTCAAATGTCGTCTTTCCATGCTCGAATCACAGAACTTGAATCTTTTATTTGTGCTTACAACAGAAACAAAGTGCCAACTAACTAATTTCAAACACCGAACACATGAAATGATCATGAAGCAGCGTCGCATCGGTTGCATGTTTAGTTTTTATAAAAAAACTGAAATCTGTTGCGGCACTCTACATAATGTGGTGAGAAATTGATGCAGGTGTTCATTTCTTGAAAAAATCATCCCAATTGATCGTTCTGAATACCATATATCGATATTCAGTATTCCCTAGACCTTTATATATATATATATATATATATATATATATATATATATATATATATATATATATATATATATATATATATATATATATATATATATATATATATATATATATATATATATATATATAGGTTTTACCTCGACGAGTTGCCCATATATCTGTTCATGCAATCAAACTGATTTCATGAAAAATATAAATCCACCACCCGGTAATTAATACCATTGCCAGGCAATGATTATAATCAAAACATATCCTGGAATAATTATATATTAGGATAACGTTAAATGTTATGAGAATATATCAATCTACCAGAATATATACATACTATAGCATCATCAGACAATGATATCAATGTACCAACGAGTAGTGTCAGAGGCTTTCTCCCGGAAAAATCCAGTGTACGGACCTTAGTCAAGTAACACTGAATGTTACTCATTAATAGTTTCCTTTGTGTGAAGTGGTGAACGATCGAATAGAATACTGCTCTGAATATAAATATGACAAAATTGTCAGTTAATTATATTACATTTATATAAACAAATAAATAAAATATGAAATGAGATTCTGAGCAGTATAAACTAAAGAGAAAACCTATGACTCTACCTCATTATTATTTTCGGAAAGAAACCTACGAAGAATATTACAAGATTTGATGACTGTTATCTTTTGTAACTGTTCAAACAAATTTTTCTTCAGACCCAAAATCTCAATACTTTTGTGAAGATTTCTAGAATAACGCCTGTTGTAGAAATAATAATCGGTAGAATAAATATTTTCTTCATTTTCCACATTTTTTTAATCTCGTCGCCAAGCATCATATATTTAGAAATTTTTTCATTGTATTTATTTTGTTTATTATGTGTGTCGGGTATAGCAATATCAATTATATATGTTATTTGATTCTGTTTATCATTAAGAACGATATCTGGTCTATTGTGTTTTACAGCTCTGTTGCACAGAATTGTTTTATCAAAATAAAGTTTATATTTGTCATTTTCACAAATAATCTCAGGTTCATATTTTTGAAATTTTTTTCTTTTGGGAATTAGGTCATGTTAAATTCCTAGATTGAAGTGAATAATATTAGCGACGGCATTATATATATATATATATATATATATATATATATATATATATATATATATATATATATATATATATATATATATATATATATATATATATATATATAACATTGATATCATTGTCTGATGATGCTATAGTATGTATATATTCTGGTAGATTGATATATTTTCATAACATTTAACGTTATCCTAATATATAATTACTCCAGGATATGTTTTGATTATAATCATTGCCAGGCAATGGTATTAATTACCGGGTGATGGATTTATATTTTTCATGAAATCAGTTTGATTGCATGAACAGATATATGGGCAACTCGTCGGGGTAAAACCCCCTATATATATATATATATATATATATATATATATATATATATATATATATATATATATATATATATATATATATATATATATATATATATATATATATATATATATATATATATATATATATATATATATATATTCTTTTGAAAAGAGAGAATTTACAAATATTTGAATAATTATATTCACAATAAATGCTTATATTATTGAATCTATATGATTCAATAAACGAGTGAAAAAAACCCGAGGAAAAAACTCGTTATTGCACTAGCAATAGCTGGTCTGTTTATGTTGTGTTAGTGTCGTGTGTACATAAAGAGTACCTAAGATTTTTCTGCTTACCAGCTTCATTCTCGTTTGCATTCCATGATTTCCGAAACAAGGGTGAAAGGAAGGGGGTTTGGGACAGGAATCTGTTACAATGGAAAGAGAAAACCAGCGGAAAAATATTTCAACAATCAAACTTCTTATGTCTAAACAAATCTAAGAAAAGATTTTACATAGCAAGCAAGGTCATGAAAAGGACTAAGGAGATAATAGAAAAAAATACATAACGTGCGATATTTCCTCAAATTCCCTCACCGTTTGACTGAGAGAGCCCCGATGGCCAGGTTCAGTCTTCCAAGTGATGCCGATTATGATCTATAGATGTTTTAGAATCACTATGGACCCAATAATCTGGGTTGACATCGCCCATATATTATTTCTTCGTGGAACTTGTTAAATTAAAAGAAAATTTTTCGAGAAAATTTTGACAGTCGTTCGAAAAATATGACAAATGTTCTTGAGTTATAATGAAAACTTGCGTTCTATCACATGAACACTTAGTTTTTCATTAAGGACGTGTTTTCATGAAAAACCGAAACTTGTATTTCTTTTCGCTAATTTTATCTAGTCTCCAACTCCATTCACAGAATTTACACGGAATGATTGAAATAGCTCCATTATGTTCTATGTTCTTATTATGATGTTCAAAAATTAATTTTTTGCAATGACAATCCAAATAATTTATTTGATGTTATTTCATCACATTACAACTTTCGTGTGAATATTGTATCGTTTGTAATAACGAATCGACCCTGCCGTACGAAATTTTTACAATTTTGTATGTTCACTAGAACTGAACGTCAGTTTAAGTTTTTCGAGATGTTTATAAATAATCTAAGCATGCCTAGACGGATTCAAGCTTGTATCAGGATAAGAGGAGGTAATACAAGCTACTGAGGTCGAGAAAACAACACCTCCGTGAGAAAACATTTTTCAATTTTTTTACGACATGCGGAAAGAGTCTCTTATTTTCTTTTGTTTGTTTCTTTCTTAAAATAAACCTCAATTTATTTCTTATTTCAAGTGAAATATTTCGAAAGGGATCAATTCCAACAATCCTTCGAAATTTCCAAAATTCCTGAGCAAATATTCAAAATATCGGGTGATTCCATATAAATTTGTTTGTGTGTATGTAGAAGTAGCACTCATGAAATGAAAGCTAGGAACGTTGTGAAAACAATAATTTTTAGAAAAATTATTCTTGATATTTCTATTCTTTCACTCCAGTTTGCCAAAAGATGCCTAACTGATTGGTCTAATATGAAATTGAATTCATAAATTTGGAAAAATGCTTAATTTTTCATTCAGATAGAAATCAAATTAATTATTTTTATTTTCAATTCGTCGAGATTACCAACTTTAGATTAGAACACCTTATCAACCTTAAAAAATTGAACATTAGTGGCCGTTACTTAATGCATATCCATTTCAATCGATAAATGAAAGAAAATTTGATATACACTTATTTACTATATTTATCACATATTTCGACAACATAGGGTCTCGATCAGACAGATACAAAATGAAAACTTAACTTTATATGATCTACAACCTTGGATTGAGAGTAAGTATAGCTACCTTAGACAATTTGCAGAACTAATATTTAACTTACTTAGCTGGAAACGAATTGGTTTATTATTTATTATTGTTAGAATCTACCTGTTGACTCAATAATATGTTGTTGGTAAGTTTATATTCATGAATGTCAAGGATTCCCAAAATGAATATCAAGTTTTTATAAGATGAATGCAAGATTTTAAAATTTTGGTTGAAATATTGATTTTCCCCAATTAAATGGTTCACTCAATTGGATTAAATTTTTTGTTGATGAAAGTACGATAATGTTCAATGACTCTAATATTGAAGTTCCTGTAGGTCCTTGCAATAATTCATAATTCATTGATTGCCGGTTTTTAATTCCCAATTTTTTGTGATAAATTGAGGAGTCTATCCTTAATCGAGTGATTACTCTTCTTAAAGTTCTACGAAGCTTCTAGAATCTAGATTACTGAGCAAAATATCTCAAAATTCAGGATAATATTGCGAAAAAGGTTTTGAGCACATATTGGACGATTCGCAATTGTATTTTAAATTAATCACGAGCTGAATTTCCAACCCTCTAACCCGGAACCAATTTTGTGACAAAATGATGAGGCGGTATGTCGAGAATTCATGAAAAACCGAAACTTGTATTTCTTTTCGCTAATTTCATCTAGTCTCCAATTCCATTCACAGAATTTACACGGAATGATTGAAATAGCTCCATTATGTTCTATGTTCTTATTATGATGTTCAAAAATTAATTTTTGCAATGACAATCCAAATAATTTATTTGATGTTATTTCATCACATTACAACTTTCGTGTGAATATTGTATCGTTTGTAATAACGAATCGACCCTGCCGTACGAAATTTTTACAATTTTGTATGTTCACTAGAACTGAACGTCAGCTTAATTTTTCTTCAATGTCAAACTCAAAAAACTGTTCAATCAATTTTTAATTAAATTAAATAAAAGGTAAGATTTCTCCATATTTTATAAACCATCATATTTGGACATCGTAAATCATAATACATCATTTTATAATGTTGAACACAAAATAGCAACTTCCCACAGCATGATTCACAGATTATGAAATGTTTCCTAATCTTCACATAATTTCTTTGAATATCTCCGTATAATTGAACACATATCTCTTAATAATGGTTACAATCCAGATGTTATAACCGAATTGCTAAACAAAAAGCGGAAACTCAAGACAACAGAATTGATGTACACAACATCTATAAATCAACACAGATATGGTAGCTTCACATATGTTGGGAAGGTTAGCCATAAATCAAAACATTTACTGGAATAGTTCCAGTTACACAGTTCATTCCGAACCAACAATTTTCGATTATTTTGATCTTTAATTCCTTTTATGATAAATTGAGGAGTTTACTTTCAACTCCCCAACCCCCAGCCACCCCCACTTTTTATTTTCAAATGGCAACTTCATCTTGTGATTGCTCTTTTTACAGTTATATGAATCTTCTAGATAACTCTTCAGAATATTCCAGAAAAATAACGATTGCTCTGTAAATAGAGCGTGTTAAGATTATCATTATTCTCGACATACCACCTCATCATTTTGTCACAAAATTGGTTTCGGGTTAGAGGGTTGGAAACTCAGCTCGTGATTAATTTAAAATACAATCGTGAATCGTCCAATATGTGCTCAAAACCTTTTTCGCAATATTATCCTGAATTTTGAAATATTTTGCTCAGTAATCTAGATTCTAGAAGCTTCGTAGAACTTTAAGTAGAGTAATTAAATTGGGAATTGAAAACCGACAATCAATAAATTATGGATTATTTTAAGGACCTACAAAACTTCAATATTAGAGTCAATGAACATTATCGTACTTTCATCAACATAAAAATTCAATCCAATTGAGCGAACCATTTAATTGGAGAAAATCAATATTTCAACCAAAATTTTAAAATCTTGCATTCATCTTATAAAAACTTGATATTAATTTTTGGGAATCCCTTGACATTCAAGAATATGAACTGACCAACAACATATTATTGAATCAACAGGTAGATTTTGACAATAATAAATAATAAACCAATTCGTTTCCAGCTATGTAAGTTGAATATTAGTTCTGCAAATTGCCTTTTAAGATCGAACGGAAATCCCGCAACCTGAAGAATTTAATGAAACTAGTCCTTGCATTACATCGGAAGAAGTTATACGAGCAATAAAGCTTCAAAAAAATGGTAAAGCTATTGGCCCCGACGGAATCTATGCAGAGACGCTTAAGCTAATGACACAGCAAGAATAGGCTGGCCTTAAGCTCTTAACAGCACTGTTTAATAACATCTATAGAGCCGGTAAAATCCCAGCAGACTGGCTCACATCTGTGTTTGTCACCCTGCCCAAAAAGACCAATGCGACAAATTGTGATGACTACAGAATGATTAGCCTAATGTCGCATGTTCTGAAAACCTTTCTACGAATTATACATACTCGAATCTACACCAAATGCGAGCGAGAAATCGATCCAGTTCAGTTCGGTTTCAGAAATGGCCTAGGAACGCGTAAGACTCTCTTTTCTCTTAATGTACTCACCCAAAGATGTAGATACATGAATGTCGATGTTTACGCCTGCTTTGTTGACTATCGGAAGGCTTTTGACTGCGTTTCACATAAAAAAATGGCGGAAATTCTAAAAAATACCGGGGTTGATGCAGAAGACTTACGCATTATTACAAACCTTTATTGGCACCAAACTGCACAAGTGAGAGTTAATGGGCTAACATCTGAACAGGTAGCAATACGGAAAGGTGTACGTCAAGGCTGTGTGCTGTCGCCTCTATTGTTTAACATTTACTCAGAAGCAATATTCAAAGAAGCACTTGAAAACATAGACACAGGCATTAGAATAAATGGAAAACTACTTAGTAATATCCGCTACGCAGACGACACCGTGGTACTAGCTAACAACCTTCAAAACTTGCAGAGAGCCATGAACCTTATTGTAGAGCAACAAAACTAAAAGTATGGTGTTTTCTAAGCAAGTAGTGGAGGCTGTAATACGCATTAACAACCAACCTGTGGAACAAGTACATTCGTTTCGGTATTTAGGAGCCACGGTGAACGACCAAAGTGAACCGAAAATAGAGATCAAATCTCGAATCGAACAAGCCCGTAAAACTTTCGTTGGCATGAGAGACCTTTTCGTCAACCGCGGACTTAATCTTCAGCTTCGTATGCGACTACTTCGTTGTTATGTTTTTCCTGTCTTACTTATGGATGTAAAGTTGGACTTTTAATCCAGAAATGGAGAGACGCATAGACGCTTTCGAAATGTATCTATACCGTAGAATATTGCGTATCTCTTGGATGGAAAGACGGACAAACATCGACGTCCTAAATACAATGGGTAAATCACGAGAGTTGATGAGAACCAACAAAGAAAGAAAGCTCCAGTACATCGGGCACATCATGCGCGGCAAAAGATATGAGATCCTTCGCCTGATTATTGAGGGGAAAGTCCAAGGAAAAAGATCAGTTGGACGACGCCAGAACTCATGGCTGAAAGATCTACGGAGGTGGTTTGGAAGAACGTCCACTGAAATTTTTAGAGCTGCAGTGTCGAAAACAATTATTGCCAATTGGATCGCCAACCTTCGTTTGGAAACGGCGTCAGAAGAAGAAGAAGAAGAAATACTTACTCTTAATCCAAGGTTGTAGATCATATAAAGTTAAGTTTTCATTTTGTATCGGTCTGATCGAGACCCTGTGTTGTCGAAATATGTGAAAAATATAGTAAATAAGTGTAAATCAAATTTCAGTCATCGATTGAAATGGATATGCATTAAGTAACGGCCACTAATGTTCAATTTTTGTCGATAAGGTCGATAAGGTGTTCAAATCTAAAGTTGGTCATCTCGACGAATTGAAAATGAAAATAATTAATTTGATATCTATCTGCATGAAAATTAAGCATTTTTTCCAAATTTATGAATTTAATTTCATATTAGACCAAACAGTTAAGCATCTTTTGGCAAACTGGAGTGAATGAATAGAAATATCAAGAATAATTTTTCTTAAAATTATTGTTTTCACAACGTTCCTAGCTTTCATTTCATGAGTGCTACTTCTACATACACACAAACAAATTTATATGAAATCACCCGATATTTTGAATATTTGCTCAGGAATTTTGGAAATTTCGAAGGATTGTTGAAATTGATCCCTTTCGAAATATTTCACTTGAAATGAGAAATAAATTGAGGTTCATTTCAAGAAAGAAACAAACAAAAGAAAATGAGAGACTCTTTCCGCATGAAGTAAAAAAATTGAAAAATGTTTTCTCACGGAGGTGTTGTTTTCTCGACCTCAGTAGCTTGTATTACCTCCTCTTATCCTGATACAAGCCTGAATCCGTCTAGGCGTACGTAGATTAGGTTTTCGGCCTACTCTGGGGTGATATTCTGCCACTTGTGTGGCGGCTTGGATGAGCTGTTGTGGGGTTCTTGGATTATCCTGGCGCGATCTAATTTTCCTTTTGAGATTATACCATAAATTTTCAATAGGATTTAGGTCTGTAGAGCAAGCTAGCCAGTCCAAAATAGCGATTCCCTCTGTTTCAGGATAAGGTCGCGCGAGCTTGCTGGTATGCGAAGAAGCATTATCTTGCTTAAAAGTGAAATTCTCACCGTGGGCACCTCGCCAAAGTTTCACTCTGGGCTCCAGCACTGGGTCCACGTAATTTCTAGCCGTTACACTCGCAGGAAATTAAATCGAAATTGTTTTGCCTCCCAGCATAATGCCACCCCGAAACATCACACTTTCCCCATGGTATTTCGGAATTTGTCTTGCTGCTCTGAGTCTACCTTGTCTTCCACGACCCCTCAAAACCCAAATCCGGAGGTCATCTGATCGAACACCAATTCTGGTCTCATCCGAATAAAGAACATTTCGCTTATTTTAAATATTCCAATTTTAGTGCTCAATACACCAATTAAGTCTGTTAATTTTTTGTTTTTTTTTCTGGTTAGCTCTGGAACTCTTAAAGGCCTTCTGATGTATAAACCCCTTGAATGAAGTCTTTGACGTATCCTTTCGACTGATACACTGATGCCTGTTGCTTCTAGAAATTGCCTTTTAGTATGGGGTGCGACGTACTAGGGTCTCTTCTTGCAATTTGGCACAAAAAGCGGTCTTGTTCTTCAGAAGTAATCTTCCTACGACTTCTTCTAGGCCTATTTGACAGAGATTATAGCTCCACAGGACTCCTTCTTCTTCTGGACAGATACAATGCCGAACTCTTCTCGGGGTTGATGTTGATCAGCCACTTGGTAAACCATTCTTCCAATTGGTCTGCGGCCTCTTGGAGTCTCCTGGTTATCAAGTGGGGGCTGTTGATCTGGTCATTATGGCCGTGTCATCCGCGTAGAGGGCTAGGCTCGTATTGGGGTCTTTGGGACGTCAGATGTGTAGATGTTGAACAGCAACGGCGCTAGAAGTGATCCCTGTGGTACTCCTGCCTCCATTCTTCTGGTGGAAGAGCGGGTATCACCTAGGCGTACCGCAAGCGGTCTATTTCTCAGGTATGACTTGATCCATCGCACCAATGCCGGTGAGAAGTTTGTCTGCAGCATCTTGAAGAGTAGACCTCCATGCCAAGTCCTATCGAACGCCTTTGCGCTGTCGAATAGGGTCATACCGGTCGACTGGTTCTTATGGAATCCATCACTGATGAACTCAACCACTCGGAGAAGTTGTTGTTGTGTTGAGTGGCTTTTCCTAAAGCCAAATTGCTCATCAGGGATGATTGCGTGAGCCTCCACATGGTCCTTCATACGTCTCAGGATGATCCCCTACAGTCTTGCCGATCGTTGACAGTAGACTGATGGGCCTATAATGCTGTGGAAAGGAAGCAGACTTACCTGGTTTCCTGATGACAATCACATCCGCTGTTTTCCATTTCTCAGGAAAGTATTGGAGCCGCAGACTCGCATTGGTGATTGATGCCAGCTGTCCAAGAGCTCGCTGAGGGAGGTTCTTCAGTGCTCTGTTGCTGATCTCATCTGGTCCAGGTGCTTTTCTCACTTTTGTTCGAGCGATTACGCTTTTCAGTTCTTCCGTGGTGGTGGGTTGGATGATCTCCTCGTTGTTTTCGGCAAGACGTCTCCGGACTTCTGCTTCAGTTCTCTCCACGTGTACGAGGTCAGCTTCTGCATAATTCACCGTGAACTGGCGTTCAAGGCTATCTGCAAAGGCCTCTGCTTTGTCTGAAACAGAGAATACTAACCCTCTTTCACCTTGTATAGGTGGCATGGGTGTAGGTTTTGAAATCACCCCTGTGATACACCCATTACGGCCGCTATATCCCTTTGTGTCACTCTGGCAATTATTCAACACCTCTGGGCATCGGAAAATCGAACATAAGACATTTTCAATTATGATTAAAGGCTTTTTGAATTTTGAAATCCACAGTTTCATCTCAGTGACGACTGAGTACTATGTTCCGAACATGTGGTGATAATTCAACATTTCTCTTCATACTATCCAGTTTTTTAGAATAAAAACTTCATTCTTCACAAGTAGTCAAAGATCCATGGTTTAAAACAATCAATAATGTGAAATACCGAGTGATTCCATATATATTTGGTTGTGCGTAGTTATGTAAGCAAATTTTGTTTGTTTATTATGATTCTGTGATTGAATTCTGAAATTAATTGTAGCAATATTCATCATGTTCCTATTGAGTCTTCAAACTGTTCCGTGTAACTGTCTCTTGAAATTAATTAGTTTCATATTGTAATTTCAGGAGTTGTATATTCATTCTCTTGACTAGTGTAAACATTCCTATGTATGAACGTCTATAATCGTAAATTTAAATCTGAATCTTCAACTACTTCTACTAATTCATTTGATTCGAGTACTTTTAATTTTCTCTACGCCCAGAAACATCTAATTTGGTTCATTTCGTGATTCAAGCGTTGATAATGATTCTCCTCGAAAATAATTCGCACGAGTAAAAACTTTTCTCTTTCGCGAAGTTTAAGGATAACGATTGACCCCTACATCCCCCAAGAAGGAGGAAAAGCTCTTAATGAGAAAACTTAATTTATTTGGGAATTTGTAGCTGTCTCCATTTGGAATTATCGACGATTTTAGGTTATCATCTCGTTTTAAGTCGTTCTCAACCAGGTGCAGAGAACTCCTAGGAACTTGAAATGACCATTAATTGTGTATTACAAAAAATATAATTTTCAACTTACAGTGTGAAAAAAGTTTGAATTACTATTAAAAATCAAGCAAAGTTGAGGTCGTCACAGTTATACCATCTTCAATGTAATCCTCTGATGGCTAGTTAGAAATCAATTTTTAATTGCCTCAGATCGATAAAAATGGGTATTGATTTGATGATTAACTAGATAATCGAACAAATAAATACTCTTTTTGAATTGTAGAGGCTTTTACTTGATAGAATTCTATATCTGTTTCTAAATAAATCAAACGATTTAGAATTCTACTGAGATTTCACAGATGGTCCACTTTTTGTGTCTCACTTCGAAGTTCGATGAAAATCTTTTTCAGAACTAACAAACGTTCGAAAACGATTCGTTTTCGCGTGTCAAAGTTTGAATTTTGAAAACGAAAAATGATTATAGCTACGGAACCCTAGTAACAATCCAAAATTTGGCACATCGGCTACTAATAATTGAGAGGTCATTCCTGAAGAATAAGCCAGTGGCGTCCCACCCTGTTTATATGCCAATTTTTTCGGTTGAATCTGTACGCCTCTTTTTTTTTCACAAATTTCGTCACATTTTTGAAGAGGAGAACCGCTTCTTTCAAGGCAATCATTATGTTTTGAACGGCGTCGATACATTTTGGTTACGAATAGTTTATTTGATTTCATTGTTGCGAAAGTGAAATGATCGTTTATTCTTTTCTTCCTTCGATCTGGTCTAATTTTTCTTATTCCGTGTTTAATAAAATACGAACGCATCCTCCTGAAAACAGAATTTTGTGCTTGGATGGTGCCTGAGAAAATATTTTTCAGTACTCTCAATCCGCTACTGCAGAATTTAGATTAGTTAATCTTTTACAGAAGTGAATATTAGCTGCACCATGAAACAATAACAATCCATTCGATGAAGAAACGAAATAACTTCTATAAAACAATAGTACGATTCATTTCTATGACTTCATTGCACCCACCTGAGTTTTTCTTGTTCTGAAGGCAATACTCAAGTTGAAAATTTTCAAGAAAACTTTTTACAATTTCACTAATTTTACCAAAAAAAGTTGGACATTCATTGTGTCTTACTGAACGTGGATATACTTGTTCAATGGCTAATCAGTATTGTTTCTTATTCAAAATGTGATTAATTAAGTGTAGGGTTCTCTTCTAAACTAAAATTAAACCATTTGAATACTAATGTATTGAAAAATAATAAAAATTTAATGTGAATATCTAGATAGTTACGTCTACCAAAAATAATTATTTCTTGAGTTTCATGTATACTGAACTACCGCTCAATTCTATACTTTAAAATGTATAGTAATTGAATAATTTTATGATATTTAGAAAAACTCAATTATTTATGTATTTGTATATATATATATATATATATATATATATATATATATATATATATATATATATATATATATATATATATATATATATATATATATATATATATATATATATATATATATATATATATATATATATATTCTATATATTATATATATATATATATATATATATATATATATATATATATAAATACAATGAAAAAATTCCTAAATATACTGATTATTATTTCCACAACAGGTGTTATTCCTAGGAATCTTCACAAATGTATTGAGATTTTGGGTCTGAAAAAATGTTTGAACAGTTACAAACGATAACAGTCATCAAATCTTATAATATTCTCGTAGGTTTCTTTCCGAAAAAATAATGAGGTAGAGTCATAGGTTTTCTCTTCAGTTTATCCTGCTCAGAATCTCATTTCATATTTTATTTATTTGTTTATATAAATGTAATATAATCAACTGACAATTTTGTCATATTTATACTCAGAGCAGTATTCTATTCGATCGTTCACCACTTCACACAAAGGAAACTATTAATGAGTAACATTCAGTATACTTGACTAAAGTCCGTACACTGGATTTTTTCCGGGGAGAAAGCCTCTGACACTACTCGTTGGTGCATTGATATCATTGTCTGATGATGCTATAGTATGTATATATTCTGGTAGATTGATATGTTCTCATAACATTTAACGTTATCCTAATATATAATTATTCCAGGATATGTTTTGATTATAATCATTGCCTGGCAATTGTATTAATTATCGGGTGGTGGATTTATTTTTTCATGAAATCACCGAAGCAGACAATATCATCAAGGTAGGGGAACCAATATAGAATAAGTTTACTGGGTGGTTTATTATGAATTTCTTTTTTAAAATTGTCCATGAAAATTTCAGCTAGTACGGGACTCGAAGGGTTACCCATTATCAACCCCTCATCTGAATTATAAATCGTGTTTTTGAAAATAAAATAATTCTGAGATCCTTTAAAAGCCTTGGATAGTGGAAAATTGTTTAAAATCTTTTAACGTGCAAACATTGAATTTGAACGAAAGTCCTACCGTTGTGAAACGGGAAATTCTTTTCCACTCTTATTTACTAACTGAACTGGGCTTGAATTTAATTTTTCATCTTTTATTCCTCTTATTACAATAAAAATTGTTTTTCATTATCCCAACTTCTTCAAACGGCGAATTTATAACGTAAACATTAATTTTTTACCTTATCTTTTTTACCTGACATGAATATGATTTCAAAAATTGAATATCTGAATACCCATAATTTTCGATTCATGAAATTAGAGGTTCCTCATCTGGATAAACTTGGGAAAACACGGGAAGTATTAACTTTATTTCAGAAATAAACGTGAGAGAGAACTTCCTTCTAATCCGATTCCAGCAATGAATCAATTTCGGATGATAAATGAACAGAAATATCGTGCCTGTAGGGAACTCGAAGTGGTTGGAAACAATAAGATAAATACAATTGCGACAGAAATATGAAAAATTATCGGCTAAACTTTACCGCAGCTAAATCACTAATCATCCTACCGTGGGCAGTGCAAGAGTTGATAAATTATTCTGAAAATTCTCACACAGTTCTGGAAAATGGGCCAATGGTGTATCATATTTTTTAATATAAATTGCTTTTTATTTCAAGAGAATAATTGATATAAACTGCTTCAAAAAATGTTGGATATTTAAAAACTTAATAAACCATATTGATAAAGGGTGGTTGTCGAAAATACGATATTAAATATACAGGCTCATTCACTAGTAATCGTACATAGCTTAATTTCATTTAAAGTACGACTAGGAGGGTTTGAATGGTATCTAAGAATATAAGGCAACGCTATTCATTTTCGATATACAAGCAGTTTCATGGATTTGAGCCGAACTTTCTAATCGCAATAACTCTTCAACGCATAGACCGATTTCGTCGATATATCGTAAAAATAGTTCAAGATCTCATGGCACGTGTGTCATCTTGCGCGAAAAGACCAGTTTCGGTTCATACTAATCTTACCCGAAAAATTGTCCAACTCACAATTTAACTTGCTGGTGGCACAGTGCCGCATTCAGATCCTAGCGTCGGTGTTTCGGAAAGTATCTGTTGTGAATCTCCTGTGTATATTTAATTTTTCTTATGTGTTGAAATAACCGAATAAGTAGTCTTCATCAAGACTTTAATGTATTATCTCTTCAAATAAAACACGTATTGAATTCCAAAGGGAAATTGAATATTTTAGTTCTCATTCAATTATGATCCGTCATAGACCTACCGAAATAATAATCCATAATTCGTCATTCTGCCGTAACTAGCATGGAATTTCAGCTTTATAGTCTTATCCATAGATTGGTGCAACATCACATAATCACTATGATTGTCGAAAAAGGTCTAATAAAGAAAGCATTATTGAAGAGGCGATACACAATAACGTATTTTTTCGGTTTAGATATACAGAATGATTAAAGAAAATCTTTTTGGAGATTTCAAACTTTCCAAATTTATATATTACAAACACAACTTCCATTTTTCATGTACCAGTATTCGTTTAATGCAAAAGAATTTTTATTTTAATTTTGTCATTTTTCGTAACTAACAGGGATAAGAATTTGAAACGAGTTATTCATAGCCAAGCGGGGGAAATTATTTTTCGAGTACACGATTTCATGCGACGAGAAAGAGAGGCCAAGAATCTTGTTATACCCATCGACTCTCTATATGATACAGTATCAGAAACTACGGATGTCAGCGTGCGAACATTTCAATGAGGACTTAAATAACTATAGTTTGATATATCTTTTTACTCTCTAAAACAAAAACTTATAAAGCACAACGTTAAATCACAGATTCTTCAGCTCGAAATGAATCGACTTAGGCCATTTTACCTATATGAAAAGTTTCTTCGTTTGTCCGCTAGAGGTCGGCAAATCCAAAGATTTTTTTCTTAATTTTCAAATAATTCGAGAACGACTCGCTGGAAAGAAACCATATTTGGTATGCGTAATCGAGTGCGTTATATGTGTTGTTTAGTGATCCACTCAATGACCTTAACGCTTTACAAGTGTTCCTAAAATCTCGAACGTGTTTTTAATCAACCATAATTTTTCAATCGTCTGCGTTTGAGCTAAACTGGTTCAGACATTGAGTAGCTAGACTAATTATCAAACTTTTTTGTCTCTTAAGAAGTTTTAATATGATGAGCAGTTCAATCACAAAAGCAGATTTTCAATTTCATGATTTCATTTTTTCAACCACCTAGCAAGTCAAAAAAAAACACATATTAAGCAGGTTGGCTTTGGATTTGTTTCTGTAGTCTGGCAAATTGTCATTTTATTATGCTCGACAACCTGTTGTTGACAAAATGATGTTTTCTAGGTTGCTTAATCGAATCGAGCAAATTAGAAATTCAATGTTCATTAGTACAAATATCGAAAATTTCACAATGACTATTTAAAAATATGAAAACAGGTTTGCCAATTGGAAACTGAAAAAGAACAAACAAATCACAGAATAACGGTTAATTAGGTTGCACACGAAATTTCATTCCACTATAGTAAATGTTCAAAAATTCCACCATTTTGCTGAATACAGGAGTTGATCTTCTTTGAGAAATTCAATTGGACCCTTGGCATTACGTCAGGGTTATTCTTGAAGAAGTTGGTCGCATTTAAAATTTTCATATATAACTCTTCTCGGGTGTCAATTGAAGAAGAGTAAACTCAAGATTTTAAAGCATCCCAAAGAAAGAAGTCGCGCGGTGTCAAGTCGGGAGATTGTGCTGGCCAACAAGAGAAGTGAGGAGTTGCACCGTCGTGCATAAACCACATTTCTGTACGCAGTAATACTGAAATATCGATCAACAAATCCGGCAAAGTTTGTTGCAAAACCGTTTAATAGATCTGAAATCATTACCGGACCAATAATGAAATTGTCCATTACTGAAATCAATACGTTAATTTTGAATTGATTCTGATGATGTGTACTTGTAAAAGCATATGGAGTTTCGACACTGTACACGTGTTCATTGTGAAGGTTAGTGATGCCAGACCCTGAGTTATCTTCTGTTGGATAAATCGGCAGAAAGTTAGGCGATTCTCAGAATCGTTGGAAAGTAATTCCTTATTTTTCTGAATGTGATATGTATGAAATAATTATTCCTTTGAGACATCATGAATCATTCTTTCAGGAACGACCAACTGCAAACCTAAACGCCGCGTGCTTAATTGTGGGTTTTCCTCAACCATGTCCAAAATTTGTTTTTCGCGTTATACCGTTCCTACTGTTCGTTGTCGTCCTCGATCCAAATTCCTGGGCTTGAAGCAACTATTCTCGCGGAGGCATCTCTCCAGATTTCCAAAAGTTTGTTGGTTCGGCACTATGAGATCTGGAAATCTTTCCGCGTATATTCTCGCGCTTTCACATCCATTGCCCTGATAAAATCCGTACACCATAACCGAATCAACCCTTTCAGAGTTACTGTACATCTCCGTTCCTAATAGTGATAAAGAAATCACCAAGATACCTAGTTGAGAACTTAAGGAACACTGTTGTGTCAACAAGTGGTTGTCAAGCCTAATAAAATGACAATCTGCCAGACGACAGAAATAAATCTAAAGCCAACATGGTCAAATGTGATACTTTTGACTTGTTAGGTAGTTTAAGAAACGAAATCATGAAATTAAAATACTGTTTTTTGTGATTAAACCGCTCATCATACCAAAATTTCTCAAGAGACAAAAAAGTTTGATAATTAGCCCAGCTACTCAATGTCTGAAACAGTTTTGCTGAAACGCAGACAGTCAAAAAATTATGGTTGATTAGAAACACGTTCGAGTTTTTTAGGGGCGCTTGTAAAACGTCTAGGTCATTGAGTAGATCACTAAAGAACGTGAATAACCCACCCGACTACGCATTCCAAATATGATTTCTATCGATCGAGTTGTTCCCGAATTATTCGAAATTGAAAAAAACCTTTAGATTTGGCGACCTCTAATTATATTTTTTGCTTGTCATTTTGGTTAGAGGTTTTTTTAGCTGTTACCTATCACGCTGGCCAGTGCGGGTTGATAGGGGATCTTTTTAGGAATTACATTTCCTTAATTCCTGTAGTAACGGTTATCCCGCCGTGGCTCGGCCGTCAGAGCCTTCGTTGGTTGTTTAGCAGGGTATACCACGTGCAGGTGAAGGTTGACATTTAGGCTGGTTTCGATCCTGTACTACTATCGCCCCTTATACCCCTATTGACTTCACGAAGAAACAAACCAGTTTAAAATTGAAAGGGGTGTCCGTCAGGGAGATACAATATCTCCCATGCTCTTCACAACTTTATTAGAGTATATGTTTAAAAAGCTCGAAATGGGAAATAGAAGCATACGTGTGGATGGGGAAATGCTAAATCACCTGCGTTTCGCCGACGATATTGTGTTGATCTCAGATAGCCTAGATGAGGCATACGAAATGCTCTCAGAGTTGTAAAGTATCTTCCAACAAGTTGGATTAAAGATCAATACCGCTAAAACAGAATTCATGACTAACTTAGTCCTCAGTTGTAACTTAAAACTAAGGGAAAAAGAAATCCACCACCAGACCTGTGAACTAAGCAGACGAATAGGACTGACCTGGGCTGCCTTCGGAAAATTACGACACATTTTCAAGTCTGATATTCCAATAAGTCTTAAACGCAAAGTTTATGATCAATGTGTCCTTCCGGTACTGACATATGGCTCCGAAACACTAACACTTACCCAAAGGACTGTCAACAGAATAAAAGTGACCCAACGAGCCATGGAAAGATCCATGTTGGGAATAAGCCTGAGAGATCGGATTTCAAATGAGGAGATACGAAGAAGAAGTAAGGTTACAGATGCTGTAGATAGGGTCACACGTTTAAAATGGAACTGGGCAGGCCATGTCGCAAGAATGTCAGACAACAGATGGTCAAAAAGGATATTGGAGTGGCGCCCTAGACACGAAGCCTTCAGAAGCAGAGGCAGACCGCCAACAAGATGGACGGACGACATAAAAAGGATCTCCACAAATTGGATTCAGGATGCCCAAGACCGGTCAAATTGGAAAAGGTTAAGAGAGGCCTATGTCCAGCAGTGGAGGAGATGAGGCTGTGAAAGAAGAAGAAGAAGAATTATTTATTATTATTATTACATAATCATTCAAGGCAGAGGAAAGAAGTCCCATATAAACCTAATATTAACAAATTTCAGATGAACAATAATGCAGCCAATGAATTGGAAAAAAAATTAACCAATACAAAAAAAAAATCAGAAGATTATGCTGTGAATTCCATTTTTGAAGCTGGTAACTGAGTCACAATTCACAACCTCACCATGAAGTCCATTACACGCACTAAACACTCGATTAACCGAAAAATTCTCTCTCTGACGGGTGAAGAATTTTTCCTTCTTCAATTTCCTACTAGGATCCGGAAGTAGAGAATCCTCATTCATTGCAAAAAGTGTCCTGAGGTTGGCATAGTTGTGCTTGACCATCTGATATGTCAGGATTAAGTCTCCGCGAAGACGCCGTTGCTCAAAAATTAACAGGTTGGCTGTAGAAGGGTCTGATGTTTCCGAATCAGATACGTGTGGCACGTCGCTGAACGCTCTCCATCATAATTTGATCGCAGACAAGTACTGGACCCCAAACCGCACCCGCATATTCAAGAATCGGACGGAAACACGACTTTTACAGTGTTATGGCAGTTCGAGAACGAAAGGCGATCGAAGGATTTACGAATAAGATATATCAGAGTGTTAGCACGTTGGCATATACTTATTATGTGATCTTCCATGTGAGATCAGAGTTGATAACCACACCAAGATCGACATGAGAAGACACAATACTGAGCGGACGTCCGTTGATAAAATACGGAGCAGAAGGATTACCAGTTTCGATATGCATGACAACGCACTTCGCGATATTTAGAGGCAGAAGCCAATCACTACACCATTTGTTAATTACATTGAGATCTTCTTGTAGTTTCATAGAGTCTGTTAGGGGGTTAGCGTATAACTTCGCATCATCAGCGTAAAATGACTTACTCGATTTTGTATGAAGAGCAAGATCACTGACGAAAATTATGAAAAAAAGGCCAAGAAGGCACACTACTTACGACAAGCCGATCTGACGACAGAATGCCATCAACTCTCACTGGAAAAGTTCTACCCTATAGATAATCGCCAGTCCAACGAAGAAGCTTTCCACGTATTCCTACTAATTTCATTTTATGGATCAATCTTTTAGTTGTCACTCTATCGAAGGCTTTCACAAAATCGAGGTATATAACATCAATTGGTATTTTTCGATCGTAGGCTTGTGTCCAATTATTCAGGCAAGTCGAAAGATTGGTGGTAGTGGATCTTCCGTTCACAAATCTATGCGGTTCATGAGAAATAATTGTGTGTTGGTTCAATAATTCAGTCATTTTCTCAACAATTATCGATTCCATTATATTTGACGACACAGACAGTAAACTAATTGGTCTATTATTGGGCGGATTCAGTTTGTCGCCTTTTTTTAAGATGGGTGTGATGGATGATTTTTTCCAGGCTGATGGCACCTTCGATTTCTCGAAAGAAAGTGACATTATCAACAAAAGTGGTAGACACAGAACATCAGCGAATCTCTTCATAACAAAGGGGCTCAGGCCATCTAAACCAGGAGGATTGACTTTTTAAGTTCAAGAGATGTTTCTTCACAACATCTGGTGTGAACTCTATGTGTGTCAGTCTATCTTCCACAGGTGGTCTTTGGACGTCGTGCATCTCGTCACCATCTGGCTTCGACATAAAACAGCTCGCAAACGCATCGACCAGAACCTCTGCTGAGTCGCGGTTATCGACACAAATATTTCAGTCATTCCTACGAAGGAGGGTTGTGCCTACTTTAGATTGTAAACTTCTACGCATATATTTATGAAGTTTCTTATTGTTATCGAAAGTGGCGACTGATTTTCCATATTTTTCCGAGCGAAACGCCGTGGTGAAGGCAAATAGTTGGCAAAAGTGCGATGATTGGTGAAAGTTTGAATGTTTTCCATAGTCGATTTTTATGATGTATTAGTGACAATAATTCTTTATGGACTTTTCTCGTTAAACTGTTAATAATAAGAAAGCTCAATAGTTATTTGAATCAAATTAAATGTGCTCGCTTGTTCGCATCCACGCGAAGAAGATCAAACGACTTGTATGAAAACTGCAAGTCAAGCGAAGCTAATTAATAGCTCAAGCTTTCATTCAAGTTAGCTCATTCAACAGTGAAATATTAACGTTGATGTTTTATGATGATGAAATAACTTATTCCTAAAAGTTAATGAGAAAATTAAGAATCTTCACAAATCAAAGAATTGAAGAAGTGCTCTCCAATTTTCTCAACTTCCCCGATGAACTTTCCAATTAATTACTCTCTCTGTTAGCTGCAACGCAAAACTGTTATGATCTTATTTGTTTTATTCCTCGATGCTATTCAATGAAGAGTTTTATTATCCTTGTCTGCAAGTTAGAGGAAAGTAGCTATCTGTTTGCCAAAGTACGATAAGAGCGTTTGATGTTAGCTGAACTGGGTGCATAATAACTTTGAAACTACTCTCTGATATAAGTTTCGTTACTCGAGTTGACGTCCTATTATGAAGGTTTTTTGAACAGAATATTCTGGTTTATAACTGAACTTTCTGCTATAACATTTATGTATCTGAATTAAATAACTATTCGAAGTGTTTCCTGAATTCGTGCACCTACTTTGAGTGATGATTTCTGAACTGAAATCTGAAAGATTTCTTTCTTAGAGCCCACTTTTTCGAATATGGCTAATCAAAATAGGGATTTGAAATAAAGTTTCATTCCCTATCGTCCAATAATAAGAACATTATAAATTCGGACAACTGCTCCTATTTCCGTTCGGTATTTCTTGTCCGTTGATAATATATCCTATTATAAATGAGATAAAAAATACACGGTTTAACTTCAATCTACACTTTATTTGAAAAAATTCGACGACGTTTCGCTGACACAGCAGCTTTATCAAGAATGAAAAACAGAATGAATAGTATGGTATTATAAACAAATCGTAGAACAAGTTGGATGAATAACAGGAAAATCCACACCGAGCCATTGTACAGTTAGTATGAAAGGTAATAAAAACTAATTAAACAAGTTAAGTAGGGGTGAGTAATTCACATCTACCTGTTCATTCAAAAGCTTGTCCAAATGTTTGCATCTATTTATTCCTAATGCTTCTAGGAGATCTTATTTTGAACTTTTGATTTTATATGTAATATGTCAAAGTTTATATTGAATGAATTGTTTTCTTTTATAAGGTGGTTTGAATAATTTGAATCAGATGTATTTTTATTGAAAGCTACGTTTATGTTCAGATGTTCTTATGCCAAAACTCCTATAGGTCCTACCGATATAAATTTTATCACAAGAACCGCAATTGAGTTTATAGATTCCTGATTTACTTGATTTTTCAACACGAGATTTATTATTTTTAATATGTTTACCTAAGTTATTAGAAGTTTTGAAAGTTATATTAAGATTTTGTTTGACGAGAAAGGATTTAATAATTGTACTTGCAGAACCGCAGAATGTTAAACTGTTGAATATTTTATAGTCTTTATGAATAGGATATACTTCATTTATTGCTTTCTGATACAGTTTTTACGAATGATTTGATCTATCATATCCGGATTATATGAATTATTAATGGCTATCTGTTTGATGATGTTTAATTATACAATTACAATTAAACATCATCAAATTATTCAAACCACCTAATAAAAGAAAACCACTCATTCAATAAAAACTTTGACATATTACATATAAAATCAAAAGTTCAAAATTAGATCTCCTAGAAGCATTAGAAATAAATAGATACAAACATTCGGACAAGCTTTTGAATGAACAGGTAGATTTGAATTACTCACCCCTACTTAACTTGTTTAATTAGCTTTTATTACCTTTCATACGAACTGTACAATGGCTCGGTGTGGATTTTCCTGTTATTCATCCAACTTGTTATTCGATTTGTTTATAATACCATACTCTTCATTCTGTTTTTCATTCTTGATAAAGCTGCTGTGTCAGCGAAACGTCGTCGAATTTTTTCAAATAAAGTGTAGATTAAAGTTAATCCGTGTGTTTTTTATCTCATTTATATCATGGATCTACATCAAGTAACGGCCTCCACAATTCAAATATATCCTATTCTTCTCCCACCTCTTCAAACGTGTGATCCGTCTTACCACAGAACCTCGCCTGACTTAGTAACGTGTGGTAACGCCCTAGCAGATCTCACAGATTCATTGCGCCGGATAGCGTAAGTATTTTACTTTAAATTTTTATTTACTTCATAGAATAATTATGTCAATAATAATTTTCATAAATGATGACTTGATTCTTGGTTTTATAGTTTTTGAATTTGTTATCGGCATATTTTGGGACAGTGATCTGTCAGATTCATTGCACCCGATCGTGTTTCATCGTTTAACAACTTAATTTTTTACCTGTCCTTTTTCAGAAAACATGGCCGAAGAACAGCGATTGTTTGAACTCGATGACCCTTATGATGTTTCTTACATTCATCAACTGCTTCTTGTAAACAATGAAGATATACACCAAAATGAAGGCAACGGAGATGAATCCGATACTGAAGTGGAAGACAACTTTGAAGAAAGAGAAGGAGATGCGGAATCAGAATAGGGTGAAAGCACTGAAGAAGACGAAATGGAAGCTGATAGTGTGATTGGTGAAGACAAAATCGTCAAGTGGAAAGAAATAAAAACCAAACCCACGAGTAAGACGAGGAACCCATATTCATTTGGATATTTACATCCAAATGATCCAGCTTCGCTTCGAGAGAGAGAGAGAAAGAGAGATTGCAAAATAACCGATATCGTAGAGTACAAAGCATTCATTGTTCTTCTTATCATACAGGTGTGCTGAAAAGTAAAAGGCAATCATTGTAGGAACTTTGGGGTTAAGATAGTGATGGGATTGAATGCTTCCCACTTGTTATGAGTCTGAAACGATTCAAGTTCCTAATTAGATGTACACGTTTTGATGCAGAGCACACTCGGATTGAAAGACGTAACCATTACAAGCTTTCTCTTATTCGCAACGTGTTAAACTTATTTATTGGTAACTGCCAAAGATCGTATTCAGTCGGCTAAAATGTTACCGTAGATGAAAAAATATAAGGATTTCGGCAATATATTCTTTCCAAGCCGAACAAATATGGAATCATGATTTATGCGCTTGTGGAGTCGAAAACGTTCTATGCACATGGTCTTGAGGTTTATGCAGAGAAACAACCTAATGGCCCATATATCGTAAGTAACAAACCAAAATATGTTGTAACAAGGTTAGTGCAACCTTTCTTTGGGACAGGACGAAACGTTACTTGTGATAACTGGTTACCAGTATTGAGTTGTTGCAGTTTCTCAAAAAAAAAAATTCGTTGCTCTCCTACGTTCCAACAAAGGAAAAAATTTGCTTATTTATGTATTTATGTAAGTACAATATAAGGAAAGTCCACAGCCGAAGCCAAAATGATATTCACTACATGAATATTAGTTATATAGAATCTAGTACTCTAAAAAAAGAAATATATAAGACATTAATGGTGTATTCACAGAAGGAATACAAAGAGAAATACAAAATTGAGTGAATTTGATGTTAGTCGACGAAAGAGAAAGCGTAGGCTTCTCTTCAAAGAGGCAATGTGAGCCCAAACCAATTGATACTCATATGCGTGTTGCAGACACGTAGCATCCTATCGATAGGGGACTTCCGTGCACTGTTAGTTTCTCTAAAAGTTATAGAGAAGAGGTTGTGATGCCTCAAAGATTTCACCTAACCATGTACAAGATCTCAGATACCTGAAGTACGCAGTTCAATATTTCAAACAAAACCAAAATATCAGATATAGTTCTACGATTTTCAAGTGACAATAAATTGAAATATTTACGGACAGGAGCGTAGTCGTGATTCAGGATAACCTTGTTAGTTTTGAAGCATATGAATCGTATGAATCCTTTCCGAATGCGTTCAAGTCGGTTGGAATAACAATCATACCGAGGGTTCCAAATACATGAGGCCAAAATTTAATTTAGTGTAGATGTAAGCATAATACAAAGTGATGTGATTTTCCATATTTAAATTCCTTACTTCTCCTGAAAATATAACTCATCGTTCAATTTCTACATCAATGCGACCTATGTGTGCATCGAAGAGCAACGAATCGAAAGTGACACCCAGATCAAATGCAGTGGACACACGACGCAACAATGAATTCCCAATTGAGTACTGAAAAGTGATAGGCGAATGGTTTTTAGTAAAAGTTATCGTAAAACATTCATTTTTATTCTAAAATAATTGGTTTTCTCTACAGTACTCAACCAAGTTATTCAAATCTAGTTGAAGATCAAGACAGCCCCTCAAGCATCTGATAGATTTAAAAACTTTCAGACCGTCTGCATAAAGCAAGAATCCGGAATGCCGAAAACATTTATCTATATCATTTATATAGATTAAGAAAAGAGAGGAGGACCGAGATGAGTTCCCTGCGGTACCCCAGAAGTACTAAAGAAAGATTCAGATTTGAAACCAATTAAACTAACGAACTGTGACCTATTCAGAAGATACGATTGGATCCACTCAAGCAAACCACCACTTACACCTGCTTCGGCTAGTTATTTTGTCGGAGGCTTTAGAAAAATCGGTGTAAGTAGCATCAGTCTGAACTTGAGAAATATTGCACTCTTCAGGTATTCCATATGAATGATCAAATTAGTTTCCAGAGTCCTACCCTTAAAGAATCCGTGCTGTTGTGGGATAATGAAGTTTTTCACATG
This sequence comes from Cryptolaemus montrouzieri, assembly GCA_013387265.2. Lineage (NCBI taxonomy): Eukaryota > Metazoa > Arthropoda > Insecta > Coleoptera > Coccinellidae > Cryptolaemus > Cryptolaemus montrouzieri. The sequence goes on from JABFTP020000021.1 coordinate 10,311,676, forward strand.
AGAGGAAAGATACTTATAAATTATGCGTTCAAATATCTTGGGGCAACGGCGGACCCTTTCCACTTTTTAGGAAATACACCATTAATCAGAGACTGATTGAACAAAATATGCAGTGATTTACTTAATTTGTGAGCGCAATTCAAAAATTGGTGGAATTTTGTCTGGACCTGAACCTTTCGACACATCAAGGAATAAGAGAACCTCGCGGACCTGTTCCTCTTCTATGTGAATATTTGATAGTACATCATTATTACAGCTTTAAACAGTTACAGCACGACTACGCTGCTGACTTCCAGGAACGTATACACTCTCGAAACAACGGGCAAGAAGATTGCATATCTCTTTTCCATCTGATGGAGAAATATCCCCATACGCCATTTCATTAGGTAGTCTAGAGCCGCCCCGTCCCAGAGATACATATTTCCAAAATGATTTGCTGTTCGTTGGCAGTTCCCGCTCAATGTCAGAGGTGAATTTATTCAAATCAAGTTCTATAAGCTGTTTGAATATATTGAGATCATTGACACTTCACTAATTTTCCATTTTTATGAAATTTCTGCTTTTCTCTTATTGTAGTAATAGTACCTTTCGAAAATAATGAAGGAAATCACTTAATGAATCTTTTCTTAGGAACAACAGAACTGATTATGTCATTGATTTTCTCATAGAAAAATATTCAAATTTTCATCAATTCCCTTAGAGTTGTTGTTGAACAGAAACTCCCAATTCACCAGCGATAATGAAGCATTAATAGCTTCATAATTCGCATTTCTGAAATCGTAATAAAAACCTTGAATTTTCGAATTTTTCATCATCTTCTCTTTGGACAAGGCAACTATAAACTCCAGTGTGGGATGATGTGTGTCAAGTGAGTCAAGAATTTCAGTTTCGACAAATGCAAGTGTATTTGAATTGTGGAGGCCGTTACTTGATGTAGATCCATGATATAAATGAGATAAAAACACAAGGTTTAACTTTAATCTACACTTTATTTGAAAAAATTCGACGACGTTTCGCTGACACAGCAGCTTTATCAAGAATGAAAAATAGAATGAAGAGTATGGTATTATAAACAAATCGTAGAACAAGTTGGATGAATAACAGGAAAATCCACACCGAGCCATTGTACAGTTAGTATGAAAGGTAATAAAAACTAATTAAACAAGTTAAGTAGGGGTGAGTAATTCACATCTACCTGTTCATTCAAAAGCTTGTCCGAATGTTTGTATCTATATATTTCTAATGCTTCTAGGAGATCTAATTTTGAACTTTTGATTTTATATGTAATATGTCAAAGTTTTTATTGAATGAATGGTTTTCTTTTATTAGGAGGTTTGAATAATTTGAATCAGATTTATTTTTATCGAAGCTACGTTTATGTTCAGATGTTCTTATGCCAAAACTCCTATAGGTCCTACCGATATAAATTTTATCACAAGAACCGCAATTGAGTTTATAGATTCCTGATTTACTTGATTTTTCAACACGAGATTTATTATTTTCAATATGTTTACCTAAGTTATTAGAAGTTTTGAAAGCTATATTAAGATTTTGTTTGACGAGAAAGGATTTAATATTTGTACTTGCAGAACCGCAGAATGTTAAACTGTTGAATATTTTATAGTCTTTATGAATAGGATATACTTCATTTATTGCTTTCTGATACAGTTTTTACGAATGATTAGATCTATCATATCCGGATTATATGAATTATTAATGGCTATCTGTTTGATGATGTTTAACTTTTTATTATAATCTTCTACTGATAAAGGTAAATTGAGTAACCGATGTACCATGCTGTTTAAAGCTGCAACTTTGTGTTGAATTGGATGTAATGAGTAGTTATGTATAATTGAATCAGTATGTGTTGGTTTACGAAAGACCGAAAAACATGATTATTATTTTGTTTAGTGATTTTAAGTCATCATGATGTCAAAATAATAATCGAAAACATGTTGAATTCGAATCATGTTAACCACATAATCAAATCAGAAATATTGAATCTGTTGGACGTTTGCATTGAACAAAATTATTTTTTTCAACAACATCTATTACAGTAGTGAAAATGGTTTGATCATGGGAAATCCTTTGAGTCCACTTTTAGCAGAGATTTTATGAATAATATTGAACAGAAAATTCATACACATACACTCATTTCCAAATTTCTTTATTGGTATAGATATGTTGACGACATCTTAGTATGTTTCATTGGAAGTACTCGTCAATTAGACTTATTTGTTAATTACATTAATTCCGTCCATTTGAACATTAAATTCACGATAGAAATTGAACAGAACGATTCCATAAATTTTTGGACTTGAAAATCACTAAACGAAATAATAATCATGTTTTTTCGGTCTTTCGTAAACCAACACATACTGATACAATTATACATAACTACTCATTACATCCAATTCAACACAAAGTTGCAGCTTTAAACAGCATGGTACATCGGTTACTCAATTTACCTTTATCAGTAGAAGATTATAATAAAGAGTTAAATATCATCAAACAGATAGCCATTAATAATTCATATAATCCGGATATGATAGATCTAATCATTCGTAAAAACTGTATCAGAAAGCAATAAATGAAGTATATCCTATTCATAAAGACTATAAAATATTCAACAGTTTAACATTCAGCGGTTCTGCAAGTACAAATATTAAATCCTTTCTCGTCAAACAAAATCTTAATATAGCTTCCAAAACTTCTAATAACTTAGGTAAACATATTAAAATAATAAATCTCGTGTTGAAAAATCAAGTAAATCAGGAATCTATAAACTCAATTGCGGTTCTTGTGATAAAATTTATATCGGTAGGACCTATAGAAGTTTTGGCATGAGAACATCTGAACATAAACGTAGCTTCGATAAAAATAAATCTGATTCAAATTATTCAAACCACCTAATAAAAGAAAACCATTCATTCAATAGAAACTTTGACATATTACATATAAAATCAAAAGTTCAAAATTAGATCTCCTAGAAGCATTAGAAATAAATAGATACAAACGTTCGGACAAGCTTTTGAATGGACAGGTAGATGTGAATTACTCACCCCTACTTAACTTGTTTAATTAGTTTTTATTACCTTTCATACTAACTGTACAATGGCTCGGTGTGGATTTTCCTGTTATTCATCCAACTTGTTCTACGATTTGTTTATAATACCATACTCTTCATTCTATTTTTCATTCTTGATAAAGCTGCTGTGTCAGCGGAACGTTGTCGAATTTTTTCAAATAAGGTGTAGATTAAAGTTAAACCTTGTGTTTTTATCTCATTCAAATGCAAGTGTATCTAATATATCTGAATATTTCATATTGTGTCATCTATGAACTATGAAGACACCGGAAAAGCAGAAGTCATCCTCGACTACAATTCCACCAAAGCAACAGTTGACGTAGTAGATCAACTCTGCGCGACATAAAATGTTGCTCGAAACGTTCGTCGGTGGCCAATGGTGGTGTTTTTTGCTTGCTCTCCTAAATATAACAGGCAATAAATCACAATTTTCTTTGTCAATAAGTGTCACAATAGCCCCACTACTAATAAAAATATTAGACGTTTCTGTTCTAAATCTTTGGCCCCCGGAAAACCTTCAAACAAGAACCATTCAAAAAGCTGATGGGACTACAAAGGAAGCTAACGAAATTTCAACATCTGCCGAAGTGAATAAATAAAGATATACGTATTTCCATTTGAAATAACGAAGATGATACCTACCTCCAGTGTAACCGGAAGTGCCACCTCCTTGAAAGTATATTCGCAATCTAATTCTAACAATACAAGAATAAATGAAATAAAATTTCACCAATCAGTCAACTCGTTTTTCATATATCTTTAGTTTCCAAAATTATTTTTCTATGATTACTTATTCGAAGATCTTCCCACAAAATATTTTCGTAGTTCAGTATATTTGTACAGAAATTTAATACGACAATTTTAGCGTGAAACACCCAAAGTTAGATTTGACAAAGTCAGAAAAACACTTCGTTCGACATTCCCGATAAAAACGCAGAGGAAGATCGATTAGAAAATTTTTAACATGTGGAACGTGAGCGTTCTCATCGTTGTCGATTCGAAACACATTAAAAAGTCGTTAGATAGCGTCATTACTTCGCCGATATGTGTATGTGTGTGTGTGTTATTTAACATAATGTCAGAAATATCGATAAAGCAGCTGCTGGAAGCGTGTACTTCAAAAGGAAATCATTCAAGTGAGATCCTTTCTTTGTTCCCATCTGAACCATTAGTTGCAGTTTTATATATTACAGTAGCCACGTCTTCTTCCACGTCAAATTCTATGGGAAACGTATTTCGGAATAAGAATTCAATTCAATGGGGATTCTGCGAATATAATGGATTCCACTTTGTTGCAATTGATGTTCAGATGGATTTATAATAAAATTCACAATTCTTTCGATGTGATTCGATGGTACATCAGGAAAATTTCGAAATATGTATTGGCATTGAAATTCAGATGATTGTTCGAGTTCTATACTAACAAATATAATTTTATGGGGCCCACAGACGACCAGTTCGGTTGTTGAGTTTGTTATTAACTTGGTTGTCAACTTTTCTGCGAACTTGATAGACAACTTGATTATCTTGACAATTTGATTGAATTGAAAGCTATCAGGAAAAACTACAAACTGGTTTCTGAAAAAACGAGGTTTTTCCTAATGATGTAATATTTCATCTTGTTTCAGTACTGAGGCTTAAGAATTTACCTACTCTGCATTCTCTACATTCGAGTTTTTCTTCCTCTTATATTTCTTTATATGATATCTCGGAAACCAGTAACATTCTGATGAAAAATTGTTTTTATAACGTTCTACATTCAATTCCATCTATATAAGCTTCTTTTCTGAAAAAACGAAGAGTTCGGTTGCCCTTTTAATAATAATGAGTTATAAGTAGTATCAGAAATTTCTGAAATTGGTTTATTGAGGAATAACATCATCAAAATGAACTCTGAGAAGTTACTCATTACTTACAACCAACCAATCTTAAATAATCGGTATTTACATTAGGAACGCAGTTGAATTCAATTTTAATTATGAGTGCCTTAGTTCCTTACTGTTTATGGAACATCAAACAGTATACCTTCGTTCTATACAGACTAAATAAGTCTGCAAACCAATTCAGTAAATGAGTTCAAAGAACGTCAGTAAAAATTCAGTCGGAATGAATAGTTAGGAAATACAGACGTATTTCGTTTTATTATTTTTGTTTATTCCTTATTCTTAATGAAGCTTTCGCTTCCTAATAATTTCACAAGAAATGAGTCTTGAAGAAAATAGTCTGGTTGAAAAATACACTGCGAGAATATTGACATGCTCACATTTTGTTGAGTATGAATTATGAAAAGAACTTATATAAAAGTTTTGGTCTACTTTGTGAAGAATATCACAAAGTTAGGTGGAAAATATTTAATTAACGAACGTAATAACTATTTCGATATTTCTATCGTCATCAGACGTTGACACTTTAAACTAAATTACAGTTGTACAATTTGTCTTGAATACAGAAAAACAGGTATGAATTATAAAGAGAGATAAAAAAAATAGTTTTCTACTATTGGAATATATAGGGTGCGCCAGAGAAAACCGGACATTTTTTTTCCTTTGAAACTTTCGCAACTTTAGAGCTAGATCATTCGTTTTAAGTTTTTCAGAAATTGTATTGAAATGTCGTTGAAATTCAATATGGATGCTTCATTCGAAAATGAGCAATATTTCAAGATCGCTGGAACGTTTTTTTTTTCACTAATAATTCGAATAGGGCATTCTGTCGATAATTCAGTCTTTTCTGAACAATTTGATATATTGATCTTGAAAATATTTCAAGAATTGGTAAAAAAGTGGCGTGAAGAATTTTTTTCATTCTGATTTTCTGCTGGAATCAAAAAATTGTTTTTACCTCATGGCGTTGGCACTCCTGAAGTTGTTTTGTTTTGCATGGATGTTTTAAGAAGAGAGAGAACCATTTTTTACTAAAACCAACCTAAATTTTGATTTCTGTTCGAATTCAAAATGGCCAATTTCCTCAAATATTAAAAATTTTCCCCGCGCGTCTAAATAATTTTCAGGGTTGTAATGAATCAACTGCGTAATTCAATCACTAGATTGAAACTTTTCCATCATTTTAAGGGGTAAAACTCGAATATTGATTCAGAATTGTGCCAATTGTCGTCATTAATGTTTCTCTTCTTCACCATCATATTCACCTCCCGTTGTGGAACCTCTGAACATATAATGCATGCATTAACTCTATAATAAACAAAAATAACTTAATGTCATCGAGTTTTAGACGATATCTGGTTTGAACCTCAATTTTATCTTAGTGTTGCTTGTTTTTGAGGTTTGAAATTGTTAACAATGGTTTTAACAAATGAGGATAAGCGTTTCATTGAATGTTCATTTGTGCGTGGTTCTACTACTAGGCAAATTTCACGCCAATTTCTAGTCCCTAATCACAAAAGAAGTACAACCTATGATGTTGAGAAAAAATTGGGACAACAGAGTCATTAGGAAAAAGATCAGGATGACGGTTCCCCAAGTACCTCTGAGATGCCAACTGTTAAAAACATATGCGAGAATAATACTACGACATGATTTTGTTTAACCATTCACATGAGTGAAAACATTCAACAAAAAGAATCAAGTATCTAGAATGGAATACGACCTCCATTGGTATCCACAACCATCTGCATCCGTCTTCTCCATCTCTCCATAGATCTCGAAATTACTTCTTGATTAAGATTGTTCCAACATTCTTGAATTTTTTGCCTCAGCTCCTCACAATTATTGGAAAAAATACCATTTTCATACACAATTTCTTCCAAATGACCCCACAGAAAATAGTCTCATGGAATAAGGTCAGGATTATTTGGGGGTCATTGTTCTGGTTCGATGATATCGTTTACGCGTTGTCTTATATAATCCATAGTATAGTGATTTGTTTGATATTTGGCTCCATCCTAAAATCAATTTAATTAGATTTCATTTGAATTGTGGAGGCCGTTACTTGATGTAGATCCATGATATAAGTGAGATAAAAAACACAAGGTTTAACTTTAATCTACACTTTATTTGAAAAAATTCGACGACGTTTCGCTGATACAGCAGCTTTATCAAGAATGAAAAACAGAATGAAGAGTATGGTATTATAAACAAATCGTAGAATAAGTTGGATGAATAACAGGAAAATCCACACCGAGCCATTGTACAGTTAGTATGAAAGGTAATAAAAACTAATTAAACAAGTTAAGTAGGGGTGAATAATTCACATCTACCTGTTCATTAAAAAGCTTGTCCGAATGTTTGTATCCATTTATTTCTAATGCTTCTAGGAGATCTAATTTTGAACTTTTGATTTTAAATGTAATATGTCAAAGTTTTTATTTAATGAATGGTTTTCTTTTATTAAGTGGTTTGAATAATTTGAATCAGATTTATTTTATCGAAGCTACGTTTATGTTCAGATGTTCTTATGCCAAAACCCTATAGGTCCTACCGATATAAATTTTATCACAAGAACCGCAATTGAGTTTATAGATTCCTGATTTACTCGATTTTTCAACACGAGATTTATTATTTTCAATATGTTGACCTAAGTTATTAGAAGTTTTAAAAGTTATATTAAGATTTTGTTTGACGAGAAAGGTTTTAATATTTGTACTTGCAGAACCGCAGAATGTTAAACTGTTGAATAATTTTTAGTCTTTATGAATAGGATATACTTCATTTATTGCTTTCTGATACAGTTTTTTACGAATTATTAGATCTATCATATCCGGATTATATGAATTATTAATGGCTATCTGTTTGATGATGTTTAACTCTTTATTATAATCTTCTACTGATAAAGGTAATTTGAGTAACCGATGTACCATGCTGTTTAAAGCTGCAACTTTGTGTTGAATTGGATGTAATGAGTAGTTATGTATAATTGTATCAGTATGTTTGGTTCACGAAAGACCGAAAAACATGATTATTATTTTGTTCAGTGATTTTAAGTCACTAAAAAATTAATGGAATCATTCTGTTCAATTTCTATCGTAAATATACTGTTCAAATGGATGGAATTAATGAAATTCAATTAATGAATTCATTAATTCCATCCATTCAACACAAAGTTGCAGCTTTAAACAGCATGGTACATCGGTTAACTCAATTTACCTTTATCAGTAGAATTACCTTTATAGAAATAGATTTTCTTTTTTGTAATGAAGTGTTGGAAATTGGCGTAGTATTTCCTAGCAATAGAGCCACGCACAAATGAACATTCAATGAAAAGCTTATCCTCATTTGTTAAAACCATTGTTAATAATTTCAAACGTCAAAAACAAGCAACACCAAGATAAAATTCGAGTTCAAACCAGAAGTCGTCTAAAACTCGATGACATTACATTATTTTTGTTTATCATAAAGCTAATGCATGCAGTCTATGTACAGAGGATTAACAACGGGAGGTGCATATGATGCACAATTTGGAATTTAGTGTTTCATTTATTCATAACGCATAGGTAGAAGTTATTTCTCATTTTGTATAGGTGCTAATGTATTTTCTTAAGATATATTCGAGCTTGCTCGAAAGTTTAGGAATACCTAACTGTTAAGTGTAAGAATAGTCCAAGGAATAAACTTCACCTCAGTTTTTGTGTTATTCCTTATCATCACTGTAAATACCGCTTGCGGTAACATATCCTACTGTAAATACCGCTTGCGGTAACATATCCTAGATAAAGGCCATATTATGGTGGAAAAGAGAAACGTTCTTGACGACAATTGGCGCAATTCTGAATCAATATTCGAGTTGTTAATATCTGAGGAAGTCGGCCATTTTGAATTAGATGGGAAATCAAATTTTAGATTGGTTTTATTAAAAACTATTTCTTTGTCTTCCTAGAACATTCATGAAAAACACAACAACTTCAGGAGTGCTAACGCCATGAGGTGAAAAAAATATTTCGATTTCAGCTGAAAATCAAAATGAAAAAAATTCTTCACGCTGCTTTTCTACCAATTCTTGGAATATTTTTAAGATCAATATGTTAAATTGTTCAGAGAAGGCAGAATTATCACCTGAATGCCCCATTTGAATTTTTCATTAAAAAAAACGTTCCAGCGATCTTGAAATATTTCTCATTTTCGAATGAGTCCGCCATATTGGATTCCTCCGAAAGTGACATTTCGATACAATTTCTAAAGAACCTAGTCTTTGACTTTCCAATAGAGCAAGAACGAATGATCTAGCTTTAAAATTGCGAAAGTTTTAACGGAAAAAAATTGTCCGGTTTTCTCTGGCGCACCCTATAGAGAGGTATTCAAAGGTACATTCATAATAACCTGAAAATCCCAAAATTGGGGAAAAACAAAGGTGTGTGTTAAGAAGGGTAAGATTGTTTTTATTGTTTTTAGCTTTGAAAATTTCCAGAGATTCTAGGTAACTGAGTTTATAACTTTTCGGCACACGATGAATAATGTTAAGATATCTTTACTAGGAAAACGGTGGTTGTTATCTAGGCAACGCTGTGCGATTGTGGAGTCACTTTTGTTTTTACAAAAGGGAGAGTCATGTTTTTTGTATGAAGTGCGAACAGATTTTCCTGTCTGGCCTTTGTATACATCGTTACAATCAGAGCAACACAGTATGTGTATTTGAATTGTGGAGGCCGTTACTTGATGTAGATCCATGATATAAATGAGATAAAAAACACAAGGTTTTACTTTAATCTCTACTTTATTTGAAAAAATTCGACGACGTTTCGCTGACACAGCAGCTTTATCAAGAATGAAAAACAGAATGAGGAGTATGGTATTATAAACAAATCGTAGAACAAGTTGGATGAATAACAGGAAAATCCACACCGAGCCATTGTACAGTTAGTATGAAAGGTAATAAAACTAATTATACAAGTTAAGTAGGGGTGAATAACTCACATCTACCTGCTCATTCAAAAGCTTGTCCGAATATTTGTATCTATTTATTTCTAATGCTTCTAGGAGATCTAATTTTAAACTTTTTGATTTTATATGTAATATGTCAAAGTTTTATTTAATGAATGGTTTTCTTTTATTAAGTGGTTTGAATAATTTGAATCAGATTTATTTTTATCGAAGCTACGTTTATGTTCAGATGTTCTTATGACAAAACTCCTATAGGTCCTACCGATATAAATTTTATCACAAGAACCGTAATTGAGTTTATAGATTCCTGATTTACTTGATTTTTCAACACGAGATTTATTATTTTTAATATGTTTACCTAAGTTATTAGAAGTTTTGAAAGTTACATTAAGATTTTGTTTGACGAGAAAGAATTTAATATTTGTACGTGCAGAACCGCAGAATATTAAACTGTTGAATATTTTATACTCTTTATGAATAGGATATACTTCATTTATTGCTTTCTGATACAGTTTTTACGAATGATTAGATCTGTCATATCCGGATTATATGAATTATTAATGGCTATCTGTTTGATGATATTTAACTCTTTATTATAATCTTCTACTGATAAAGGTAAATTGAGTAACCGACGTACCATGCTGTTTAAAGCTGCAACTTTGTGTTGAATTGGATGTAATGAGTAGTTATGTATAATTGTATCAGTATGTGTTGGTTTACGAAAGACATAATTAAATCAGAAATATTGAATCTGTTGGACGTTTGCATTGAACAGAATTATTTTTCTTTTAACAACATCTATTACAATAGTGAATATGGTTTGATCATGGGAAATCCTTTGAGTCCACTTTTAGCAGAATATGCTAATTATGAATAATATCGAACAGAAAATTCATACACATCCGCTCATTTCCAAATTTCTTTATTGGTAAAGATATGTTGACGACATCTTAGTATGTTTCATTGGAACTACTCGTCAATTAGACTTATTTCTTAATTTCATTAATTCCATCCATTTGAACATTAAATTCACGATAGAAATTGAACAGAACGATTCCATTAATTTTTGGACTTGAAAATCACTAAACGAAATAATAATCATGTTTTTCGGTCTTTCGTAAACCAACACATACTGATACTATTATACATAACTACTCATTACATCCAATTCAACACAAAGTTGTAGCTTTAAACAGCATGGTACATCGGTTACTCAATTTACCTTTATCAGTAGAAGATTATAATAAAGAGTTGAATATCATCAAACCATTAATAATTCATATAATCCGGATATGATAGATCTAATCATTCGTAAAAACTGTATCAGAAAGCAATAAATGAAGTATATCCTATTCATAAAGACTATAAAATATTCAACAGTTTAACATTCTGCGGTTCTGCAAGTACAAATAGTAAATCCATTCTCGTCAAACAAAATGTTGACGTAACTTTCAAAACTTCTAATAACTTAGGTAAACATATTAAAAATAATAAATCTCGTGTTGAAAACTCAAGTAAATCAGGAATCTATAAACTCAATTACGGTTCTTGTGATGAAATTTATATCGGTAGGACCTATAGGAGTTTTGGCATAAGAACATCTGAACATAAACGTAGCTTCGATAAAAATAAATCTGATTCAAATTATTCAAACCACTTAATAAAAGAAAACCATTCATTCAATAAAAACTTTGACATATTACATATAAAATCAAAAAGTTTAAAATTAGATCTCCTAGAAGCATTAGAAATAAATAGATACAAACATTCGGACAAGCTTTTGAATGAGCAGGTAGATGTAAATTATTCACCCCTACTTATCTTGTTTAATTAGTTTTTATTACCTTCCATACTAACTGTACAATGGCTCGGTGTGGATTTTCCTGTTATTCATCCAACTTGTTCTACGATTTGTTTTTAATACCATACTCTTCAATCTGTTTGTAATTCTTGATAAAGCTGCTGTGTCAGCGAAACGTCGTCGAATTTTTTCAAATAAAGTGTAGATTTTTCTTTGGCATCGAAAAATAATTGTGATAATTTACATGTACGCTTGAAGACGATTGTTCTGTTGTGACTTGAAAGTTAATTTGCATTTTGCTGTGAGATTGAACCAAAATAAGTTAAAGAATTTTTAAACATCGATATTTGGTTTAACATGGAGGTATATACTATTGTATGCTAACTGTGTTTTTCAAAAACTATTTTGTTTACTATGGTAGGGGGTAATCATTTTTACTTGCGATGGTTTTATGACGTAAATTTCTTTGTTAAGATTTTCAATAGAAAGTGGCAATGAAAATTCCATATGAACCATTGAGTTAAAAACAGCTAGTTTATGTTACAAGGGGTGAGAATAATCATGAAGAATGCAAATATCTGTGAAAGTAGGTTTTCAAAATATATCAAATGCAAAACAGTTTACCTTTTCGATAAATGGTTAGGTCTAAAAGATTTATTCGATTGTTTGTTTGTATTTTTACCTTGAAATTGATTTTTGGGTGGATATTGTTGATGGAATTCAGAAAAAGATCAAGTTGTCTTGATGTACCAGTGAAGCACGCTAGTACATCGTCAACATAACGATACCAAAAAATTATTTGTGAAGCTCTGAGATTTTAATGATTTTTTTCTGCTACATGACTCATGAATATTTCAGCAACAAGTGGACTTGAATGAGGGCCCATAGCAAGGCCTCCAGACTATTCAAAAAATTTGTTATTATATTGCAAATAATTTTGTTGAGAAAAGTAATAAAATCATTTTGAATAATAATATTGATTTGAAAACGGTCCAGAATGCTGGAAATTGATGGTAGACATTAATCTCTGAGGATATTAGAGTACATATCGTCGACGTCAAGGGAAATTATTTATTTTTTTTATTTATTTATTGAGAAATAGGGAATACTAACAGGCTCAAAGCCCAGAGACAGTATCCACAAATTAAAACTTACATTCATCGTGTGGAATGAGAGAAACACAAAAATCAGGATAAAGAAAGGAAAAACTGAAAATAACAAATAACAAACAATGGCAAAAACATAATTTTTTTACAAAAACCCATGTTTGAGAATGAATTTAAGACTACCCAAAGATATGAAAAACATATCAACCTCGAAGAATTTTTCATTTTAGCTGCACAACATTCTGCAGATGGATCAATTTTGAGAACTATTCGTCCGCCTGAACGGAGTATAGAACAAATCGTTGGATCTTAACCTTAAATCACAACTCTCAGTGGAATACTCTGCAGAATCGCAGGCACCACCAAATAGTTATTCAATATTTTGTACAAAAACACAACATCACCAATTTTCCTACGTTCATTCAGAGTTATTAATTTGAATCTTTTTCGTGCCTCAACATAATCATGATCTTTAATAGTGATATTATTTCTATAAGCTAAATATGTTATAAATTTATTTTGGACAATTTCTAATCTACGAATATATCAGATATAAAATCAGAAAAGCATTTGTAAGAACTGCAACATTTTGTAGTTTTTGGAAAGTTCTCAATTTTTGTATAGAATAAACTTGAAGCAAACAAAAGAAATCCGTCATTAATAAGATCCAATGATATTTTGATCATGTTTACTACATTGTTGTTCTGATGAAGAAACATTCTTAATTCTTGGACAATGGTTCTCTTCATTGTTGGATTGTGAGCACAACGCTTATCAACTTCCGCATCTTAGTTGCACATGGAATAAATTAGTAAAAATTGATGAAACGTATCTGGTAGTGATAACAACGCCCTCCAGTAAGTGATAAATTTGTCTTTGTATCTGTAATTTTTAGAGATTTTTCCAATAATTATTTTCGATATATATTTCAATACAAATTTGAATATTATAAAAAATATTATGGAATAATTCCTTGAAAGTGGGCATGAAATAGTAGTAGCGCCGAACGATGTAATATGAAAACAGCTGTTATATTTCTGAATGTTGGCCAAGAAGTGCTTAGAATCATTTCCAATCCCAGAAAGTAAAGGGCGTAAAGGATATGGTGGTGGGAACAATTGTGGCAATATTACTTTGCCAGTAGATTGCAGCGAGGTAAGGTGGCCACATGCAGGTACTTATACGATAGGTAACTATACACTGTACTACTCCGGAGATGAAACGACACAAAACAAGAATGGTGTTGCTATACTTACATCCAATGAAACTGCGAAGTCAGTTACTGGGTTTCTTCCAGTGTCAGATAGAATAATGCTAATAAAGATAGACAGCAGACCAGTCAATATGAATATTATACAGATATATGCCCCAACAAGTCAAAGTACAGAGGAGGAAGTAGAACAATTCTACGAAGACTTAAGTAAAACTTTACTCCAAACAAAGAAACATGAAACCAACATAATTCTCGGAGACTTCAACGCCAAGATTGGAAAGGGAAGAGAAGATGACACGATGGGTGAGTTTGGCCTCGGTATAAGAAATGACAGGGGAGACAGATTAATACAATTTGGTAAAGAAAACCAATATAGTATAATGAACAGTTTTTTCAAGTTACCACCACGAAGACTATATACATGGAAGTCACCAGCAGATGGAGTAGACGGACGCATCACAAGAAACCAAATTGATTACATAATTGTTAACAGAAGGTACAAAAATGCAGTAAAATCATGCAAGACATACCCCGGAGCTGACATTCCCACCGATCACAATCTTCTTCCAGGAAGGATAAAGGTAGAATTTGAAAGAACGAAAGGAAATAAGAAAGTAACTATTATTAACACCGATAAATTGAAAGAGGAATCTACGTACAATAAAATAAAGGAAGAAATACATAGATATATAAACGAAAAACCATTAAAGCCGACGCAAACTACTGAAGAAGACTGGCAAAAGATTAGAACAACACTAGAAAATGTTACAGAGAAGCACCTTGAGCAGGAGACCAGGAAAAAGAATCAATCTTGGATGACAGAAGAAATCTTGGACATGATGGAAGAGAGAAGAAAATTCAGAAATGAAAACGAAACAAGATATAAACAAATACATAAAAATATTAAAATAAAAATCAAAGAAGCTAACGTTACCTGGCTAAACGAAAGATGTGAACAAATTGAGAAACTAGAACAAAAATATGATACTTTCAACTTACACAAAAAATAAAAGAAGGAGCTGGAATATGGAAGCAATCCTCTTCATCTTTCGTCGAAGATAAACATGGGAAACCCCTACTGAATATAAAAGATCAAATAAACAGGTGGAAAGAATACATAGAAGACATGTTTCAAGACCAGGAGAGACAAAGCATAGATGTACAGAAAGTAGCGTCTGGACCCTACATCACAAAGGAGGAAATTATTAAAGCAACAAAACAACTAAAAAACAAAAAATCTTTTGGAGAAGATAATATCCTAATTGAAATTATAAGGATAATTTCAGACGAACACATCGATGTTATGGAGAACTTATTTAATAAAATATACGAAACTGGAATAATACCAAAAGACTGGCTGACATCGGTGTTTATACCACTACCAAAGAAGAAGAACTCCAGAAAATGTGAAGAATATTGGATCATTAGTCTAATGAATCATATACTGAAATTGTTCCTCCGATTAATACACAATAGAATTTATAACAAATTGGACGAACAGACGGCACGAACACAATTTGGCTTCAAGAATGGCTTTGGAACAAGAGAGGCACTTTTTTCAATACGTGTGCTTGTTGAAAGATGTAGGGATGTAGACTCTGATGTATATCGGTGTTTCATAGACTTTCAAAAGGCTTTCGACCTGGTGAAACACGATCAACTAATAGAAATTCTCAGGTCTTGTAACATAGACGACAAAGACTTGAGAATCATATCAAACCTTTACCAAGACCAAAAGGCTAAAATTAGAATCAATGGAGAGACATCTGAAGATATTAACATCGAGAAAGGAGTAAGGCAAGGATGTGTTCTTTCCCCGTTGTTGTTTAACGTTTTTTCGGAAGAGTTATTTAGGAAGGCACTACAGGATACCTCGGATGGCATAATAATAAATGGACAATGCATTAACAACTTGCGATACGCAGATGACACGGTTATTCTAGCAGATAGCGCTGAAGCACTACAACGCCTAATGAACCGAGTGATGATAACATGTAAAGAATTTGGAATGAAACTAAATACAAAGAAAACAAAAACGATGGCTATCAGTAAACACCAAAACAGAAAGGTCGGAATTAGGGTCAACGGAACAGAATTAGAACAAGTAACAAAAATAACGTACCTAGAAAGTAGACTTGATGAAACTTGGGCTCACTCACTAGAGATAAAAACACGCCTGGAAAAAGCACGAGCTATATTTTATAAAATGCAAAAAATACTTTGCAACTGCCAACTAAATATCTCATTAAGAGTTCGAATACTGAAATGCTACGTTTTCTCCACCGTGCTATATGGCGTTGAAGCATGGACAATGACGGAAACAACACAAAAAAGAATAGAATCGTTCGAACTTTGGTGCTACCGTAGAATGCTCAGAATATCTTACATGAGTCATACGACAAACGTAGAAGTTATGCAGAGGATGAGAAAGGATCGAGAACTTGTGCAGATAATAAAAGAAAGAAAGACGCAATATTTCGGTCACATTATGAGAAACCAAAAGTACGAACTGCTTCAACTTATCATCGAAGGAAAAATCAATGGCAAAAGGGGACCGGGAAGAAGACGCAACTCCTGGCTTAAGAACTTACGTCAATGGACTAATATGAGCTCTATAGAATTGTTCAGAGCTGCAACAAATAAAATAAGATGGGCAAATGTAATCGCCAACGTCCTTAAGGATAAGGCACCGTAAGAAGAAGAAGAAGTAGATTCACCATTTATTTATTCTTCTTCTTCTTGCACGGCGCCTTTATGGGCAGCAGTCAGGCAGTTTGGCCAATTGTGCTTGATGTGTTGTATTATTTTGTTTTGTGTTTTGACAAAACTTTTTGATGAAGCTTGCAAGATTGTTGTAGCTAGCCTTCTGGATCATCCGGGCGCTGAGTGTTTCAGTGCCCAAGGTGTTCTGTCTGGTCACCTTATGAGCGGGAGATTCGAAAAGTATGTGTTCCGTTGTTTCGTCATTTTCTAGGCAACCACGGCACCGTGTGGTTTTCGATAGTCCCATGACGTGTAGGTGTTTTTTGAGTGGATGTCCCCTCAATAGGCCAACTACCATCCCAATAGACTTTTTATCGAGGGAGAATAGTTCATATACCCTCTTCTTTGGTTGCGGCCCCTCTATAAGCGTTACAATATTTACAAATTTTTATCATTTCCCCAATTGTTGATTTGTCGGCACAATTATCAATTGCTGGATCTTAGTGGAATGCAGCTCGTTCAAGAATCACAGGAGCACTGCGTCTGCGGATTCGCCCAATTTCATTATGTCGTGATTGCTGTTGTTGTGTTTCATGTGCACGAACTCGTTAAATTCTAAGCCTACTTCATTGGCACTTACTAAATAATGTAGTTCTGACCAAGCAATACGACTATTTACTTGATCTGTCTCTCTCTGATCATCAGTACGGTTAACACTTGAGGTAGCTCTTCGCACATTTGATTGACTGCGACGAAGTCAGGTCTTCTTGTCCTCGGCATCGTAAATTGTAATAGTAAATGTAAAATTTCACGCTTACTCAGCAGTAAAGTGTCACTTCCAAAGAATATCAACAAAAACAGAGCACATTACTTGGAATGTCAGTATCACAAAGGATCACAAAAGTAAAGAAAGCTCCCGCGCACGTAGCGGTAATCTTCACTCACAAAGATAGAAGGATGCACTCATAGATATCGTAATTCTTTTTCCGTGTTCTGAAGTGCGACAAAATGGATTGACAATCTATTGTCAAATATTATGCTTGCGTTGAGAAATTTAATTTGTTACAAAACTTAAGATATATCGATCTTTAACAACTGAAGTTAGCTAAAATTAAGTTTCGCGAAGAGGACCAAATTGAAAATTAATACTACTAATGATATATTACATTTTGGGACTATGCAATTTTGTCGCGTTAGCGATTCACTTTTATTTAGTTTGGGAACGCGACGTTAGATCATCCAACGCACACGCGAAGACTAATTTGATAGATATGATTTAATTTGAACTTTGTGCAGCGGTTATAAATTGCAAATTGACTCTCTCACGTTAGTAACAGACCTACATTGCTTAGACAAAAGTGAGTGATTATAATTTGATATGAACTTTATTCAATAGCAATAAAGTTTGAATTGACTCTACATTTTATTTGAAAAACGTTTGGGAAATACAAAAGGACTATTTTTATGGTTTTCCCGGCAGTTATTCGAATTATTCTCACCATCTTAACCTTCCCTAGACCTCCACGAACATTTCAGGACCGAGATGAGATGTTCAGCCGTTCTCGAGTTATAGCGAGACTAACGAACAGCAATTGATTTTTATATACTGGGTGATTCTTTAGTGGCGCATTGCTCTGTAGCTCCTACACTCTTGAAGATTTCATTTTTGTTCGAACGGTATTGTACTAAGGAAGTAAAAATCTACTTCAGCAATTTATTTTGAGGTAAATAGGATGTCCGAATTTTCTATAAAACAATCTTGGGAGGTTTTTTCAGATTGGAAGACCACTCTTTTGTTGAAAATTCAAGACCGTCCTAAACTCTGCTATAATGTCTTTAAGTAATAAGTTTTCTTGGTGAGTAGTTTCGTCACGTTATTTTTTTTTCCGTAAAAATTTATGAAAATAGGCTCTCACATCATCGCATGCTCTTTCGGCTAGATAGGTTGAATACTTTTTTCTTTAGTTTTCTTATTGCCCAAGGATAGCTTTATTGATGAATTGAAATAGATTATCCTCATCTTGTACAGGAGTAACTCAAAAAATATTGAATATTAAAATTTCAAAATATCATATCTTGATTTTTAAATGGAACATCCTGTATTTTATTATTCAAGTCAACGCATAAAATATTGTACCATTATTTCGCAGAAGTAACCTTATCTTTATCATCGACCATTTACGAAATGAAAAGAATAAACTAAAATAATCAAATCAGAGGTTGCAAAAGAAGAGTTTATTAGTACATATCATTATACTTGATCAGAGAAATGGAGATATTTTAAGGTAGTCGTGTATGAAATACGTAATAGATTGGTTTTTGGTGAGATGATCTACAAAGTTTTGAACTATTTCAATAAGTGTTCGAAATGTTGCCCATTGCTTGGTAGACACAACTTAATCATTCGGAGGAAAGATCGTTGAACTCTCGACAACATTTGCGGATTAACTGACTGAAAGGCGTCGACTATTCTCTGTCTCATATACAACTGTGTTGTAGAAGGAATCTAGTAAACGGTACCCTTAATATAACCTCACGGGGAAAATTCTAGACCTTTAAGGTCCGGAGACCTAGCTTGCCATCTAACAGAAACACCACGTCCTATCCATTTGTATAGAAATACATGTTTCAAATGCTCCCTAACCTGATGTGAGTAATGTGCTGGTGCTCCATCCTGTTGAAACCATAAATCTTCTCTTATATGCTCTGGTACATCGGCAAGGAACATTGGTAGATGATTTTGCAGAAAATCTAAATACTTTTCACTAGTGAGGAGCCCGTCGAAAAAGTGCAGACTAATTAGATATCCATCTACCATAGCGGCCTATACATTTAAGGACCAAGGATGCTGGTGATCTATTTGTCTCATGAGGTGTGGATTTTCCGTGGCGTAAAAATGAAAGTTGTTCCTGTTAACAAGCTCATTCTTGTGGAAAGTTGCCTCGTCCGGGAAAAGAACTCTGCTAAACATATTTGGATTTTCCGCTGCTTTGTCACTTGCGCAATTGCACAAATTGATTCGATTTCCATAGTCTTGATTGTTCAGTTCCTAGTGCAGCTGTACATGATATGCATGAAATTTATTCACTTTCAAGATTCTCAGGACGGAAGTTTGACTCATATCTGTTACTGAGAAATCTCTCTTTATTAGGATCCTCTGTCACTGTCAACGAAACTGATAACTGGTTGTCTTCAGCTCTAGCATTTCTTGGTTTTTCATGTTTTTTGTAAGCAATATCACCCGTTTCGATAAATCTAATTGGAAGTTTTTCAAAGCATCATGCATAAGGATGCCTCTTATCTAGAAACCTTTGTGCATAAACTCTACTTGCCAATAAAGAATTTCTACCACACACACCCAGAATAAAAATCATATCAACCATTTCTTCTTTGGAGAACTTCATGGCAGTCAATTGATAAAATTGGGTTCAAACCTCACTTTAACAATGTTCAATAACGGAACACCGATAAGTTCATCATGTAAAATGCAGAACATGATATGTCCGGACACCTGACAGAAGGCACAAATAAAAAAAAAATGTCAACACATACCTCGATTTACGTTTCAATCATCTTGATTTTCTCATTCGTTAAAAGAATTATCTTGTTTAGGTTTTATTTTTTACTATTTGAATCATTACAGAAAAAAAACTTCTGTGAGAATTATGATACATGTTGATGAGTTTAATAAGGTTTGTAGAACTTTTATTAAAATTTTTCACAAATAAGCGAATATTTCAAAAATGATCGAAAAGAAAAATAAGGTTTCTTCTGCAAAAATATAGCACAATATTTTATGCGTTGACATGAATAATAAAATACAGGTTGTTCCATTTGAATAACTCAAGATATAATATTCTTAAAATTACAATATTCAATAATTTTTTGAGCCACTCCTGTATAAAATGAGGATAATTCATTTCAATTCGACAATAAAGCTATCCTTGGGCAATAAAAAACGGAAGGAAAAAAGTATTTATCCTCTCTAGCCGAAGGAGCATGCGATGTTGTGATCGCCTAATTTCATGAATTTTTACGGAAAAAATATTGTTACGAAACTACTCACCAAAAAACCTTATTACTTCAAGACATTATAGCAGAGTTTAGGCCGCTTCTGAATCTTGAAC
Organism: Cryptolaemus montrouzieri; assembly: GCA_013387265.2. NCBI lineage: Eukaryota > Metazoa > Arthropoda > Insecta > Coleoptera > Coccinellidae > Cryptolaemus > Cryptolaemus montrouzieri. The sequence continues at coordinate 10,332,547 of JABFTP020000021.1, forward strand.
AAGAAAGTGGTCTTCCAATCTGAAAAAACCACCCAAGATATTTTATAATTGGGACACCCTGCTTAATGCGAAATAAATTGCTATAGTAGATTCTCACTTTCTAAATACAATACCATTCGAACAAAAATGAAATCTTTAAGATTATATATAGATTTGGGAATGAAATTTGTGAATTCTTTAAAATTTGTAATTTAGCTCTCTAAAAATATTTGCACGTTTTAAAGGAGCTAAATTTCTTTTTGGAAAAACTTACAAATTTATCTCCAAATATTCCATAAAAAGCTTCCTAGAATTTCCCGAAATACTACAAAATGTTACGGTACCTACAAAAGCTTTTCTACTTTCCTAAACAGCCAACGATGTGTACTCTAATATCCCCGGAGTTGAATGTCTACCATCAATTTAACATTTTCTATCGTTTAAAGCGTTACATCATGAATGAACAAAATAGAAATCGATATAAGAAAAAAAGAAAAAAAGGCAATGCTTAGACATTTGTTAATAAGGTACCTGAAACTGTGCTAAGTTGCATCTATTGGCCCATCAAAGCATATATTCGATAGTCATCTCCTTTCATCTAAATTTCAAAGTGGTTTTGTCGCTTTGAAAGCACATTTTGTGAGGAAACTGAACAACATGGGCTCTTTCTCTACCTTAAAATGCAATTATTGTTTCAGTTACGTATGAACTTAGTAGTATATGCAAATTAGTCCATTAGGTAGAAACATTTTTTATTTCACGGTCTCAGCTCCCTGTTTAAAACGTCAGCTTGGGTTTCAACCGATTTCCATGGTAATTAAATGAAAATGAAGATGGCGTGCTATAATGGCAGGAACTTTCACAGGACGTAACGTTCCGGTTCGAAAAAGCCGCGTTGAAGCCGATATCGGATACTGGATAGAAACCAGCCCATCAGCTTCAATTTCCAGACAGCCATAAGGGTTGAGAATGATTAATCATTAGCGAGGAAAAATACTTTTCGTTAGTCGAAATTTTATTTTTCTCTTTAACGAAAATACAGAGTGGCCAGAATTCAATATGCGGAAAGCTAAAAAATCACGTGTGTCTTTTTTGTATTTTTTGTTTTTTCCGTGGGAATAATGTATTTTCCATAATCGTTTAAAATGTGGTTTTGTGATATATTCGAAACTGATATAATTTTTATTGGTAGAAATTTTCTCCAAAGACTCTTTTACATAGGATAAAATAACGGAAGGTTTTATTAAACTCTATAGATTCAGTCGTTATTTCTTGGAAGTTAATGTTTTTACCACCTAAGTGGGAATTAATTCGTCACTATAAGCGCTGTTCATCATCAAACAGTATTAAACTGAGTACACACAATCAAATTTATATGTAATTACTCGGTATTTTACATTATTGATTGTTTCTTACCATGGATCTACTTGTGAAGAATGAATTTTTATGTTGTAGAAAAACTGGACAGTATGATAAGAAATATTGAATTATCACCACTTGTTCGGGATATTGTACTCAGTCGTCAGAGATTTGAAACTGTGAATTTTAAAATTTAAAAGAACCTATAATCATAATTTAAAATGCCTTATGGATTGTCAGATGTGCAGAGGGGTCGAATAATTGCTCTCGTTGAAGAAGGGGTGACACAAGGGGATATAGTATCACAGGGGGTGATTTCAACAACCTACGCCTGATACGTGGAGCAACAATCTCTGCAAAATAGGCCTAGAAAAAATCGTATGAAGATCACTTCTGACGAACAAGACTTTTTTGGTGCCAGATTGCAAGAAGAGACCCTAGTGCTTCGCACCCCATAATCCAAAGGCAATTTCAGTCGAAACGATACGTCAAAGACGTATTATTTATTATCGTGGACTTGTGCACTATCTCAGATTTTAGCTGGATATAATTTACCTTTCCCAGATTCAGCAATCGAAAGGAATAGGCTCGATTGCAATATACTTGACTCAAATTTCCTAACTATCCTACATGTATTGAAATTACTGCTTTTTGCTTTTCTATATAAGTATTCTTATGCAATTGTAATTTCTTAAGGCTATCATATAGAGTTTTGGGTATTAACCTAGTCGAGGATACGATGACAGGAACAATATCTATTTTGTCAAGGTGCCACATCTGCTTGATCTCAATAGCAAGGAACTTATTCAGCACGTTGTTATTATTCGGTAATGCGACATCCACCAGCATTGCTGTTCTGGCTCTCTTATCATACACCATGTCCGGCCTATTATTCGTCACCATTCTGTCAGTGATAACAGGCCTATCGTAGTATAATCTGATATTTGATTGAAGAATCTCATCATCAAGAACAATTCTCACTAAATATCTGGGTCGGAATAATTGTTAATTATTTGATTGGGCAATTTTTTTTGCCTAACCGACTAAACGGTCCCGTTTATCGGCAATTTCTTGGGGTGCTTGAGGATGTGCCACTGAAACATAATGTAATTCCTGTATGATAGGGTACCACCACATTTCAGTGGAGAAACTAGGGATTTCTTGAATAATACATTCAACAACCGATAGGTGGGTGGGCCAGAACCATAGCTCCTAGATCCCCAGACTTCAGACTTTTTCTCATGGGGATATCTCAAAAGTTTAGTTTATACCACTCCAATGAACACTGTTGAAGAATTGAGAAATCGAATAACAACCACTTGCGACACGACAAAAATACCGCAGGAATATTTCAAAGAGTGATAATATGCGAAGAAGAACAGAGGCCTGTATTCTTGCAGGTGGAGGAAACTTCCAGCAATTTATTTAGTTTTTAATTGTTCTTTTTTTGTTTGATATTAAATAAGTATAAGTTGATTCCCAGAAGACAAGCTATCAAAATAAAAGCAAATTTTGGGCAAACCTATCGAGTTTTTCTATTATTTTCTTTTATTTAGCGAATAACATAAGATTGAAATAATTTGAATTCAATAATTTTTCTCTCGAAAACGGTTGGAGATACGAAAAAATTACAGATGTCAGAAAAGTTTCTAAATTTAACTGAGATGACGAAAATTGATTTTACTCTGCAAGAAACTTTGAAAGGGCAAAAGAAGACATGGTTCCGGAAGAGAAAACACCTAGTAGATTCTAATTAATATTTAGGGGATTTAAAATATAAAATGTAAAAAATAGCTTGAATTCTAGATTTGGGCTGAATATCTCAAAAACTGCAGGAGTTTTGAAGAAAAAAACTATTTTTACGGAAATTTCAACACCCTGTAGCTCCGTAACGAAGCTTTTGCGGACCTATGTTTATATGAACTTTTTTCTTAAAATTGCACGTAGATTTATCTTCTTAAAATGTGACATACTATTATGTAACACCCTGTATATGAAAGAGGCTTGCATTTTTTAATGATATTCATTTTTGTTTTGAAACCTTGAATTCAGAGGTGGATAGTAACAGCTTCGTGGACCATAGAATTTTTATTTATTGAATATTTTTAAATAGTGAGGATTTCTTGTCTGATGATATATGTTCTTTGAATGTGCATCGAAAATTTCTAGGTTTTTGACCTACACAAGTTAGAGGGCATCCGTTCAATTCGCTTTTGAAACTATCATATTGTTTCTGTTTTCTTTTTTGCATTGAAAAGTAGTTTGCTAAGGATTGGAACGCTTGAGATTGAGGTTGTTATTCTGAATTTCCAGATATAATGTTTAATTTTATGAGAAAGTGATCCGGCATAATTAAAACTTGCATATCTTTCAGGGTTTTTTCTGGAATGCATTATAATTTATAGGATGTTCGATTTTGTTTTTGCGTCTATTGATTTTATAAACACCTTAAAAAGTCTAGGAACACTTACCAATATCTTTAAAATATGAATTTGATGATTCGAATTTATAGAAATCTTTCGGTTTTGTTGGGATGTATTGTAAATAATGTATTCTCAAGAAAACAAAATAATATTTGACTTCTCCAAAGCACCTATTATAAAAAAATTTGAAATTTGAAAATGACGAAATTTGGTAAAACACAAAAATATCCTGAACTAATATTTTCGAAACGATATGGAAGCACTTATATTTTTCAGTACCCAGAAGGTCCACCTCTGTTATTAATGACACTTTGGCATCATCGCGGCATGCTCAATATTAAATTGTCTATTACATTTTGGCCTAAGTCATTCCAAGCCCCCTGAACTGCTAATCGAAGCTCCTGCTCATGATGGAAGACGTTTTAACGCAGGAGATTTCTTTTGGGGTGTCCCACATGCTCGATGGGATTCAGATCTGGGGAGCAGGATGGCCACGGTAGAAGATCGATATCTCTTCAAGAACGTTCAAGACAACTCTTGCACGATGAGGAGGGCATTATCTTGTTGGAAGAGTAGATTTTACCCATTGTTTGGAGATACAGTGCCATTACAGGTACAACTATTTCATTTGCCTAAGAATTTCCCGTGAGGTTGTTCTGTATGAAAACGAGGTCATTTCTTCCACCAAGGCGTATACCTCCCCAAAACATCACTGACCCGCCTTCCTGTCTAACAACTTCTCGAGCATGCTGGAGACGGTTTTGCTTTCCAGGTTCCCTCCATATTCGAATTCTTCCCGAATCGGGACAATAACTAAATCTAGATTCATCACTGAAGAGAACTGTGGCCCACCTCTCTTGATCCCAGTTTACGTGATCTTGGCACCAAGCTAAACGAGCAGCGCGATTTCCATGGGTCAGTTGTGGAACTCTTAAAGGACGTCTGGAGTAGAGTTAACCTTCGTGCAGTCGATTTCTCACAGTTTGGTCGGAAATTTGTACATTATGAACTCGTGATAGCTCTTGAGCTAATTAAGATGCTGTGGTAGTACGATCTCTTCTGGCTTGTAAAACCAAAAATCGGTCTTGGGCGACTGTAGTAATCCTGAAACGCCCTGTATGGCGTTCTTCTAAGCTACCTGTTTCATTGAAACGCGACCATAAACGGTTTATGACACTTGGGCTACTTCCCAGAACCCTGGATACTTCCTGTTGGGAGTTCGTAGCTTGGAGCATGCCAACTGCTCGTAACATCTCTTCTCTAGTCAAATGTCGTCTTTCCATGGTCGAATCACAAAATTTGAATCTTTCATTCGTGCTTACATTAGAAACATAGTGCCAACTAACTGATTTCAAACACTGAATACATGAAATGATTATAAAACAGCGTCGCATCTGCTGCATTTTTAGTTTTTTATAAAAAAAAACTGAAATCTGTTGCGGCACTCTACATAATTTGGTGAGAAATTGAAGCAGGTGTTGATTTCTTAAAAAAATTCATCCATATTGATCGTTCTGGATACGATATATCGATATTCAGAAGTGTTCCCTACACTTTTTTGAGGTGTTTATATGAAAGAGACTGGCATATCCTTGTTGGAAGCTTTTTTTGGAAATCATGAATTGAGATGAGGATAGTAAAAGTTCTGTTGATATTTGTTGTTTGAATCTGCATTCAAATTTTTTATCTTTTGATCTACATAAGCCGAAGCACATTGTGTGTTTCGATGTTGAGTAATAATTATTCAGTGTTCACAACCATTGCAACAATACAATACCCGTGAATATTTTTTATTATCACCTGTGAGAAATTTCAATCTTTCTCAAGTTCATGAATTTTAGTAGCTTGTGGGCTTCTTCTTCTTCGTATGATGGCCACATATCCAAAAAGGAGAGGTCCCTGCAGGAGACTGAAATAGAACCGATAAAAAACTTTAAATACTTTCAAAGTTGAACCCTTATATTCTCTAAGCATCAAAGATGATTTGGCTATTCAAAACTTCTTATTCCTTGAATTAAAACCAGAATTTCTCTTTTTGCTACTAATGAGAACGTTTTCTGCTCTCACAATCGAAACCAAGGATGCCAAAAACGAATGAATCATAAAATATGAGACCCATATTCGAATAATTGCTTGGCATTCTTCGTCGAGTGTGCTTTCGTCTTTCAGAAAGGAGAAAATCGCATACATTCCAAATGATGCAATTAAACAACGATTGAAGCAAGTCAAATTGAATTGAGATTGATATTTGAAAATAGAAGATGTGGATGCCGAAGGAGATCGTAATTTGACAGCCGAGATACGCCTTTTGGAGAGGTAAATGTAATTGGATCAGTATCGAGTATTGTATTACAGGCGGGAATAGATGCTATATTTTGTCATGAGGCTGGAAGACTTGAATATTATATTCGCTTCTCAGAATCGTTACAGTATTCTTATAGCAATCTTTGGTAAAATGTAATGTCGAATGATTTTTCTTTTTGAAATTCGTGATATTCCCACTCGGCTATATGTCGAGAGGATAGACGTGACTGAGGTGATTTCGAAACACCCCCCTTTTAACCCCCTGAGGAGCTTCGTTTCAGATATACAGGCTGTTTTCTGAATTTTTCTTAATATTCGAAAATTCGCAACTCTGCAACTCTTGCACCGAATACCAAGAAATTTGGCACACAGGATCAACTTCGCAGGATCTATCCAAAGCGCGACATAAATTTTGAAATTTTCAGGACCGAAGTGTATAAATCTACAAAATTGTGATGCGATACAGCACCCTGTATAATGCTTTTTCAATGATTTGTTCATTGGTGCTCGAACCGCACAAACAGTGTGTACAAACTATGTAATGAAATCTTTTGGCCCCATTGGAATGGCCTTAAAATAAATTTTTGATTCTGCCGAATGACAAAAAATACACCTGATAAAAAATTGTTATCGCTTTCTACAAGAAATAAGAGTGAATGAATGAGAAAATTGATGATTAAATAATATTATTTATTCAGCACTCTACTACCAATAAAATTATGATTTATTGCAATATATATATATATATATATAATATATTACTGCTCAGAATTTCATTTCATATTTTATTTACCTCCTCTCAAACGAAAACATTGGATCTCTGACTATACATTGAAACTGGTCGAAGAAAGAAGAAAAATTTCAAATAAAGGAAAGGTTGATACTAACAACAAGAATGCCTTCAAAGAGATAAGCGATGAAATTAAGAGGTCATGTAAAAGAGATAAAAACGAGTATTTTTCCAACATATGCAAAGAAATAGAAGTTCATAGCCATTCTAACCAACCACGAGATCTTTTTCGAAAAATTAAATACTTGACCCGAGAATTCAAACCAAAAACATGGCCTATAGAAGATGAAAATGGTAAACTTGTTACAGACAGAGAAGAAATAGCAGAGACTTGGAGGATCTATTGCGAGAAACTCTACGCCGAAAACGAGGAAATTAATGAACACGAAATAAAAGAATACGAAGAAGAACCTTTCATACTGCAGAGCGAAATTACGTCAGCTATCCATAAACTTAAAATAACAAATCTCCAGGCAACGATAAAATAACATCCGAAATACTAAAAGGAATAGGAGAAGAGGGCACCCGAAGCCTACACCACTTGTGTAATAAAATATGGAAAACAACACAATGGCCAAGAGATTGGACACAAGGCACAATTATCACAATTCACAAAAAAGGGAGTAACAGAAAATGCGAAAACTACAGAACGATAACACTTATTTCACATACGAGCAAAATAATGCTGACAATAATCAACGAAAGACTGAAGAACTTTTACAACACCAAATCCCGGAAGAGCAAGCAGGATTTGTTAAAGGAAGAGGACTAGAGAGCATTTGATAAATTTTAGGCAAATAATAGAAAAAGCCAGAGAGTTCAATATACCCCTATACATATGTTTCATTGATTATAAAAAGCTTTCGATAGAGTGAAATGGAATAAGTTGTGGATCGTTCTAGGAATATGGCTGTACCGGATCACTTGTGTGCCTTAATCATCAACCTATATAATGAAACCAGGGATACTGTGAAAATCAATGAAATACTGTCATCAGAATTCAAACCAAAGAGGGGAGTGAGGCAAGGGTGTATTCTTTCTCCTCAGTTATTCAACATATACACTGAATACATAATGAGAAAGGCATTAGACGGATGGAAGGGCGGCATACCAATTAACGGAAGATGTGTAAATAATCTGAGATTCGCGGATGATACGGTCCTCCTGGCAACAAGTGAGGAAGAACTGACTGAGCTTGTTAGCAGAGTGGAGAGAGAGTACGGAACTTGGCTTGGAACTGAATGTTTCTAAAACAAAAATCATGATCGTGGACAGGATGAACAACAATCAACCAGAAAAAAAGCAAATTGATAGGTTTGATGTAGTGCAAGAATATCTTTATCTGGGATCCTTGATAACAAACGTAGGAAACGTGGAACGAGAGGTTAAACGTAGATGCGAACTAACCAAGGTAGCTACGAAAAAATGAATAAAATTTGGGCCGATCGAAATATCGCTATTTCCACTAAAACCAGGCTTATGAAGTGCCTCATCTTTCCAATTCTCACATACGGCTGCGAATCTTGGTCCTTCGAATGAGCGAAAGAAGAAAAATCGACGCGACAGAAATGATGTGTTGGAGAAAGATGCTTAACATCCCATGGACACAACGCCGAACGAATACATCGATTCTAAAGCAACTCCGCGTAAAACAAAGACTTTCGAGTGCAATTCAACTCAAAATATTGAGATACTTCGGACACATCATGAGAAGAGGACCAGAGAATTTGGAAAAATCATTATTCAGGGAAAGTAGATGGAAAGAGAGGAAGAGGAAGGTCCCCAACACGATGGATGGATCAAATTACAGAAACAACAGGCCGACCCATGCATTCTCTAGTTGTAATGGCACAGGATAGAAAGGAATGGAAAACTTTCATTGATGACATTTCATTAGTCGCTACATCCTCAGGAGAGGATAAAGAATGAAGAGAGAGATAATTGTAATATAATTAACTGACAATTTTGTCATATTTATATTCAGAGCAGTATTCTATTCGATCGTTCACCACTTCTCACTAAGGAAACTATTAATGAGTAACATTCAGTGTTACTTGACTAAGGTCCGTACACTGGATTTTTCCGGTGAGAAAGCCTCTGACACTACTCGTTGGTACATTGATATTCTGATGATGCTATAGTGTGTATGTATTCTGGTAGATTGATATATTCTCATAACATTTAACGTTATCCTAATATATAATTATTCTAGGATATGTTTTGATTATAATCATTGCCTGGCAATGGTAGTAATTACCGGGTGGTGGACATTTCGGTTAATTGAGAAAACTAAAACTTGGTTTTTCTGGGAAAGAACGACAAACTACTATTTTCGAAATTAAAATTACTCATACTGACATAAGTCTACTGCCAGACGATCTATGGTGACAAGCATAGAACGCTCTCATAGAAATGAGTACCTTTGATTGCTTCAGTGGTTTGAAACTAAAAATGGATTAAGATGCTTCTATAAAGAGTGAAGGGTTATGAATGTTTCAAAAATTCACAAAGTATTGGAACGACTGAAACCGTTTTGATGCTCATACACTTAGTATCAGTTTGCTCACAAGTTCCATTATTTTAAATAATCATTAATTTATTCAACATGCACGGATCACTTGGTTTAAAGTAAACAGTATATCTATTCTTTGCTGACTAATAGATATCTAACTGCCATAGCCCAATAACAAATTTCTTCTTGAAAAGTCAGATTTATGACAGAACGCCGAGGAATTATCATTCATTTATTAATGCTTCCAGTATTTTGATAGCGACAGTCTTCATAATATGAGAATGATTTTTTCTACTTAATGTTTCGACCTAGGATTTCAACTTTCTTCATCTTAGCTCCCATCCTGTTTTGTTTGTATTCCGAGCATACTGCCTCATTTTTATACCCTATTTACTCGTTTATGTCCTCTTAAAATCTTTTCGTCATTGCCTGTTTGTTTCTCTTAGATATACAAATTGCCGTGTAGTGTGCGAATTGAGCTATTTTACTCAATTTCATTTTTGCGTGTCTGCCATATATATGTTGAGGAATAAGGGACCACGAATTGATCCTTGGGGTACACCTGCTTCTACTTTATTCATTGTTGACCTGGTATTAGTTATACTGACTTAATATATTCTGTTCTCCAGGTGATTCTGAAAAATATTGGTGAGGTTTCGTGAGTAGCGTTCCATTATCATTTTCTTTACCCACATTTTCCGAACACTTTTTCAATCTTCAGTAATATAGCACCAGTTTGTGTTGATATATTCAGGTTATCCTTCTGTGACTGTTGCCAATTGATATGTGGTTGAGTTACTCGTTCTAAATCTAAATTGGGGAGCCTTTTTATGTCGCTTTCTCTATTACCTTGCTCAAGGTAGGTAAAAGGCGGATTGCTGTAGCTTTTGTTTTAGCTTCTTGATTTTCTTGGCTTGAATAATATTATTGTTCCTGCTGATTTATTTTGCAGTGTTCTTTTTGACAAGCTGCGCTTGGTTTTTGATCCCGTTAATTCCAGGTGCTTTATCTGTGTTAATGTAGGCTTCTACCTACTTTTCTGATTTTTTTTTCATAGCTCTTGAGAGAAGGTGATGCCTGTCTTGCCACGGATGTGGCCGCCCAAGATGATTTACTGTGTGTTCACTTGCTTCTTGAAGAGGGTCAAATTGTAATTTATCGGAAAGGTGATAGAAGCGAGTTCCACAGCACACTATCCCTGTAAACAAAATAATATTCATAGAAAGAGGTACGTGGCGTAGCTAGTTGGACCATCCGCTGATGAAAGTTTTCGTCAACCTTGTTTTTCTTGGGGGCTGGAGTTTTTCGGGAACCAAGCCTTTCAGTTCTTTAAAGCATTTACCATGAAAGTTCCTATAAAAAAGAGAAACATCAGCCAGCTACCGCCTTCGAGTGAGGGCACTGCTCTCTTCTGGACACTATCCCATAGATGTCATGAATGTTAAGGTGCAGAGCCCCACACATGGGAAATGTAATTTAGACCAGGTCGCAGCTGTTCTCAGTATAAAATCATAAACTGTGATGGCGTAAAGTACTACTTAGCCCTGAAAAGGAAACTGAATTTTACAGAAGTAGATTTGGCAAAGGCTGACACCTGCTCATAACAGCAAACTCCAGTATTGACTGTAATGCTGAATGGATGCATGTTCTCTTTGGAGGAATTTCAATGCTCTTGTATGAATAGAGGAGGTTCTACGACAGTGACTTTTCTGTAGAACGTTGTTGATCGCGTCTCACATAATGTACTTCAAGTTGCAATTTTTGTCAGCACCAAATCAATTAGATTTGCATTTAAATCTACTTCAAACAGATTTCTTAAACAACCAAATCAATTAGTTCTACATTTTATAATGAGAGTGATGGGCGATATGTTTTAGATCGCGTTAAGATTGACCAAGTTCAACGGGCCCCACTCTGATATTATCTCCAAGTCTGAATTTAATGACATGCTCTGTTGGTATCTTTGTCGGTGTGACTCTCCAGCAGTTATCGGACGCTGACTAGAAAATGAGGACACTTGAGTAGAGTCATCGCCAACGGAAATAATCTGTTGTCAATGGAGTGGGGCAGATCATTAATCTTCTATAGAAGAGAAAAGAGTTGGCGAGAGTATGGGGCCCTGGGGTACTCCCACATCAACTACTACCCAAATCGATCTACTGAAGAGAAAGATACTAATCCAACCACGCTGTTTCTCGAAAACTCCATATGGGATCAGTTTATTCATGAAGGCTGCGTGCCAAACCCTGTCGAAGGCCTTTGAGATATCAAGAGCAATGGCTCTCGATTCACCATTCTTTTTGAATAGTGATGTCACTAGTTGATCGTTGTTTACGGAAACCGTATTATCTATCAGTGATGATACCCTGTGACTCAAAGGCCTCCGCTTGCCTTCTAGCTTCGACGATCCTATTTGAATGTTGGAGCCAGTTCATATTGAGGACGGAGAGATCTTCCATTATGATCAGCTCAGCTTACGACATCCGATTTGACAAAAACACAAACCTACTCTCCAAACCGAAGCCATCAATGCAATTCATAGCCATTAAAACAGAGATAGGTGGTGTCTGTTGTTGGCATTATTTTAGTTTTCGTTAGAGCTAGGACATAAGGTTTCGTATCTCGTAAGTGCTGGTATACTGCACTCATATTCATGTAGGTGTGTCCTAGTTCTATTATATTTCAAAACTCAATAACAAATTGGCTTCTCTCATCGGATTCTGGGTGGCCCGATGCATCCGCCAGAGGACCATTGTTAATCGTTCTTTGATTGCTAGATTTCCAGATTTTTGTTGAATTATTTGTCTTCATTGCTGACATTGTTCTCAAACTGGTTCTTTTCACTACAGCTTCATTAAAATACTCCCGAGTCAGATCAGAAGAATGTGTTGAAGTGCCATCATGTAAGTACCACATTAAATATCTTAGTATAACAGGTAGGATGGTTATACAAATTTTTTCTTCACAAACTCATCCTCCGAATACACTATACCGCACCACGGTGTACTCATAAGCAATATTACTATGCCACTGATAGTCCAATTCTCGATAACGAACATGTTCCGCTGTCAATGAACATTAAAGATAGAAATAATTTTCTGATCTAATTTTTCTACGAAAATGACCATTATTTTAATCGATATATATATATATATATATATATATATATATATATATATATATATATATATATATATATATATATATATATATATATATCCAGAACTCAATTCGGTTCGCAGAATTTTCTCGAGAAATATTCAATTTTTATCCCACCTTACTTCTATTTTAACAGTTCTAAACTGACCTCATTCCAATTCGTACCTTTCCTTCCTATCTGGATGAATTGAATGATCCACTCGGATGAATTCAATAACGCGCAATATGAGACGCCGAATGACATCTTTTCGTTTATGAATGATTCCCAAGCTTTCGATTGAGGCTCTGAGACAAGATCTAGCTTAAAACGTGCCTTCGCTGAGAATTGATGTCGGAATCTGGAGCAGTACGTGACTATACGTAGATAGTGAAGAGTTAGGTCGGTTATCAATATTGAAATTTTGAAGGAAATTATTATTTTATGTATTTACAATACTTTGCGTATTTACTCCAGCATGGAAAAATAATTATGCAGAAGAGATTAGCTTCGATTAAGCTATAAAACCTATAAAAATTTGTTGAAGGGTCCTCATTTACACGAAGGACGTCTCTAACGTTATCTTACTGGGGTAAGAGGACGCCACTTACTTAACGTCTTTACCAAGAGTTTTTCACCACTTTTTTTGTCCTAAATCTATTTCAGTTTCAGTATGACACGTCAAATTTTACGAAGAACTACATTCAATGGACTATCCAATTTATTTATTTATTTATTTATTCAACAAAGGTAAGAGATGGGACCATAAGGGTCCATAAATCTCAAAAACATAATTAATATGGTATGTGATTTCACAGAACAAGAAAAGGTAACAGGGTGAAAATAATATTAAAAATAATGCCTAAATTAACCAACGAGAAAATCGAGATGAATTGAAAAAAGAATGAAACAGGAAAGATAAATGATGACATGGATAGAATACGTGATATCTAAAAAGTGAAAATGAAAAGGAGGCACCAGTGTTACGCACGCACTTTGTCGAAAAGATTTTTAAATGAGTTCACTGATGAAGCGCCCACCACAGCTTCTGGTAAAGAGTTCCATTTATGGAATACGCGGTTGCATATAAAGAGCTCGCGAGGGGTAGTTTTGAAGTCCTCTCGATACAGTTTCAGTGAATGAACGCGAAGATGGCTTCTGTTGATGTGAAAGAGATCGTCCCAGATAGGCTGTTCATTGCACGATAGGTGGTAATCAGATCTCCACGCTGGCGACGCTCAGAGAATTGCCTCAAACCAAAAAGTTCAAGCCTCTCCTCGTATGAAGGTCGAACAGAACCAAAAGGAAGTCTTGTCATTTTTCTCTGGACAGACTCGAGGAAGTTTTTTTCTCGAACCAGATATGGGTGCCAAACAGGACCTCCATGCTCAAGGATAGGTTGAACTTAAGACGTGTACAGTAATTTGCACGTGCTGATGGAACATCCGGTGAAAGATTTGCGTAGGAGATAGCATATCCGGTTCACCTTCGATACAACATGGCTGATGTGAGCCGACCACGATAGGTCCTCAGAAATGATCACACCGAGGTCATTTTGTGATTGCGCGGATTGAATGCTCGAACCATCCATATAGTACCGGTACCGGGGGTTATTCTTGCCCAGATGTGACACCTTGCACTTGCTTGTATTTAGGGAAAGAAGCCATTCTCGAGACCACTAACATATATTATCAAGGTCTTACTGAAGTTGCAACGACGACGTCAAAGCATTGGCGTAAAATTTGAGATCGTCAGCGTACGATGCGTGAGCAGAGAAAAGGGTTGATGGTAAGTCTGTCACTAATTTGTAATATTGTCTTTAATCACCAACACAAGGAGAGAAATATTGTAAATTTTTACTCCTTCCTTCGGGTGAACTATTTCATTATATCCACACAAATATATTACCACGTAAGCCAATAATAAAACAGAGAAAAGACAAAGAAAGTCACCTTCTAATACTACTCATCTTGTTTTTATGTTAACAGTCATGAGTTTTTATAATTCAACCCCTAGTTATCAATAACACATGGGGCAAAAAATCCCATGGCTAACAAATAGATGGCTTCAGAAATATCAAAATTTCAGGCAGTAGTTTTCGAGATATTGCGGTTGAAATGACGCTATTTTTGAATCAAAACAAGTTTCATGTTTGAAAAAACACTGTAATTTGATGGGTTTAAGTTCCGAACTAGCCCAGGAATGACTGAAAAATATTTCCGAGAAAATTATAAGTCAAAACCAACAATATAACGCCCGTTTGATGCATCGTTAGAAGCCACCACGTCTATGTGTAGTAGAATTACCGATTTAACGGATGTACACTCGAATGTATGCATTTTCGAAAGTTTTAAATGACCCATATTTAATTGAACTATTGAAAATAATTCACAGAAGACGAACATTCTCTAGTAAAAATGCTGTTGGAAATAGATCAAACATAACTACTAAGACAACCAACACATTTTCGATTTAATGATACTAACCTAACATTCTCCCTCTGTTATCGACTAATGATCCTAGTTGCTATCAGATATAAGTTTCCTATCACCATCGGCAAGTCTCATAATGTGGTGATAGCTACATCTTTCCAAGTATTCGCGGAGACATATTTCAAGACCAATCATCTACAAGAAGTCCAATAACCATCATAGGATAAAATAAATGAAGAACTAACAGCTATTCATTTGGAGACTCTATTTATAGACAATAATATCGACCAACAGGTCGTTCTCTCTCCAGCATTGCACAATCATTTGGAGAACGTTCTGCGTGGTTTTTTCCACAAACAAGGAGTACAAGATCGTCGGCATAGCCCACTGCAAAGTGCGCAGCATCGGCAAGGCCAGTCAGGATCCCATACAGTACAAGGTTCTAGAAGCGAGGAAAAAAAAACATCCCCTACTGAGGCCTGTCGATTTGCCGAGATGACACTCGGTGCGCCTCAATATCAAAGTCCTATCCACCTTGCCACAGTGTTATCTTCTCCTCTATTAACGATAGCTCCACCTATCGACCTATAAAGAGTGGTATCAAAAGCTCCCTCCGTGTCTTGAAATATTCCAAGAGTGACTTCTCCCTTTTCTAGTACTGTCTCAATATATCCTAATACAAAGTGTAATGCTGAGTCGACTATTCTTCCTTATTTATATTTCTACTTGCCTCACCATGTCCTTCAGTAGGAAGCAGGCAAGACAAATTGGTTTGAAATCACCACTTGATTTCATCACTAGAAAACCTTATCTCCTCTGATCAATTAAAAGCGCTACAACCCTGGGTGGGTCTTGACTAACTTCACAATACTCCTCCGCCTATTGCGATCTTAGGTTTGGAGCAAAGGGAACATTTAATTCAGATAGATCTGCTTTTATATTATCCCACCAACGCAACCGTGGACGTCCTGGTGGTCTGCTTCCGTGTGGTATCTCCTCCCAAATCAGCTTCACAAGCCTTACGTTACCCAATCTCCGGACATGACCTGCCGACCTCAACCGCTGTGCCTTGATTTCGTGGATGATGTTACTGTCTCTGTATAGCTTGTAGATTTTCCATAGTATCTTACGTTCGAACCGTCTAAGCTTTTTCTCATTGTCTTTGGTTAGTGTCCAGGTTTCACACCCGTAGGTGACATAAGGTCTTATTATCGATTTATAAACTTTTAGCTTCGACATTCTATATAGACCTTTGGATCTCAGAAGCTTCTCCAGAGCATACATGCTCGGTTGGTCGTTTGGATTCTACCTTTTATCTTTTCTGTCATGGCGTTATCTGCTATTATTGTACCTCCAAGATATTTCACTGATAATCACCTATAGAGTTTTCCACGAAGGAGGTCAGCCTATCCAGGATACTTAACATAGTTTTGAAGGCTGAATTGAGTAATGAGATTCCTCTCTAATTCGTGCATTCGGTTCTGGCTCCTTTCTTGTGAATTGGGATGCTAATGCTTACTTGCCACTTAGTTTGTATGCTTTTCCCCTCCTATATACGTTTAATCAACGAATGCAGCTGGGAATGCAGGGCGTGTCCTCCGTACTTGAGCAATTCCGCGGGGATGTTGTCTGATCCCGGAGATTTCCAGTTCTTCAGCTTGTTTATTGCTCTCACAACCTCTTCAAGGCTAGGTTCTTTTACTGGTAGGCCTGGAGTGAGGTATGTGCTTTCTTCATATCCCTCTTCATGTGTCACATTCAAGAGCTCGTCAAAATGCGTTTACCAAGTCCCAATCACCTCGTTTTCATCGAGAACCAGATCCCCGTTCTCCTTCTTGAGCGACATGCCGGGTTGGGTCTGCAACCTCTCTTCACTTTCGATACTCCGCTGTAGAAGTTTCTGGAATTCTGAGATCACCACTGGCTTTCACCAATAGAAAACCTTATCTCCTCTCATCAATTGAAAGCGCTACAACCCTGGGTGGGTCTTGGCTAACTTCACAATACTCCTCCGCCTATTGCGATCTTCCATTAGGTTTTGGAGCAAAGAGGACATTTAATTTAGACAGATCTGCTTTCAAATTATCCCACCAACGCAACTGTGGACGTCCTGATGGTCTCCTTCCGTGTGGTATCTCCTCCCAAATCAGCTCCACAAGCCTCACGTTCCCCAACCTCTGGACATGACCTGCCCACCTAAACCGCTGCGCCTTGATTTCGTGGAACCGTCTAAGCTTTTTCTCATTGTCTTTAGTTAGTGTCTAGGTTTCACACCTGTAGGTGACAATAGGTCTTATTATCGATTTATAAACTTCTAGCTTCGACATTCTAGATAGACCTTTGGATCTCAGTAGCTTCTCCAGAGCATACATGCATCGCTTGGCCGTTTGGATTCTACCTTTTATCTCTTCTGCCATGGCGTTATCTGTTATTATTGTAGCTCCAAGGTATTTGACTGATAATCACCTATAGAGTTTTTCACGAAGGGGGTCAACCTATCCAGTAGGATATTCAACATAGTTTTGCAGGCTGAATTGAGTAATGAGATTTCTCTTTAAGTCGTGTTCCTTTCTTGTGAATTGGGATGCTAATGCTTACTTGCCACTTAGTTTGTGTGCATTCCCCCTCCTATATAAGTTTAATCAACGAACGCAGCTGGGAGTGCAGGGCGTGGCCTTCGTACTTAAGCAATTCCGCGGAAATGTTGTCTGAGCCCGAAGTTTTCCAGTTCTCATGCTTGTTATTTGCTCTCACTACTTCTTCAAGGCTAGGTTCTTCTACTGGTAGGTCTGCAGTATGGTATGTGCTTTCTTTATATTCCGCTTCATGTGTCACATTCAAGAGCTCCTCAAAGTGCGTTTTCCAAGTCCCAATCACCTCGTCTTCTTCGAGAATCAGATCCCCGTTCTCCTTCTTGACCGACATGCCGGGTTGGGTCTGTAACCTCTTTTCACTTTCGATACTCCGCTGTGAAAGTTTCTGGAGTTTACCATAAGTATTTCCGCCTCGATTTATTCAAATTCTTGGTTTTCGTGTTCTCTTTTCTTTTTCGTCATGAGAGCCCTTGTCATCGCTCGTACATTCTTGTATTGTTCCAGATTTGCTAGTGTATTATTTTATATTAGTGCTTTTCTGCTCTGTTCCCTTTTGGTTACTTGATCTTCACAATCTGCATCGAACCAGTCCTTTGATCTTTTCTCATTTTGTGTTCCAATGGGATTTTTCGCCACCTCATTAATTACTTCTTCAGACTAATTCCACTCCCTCTCCCTCCTTTATTTGTCTATTTTTTGCGCAATGTGTTTCTTGTAATGTTTCTCCTTTGTTTATCAACCTTTGTACCGTGACCCTCCACTTTCTGTGTGTCATTTTGTGTTACTTTGTTTTCACTGCTTTGCAACCTGTTAGACATAATGTATATTATGATTTTTGAGTTATATAGGCATCACGCCTCAACTCTAATTTATATTAAATAAAAATAATGCTCAATAGAACAGGATATGGATTTAGGATAAAAGCAGAAAGGAATTATCATACAATCTCCCACCTGCTGTATATGGATGACATCAAATTATATGCTTCGAACAAGAAGCAATTGGATGATTAGCTGAAAACTGTCAGTGAGTTCTCTGCAGATGTTCATATGAAATTCGGGATTGAAAAATGTAAGACCCTGAACATTCAAAGAGGGAAAGTCATAGATGGTGAAACACAACTTTCAAACGGTGATATTATACAGTGCATGAGAGATGGCGAAACATACAAATATCTGGGATACCAACAAGCCAGATTGTTAGACCAAAAACAATCAAAGGAGAAGATTCGTTCAGAATACAGTCAGCGTCTGAAGTCTGTGCTGAAATCGATGTTGAACTACTACGCCATTCCAGTGTTGCTTTACTAATTTGGAATAATCAAATGGACTAAGACAGAGCTGGATGATATTCAAAGGCAGACCCGAACGATGCTGACAAAGTACAACAATCATCATTCAAAATCGTCTGTGATACGAACAACTTTGAAGCGGAAAGAAGGAGCACGCGGATAAATAGATGTTGTCAATTTACACACCGAACAGATAAGAAATCTCAGAGAATTCTTCTCAGCAAAAGCTCTCACTTCTGACCTCCATAGAGTGGTATCCTTGGCTGATAAGGGGTATACACCTCTGAATCTTGCTACCAGAGATGACCTGCTGAATCTACCGTTCCTATCAGATACTGAAAAACAAGAGCAATGGTCAAGAAAGGAATTGCATGGACGACATCACCATGAGTTTAATCAACCACACATCGACAAAGAAGCCTCCAATAAATGGTTGATGAAAGGAGAATTATTCGCAGAAACAGAGGGATTCCTTATGGCCATCCAAGACCAAGTGATCGCTACAAACAATTACAAAAAATTTATAATGAAGGACGGAACATTACAAACAGATAAGTGCAGAAAATGCCATATAAGATCGGAGACTATACAGCATATTACGTCCGGATGCGAACAACTGGCCAATACGGAAAATCTCCACAGGCATAATCAAGTGTGCAACATTATCCACCAGAAACTTGCACACAAGTACGGACTCCTGAACACCTTCCAGCCATATTACAAGTATCAGCCGGCGCCCGTATTGGAAAATGACTCTATCAGATTATACTACGATAGGCCTGTTATCACTGACAGAATGGTGACGAATAATAGGCCGGACATAGTGGTGTATGATAAGAGAGCCAGAACAGCACTGCTGGTGGATGTCGCCATACCGAATAATAACAACGTGCTGAACAAGTTCCAAGAGAAAAAGTCCAAATACACAGACCTTGTTATTGAGATGAAGCAGATGTGGCACCTCGATAAAATAGATATCGTTCCTGTCATCATTTCTTCTACTGGGTTGATACCCAAAACTTTGCATGATAGCCTTAAGAAATTAGAATTGCATAAGAATACCTATATAGATATGCAAAAAGTTGTAATTCTTAATACATGTAGGATAGTTAGGAAATTTATGTCAAGTATATTGTAATCGAGCCTATTCCCTTTGATTGTTAAATCTGGGAAAGGTAAATTATATCCAGCTACTAGCTGAGATAGTGCATAAGTCCACGATAATAAATAATAATCTTCTCCTTCGTCTATGCGTAGTTTATCTAGATTACACCGATCCATCGCCTTGTTCTTCGACGGTTTCTGTGTTGTTTTTTCGTGCTCGTATCTTTGCTCTCATCAGGAAGTGGTTTGTGTCCCCGTCCACACCTCTAAGGCTTCTCATGTTCATTACACTGCTTCCTCTTCTGGCGTCTACAATGAAGTTTATCTACGCCATAACTATACGATTTGAACTAAAAAAAAATTGACGAGTTGTTACGAGTAGTGATAATAAATTTGAGGCGCAACGAACACATATTTCCTCATTTTTCTGAGATTTTTTCGTATCATAGGTTATCCAATTTTCAATTTCTATTGTTGATGAGGACGAAAATAATAAATTCGAGTATTTGCTATCATGAAATTGACCCTACACATAATTGTGTGAACTATCACCGAAATAGCAAATTACCAAATGTGGCATTCTCATCGTACGAAGCCCTTATTCGTATATGTAGCTTCATTGGAAAACGATGATTTCCAATTAATGCGTACATTGTATTCTCATAAAATTGGATTGCACGATTACATCATAATATCATTGTAATATAGGGAGTACAATTCGATGACGATGTGAGCTAAATTACCTCATTAGTCTGTACAGATTGGGCATCAGTTGATTCTAATTAAGTTCAATTTCAATAGTGGAACATTTGAGTAAGAAACCTCTTTCGAGTTAAAGGTTACTAAAAGGTATACTGGCTGTTAAATTTTTTTTGTTGGTTTTGTCGGTTATGAGCAGAGGATGATACGTTTTTCACTACAGTGTTACTATATACAGATTCAATCTAACGGACATAATTTTCATTCTAAATATTAATTTCGAAAAATTTTCTTCCGTCACTACGCAATACAGGATGTTTACTGCTGCATATGATGTTTTCTCAGCTAACGCTCAAAATTTTCTGGTGGCTAATCTGAGATCAATTAAAACCGCAATATTTGAGATCATAAGAGTCATACTCACAGCTCTAAGATAAGCAAAGTATCCCTTGTGCATTGCTATTCGACTCTCCTAAGGCATTGGACTGCATAATACATGCGATTCTTATAAGAAAAATTGAAAATAGATGGAATGAGGGAAACACAGCTATCTCTTTCAGTAAGTTATTTGAAATATAAGGTACAAAGAGTGAAAATTGATGATGGTAGGAAGTCAGTGTCGGAGGAGAAGAAATTGGAGAGAATGGAGTACTACAGGGAAGTATTCTTGGGACCCTTCTGTTTCTGATATTGACCTATCGCAGAGAATTTTCAAATGTGATCATGAATCTGTCAACTATACAGAAGATTTCACCATAATGATGAGTGAGACAGTCGGTCTCCAGCAGAGGGTTTCCCATGTTCTTGAAAGCGTTGAAAGTTGGTGTTCAAACAACGGATTGATTTTAATTAATGCAAAAACTGACTGTACAATATTCAAAACTAGCTACACAAATACCGTTGTTCCACCTGCTCTTGGAATTAATGGGGATATAAATATTGTGGTCCTGGGTATTATCATAGACCATAACTTGAACTAGAGAGATCAAACTCTCTTTCTGAAAAACTGAACTCCAATTTGTTCCTCATCAGAACTCTCAAAAGATCACTGGAGGTAGAGACACTTAGGTCAGTTAACTGTTCAACAGCATCACAGTGCAGAAATTCGCGGTGAGTATTCTATAGCGACTTGAATATAGTCGATAGTTTTAGGGGGATTTTCGCAACAAAACAAATACTAACTGTTTTAGCACTATACTTCATAGAGTGCCTTATGTTTTTTTTTTGGAAACAGGGAATCGTTTCAAAAATGATATTCAGTTGGTCGTTAAGTGATATTTGATCATCATAAGGTGATTTTGGTTTACTTTGTAAAGAAAATCACAAAATTAGGTGGAAAATATTCAATTAACAAACGTGATAGCTATTTGGATATTTCTATAATCATCAAGCGTTAATAAATTGTGAGTTGCAACGAAGGTAGAGTTGTACAATTTGCCTCAAATGTAAGAAACAGGTATGAATCATAAAGAGAGAGAAAAACTACTATTGGAATATAGATTGGTATTCAAGCGGTGGTTGTTATCTAGTCAAGGCTGTACGATGGTGGAGTCACTTTTGTTTTTCACAAAAGGAAGAGCGATGTTCTTTGTATCTAATGCAAAAAGATCTTTCCGTCTGGCCTATGTATACATCGTTACAATCAGAGCAACACAGTCTGTGTACTCCAGAATTATCTAATTTGTGAATTTTGCCTTTGGCATTCAAAAATAATTGTGATAATTTACATAAAGGTTTGAAGGCAATTTTTATATTGTGACTTGACATTTGATTCGCAACTTGCTGTGAAATTGGACCAAAATACGTAAAGGGGAGAATTTTGTAATATGGGCATTTTGTTTAACATGGGGATATATACTATTGTCAGCTGACTGTGTTTGTTGTTTAAGAACAATTTTGTCTACTATCATAGAGGGATGGAAAATGGCTAGTTTATGTTGAAAGGGTGCGAAGAGTCATGAAGTATGCAAATATCTGTGGAAGTAGGTTTTCGTAATGATCAAATGCGAAAGACTTATTCTTTTCAGGTTAGTCTGAATAATTATTCGATTTTCTTTTTCTATTTCTAACTTGAAATTGATTTTTGGGTGGACATTTTTGATGGAATTCCAAAAAGATCAATTTTAGTTGATGTAGCAGTGAAACACGCTAGTACATCATCAACATAACGATACCAAGAAATTATTTGTGAAGCTAAGGGATCTTGAAAGGTTTTTTCTTCTATATGACTCGTGAATATTTCAGCAAGAAGTGGACTCAAGTCAGAGCCCATAGCAAGGTTTGCAAACTGTTCAAAAAATTTGTAATCAAATTGGAAATAGTTTTGTAGAGGAAAAAGTTTGAGAAGAGAAATATAATCATGGTAAATAATAAGATTGATATGTGACTGGTCGAAAATTATGGATATTAATGCTGTTGATTCATATCCGGGGATATTAGATTTTATACCGACGACGTCTAGGGAGTCTAGAGAGCTTTTTATGTATTTTTAAATATTTGAGGATAAAATTTGAGTTTTTCGAAAATATAATTTGGCTCCTTTGAAAGTATGTACGTTGGAGAACTATTGTTAGAGACAACTGGAAGGAAGAAGTCATTTTCTTCGTGAGTTTTAATAAATCCGTAAATTTGGGTGCACAAGGTTTCATATCGATTGGGGACCATTTGGGTTTATTGATGAAAGTGGGTGAAATTTCGGCGAGAAAGAGTTCAACCCATTTAACCCTACTGACCTTTTGGAAGGACTGAGGTTGTCAACCTGACTCGTTTCGGATGAAGGACTCGATTCTAGATGGCACCACCTGGATAGTATGATAAGTGATCTATTCACACGAGTTGAGAGACAATATGAAAAGCTATCCTTTCAAAAGGACATTTGGTTCATCGACTACCGTCGACTCAATTAGAATATTTTCATTTCAGATACAAAGATGATCGTTTTAGACCTTAAACGTTAGCTGAAATAATGGCAGAGATCGAACAAATTAAGAATGAGGTCTCAGAAGAAATAGCAATTTTTACTCCTGAGATAAAGATGTGATACAGATGAAAACTCCGGAGATGAAAACACCATCTTATTGGACAATTTACCGGGAACTCAACTCAGAGCTCCTACTGAAATACGGATGCAAACTGAAGATGACTGGGGTAGCGTCGATGATAAACCTCCCTCAGAGTGCGTAAAACGAAGACCAAAACTTCTGAAAACTTTCTATTACAAAGAAAGTGTTTCGGACTTGAAAAAGTCGCCTGTGCCACAATGAACACCAATATAATCGGTGGATAACAATCTTTCACCAGCAGCTACGTTTTAATTATTCTTCGAAGTGAAAGATCGATCTTATTCTTCAATTCACAAACACCTTCGCCCAGTAGTAGAATCGTGCCGGGGATATCAAAAGAAATGAGCTACTTTGTTGTATTGCAGTTCTATTGCTTAGTGGCTATGTACCTTTTCCACGGAAAAATATGTTCTGGCAGAATAGGGATGACACCAACAATAAAATGGTATGTGGAGCTATATCGCGTAATAGATTCCAGCATATAATTTACTGCAATGATAATAAAAACCTTGCTTCGAAGAACATATATTCGAAAATGCGACCACTTTTCGACATTCTGAACTCAAAATTTTCTGCTTCAATAGTGTTTTCGGTGAATAAAGTAAAGAGGTTTTTCCAATCTGAAAAGAAATATATTTATATAGATCATGCAGTCTTACAATGAAAATATGGGTGGAGTAAACAGTGGTGATCAAAACTTCGGTGACACTAGAGATAGCATCAGGGGATAAAAGATAGTATCTTCCTTTAATTGCTCATTGCATCTACATGGTTGTGCAAAGCTCTTAGCGCTCACATAAGGACAATGGCGGTAAACTCGACCAGCTAAAATTCAGGAGTTCTTTAGCAATTGAAACATTAGAATCTAACAAGAGAATGAAAACGAAAAGACCTTCCAAAGCTCCTTG
Organism: Cryptolaemus montrouzieri; assembly: GCA_013387265.2. Lineage (NCBI taxonomy): Eukaryota > Metazoa > Arthropoda > Insecta > Coleoptera > Coccinellidae > Cryptolaemus > Cryptolaemus montrouzieri. The sequence continues at coordinate 10,357,140 of JABFTP020000021.1, forward strand.
AAATTTACACGAGTTTTCACGTTATGACAGACTGGATCATCTCATTGTTTATAATAACAATCAGCGACGATGTGCAGTAGGCCATAAAAAGCAAATTTTCTCTGGCAAAAATGTGATGTTGGCTTGCATACAAAAGATTATTTTGTTTCTTATCATACTATTTAACGTTGAGATATTCTTTTGATGAAATAAAGACTTTGTTTGAAATCAATCGATAATTTCATTGAATTATACTATATTACTACACTCCTTTTGAAAAGACGCATAGTTTCGACCAATAGCAACACTCGAAAATTCGAAAAAATGGTGGATTATTATTTATAGTCCCCCTTTCAACCTAAATCCACGGAAAAATTTCCATTTATACAAAAACAATAGTTTCAGGGTTATACGGGTTAAAGAATGTTCGGAATTTAAGAGATTGGTCACAATTCAATTGGGAGAACTCAAATATAGGATGAAAAATAAATTTTTTGTGTTTCATCGACCAATTTCCGGTACTTTTTTGATGGAATGTATCATTCGCAAATTGGCGAATAACTCAGAAAAACTTGAAGGAAAAAACACTTTCGTCGTGATAGAATTCATAACGACTTTCAGAATAGTACAGTGCGTTTGGAACTAATAGTAATTTCCTGAAAACATCTAGAACGAAGTTTTTCTTCGTGAATGTGAAACATACAGATGGAGAAAAATATGGAACGGTTCCAATGAGTGTGGATTACGAAGAACGCCCACACTCTCTCAAAGAACATGGAATATTTATTATAAGGGTCTTACATCGACCTATGTTCCTTTCATTTCGTTGAGGGATAATTCATATCCCCTATTTTTCTGCCTTTGTTGAAAGTAAACTGGGAAGGAATTAAGGAGAAAGTCCACACGTGAATTTATTTTATCAATAGAATTTTTCTTTTCTTTTCAAATATTATACGAAAAAATTTACAGGGTGATCGACGAATATGGGATAAGAGAAATATACAGCAAATGGGTGTACCAATCACCACTAAACATTTGATTTAGATTTTAAGAGGGTTGCGGAAATATTGTCTGAAAATATTTTCAGTGTTTCACTATTTTCGACTCTGTTATTGTAAAAGTTTCATTGATGAAAGACTTCGAGTTTTTATCGGTGAGAAAAGCAGTTAATTTTTCACTCTCAATGATGGCTTACCTCAGGTTCTGTTCTTGCAGGGTTTTACCCCGACGAGTTGCCCATATATCTGTTCATGCAATCAAACTGATTTCATGAAAAATATAAATCCACCACCCAGTAATTAATACCATTGCCAGGCAATGATTATAATCAAAACATATATATATATATATATATATATATATATATATATATATATATATATATATATATATATATATATATATATATATATATATCTGACATCCCTGAAACTACCTCTACAAAGTTTATTTATGCTGATGATATTGCTTTGAACTAATTGAGCAAATACTGACTTTTGATTCAGGAATTCTGAACATTTTCTTCAAAAATGGCGTTTATGTCCAAATCCTTCGAAAACTGAGGTTTCATGTTATCATCTGAAGAATCATGAGAAGGATAGGCAACAAAGAGTATTCTTCAATCAATCACTATTAATTCATAATTTCGCTCCAACATTTCTTGGTGTAAAGCTTGATCGTTCTTTGACTTTCAAATTTCATATTGATAAATCATGTCAGAAGTTGAAAACAAGAAACAGTATACTACATAAACTAGCTGGATCTAACCTAAGATTGAAGTCTAGGAAAGCTATTTGGTCGATTGACTTTCTGCGTACACGGGTGGAAGCTGTTGATCTTTGGAAAACTGAATGGCAGGAAGTTGATGTTTTCAATAAAATTCTCATGGAGGATCCTTCGAAAACGGTTGCAGGTTTCGATATAAGTAGGAAAAATTGGTTTACATTGAATCGTCTCAGGACAGGACATGGTCGTAATAATAGTATGTTGTTCAAATAGAATACTGTAGAAAGTCCGGCATGTGAATGTGGCGCAGCTGACGAAAATAAGACATTTAGTCCTCGATTGTCCTATTTACCATTTTACGGGTGGTTTTCAAGAAATTCATTCCGTTTCTGATAATTTCATCAACTTGTGTGGAGAACTTTAAGTCTATTTAGGATATTAGTTTTTGCTCCCCCTTAGTGTTTTTTTTTTCCATGGTGTATGCTGATAAAGCAAGGGCAACACCCATGTAAGGCTTCATTCCCAAAAGGTGAATGAGATGTTTCCTGTTGGGAAACAGAGGAGCATTAGTCAAGTTCTTAGATTCAAGTGAGTTTAGACATATAAGAGTTAGGTATGTTTTGATGAAATATTTTTCTGCTGGTTTTCTTTTTCCATTGTTACAGATTTTTCCAGTCCCAATCCCCTTCCTTTTCGCCCTTGTCCAAGAAGTCATGGAGTGCCATGACAATGAGAGAATGAAGCTGCTAAGCAAAAAATTTTTGGTACTCTTTTTGTACGCACGACACTAACACAACATGAACAGACAAGCTATTGCTAGTGCAATAGCAGATTTACTGAATCATACGCAAGATAGTATGGTTCCCCTGTTACATTTCCTGTGCTCACACCTTAGGGGCAATCGTAGGAGACATAATGCGAGTTTAGATGCCTGATTAAGGAACGGGCATGGTCTATTTTTTCTGCTTGTTTTTTGTATATATATATTTACAAAATGTAAAAATTTTTCTATTGAAAAAGGAAAGATCACCTCTGATTATATAAAGATTTCCAATATGCAAATCGAGCCAATGCATCAAGGAGATACATATAAATATCTTGGATTTTGTCAAGAGAAGACAATTAACCATAGCTACTAGCACTAAAGAAAATATTAGAAGTTCATATTACAAAAGACTTAGAATTATCGTCAAGAGTCATTTAACTAGCAAAAACCTTTTCAGAGCTATCAACTCCTATGCAGTTCCTATTCTTACATCTTCTTTTGGAATTATTAAATGGTCTAAAACTGATCTAAATGAATTACAATGTCAAACGAGGAAAATGCTCTGTAAATATCATAAGCACCACCCAAAGTCCGCTGTTCAGAGAGTTACACTACCTAGACATCTTGGAGGTCGTGGATTAACTAATTTGAATAATCTTCATAATAAACAGATTTTTCATCTACGTTCCCATTTTCATGATAAACAGAGAACGTCTAAATTACATGATATTGTTGTTGCTTCAGATTATAATCTTACACCTCTGAACTTGACAATGCAAAAGGTAGATTTTGATATATTTGATGATAATTCTAAAAGAGAAAGTTGGATGCAGAAGAAATTACACGGAAAGCACCCTAAAGAATTGAAAAATGATTATATTGATGAAATCGCATCGAATAAATGGTTAGTATCTGGAGAATTGTTTGCTGAAACAGAAGGCTTGGCAATTGCGATCCAGGATCAGGTTGTTTTCACGAGGCATTATAGAAAACACATCATCAAACAAAATATAGATGATTCTTGTCGTAGATGTTTCTGTTCTTCAGAAACAGTTTTTCATATATTATCATCTTGCTCAGCCCTTACTTCAACAGATTATTTAGAAAGACATAATACCGTCGCTAATATTATTCATTTTAATCTAGGAATTAAACATGACCTAATTCCCAAAAGAAAAAAATTTCATATATATATATATATATATATATATATATATATATATATATATATATATATATATATATATATATATATATATATATATATATATATATATATATATATATATATATATATATATATATATATATATATATATATATATATATATTATAGCTCGGAGGATGGAGATTCTCAACAGATGCGAGAGTCATGTCCAAAACTAAATCTTATTTCGTAGAACTTGGGAAAGTCTACTACAAAATCTTTTTTGTTCGAATCCCTCCATTTATTATGTTGAGGAATACAATGGTGGAACTGAAAAGTTTATTGTTTACCAGACTTATCAATTCACCCTGGTATATTATCTTTCAGAGAAAGTATTGAGACGTCATAGTGAATAACGCTAGATCTGTCCGATCGTTTTTGATAAAATAATTGTTAGCTATAGTTCATACTTATTTTCCTTACAGTATGTGATTTATGTCTATGATTGGCAGTAGAAAAATAAAATACTTCGAACGAAAAACCAAAACCTTATATGAAAAATTTCTATAAGTCTTTCAATTTTCCCCATGCACCAGATTAGACAGAAAGAGACGTATCGTTTCCCCGATATCGTGGAATCTCTTCCCAAATTTATCACAGAATAATCTTCATGGTTGGATTGGGAAAAGCCGGATAAATTCTAAGAACTCAATTTGATAAAACGTATGAAATCCTGAGTTCTAACCCCCGTCACCGCAGTTGAGTAAATTCGTACTCGGAAGAAGGGGATACGTTGAATTGTAGATTGTAATTCATCTAGGACTCAGCACAGGAAATTACGGTTGATGAAATTTACAAGGATTTACGTTTTTGGTATGATGAAAAGAATAACTTTTAGCATCATGAATTATCTCTTTGTGTTGGAAATTTTTTCGATTTTGATTACTTTTCGACTTCGTTGCAGAAATGATACACCAGTCAACACGATTTTTGGATCTGACTAAATTTTTTTTTCCAATTAAAATTTGCTTTTGAAGTAACCAGAGTAATTTTAGAATTTTTCGGTAAAAGTTTTTATATTTTTCCTACAATTTCACTGTAAATTATAATTATAAAACATTTTTGTATGTACAATAGTCGTCTTTATTCAAGATTTGTGATAGACAATAACAAAATATTAACATTTAAATTTGGGAGGCTTTTACTTGGTAAAATTCCATTATCAATAATAAAAAACAAGTACTGTGTTTTAAGGAATTTTACTTAATAATTGCGATTCGTAACGCGTTTCACTACACCGTAGCTTCTTCAGAAGAAAAATATAAATGAGAATATAACTATAAATGTTCTTGAGTAATTAAAAGCTTATTGGGTTGCTTCTTCTTAAGTGGTTATTTATGACAGGTATATCCAATAAAATTAAGGAATAGATTGCTCCCCGAAAAGATTCAATAGAGGTGAAGGGCTTGAATCGACTTGTTCATTGATGAGTCTACCTGAGTGTTTGTATTTATTGATTTCTAAAGTTTCCCAAAGATCTACCTTTCAAGATTTATTATCTGTATGCAAAATTTCATACTGTGTGTCGAGAGAATGATTATCTTCTAAGATACGATTCGCGTAATTTGAATCTGATTTATTATTTGGAAAACTGCGTTTATGTTCCGATATTCTAATATTAAAATAATAAAACCAAACCAGGTAAACAATAAATCAGGTGTTTATAGATTGAATTGCAATGACTGTGATAATTTCTACATTGGTAGAACACATAGAAATTTTAATATTAGAATATCGGAACATAAACGCAGTTTTTCAAATAAAAATCAGATTCAAATTACGCGAATCATCTCTTAGAAAATAATCATTCTTTCGGCCCACAGTTTGAAATTTTGCATACAGATAATAAATCTTGAAAGGTAGATCTTTGGGAAACTTTAGAAATCAATAAATACAAACACTCAGGTAGACTCATCAATGAACAAGTCGATTTAAGCCCTTAACTTCTATTGAATCTTTTCGGGGAGCAATCTATTCGTTAATTTTATTGGATATAGCTGTCATAAATAACCACTTAAGAAGAAGCAACCCAATAAGCTTTCAATTACTCAAGAACATTTATAGTTATATTCTCATTTATATTTTTCTGTATATTCATTCGTCTGAAGAAGCTACGGTGTAGTGAAACGCGTTACAAATCGCAATTATTAGGTAAAATTCCTTAAAACACAGTACTTGTTTCTTTTTTATTATTATACAAAATATTAATATCTAATAGTGAATATTTTTATATTTCTGTTATGCTCGTATGAGCTTTCTCGTATTAAACTCCAAATGTAATCTCTCATCATATTCTCGTTGTACTGCCCTTGATTTTGCCGTTCAAAGTCCATCACATCTTGGTGAATATGTTCTCCTTGGTCCTCGTATTAGGCTTCCATGTTGTCTTTAAATTCATACAGATGAGAATGTAGCAGATGAAGTTGAGGTGACATTCTGCAGCCCATGATTTTAAAGCTTTGAAGCATTTTCTCAATCAATTCTGCACGGTTAGTAGCTCTATGATTTTCCAAAAAACCACCAAATACTGCTTTAAAACTTTCCCTGGTTCGTTTTTCGCATTTATCAAGAAGCTTCGTAATGTCATTATTCTTCATTATTTGTTTTATTTGCGGTCCAACGAAAATACCTTCTTTAATTGTAAATTCAGATAATTTGGGGAAAAATCCTCTTAAATATTTGAAAGCTTTGAAGTTTGGATCCAGAGCTTTTACGAACTGCTTCATCAACTCTAATTTTATATATGCCGGTGGCATCAATATACTGCAACAAGGGCAATCCCTGTAACTTTTTTATATTCAAAATATTCGAAAAAAAACTTTTACAATCGGATAGATATGCTCTAGATGAGGCCTACTTTTGTTTGTGGTACTTTTGGATCAAACAAAGGCTTTTGATCTAGTCAACACACAACTGCTCCTAGCCATCCTATATTATTTAGGCTTTCAGGGAAAAATGCAAAAAAGGTTTGAGAGTTATTCAACTAATCGTTGTCAAGCTGTTTAATTAAATGGCATTCTGTCCAATTTTCTAACTAACCAGACGGGTGTCCCACAGGGCAGTGTTCCGGGTTCTCATTTATTTGGCATTTATATATCTGAAATGACGTCAGCTCTTGAGCATTACATCAGTCATTTATATTGTGATGATACCCAGCTCATGCTGCGATTTCCTGTAGATGACATAGATGTAGCCACGCAAAAAATGAATAAGGCAACCTGTTCCTGGGGTGTTCCAAATATGGACTTACAATGAATCCCAATAAAAGTGTAGCCATTCTTATGAGCTCTAGACGAAGACGCATGTTGATTACAGAATAACCAGATTTGAATATGAATGACCAGGCCATAAAATTTGTGAATGGTGCGAAAAGCTTGAGAGTAATATTCGATGAGGATCTAGATTTCACTTAAACGCAAAATTTCCCCACCTAAACCTTCCACTGATAAATTTTTTGCCAGATTTACTAATTTAACTGATACTGATTTTTCTCAACCACAAAAAGATTTATTAGAAGAAAGGTTCAAACATAATTTACACCCAAAACCTACTTAAACTAATTTTGAACAGTTAGGTATTGACTCCGAAACCATTCTCAAAAACTCCAAAGATTATACATTAGCCAAATATCAAATAGCAGAAAGCATCAGAGGAGGCATTTCGAATTTATCACCTCATTGGAATTCGAATTATAAAATAATAAGTACAATTCGTGAAAATAGTACGAATAACGACATAGTGTTTTCACTAAGGCAGATAAAGGTAATCGCGATTAGTAAAACCGATTATATTTCAAAAACTGAAGAATCCTTAACAGACGGAAACTATATAACATCAACTAAGGATCCTACCGCTAAATTTCAGAAAGAAGTTAAAAACGTAATTTTGACAGCAAAATCAGTAATTACAGACCACGAAAAATATAAATTCATCAACTCTAATCCACAATCCCCCGAATTATATTCGTTGATAAAACGTCATAAACATAATAACCCTATTAGACGCTTTGTTTCTTATGTAACGAAACCTTTCAAACTTCCGAAACGACTCACTAATGAAACATTGCAATTTTAAATTTGAATTGCCAATATCGAAGATACCATTAAACCACCTAATTCCAAACATTTTTTTGACGTTAAAAATCAATTTCCTAACATTCATCCGCAAGATACGTACTACTTAGTTGAAGAATTATTAGAAAATACGATCATTTAATTAGATATTTTTCATTATTACAAATTTGTTTAGTTCAAAGTATTTCCACTTCAACAACAAATATTATACTAGTGAAGACGGCTTGATTATGGGCAATCCGTTAAGTTCTTTATTAGCAAAAATATTCATGAATAATTCAGAGAAATCAATTCATAATCATCTACTCAGTAAATATTGTTTACACTGGTATCTATATATAGTTGTCATAATTTCTGTATATAAATTCGTCTGAAGAAGCTACGGTGTAGTGAAACGCTATACGAATTACAATTATTCACTGAAATTTCTCAAAAAATATTACTTGTTTTTTGTTATTGATAAATTCTATGAAGTAAAAGCCTTCCAAATTCAAATCTGATTCTGAATAAGTGAATACCGTGATCGCGACTCTTATATCTCGTTGCTCAGAAATCCTTACACCCTCACGCTTCTGCCCATGGTACTTAAGTACCTGTTACATAAGGCATTTTCGAAACGCGTTACTTCGTTGCGACGAAGTAACCATACAATACCAGATCGAGTATGCGATCGTGGCCACGAAAAAGTGTTGAATAACTATCGGTAATAACGTCGAATGTTGTTTACGCTTTATCTTAATTTGGCTGCATTACAAAGACAAATTTTAACGCTTTTAGGTGATTTTAAACTACTTAAAAATTACGTAATATTTCACCAAGTTGAAATGTGGAAACGAAATTATTTACTAAATCTGAAAAATGACCATCTTTTCACTGTAAGTATATAAAATGGTATACTGGTAGATCTACACAATAGAATATTCACAATTGATAATAAAATTCAACTAGATAAAAAATCAAGCAATATATGGATATTTTCAGCATATAAAAAATAGACCCTAGTTCAGTTTCGTCCTACCTTCGAAATTGGATGTCACCCACGGCAAAAATTCAACGTTCAAGATCTAGTGAAAACAGATGAATAATAAGGAGTTAATGAATTAATTTGTCCATGTCTTAATAACTTTTATACTGAAGTTTATTTTTCGAAAATAAGTTTCGTGAATATTTAGTCCTATTGTGATGACGGCATACGCAGAATTAATCTCATAAGGTTCCAGATTTTCCTTTTAAGGTGAGAAAAAAACGCATAAATGTCGTTTTGTTCATGAATTTCTCTCATTCTTGAAAATATGAACGTGTCTCACTCACAAATTGGGGCATAACTCAGGAAAACTTGTAGGAAAAACCACTTTCGTCGACAAGGGACTTATAACGACATTAGAGCTGTAGGGTTTGTTAGGAACTCATAGTTATTTCCTGGAAAAATCTCGAACGAAATTTTTCCTCTTGAATGGGAAACATAATACGCAGAGAGAAAAATATGGAACGCTTCCAATGAGTGTGGATTACAGAGAAGACGCCCACACTTTCTCAAACAACATAGAGTATTTATTATAAGAGTTTTACTGCTACTGACCCAAGTTCCATTCATTTCCTCAGTGGATAATTCACTTTTCCTATTTATCTGTCTTTGTCGAAAGTAAGCCAAGAAGGTATAAAGGAGTAAACTATGTGTAACTTCAAGCTTCCAATTGAATATCTCTCTTTCCTTTGTGTGATTAACATCAGTAAGACTTAAAAAATTGGTTGAAAGAATAAATTCCAAAACTTTCTGAACCAATAATTTATAATCAGAGATTGAACACATTGGAAATATTGAGATATTGAATGAAATCAATCAGATTTTAGAAAGGAAATTTCTTCTTTATGATATTACCAGCTGTTGTACAGAGTGTAATGAGAATTAAAATGCAGCAATGGTCTGTATTCAGGAAGTTAAAGTATCATAAGTTGTTTCTTCTATATTCCTGAACGAATTAATAATACTGCACAACAGCAATTATGATGATTGAGTTATAGCACAGGATTTTAGCCTACTTTTAATGAAGATTTCAAATCCGTGATTAAAACTTTTGTATCAGCTCTAGTTTGAATCAATTCCATTGATCTCAGATATCGTAATCAAATCACATGTTAATCCGGGTAATGTTTTTTTGCTACAACAGAATTATTTCAAATTCAAAAACAGATCTTATGAACAAGTTCACGATTTACCGAAGGGATCTCCATTGAACCCTTTATTAGCTGACATTTTCATGGCGTATATTGAAAATATCATATTCAATTCCTCCAAATCAAAAGTAGTACATTTTTGGAATAGATATGTAAGCGATCTAATAGCATGTTTCATAGAAACCGCCAGACAACTAAATCTATTTTTAACTAACATCAATTGAAGTCATCCCAAATTTAAATCTGAAAGAAGTCGATAATGAGATTCACTTCTTAGACCCTTTCGAACAATCACTCATCAAAATACACTCTAATTTTTGATATACACAACCCAATTTATATGGAGTCACTCGGTATTTCACATTATTGATTGTTTCTAACCATGAACCTTCGACTACTTGTAAAAAATGAAGTTTTGTGTTGTAAAAAACAAAAAAACAGGATAGTATGACAAGAAACGTTGAATTATCACCACATGTTCGGGATATTGTACCCAGTCGTTACTGAGATTTAAAACTGTGAAAATCAAAATTTAAAAAAGCCTATGATTATAATTGAAAATGCCTTATGGATTGTCCGATGTGCAAAAGGGTCGAATAATTATTCTCGTTGAAGAAGGGGTGACACAGAGAGATATAGCGGCCACAATGGGAGTATCACAGAGACTCATTTCACAGGACTGAAAACCTACACTCGATGAGTGAGCTACAATCTCTGCAAAATAGGCCTAGAAGAAGTCGTACGGAAATCACTTCTGAAGAACAAGACCGCTTTTCGTTCCAAATTGAAAGAAGAGACCCTATTGCGTCACACTGTATGTTGAGAACAATAGTTTTGTAATACACAAATAATGATCATTTTCAAGTTCCTAGGAGTTCTCTGCACCTGGTTGAGTACTAAACTCAAATCGAGATGATAACCTAAAATCGTCGATAATTCCAAGTGGAGACAGCTACAAATTCCCAAATAAATTAAGTTTTCTCATTAAGAGCTTTTCCTCCTTCTTGGGGGATGTAGGGGTCAATCGTTATCGTAAAACTTCGCGAAAGAGAAAAGTTTTTACTCGTGCGAATTATTCTCGAGGAGAATCATTAACAACGCTTGAATCACGAAATGAACCAAATTAGATGTTTCTGGGCGTAGAGAAAATTGAAAGTACTTGAATCAAATGCATTAATAGAAGTAGTTGAAGATTTAGATTTTAATATAGATGTACGCTTATTTATGTTCATACATAGGAATGTTCACATCAGTCAAGAAAATGCATTCATACAAGTCTCTGAAATTACAATAAGATGAACAAATTGAAGACTCAAAAGGAACATGATGAATATTGCTAGAATTAATTTGAGAATTCAATCACAGAATGACAATAAGGCAACCATCAAATTGCAATTCTATAACTTCAAATGAATGCAATGAATTTCAGAGAAAAAAAAGAACAAAACCAAATTTGCTTACACACAACCAAATTTATATAAAATCACTCGTTATTTCACATTATTGATTGTTTTTCCATGGATCTTTGACTACTTGTGAAGAATGAAGTTTTTGTTGTAAAAAAACTAGATAATATGATAAGAAATGTTGAATTATCACCATATGTTCGGGATATTGTACTCAGTCGCTACTGGTATTTGAAACTGTGAATTTCAAATTTTAAAAAACCTCTAATCATAATTGAAAATGCCTTATGGATTGTTGGATGTGCTGAGGGGTCTGATAATTGCTCTCGTTGAAGAAGGGTGACACAGAGGGATATAGCGGCCACAATGGAAGTTTCACAGGGGGTGATTTCGAAAACCTACGCCCGATGCGTGGAGCTACAGTCTCTGCAAAATTGGCCTAGAAGAAGTTGTAGTAAGATCACTCCTGAAAAACAAGACCCCTTTTTGTTCCCAATTGCAAAGAGAACCCTAGTGCGTCGCACCTCATACTCCAAAGACAATTTCTGGAAGCAACAGGCATCAGTGTATCAGTCGGAACGATACGTCAAAGTATTCGTTCAAGGGGCTTATACAGCAGAAAGCCCTCAAGAGTTCCAGAGCTAACCAGACAACAAAAAATCATAAGACTTAATCGTGTATCGAGCACCAAAATTGGAGCATTGAGAATTGGCGAAATGTTCTTTTTACGGATGAGACCAGAATTGGTGTTCGATCAGATGACCGCCAGATTCGGGTTTTAAGGGGTCGTGGAAGACAAGCTAGACTTCGAGCAGCAAGACAAATTCCGAAATACAAAAAGAGCAGTGTGATGTTTGGGGTGGCATTATGCTGGGAGGCAAAACAGATTTTATTTTGTTTCCTGCGAGTGTAACGGCTAAAAATTACGTGGACCTTGTGCTGAAGCCCGAAGTGAGACTTTGGCGAGGTGTCCACAGTGAGAATTTCACTTTTACGCAAGATAATGCCCGTCCGCATACCTGCAAGAGGAAATTAGATCGCGCCAGGATAATCCAAGAATTCCACAACAGCCCATCCAAGCCGCCACAGAAGAGTGGCAGGATATCACCCCAGAGAAGGTCGAAAACCTAATCGAAAGCATGCCTAGTCGGATTCAGGCTCGTATCAGGGCAAAAGGAGGTTATACAAGCTCTGACGTCGAGAAATAACACTTACTCCGTGAGAAAAACAAGTTTTACTACATGCTCTTTTTTTCTTTCATTTGTTTCCTTCTTGGAATAAACCTTAATTTATTTCTTTTTTCAATTGAAATATCTCAAAGAAGATCAATTCTAACCATTCTTCGAAATTTCGAAAATCCCAGAGGTAATATTCAAAATATCGGGTGATTCCATATAAATTTGGTTGTGTGTATACCGAAAACACACCTTTACTGGTATATACATCCTTTATGGCTCAACATACACCAAAATCCCATAAATACGATGCGTTTAATTCGATAATTGATAGGGCTTTCTCTCTGTCATTATTCGAAGAGAATATGTTCAGGGCAATATCAGCTATTCAAGAAATAGCTGAGAACAATAATTATCGCTCCAATATAATTACATTACATTACATTAGACGAGGTCGTTTGGCTTTGCAAGCCTTTCCGAACTGCGACCAAGTTGGTCTTTTGTTCGTAACCCTTCTTTATCCATTTCCCTGTAGATCTAGTTCCCTTAGAAAATTGAGAATGTCCCTGGGAGCTTTCGCTTTTACATCGTGCAGCTCTAGCATCTCGCTACCGAAGTGTATATGTCTTTGACGGACTGTTGCGATGCAACTGCAAAGAATATGTTCGGCAGTTTCATGGCCCTCTGTACACATTCTGCATGTTGGCGTTTCCTATTTGCCCATTTTACTGAGATGGTATCTGAATGGGCAGTGTCCAGTAAGGAGGCCTGTTATAGTCCTCAGCTCGGTTCTAGGGAGATCGAGAAGCTGTTTTGTCTTCTTTGGCGAATAGTCAATGAACATTTTTCGTTTGCTTTTAGCCTGAAGTTTTCCTCCAGTATTCGTTTTTGCTAGATTCTTCCCACCGTTCAAGTTCATGTCATCTGTGCGGCTTGCTTAGACCGCAGAACGGTTAAAGTCCGATGGGTGGGATTCCAGCAGCCAGTTCGTCATTGATTTCATTTCCTTGTATGCCTTCGTGGCCAGGCACCCACCACAGGAAAAGTTTATTCCCCTCAGCAAGTTGCTTCAAGGATTGACGATATTCTCAGACAGAGATGCTCCGATAACTGTAAGAGTTTAGGGCTTCAATCACTGCATGACTGTCCGTTGAAATATAAATCTGTGCACCTTTGAGTTTCCTTCGTAGTCCCTCCTGGCAGCTCAGGTTTACAGCAAGTGTTTCTGCTTGCATAGTTGTGGAAGTAGAGCCCAGAGGCACTGATGACGAGTACTTGGGTCCATATATGCCTGCCCCTGTTCCATTAATCGTTTTTGATCCGTCCGTGTACCAAATGGAGGATTTTTGGTCTAATTGGTTTATTTTTCCCTTAACGAAGGTGCGGTCTTCTATGGCCACTTCGAAGGGTGTGTGAAAATCAAACTTAAGCGGCATTATATCCGATGGTTGTGATAAGATTTCTGGCGCTATGTAACTCTGAATCCGCATATGTCAGTTCAGATCACCAGGTAATATTTTTTTTGTGTCTTGTAGTCGTTATGCCTCCATCAACGCCACCTTTTTCAAAATTATATGAAGAGGAAGGAGATTTAAGATTACCTCCAGGGCAGTAATCAGGGTGGTTCTCATAGCCCTTGTTATGCAGCCCACGCCCTTATTATGCAGCTTGTTTTGCGTAGTTCCTCAAATATAATAATCGGCATGATCAGAAAGAAATAAACACAAAAGGCACATCATAATATATACCTAACTATAGAATCAACTAATACTGATAAATATATTTCGTTAACATATTTTGGCTCTATCAGCGAAAAGATTGCAAATGTCATTTCAAAACAGCATAAGACAGTACCTTTTAAAACCGACATGAAATTCTTCCAACAATTTTTCAACAGTAAATATCAAACTGATATATTTGACAATACTGGAGAGTGAAAGTTGTCCTCAATGGATTGTGAAGGCATCTGTGAAGGTCAAACTGGTAGTTCTTTCAAAACTAAATACAAAGAGCATCAATCAGATTACAATTACCAGAGAATTGACGAATCTACTTTCGCTTCACATTGTTTAGAAAATGGCTATCATTTTCCACCCACAGATCAACTTGAAATTATTCATAGAATACCTAAAAGATGAAAGTTAGATTTCTCAGATTCCATTGAAATTTTAAAACTACAAAGAGATAATCTTCTGAATAATCAGTATGACCCGGATTATTCTTCTATAATTAGTATCTTCAAATAATACCTGCTTTCATTAAAATTCGATTATTACCTCTTATTTGCACCCTTGATTTTGTATTTACCTGTTTACATATTTATGTATTTTCAACTTTAGTTCAGTACTTGTCAGCTGAAGATGGTCGAGAGATCTAAATTTAAATCCTGATTTCCAATAAATCTCTTGTGGTAGTATAATACATAGTTTACTTTCTTATTATCATCACCATTCTACTTAAAAAGTACCCTTAGAATTTCAATTTTACACAAGTTTAATATCAACTGATATTGGCATATAACAATTGAAAATTAAAAAATTATGAAATAGTGTTCGTATTCGACATAATCTCTTCATTGCATTCTATATCCCGTACCAGCTATTAATACACTCCACGACATTGCCGTAATCCAATTAGTCCAATGAACACGTTAGTTTCGTCATTTACAACTATTCGAATGGAATACTAATAAGTACTATTCGGTCATTCCAACTAAGTATACATAATTATATCATGAATCTACGTTGATTACATCCCGGTTAGAAGGATGAATCTCACTGTAACAATGTGAAGTGAACTCTATGTGAGCAGAGAAAGGTACATGCTGACAATTCATCTACTTCTGTATACTGGGTGATTTACCAGTGGCGCGGTGCTCTGTATCTCGTACACTCTTGAATATTTCATTTTTGTTCGAACGGTATTGTATTTAGAAAGTAAAAATCTACTTCAGCAATTTATTTTGCAGTAAACAAATAAAAAAATCTTGGGTGGTTCATGAAAATAGGCTCTCACATCATCGCATGCTCCTTCGGCCAGAAAGGATAAATACTTTTTTCCTTTCTTTTTCTTATTGCCCAAGATAGCTTTATTGATGAATTGAAGTAGATTATCCTAATTTTATACAGGAGTGACTCAAAAAATTATTGAATATTGTAATTTCAAAAATATCATATCTTGATTTTTTCAAATGGAACATCCTGTATTTTATTATTCAAGTCAACGCATAAAATATTGTACTATTATTTTGCAGAAGTAACCTTTTCTTCATCTTCGACCATTTTCGAAATGAAAAGAATAAACTAACTCATGTCAATGATAAGATATTGTGCTATATTTTTGCAGAAGTAACCTTATTTTTATCTTCTATCATTTTCGAAATATTTGATAACTCATAAAAATTTTGATGAAAATTCTACAAACCGAATCAAACACAGAAGTTTTTTTCTGTAATTATTCAAATAATTAAAAATGTAACCTAAAAGATAATTCTTTTAACGAATGATAATATCAAGATGATTAAAACGTAAATCGAGGTATGTGTTAACACTTTTTTTTATTTGTGCCTTCTGTCAGTTATCCGGACATATCATATTCTGTATTTTACATGGCTAATTTATCAGTGTTTCGTTATTTAACATTGTTAAAGTGAGGTTTGAACCGAATTTTCTCAATTGTCTGCCATGAAGTTCTCCAAAGAAGAAATGGTTGATATGATTTTTATTCTGGGTGAATGTGATAGAAATTTTTTGTTGGCAAGTAAAGTTTATGCATAAAGGTTTTCTGACAAGAGGTATCCTGATTCAAATGCTTTGAGAAACTTCTCATTTTATTTATTGAAACGAGTAATATCGCTTACAAAAAACATGTAAAACCAAAAACTGCTGAGGCTGAAGACAACCAGTTATCAGTTTTATTGACAGTGATACAGGACCCATATAAAAGCCGAAGAGAGATTTCTCAGTTAACAGATATAAGTCAAACTTCCGTCCAGAGAATCTTAAAAGTGAATTAATTTCATGCATATCATGTACAGCTGCACCAGGAACTGAACAATCAAGATTATGAAAATCAAATCAACTTTTGCAATTGTGCAAGTGACAAAGTAACGGAAAATCCACAAATTTTCAGCAGAGTTCTTTTCTTGGTCGAGGTAATGAGGAATGAGCTTATTTACAGGCACAACTTTTATTATTATTACCATGGAAAATCCACACTTCATGAGACAAATAGATCACGCTATCGTTGGTCCTTGAATGTATGGGCCGTTATAGTAGATAAATATCTAATTGGGCCGCACTTTTTCGACAGGCACCTCAATAGTGAAATGTATTAAGATTTTCTGCAAAATCATCTACCAATGTTACTTGCCGATTTACCAGAGCATATAAAACAAGATTTGTGGTTTCAATAGGATGGAGCACCGGCACATTACTTACATCAGGTTAGGTAGGATTTGAATCATGTATTTCCAAACAAATGGATAGGATGTGGTGGTCCTGTTAGATGGCCAGCTAGGTCTCCGGACCTTATAAGTCTAGATTTTTTCTTGTGGCGTTATATTAAGGGCATCGTTTACCAGATTCCTTTTACAACACAGTTGGATATGAGACAGAGAATAGTCGACGCCTTTCAGTCAGTTAATCCGCAAATGTTGTCGAGAGTTCAGTGGTGTTTCCACAAAAGGATTGAGTTGTGTCTACAAAGAAACAGGCAACATTTCGAACACTTATTGAAATAGTTCAATACCTTGTAGATTACCTCACAAAAAACCATTCTATTACGTATTTCATTCATGACTACCTTTAAATATCTCCATTTCTCTGATCCAGTATAATGATATGTACTAATAAACTCTTCTTTCTCTTCTTATGCGTTGACATTAATATACAGGGTATTCCATTTGAAAAATGAAGATACAATATTTTTAAAAAAACAATATTCAATTTTTTGAGTCACTCCTGTATGAAATGCGAATAATCTATTTCAATTCATGAATAAAGCTATCCATGGGCAATAAGAAAACGAAAGGAAAAAGTATTCATCCTCTCTGGCCGCAGGAGCATGCGATGATGTGAGAGCCTGTTTTCATGAATTTTTTCGGAGAAAAAATATTAAGACGAAACTACTCACCAAAAAACTTATAACTTAAAGACATTATAATAGAGTTTAGACCGCTAAATCTTGAACAAAAAAGTGATCTTCCAATCTGAAAAACCACCCAAGATTTTTTCATAGAGAATTGGGACACCCTGTTTACTGCAATATAAATTGCGGAAGTAGATTCTTACTTTCTACATACAATACTGTTCGAACTAAAATGAGTGTACGAGCTACAGAGCACCGCGCCACTGGTGAATCACCCGGTATATATATATATATATATATATATATATATATATATATATATATATATATATATATATATATATATATAGGGTTTTACCCCGACGAGTTGCCCATATATCTGTTCATGCAATCAAACTGATTTCATGAAAAATATAAATCCACCACCCGGTAATTGATACCATTGCCAGGCAATGATTATAATCAAAACATATCCTGGAGTAATTATATATTAGGATAACGTTAAATGTTATGAGAATATATCAATCTACCAGAATATATACATACTAAAGCATCATCAGACAATGATATCAATGTACCAACGAGTAGTGTCAGAGGCTTTCTCCCGGAAAAATCCAGTGTACGGACCTTAGTCAAGTAAAACTGAATGTTACTCATTAATAGTTTCCTTTGTGTGAAGTGGTGAACGATCGAATAGAATACTGCTCTGAATATAAATATGACAGAATTGTCAGTTAATTATATTACATTTATATAAACAAATAAATAAAATATGAAATGAGATTCTGAGCAGTATAAACTAAAGAGAAAACCTATGACTCTACCTCATCATTATTTTCGGAAAGAAACCTACGAAGAATATTACAAGATTTGTTGACTGTTATCTTTTGTAACTGTTCAAACAAATTTTTCTTCAGACCCAAAATCTCAATACTTTTGTGAAGATTTCTAGGAATAACGCCTGTTGTAGAAATAATAATCGGTAGAATAAATATTTTCTTCATTTTCCACATTTTTTAATCTCGTCGTCAAGCATCATATATTTAGAAATTTTTTCATTGTATTTATTTTGTATATTATGTGTGTCGGGTATAGCAATATCAATTATATATGTTATTTGATTCTGTTTATCATTAAGAACGATATCTGGTCTATTGTGTTTTACAGCTCTGTTGCACAGAATTGTTTTATCAAAATAAAGTTTATATTTGTCATTTTCACAAATAATCTCAGGTTCATATTTTTGAAATTTTTTTCTTTAGGAATTAGGTCATGTTTAATTCCTAGATTGAAGTGAATAATATTAGCGACAGCATTATGTCTTTCTAAATAATCTGTTGAAGCAAGGACTGAGCAAGATGATAATATATGAAAACTGTTTCTGAAGAACAGAAACATCTACGGCAAGAATCATCTATATTTTGTTTGATGATATTTTTCTATAATTCCTTGTGAAAACAACCTGGTCCTGGATCGCAATTGCCAAGCCTTCTGTTTCAGCAAACAATTCTCCAGATACTAACCATTTATTCGATGCAATTTCATCAATATAATCATTTTTCAATTCTTTAGGGTGCTTTCCGTGTAATTCCTTCTGCATCCAACTTTCTCTTTTAGAATTATCATCACATATATCAAAATCTACCTTTTGCATTGTCAAGTTCAGAGGTGTAAGATTATAATCTGAAGCAACAACAATATCATGTAATTTAGACGTTCTCTGTTTATTATGAAAATGGGAACGTAGATAAAAATCTGTTTACTATGAAGATTATTCAAATCAATTAATCCACGACCTCCAAGATGTCTAGGTAGTGTAACTCTCTGAACAGCTGACTTTGGGTGGTGCTAATGATATTTACAGAGCATTTTCCTCGTTTGACATTGTAATTCATTTAGATCAGTTTTAGACCATTTAATAACTCCAAAAGAAGATGTAAGAATAGGAACAGCATAGGAGTTGATAGCTCTGAAAAGGTTTTTAGTAGTTAAATAACTCTTGATGATAATTCTTAGTCTTTTGTAATATGAATTTCTAATATTTTCTTTAGTGCTGCTATGGTTAATTGTCTTCTCTTGACAAAATCCAAGATATTTATATGTATCTCCTTGATGCATTGGCTCGATTTCGATATTGGAAATCTTTATATAATCAGAAGTGATCTTTCCTTTTCAATAGAAAGATTTTTACATTTTGGAAGCCCAAATTTCATACGAATATCATTGGAATAGTTGAAAGTAATCTCAAGTAGACTTTTTAAATGAGATCTGGTTCCGGCATATAATTTAATATCATCTAAATAAATTAAGTGACTTAATTTGAATTCAGTTAATAAACTCTTTATTTTGAAGCAGAAACTAGAAGCATTTAATTCATGAGATAATGGATTGAGGCAAAGACAAAACCAAAGAGCACTTAAAGAATCACCTTGAAAAATGCCTCTTCTGATTGGAATTACTTCGGATTTTAACGATTGTTTTGAAATATTTAAATGATATATATATATATATATATATATATATATATATATATATATATATATATATATATATATATATATATATATATATATATATATATATAGTAGCAGCTATCCAAGTCTACCCTTTCATACTCCAATGAACACGATAAAAAGAACAAGACATTTGTGTTATTCCATCTCTAATATAACCCAGCTCTGAGCGGATCGATACATTATTAATACATTCGCAGGATATAAACAGTGCACTGAACCAAACCTGATTAAACGGTTTCATGTTTAGATTCCGAAACACTACAATTTAGGCGTGCGATAAATCAAACTTCCTTGACATTATTTAGGAACCCTGTTCGTGAAAGAAGCAATAAAAAACTAACCGTACCTCGTAACCGCGAACATAAACATCGAAGAAATGGAAAATTAATTGGGGTATTTCTTGTGCTTAAGGGTTTGAAAAAACATGAAAGGCTTCGAACGTTTTTCTCTTTAATTATAGATCCGAGAGGCTTTCATAACTTTTATATTTTCTCATCCAAAGACGTTTGTTCGAAGTCAGACGATCTGATCAGTGTACCATAGACAGGGGGAGCAGAAATAGGTGTTTGAATACTTCACGGAAGTCATTTAGAACACATACAAATCGTGCATGAAAGACTCGTTCCAACCCTTGAGGATAATTTATTGCAGAATTACATGAATTACACTAGAATTGAGAACATTAGTAGAACATTCATATTAAAAAATCTTTTTCACTGTTCATATTTGTTCTGTTGATTAGGTACGTGAATATCCTATTTTTCTAAAATACCTCCTCCAATTGGACACCCTGTAGTTTCTTGCTTATTTCAATTGTTCATTTCATCCTAGGACCTTTTAACATATTTTGAAAGAAAAAGAGAACGCAATCTTTTTCTTGCAATTTTCATCTTTCGTTCTGAAAGGCCATGAACTGCGACAATTGGCTTAGCTCAACATCTCCTATCATGAAAATACAAGACTGTATCTAAAAATTTAATTGCTAATTTTTTACGGGGTGTCAAAGTCAATAACAGAAGAGCGAACAGCGAAAACGAAATAATTATAATAAATTTTCAAAAATACCACCATTCTCACGAACACAACATCGCATACGATTGAAGGTTTCCCTCACAACAGTATTTAACTGTTGGGCTATAGTGCCTGCAGTTGCCTGTCTCAAACGGTTCTCCGATTCTTCTTGGCTTCTAACAGGTGTTTGGTGAACCTCATTCTTCAAATGGTCCCACAGGAAGAAATATAGTGGACTCAAATCTGGCGATCTAGCTAGCCATCTTATGGGACCATTTTTACCTAACCATTTTTCGGGAAAAATTTCGTCAAGATATCGCAAGGCCTCCCTCGTTTTGTGAGGAGGTGCACCATCTTGTTGAAGATATATTTCATTCACAACAGCTAATGGCAACTCGTCCACTTGTATTTGAGTCCTCAAAAATTCCAAATATCTCTCCCCTGTCAATGAACCTTCAAAAATTATAGGTCCTATAAATATCTTCCCATCATTGCCATCCAGACATTGAACTCAAAATGTTCGCGGAAGTTTCCGTCTTGATATCTGTGCTCATTTCATTGCAACCAAAACCTAGTTTTTAAAACATTACATTGTTCGTGAAACGCGATTCGTCACTGAATAAAATCTTTATGGGATATTGTGGATCACCCTTCATTTTCCTAAAGTACTCTTCACAGTACTGGCGTCGCCTAACACTATCGTGTTGGTGTAGTTTATATTCAAATTATTCTCTCGTTGATGAGGTTGGATTACTATCAACAAATATCTATAGTCTATTTCGGTATCTTCGTCGATAACGAAATCTTCCTCTTTAGGAGGTTGCACCTCAATTTTTCATGCCTTAGAATGAAATGAATTTTACGTGATTTGTTGTTGTTTTTAAACTGGCAATTTTCTCAATTTTGTACCTGATGATGTTTTATATGAGTTTTATTGTGCACTTTGTCGATGTGTCTTGTGTTCTTTGAGTTCATGGCTTCGGTTTTTCATCACATACTAACTTTTGGATAATTAACCTCAACTTTCTGTAAGTTGCCATTGTTATGGTTTCCAAGTGATTATTTTTGTTTATATGATTTAGTTTCATTAATGTTTGTTCGTTGTAGAGGCCTGAAGATGGAAACAATATATATTTCCGAAAGCTTGCCATGAAAGAAGAGTATTCCTTTGTTCCAAGACTACTAATCCGTTATCAATAAATTGAAATTTTAGAAGTCGTTATCATTTCCAGCAGTTAAATATATATATATATATATATATATATATATATATATATATATATATATATATATATATATATATATATATATATATATATATATATATATATATATATATATATGATCTGATGTGTTACGGGTTTTATTCTGTGGTCTATTTTTATTGTGGCGACGTTTCGACAAGTTGTCCTTTGTCATCTTCAGGTGAACCATTTTGATTGTGGCGACGTTTCGACAAGTTGTCCCTTGTCATCTTCAGGCGTTTGGTAGAAGATATCTCGAGCGTAACTGATAGCGGTTTGTCGGTGGTTCTTCTTTTATGTCCTCGTTATGGGCGTCGGTGGACCTAGTGGTGGGGATGCTTTCATTATTGTCTGTTAATGAAGCCTTTGATAGGTTGATGGTTGCATCCCTTTTGTTCATTGTTCCACCTTTTTCAATTTCCACTGCTTCTCTGATAAGACGTTTCTTAAGTTGTTATGTAAGATCTGAATAGATGAATAAAGCTCGAACTATGTGTGCTGTGAACCAGGGGCATTATAGCAACATATTTCAGCTTGTATACCTCTTTCACCTCTTGAGCCAGGTCCTGGGACCTAGTTATCTTCTCTGTATAGGCCTTTCCGACATTCTCGTCAACGTAACTGTGACATCTATCAGTGAAGCTCTCTCATTTTTCCAGTCAAACAGGGTTATGTCAGGCCTATTGTGGGCCACTTTTCTATCTGTGATGAGTGGGGTGTCCCAGTAGAGCTTATATTCATCGTTTCCTATGACACTGATTGGCTCATATTGATTATTCTGGACACAAGCTTTTTTTAGTCCCAATTTGAGACCAAGCCCCTGATGATATAACTTAGCGACGTTGTTATGGCGCTATAAATATGCAGTAGGGGCCAGAATTGGACAACCGGAGCTGATATGCTCAATGGTCTCTAGGTGTCTGGAGCATCTTCTGCACTGGGGTTTTTATTATATCTATTATGTACTTCAAATGGACTCTTGTCTGTAACACCTGGTCCTGAACTGCAAGCATTCTGCCTTCAGTCTCGGGAAATAAATGGCCGGCTTTAAGAAAATTCAAGGACTCAGACCTGTCAGCATTACCGCCCTACAGTTTACCAGAGTATTTACCTGCCTGTACATCGACTTTGCCCCGTATATACGGTTCTGACAGACACAGGGGGGAAAAGTACTCGTCATTTCTTCGGACCGCCAGATGGAGAGCTGATTTCCTTGTCTCGAAGTATTGCTTCAGGATGTTAACCATCTCGTCGTGAGTTGCCTCGAGCTGTAGGAGGCCTCTTCCTCCTGCACGCCTGTGGATAAACAAGCAGTTGACCGATGACTGAGGGTAATGCATCCCGTACTTCATAGTCAGCATAGTCCTGAGTTTGGTGTCAATTGTACTGAGATCAGTGGTGGACCATCTTTGAACCCCAAAGGTGTAGGTTATGCATGGCAAAGCCCACGAATTGACTACTGAAAACATGGCCTTGGAATGCAGTTTACTTTTCAATACCAGCTGAACTCGATGAAAGAGTTTCTCTTCGTATGCTTTCTTGGTCTGAGAGGTGCGGATGTCACGGGCTTGTCGTATTCCTCAATCCCAAGAGCTGGTATCCCAGTGTTGTCAAGTAATCTCATGGTATCCTTCTTCACTACCTTTTCGCTCCGTATATTGACGACTGCACATTTGTCTAAGCTCATCTCCATATGAATTGATCCACTAAAAGCGGAGACTATTTCTAGTCACCGTTTCATTTGGTTCCTATTTGCGGTGTAGAGCTTGATGTCGTCTATGTATAATTGATGGGTGATGCTTGTGTTGATGTTTTTGTCAAAAACATAGCCATTGCGCTGGTGTTGAGGAAGGTGTTTAGAAGGTTCAAGGCTAGACAGAACCAAAGGGGCTAAGCGTGTCACCCTGAAATATTCCACGCCTTATTCTCATTTTTTCCAATGCACAGTCTCAGACAGGTTCTCCAGGATCTCATGAGGTGATCCAGAAGCACCACCACACGCTCCGAAAGGCCGTATATCCTCAGAACATCCACCATCCAAGTATTAGGGACTGAATCGAATGCCTTTTTATAGCCTATCCAGGCCATGGCTAGGCTACATAATCTTATTCGAGCTTGCCTCGTCACCACACTGTCAGTCACCAGAATCTCCTCACGATCCCTCGTTCCTGCTCGACAACCTCCTTGTTCAGGGGCTAGAATTTTATGTTTCCTCAGATATCTATTTATATGGAGTATAAGAATTCCGGTGAGTATCTCTCCGAGAGAGATCGGAATCATATAATATAAACAACTATTAAGTATAAATATCAGTGGATATAATAAGGCGTTGAGTATAGATAGAGTTGGATATGAAGAGGCGTTCATTTTATTTGCAGTTTAGTATATAAGACGTTCAGTTCATTAGACGTTTTTGTACATTAGATATATTAGGCGTTTAGTATATCAGCTGTTTAGATATAAAAAAGCGATATTATTGGGCTCAGTATTTCCTTATGCATCACCATTCCTTATTCACGATTTCTGTATTCACTGCATATTTACGGAACATATACTCCGCGAATAAAGATGTTATACTGTACAATATACAGGAGAAAAAGTTGTCTAATTGTCAACTGAAGTGAACACGCCAAGAACATCCAATGTGATAATAATAATCTCGGAAAACTTGATGTTGATATTTGTGGGACAATGATATTTAAACTCTTCTTCTTCTTATTCTTTTAAATAGACCTATTGGTCTGTTGCTTGCCGAAGCCGTCTCTGGATGGTTTCTTGCGAGGTGGACTGCCAGCTTTCCTGCCACCTTTTTGGGGGTCTTCCTGGTGGGCGCTTTCCATGTGGCTTACTCTCCATCATTATGCGCGGTAATCTGTTTTCGTGCATTCTTCTTACGTGCGCATACCATTCTCTTCGTCTTTGTCTGCCCCATCTGACTATGTCTACTATGCCGCATTGAGCTCGTATGTCAGTGTTTCATAATCTCTTTCCGAGGATAGTTCTTAGGGTTTTCATTTCGGCCGCGCGTAGCATACTTTTAGTTTTGTTTGTGTCTTCGCGTGCTTCTATGCCGTAAGTCATGATAGGTCTGATGCAAGTCTTATAGATCTTCACCTAGCTATCTATTCCCATGTACTGGTTTGACCATATCACATCTCTAAGACACCCTGACAGAGCTGCTGCTTCAGTTATGAGACTTCTTACTTCCTTCGCCGGATCGTGGTAGTTGCAGATGTCCATACCTAGATATTTAAAGACATTGACTTGCTCGATTGACTTGTCTTCCACAACCACTTTACACCTGACAGGTTCTCTGGAGAATGTCATGGCTTTAGTTTTTGATATTGAAATTACCATGTTGAGTTGTTGGCTGACTTGATAGAATTCAAAAGCTGTCTCTGAAGATCGTTCTCCGATTCTGCTATAATAGCTGCGTCGTCAGCATAGCAGACCACAGATATTTTAGAGTGGCCCATTCTGTATCCCAAATCTACGGATGTGACTTGTTGTATCATTTCATCCATCAAGAGGTTGAAAAGGAAAGGGCTCAGGTTGTCACCCTGTCTAATTCCGCCTGGTGTTTTTATGTTAGGTGTAGTATGTTCGCCTGACTTGATCTTTGTCACATTTCCGGTGTTTAAGTTTTTAATTAGTTTGGTGATTTGGGACGGGGACTGTCTTTTTATTAGAATTTGTAGGATGTCTTTCAAGCGCACTTTGTCGAATGCCTTTGTTAAGTCTATAAAGCAGATGTAAGCAGGCTTGTTGAACTCTATTGATTTCTCCTTTAGTTGTTTCATTATGAAGAGAGCGTCCGTTGTTGTTCTATTTGTTCGAAATCCAAGCTGTTCTTCTCTATTCTCGATACGTGATTCCAATTTGTCTTTTAGGATGCCAGTGAGCAGTTTCATGGACGTACTTAGCAGGGTTATACCCCTTGTAGTTTTCAGGTGATGTCTTTTGCCCCTTTTTGACGATAGTAATAGTGATGCTGCGCCATTCTTCAGGAATCTGTGATGTGTTTAAAATTTTATTGAAAAGAGTTAGCAGCTTATTTATTATTATTTAAACAAAATGATGAATTATCTACCAAACAAAATGAATTTCAGGGGCATTGTGAACGTGTTTCATTTTAATTAAAATTTCTTCGACTTTAAAAATCATCCATTTCTTGATCTCATCGCTAATTGCTGTATTTGGAACGTTTGAGTGAAAGAAGACTGCTTTCAAAGGCAATTGAGTGGGAGTAACTTATTAAAATTCTGATTCGAGTGCTTGAAGCGGTGTTGAATTTATAGAAGCAATATTTATATTACCTTGAGGGCATCATTCTTTACGTTTATAACCATAATATAAAAAGATTAATAAGGTTTAAGCAAGCATATCATGCTCATATATCCTCAAGGCATATCTACACTTATCCTGCATCTGTCATGACGAAATTAATTCTGAAATCTGTATGAAAAACTTCAAGAAAAAAGCACCATCCCTTTTGCGGTATAGGATCATTTTCTCTTCTAATATTATTCCCTTGATTCCCACGTTGTTTTTAGGGGGTAGAAAGTTGAATTCCTGTGGGTCTCGTTCAGCATTTATTCCATTCGAACAAAGGTATGAATACTGGGGGAAGTTTGGATTCGATAAAACGTGGAAGATGATATTCACAAAAGGATAATTTCGTGATAGCACAGCCATAACTTTCAAAGATGAATTTGAATAACTTTAGTATGGAAATTCTCACAAAGTTGCTGCATAATTGGAATATTTGAGTCTAGATTATGTCATGAAACTTCACATTATTCGTGTGTGTGCACGCGCTCAAATATGATTAATGTAATATTAAACTTCAGATATTCGAACGTAGGAATTTCAAATATGGTACGAGGACCCATCTGTGACGCACTGCATGTTAATCCTGAAAAATTTTAAATAGTGGAACATCATCTCATACAATAGCGACCAGAACTGTGACGCGTGTGACTGCTGGTTCAGTACAGTTAATCCAAATTTGATATATACTCACGGGTCATCGGTCATCGTGGAAGTGTTAGCTCATCTTATAATACAACATTTTCAAAATCATAACCTGCTTATCTGGAAAACTTACCTGTCAAAACTTTGGACAGATTTAATTATTTTTGTTATAAACTCGATTTTTGAGAAACATTTAAAAAATTGTAGCTCGTAGATCTTTTGTATTACAGACACAATTTTTGCTTGGGTGGATAGAAGAAGGATCAAGGAATTTTTTAAGCAATCTACACATGTCAAATGTTTATTGCTTTGTTTTGTATGATTTTTTCAATTTGGCCTTTTTCGAACAGCAATAACTCCATTTTTTCAAATGGCACGTACCAATTTTTATATCACCATCAGATGAAGCGTCAAATTTCAGATGGAATTCTATCAGCATGTACTATACCCATCTCTTATAGTTCCGA
Source organism: Cryptolaemus montrouzieri (assembly GCA_013387265.2). Lineage (NCBI taxonomy): Eukaryota > Metazoa > Arthropoda > Insecta > Coleoptera > Coccinellidae > Cryptolaemus > Cryptolaemus montrouzieri. The sequence continues at coordinate 10,384,946 of JABFTP020000021.1, forward strand.
AATAATTTGGGAATATATTGAATTTTGATGATCTTGAAATATTTGAATCAAGTAGCTGAACTGGCTACACTCACCTGACAGGTGCCTTAAATTAATGTACTCGTCACTTCGTTCGTTCGAATTTGATATTTCAACAAGAATTGTTGGTAATTCGAAGTGAAAATTTTTGAAAAACACCAGATTGATAATAAAATGGCTGATTATTCAAACGAGAATATGTTTAATCTCTTAATTCATGGGAATGTCAAAAAGTGGTGAATGGAACTTGCAGGCAATTCAATAACCAATTCTCAAATTTGGCGCCTATGAGTTAAACAAAATTTCGAAGGATTAGAAGCAGTTTTCTGCAATTTGGAGGAACAAAATACATAGAAAACTAGAAGAAAACCAATTCTCGAGGACGACGACAATCAAATTAATACGCTAGCGTATTTTCGTGCCAATCCACATTCGTCCATTAAGTCAGCATCAATGGATATTGGATTGAGTTATACTTGAATTCAAAGGATTCTTAAGAAACATAACATGCACCCGTATTCTTTTATCAGACTACAAAAATTGAAACCGACTGGCCTTCCCAAACGGCTAAATTTCTGTGAAAATTTATAAATTCGGCTTCAAGAAGATGAGACAATTCTGCAAAAAATTATATGGTCTGATGAAGCCAAGTTCAATGAAAGTGGAATAACAGGAGAAATCGACATTTTTGGGCCACAGAAAATCCACATTTCATTGAGGTTATTGATTACGGAAATAAAATCAGCGTGAACGTTTATGCAATTTTAATGAATGATTTGTTGGCTTATCACATTTATGAGGAAAATCTTAGTGGACAAAGATACCTGGAAATTTTGAGAGGAACATTAACAAATTTTTCAGATGGATTGCCCCTTAACATTCTGAGGGATTGTTATTACCAAATGGATGGTGCACCAGCACATAAAACACGGTCTGTAGATCGGCAGCTAACAGAAATGTTCGAGGATAGATGGTGGGGTAATCAAGGACCAAATTTATGGCCTCCGCCTTCTCCGGACCTGACGCCCCTTGGTTTTTATTTATGGGGCAAAATCAAAAGTGAAGTGCATCTCATTCCTGTAAGAAATAAAGAAGAGTTACTAGAGCGCATTCATAATGCTTTCCGTAATATTGATCCTGAGGAAACTAGGAGGGCAACTCATCATGTTCGTATAAGAGCTGTCAAGTCTATCGAGCAAAATGGGGCCCATATTGAATATTTATTCAGATCGTAAATTAGTTTTCTACTATGATGTTTGCTATCATTTATTCGTATTAATGTAATTATCTTCGATGATAGGTTTTCGTTTAGTTCCTACAATTTTTATTCATCCGAGTTGTAGAAAATTGCTTCTAATGCTTCGAAATTTTATTTTACTCATAAACGGTAAATTTGGAAATTGGTTATTGAATTGCCTGCAATTTCTACCCACTACTTTCTGACATTCTAAAATGAATGAAAAAAAGATTAAATATATTTTCGTTTGAATATCCAGCGGTTTCATTCCAAATGTGTTGTGTTTTTTGGATATTTTCAATCTGAAATAACGACAATTCTTGTTGAAATATCAAATTCGAATGAACGAAGTGACAAGTACATTAATTTTAGGCACCTGTCAGGTGAGCGTAGCCAGTTCAGCTACTTGATTCAAATATTTCAAAGCATTCTCTGTTAGTTCTTGCAAAATCATCAAAATTCAATATATTTCCAAATTATTTCGGAACTATAAGAGATGGGTTTATTACATGCTGATACAATACCATCTGAAATTTGACGCTTCATCTGATGGCGATATAAAAATTGGCACGTGTCATTTGAAAAACTTGAGTTATTGCTGTTTGAAAAAGGCTAAATTGAAAAAATCATACAAAACAAAGCAATAAACATTTGACATGTGTAGATTGCTAAAAAAATTCCTTGATCATTTTTCTATCCACCCAAACAAAAATTGTGTCTGTAGTGCAAAAGATCTACGAGCTACAATATTTTTAAATTTTCCTCAAAAATAATTAAATCTGTCAAAAGTTTTGACAGATAAGTGCCAACAACATGGGTATTTTATGCCTTGCTCAAATGTCGGTTCTAGATGTATAATAAAAAAGGTAGATTGCCATTTGAAATAACAAAGTGATGACTCACAAATGGTATCACTTCGAAAATATTTCACTTCAATTGGAAATCGCTAGTTATGGCCGCGTATAAAATTTCAGCTTGATATTGTAATTGGAACTTAAAAGTTTTTAACGGACGATTCCGGTGGATATCCCTGTATAAATACAGAGTGCTTTAACGAAAACTAAACAGAGGCTATATCTACCAAGATATTCATTTCTGATCATAACGCAAAATAGGTCAATTTTTATTTCAAGGGGACATCTTTTGGGGTACAATATTTGCCTGAAATATCAAATCCCTAAGCGATGGTTGCAATCCTTAAACATTTTGAATAGGAAAGATTGGCAAGTTTTGTACCCCAAAAGACGTACCCTTGAAACAAAAATTGACATGTTCTTGCGTTTTGATCAAAAATGAATATCTTGGTAGATATAGCCTCTGTTTAGTTTTCGTTGAAGCACCCTGTATATATTCATTACCTTTATATTTGGGAAACAAAAAAAATGATCCTGTCTAGCTCAAACGACATCACCTTCAGTTCTTATTCGAAAAAACACAAATGTGCTTCATAACTCAGAAACCAATAGGCAAAAAAATTTTCGAATGCGTTCCTGCATTTTACTCAAGAAAGTAGAAATATTTTTCATCTTGCTTCTATAGGATCTGAGATATCGTGACATGTCGAAATCCCGAAGAATCCATAATTCTGGGATACCTCTAAAACTAAAAAAAGGTGGCTGAAATCCGTTTCCATCAATAACTCGAGAGAGAGGAAATCGTTTTTCTCTTTCTACAATATTTCACATAGCTGCCGTACTAAAACAATGAATTTGGTTCACCCTGTACTCGTTTCAGTTACAGACATTCGTTCAAGAATGTAAAGTGTATCGAACCTCATCGTACTTTTTTGCATCGATCATGCCAAACTTCTAAATCCCACTTTAATTTCGGAAATATACTCGCTCGAAAAATCCCCGTGGATAGAATCAAGTTAAATGAATCCGGCAATCACAAAATGGCAATTACCTAATTCATTTCCAGCATACTGACATCTGTGACTTTTCCATTAGTTTATCAGTCACTCGAGCCGGGCAGCTCATTTTCAGGGAAAAACAATTGACTTTCATTGTCTGCACTAGCGAACGCCGAAAAAAACAGGCGTCACACCAACACACCTCCTATGATGAAACGATCTATATATCATGGTAATCTGCATTGTGAAAGGCATTTGCGTTGAAACGGGGATGATTTATTCGAACATATTTAATGTTGATACCGTCGGTTCTTCTGGAGGAATTGGGGTGGGTTAAAAAATTCGCATATACCGACATATTTGCCGGCTTTCTGGGATATGTTTTCGATTGAAATTTGTCGAACGGAGAGAATTTATTGAATTTTATTGGAAAAGAAGCTTAGTATATTCATGGGAAATATTATAGTCAATTTGGTGAAGACGTAGAGTAATAACAGCTCACTAGGTATGCAAATCCTTTAGAAATGTGATACGTGGTCAAATTCAAATATAAATGTAGTTTCTATGATTTTGTCTTAGAACAGGCATTGATTTATTGCCGGATATTTAATAGAAACCCTCGTACAAAACTCCAGGAAGAACCTAACTACCTGACTACGGTCTTCTCTGTCTTTTTTGTTGCTGGCGAATATTTCTGTCCTCGTTTTGAATAAACTGCTAACTTCAGAGATCTAAAATTTGTAGTCAGTAACGTAGACGAATATGTGTTTCAGAGTTCTCTTCGAGAATAAAATTATATCAATTGAACACTAATAAATGAGATAAAAACACAAGGTTTAACTTTGATCTACACTTTATTTGAAAAAATTCGACGACGTTTCGCTGACACAGCAGCTTTATCAAGAATGAAAATAGAATGAAAGAGTATGGTATTATAAACAAATCGTAGAACAAGTTGGATGAATAACAGGAAAATCCACACCGAGCCATTGTACAGTTAGTATGAAAGGTAATAAAACTAATTGAACAAGTTAAGTAGGGGTGAGTAATTCAAATCTACCTGTTCATTCAAAAGCTTGTGAATGGTTTTCTTTTATTAGGTGGTTTGAATAATTTGAATTGGAGATTGTATTCGCTTTCTTCAACATTTTACATCAAGTAACGGCCTCCACAATTCAAATGTTGAAGAAAGCGAATACAAGCTTTTTGGCCTTTGGTATTTTAAGTTGTTACTTAAAATGCTATAACATCCAAAACCTGTGGTTTTTAACCACGTGTTTGAAGAGTGAAGTGTCCTAAGTACATCAAACTCAAGACCAACAACAATAGTTATGCAGCTCGAAGAGCAGTTATCTCTGACAGAAGATATGGATCAAATCAGAATGCAAGATTTTGTTCCACAAGCGAGACATCTACAATATTTATCTCAAGGTAATTCATACCGAGTTATTGTACAGACTTCATCCACTTGAATTCGATTCATTAGATTACAATAATAGATTCAAAATTAGATCAATAATACATAATAAATATACCATCCAATACCGCAAATTAAAGTTTCGTGTCACGAAAACCGAAACCTACTCCACGTAAAACTAAATTTTCTGACCATCAATTTTTGATAGATTCGTTAACCTTTCTGATACTAATTTCACAACTGATGAAACAAATCTCTTGGAGAAAGGTTTCAAACACAATATTAAATCAAACAAGATAAAATCTGATTTAGAGGAACTTGGCATAGATACTGAAATTTCTCTGAAAAATATTCCTAATAACACTCACCTTAAATATTTAGCATCTAACATTATAAAAATGAATCATTAGCTGACTTTAAACCGAGTAAAGAACAAAATATTTTAAAGGCCATCAAACAAAAATCTCAACTAAATGAAGTTATTTTCACAAAAGCAGATAAGGGTAATACTGTTATTGCGTTAAATAAAAATGACTACCTATTTAAAACTCTAAATTTCATTTCGTCCGAAACTATACAATTTTGAACAAAGATCCAACTATTAAACTCCAGAAAAATATTAAAATTGCAATAAATGACGCAAAATCTTTAATTAAAGCAATAGATAAATACAAATTAATTTTACCAAACCTCAACCACCTCAACTGTATTCACTCATTAAATTGCATAAAGTAAATAACCCTGTTAGACCAGTCGTATCTTACGTTACAGCCCCAGCCGTGAAATTGTCGCACTACCTTATAGATATTATTAAAATTATTGTTCATTCAAATCAAAATTTTCTAAAAAAATTCATTCGAATTGATAAATAACATAAAAACGTTAACCTACCACCTAACGCAAAACTTATTTCGTTTGATGTTGAGAATTTATACCCAAGTGTTCCTCCAGGTGATGTCAAAATATTAATCGAAAACATGTTGAATTCGAATCATGTTAACCACATAATCAAATCAGAAATATTGAATCTGTTGGACGTTTGCATTGAACAAAATTATTTTTCTTTCAACAACATCTATTATAGTAGTGAAAATGGTTTGATCATGGGAAATCCTTTGAGTCCACTTTTAGCAGAGATTTTATGAATAATATTGAACAGAAAATTCATACACATCCACTCATTTCCAAATTTCTTTATTGGTATAGATATGTTGACGACATCTTAGTATGTTTCATTGAACTACTCGTCAATTAGACTTATTTGTTAATTTCATTAATTCCATCCATTTGAACATTAAATTCACGATAGAAATTGAACAGAACGATTCCATCAATTTTTGGACTTAAAAATCACTAAACAAAATAATAATCATGTTTTTTCGGTCTTTCGTAAACCTACACATACTGATACAATTATACATAACTACTCATTACATCCCATTCAACACAAAGTTGCAGCTTTAAACAGCATGGTACATCCGTTACTCAATTTACCTTTTATCAGTAGAAGATTATAATAAAGAGTTAAACATCATCAAACAGATAGCCATTAATAATTCATATAATCCGGATATGATAGATCTAATCATTCGTAAAAAACTCTATCAAAAAGCAATAAATGAAGTATATCCTATTCATAAAGACTATAAAATATTCAACAGTTTAACATTCTGCGGTTCTGCAAGTACAAATATTAAATCCTTTCTCGTCAAACAAAATCTTAATATAGCTTTCAAAACTTCTAATAACTTAGGTAAACATATTAAAATAATAAATCTCGTGTTGAAAAATCAAGTAAATCAGGAATCTATAAACTCAATTGCGGTTCTTGTGATAAAATTTATATCGGTAGGACCTATAGGAGTTTTGGCATAAGAACATCTGAACATAAACGTAGCTTCGACAAAAATAAATCTGATTCAAATTATTCAAACCACCTAATAAAAGAAAACCATTCATTCAATAAAAACTTCGACATATTACATATAAAATCAAAAAGTTCAAAATTAGATCTCCTAGAAGCATTAGAAATAAATAGATACAAACATTCGGACAAGCTTTTGAATGAACAGGTAGATTTGAATTACTCACCCTACTTAACTTGTTCAATTAGTTTTTATTACCTTTCATACTAACTGTACAATGGCTCGGTGTGGATTTTCCTGTTATTCATCCAACTTGTTCTACGATTTGTTTATAATACCATACTCTTCATTCTATTTTTCATTCTTGATAAAGCTGCTGTGTCAGCGAAACGTCGTCGAATTTTTTTCAAATAAAGTGTAGATCAAAGTTAAACCTTGTGTTTTTATCTCATTTATATCATGGATCTACATCAAGTAACGGCCTCCACAATTCAAATGAACACTAATATATAATAATGAAGTCTTCAGGTATTTTTCGGGAATAATCAGAGGATGACGCTAGTTTGAACCGAGCGGAAAAAAAGGGATGCAGTGAACAAGCAGAGGCCGAAGGCACCCGCGAGTATATTTTTTCTGATGAAGGTCCGTCCCAAATTTGGAGACCTTTGCTCGAACGATGGAACCCTGAGGATTTGTCGAAAAATTTCGAATCTTCTGAATCAGAATTTTTGGTCGCAATGATCGATCGAAAAAGTCTGGAAAAAGCGAAAATGAGAAAGGTCTCCGATTTTTGCGGGTGGAGCGAATAATTTCATCGGACTCTTATGTATATACAAATTTTTCTATCGCGTTCGATCGTTTCGAAACGGAACGAGTACGAAGCCTCGAGTTTCGCATGTTGCGCAGTGATATTTTGGTTTCTGTTAAACGAAAAACGGCAAACTTCGATCCTACGAAGGGCTAACGGCGTTAACGGGAGAAAGGATTCCTACATATGTCGAGATCGGGTCCGCGCAGAGGAATGTTCACTCTACGACTTTATTTTGGAACTTTGGACCATTTTAGGGACCTGGAACCCAACCATAATGGGTGACTACTGCTGGTTTTAGAAAAGAGATTATTTGACCCCTCATAAAAGGCAAAAATAGAAGTATCAGTATTTTAAGTCGATATTTTCAATCTTTGTGTTACTCAACTTACGCTTAATTCTATACGTTAAAATATACAATAATTGAATAATGTTTATGTTATTTCAGATACCTCAATAATTTCAGTGAATTATGGAAATGAACATTCATTTCATTTGTATTAGTCAATTTCTTTCCACACTTTAAAGTTATAAAAATCGAAATAATACTTCTCAAAATTCTCAAATATATTTTAAGCTCCAATATTTTCATAAAATATTCACAGTTCATCTTGTGACGATGTATCTTCATTACCTAAATTCACTATAACAGGATCTAAACACCTCAAAAAGTCTAGGAATACTTACCAATATCTTTGAAATATGAATTTGTTGATTCGAATTCATAGAAATCTTTCGGTTTTTGTTAGGATGTATTGTATCAAATGTATTCTCAAGAAAACAACATAATATTTGACTTCTCCAAAGCACCTATTATAAAAGAAAATTTGAAATTTGAAAATGACGAAATTTGGTGAAACACAAACAAAAATCCTGAACTAATATTTTCGAAACGATATGGAAGCACTTATATTTTTCAGTACCCAGAAGGTTCACCTCTGTTATTAATGACACTTTGACATCGTCGCGTCATGCTGAATATTAAATTGTCTATTGCATTTTGGCCTAAGTCATTCCAAGCACCTTGAACTGCTAATCGAAGCTCTTGTTCATGATGGGAGACGTTTTGACGCAGGAGATTTCTTTTCAGGGTGTCCCACACATGCTTGATGGGATTCAGATCTGTGGAGCAGGATGGCCACAGTAGAAGATCGATATCATTCTCTTCAAGAAAGTTCAAGACAACTCTTGCACGATGAGGAGGGGCATTATCTTGTTGGAAGAGTGGATTTTGACCCATTGTTTGGAGATACGGTACCACTACAGGTAAAACTATCTCATTTGCGTAAGAATTTCCCGTGAGGTTGTTCTGTATGAAAACGAGGTCAGTTCTTCCACCAAGGCGTATACCTCCACAAAACATCACTGATCCGCCTCCCTGTCTAACAACTTCTCGAGCATGCTGGAGACGGTTTTGCTTTCCAGGTTCCCTCCATATTCGTATTCTTCCCGAATCGGGATAATAACTAAATCTAGATTCATCACTGAAGAGAACTGTGGCCCACCTCTCTCGATCCCAGTTTAAGTGTTCTTGGCACCAAGCTAAACGAGCAGCGCGATTTCCATGGGTCAGTTGTGGAACTCTTAAAGGACGTCTGGAGTGGAGTTGACCTTCGTGCAGTCGATTTCTCACAGTTTGGTCGGAAATTTGTACATTATGAACTCGTGATAGCTCTTGAGCTAATTGAGATGCTGTGGTAGTACGATCTCTTCTGGCTTGTGAAACCAAAAATCGGTCTTGGGCGACTGTAGTAATCCTGAAACGACCTGTATGGCGTTCTTCTACGCTACCTGTTTCATTGAAACGCGACCATAAACGGTTTATGACACTTGGGCTACTTCCCAGAACCCTGGATACTTCCCGTTGCGAGCTCCCAGCTTGGAGCATGTCAACTGCTCGTGACATCTCTTCTCTAGTCAAATGTCGTCTTTCCATGGTCGAATCACAAAACTTGAATCTTTTATTTGTGCTTACAACAGAAACAAAGTGCCAACTAACTGATTTCAATCATTGAATACATGAAATGATTATAAAGCAGCGTCGCATCTGCTGCATTTTTAGTTTTTATACAAAGAAAACTGTTCGGCACTCTACATAATTTGGTGAGAAATTGATGCAGGTGTTCATTTCTTAGAAAAATCATCCATATTGATCATTCTGGATACGATCTATCGATATTCAGAAGTGTTCCCTAGACTTTTTGAGGTGTTTATTATGGCATCTATAATTTGATCTAGTTCCCACAATTTTATCTGTTATAAGAAAACTTTTCCATTATTTATGAAATGAACAAAACATTAGTATCTAATTTTTTCATACTTTTCAGTTTATTGACCTTTTACACACTAAATGGACTTTTGGTATGATAAACAAACTCAAAATAAAGTTCAAAAATGTATCTTGCTGTGGATCAACATAATAGAAGTTTCCACTTCGGAGTTATTCGTTCATGAAAACCTACATTTATAATCTCTTGAATATCCAAGTATAGTAAATAATAATCTTCTTTTACCTAACCCCTTCAGATTCAGCCGAGAAAATTTCCCATCTTTTCATGGATAATACATATCTGTTGGATAGAATATAATCAGAAAAACGGACTTTCAATATCGATTACAACTTTTCCTCGGGGGGAGATTACATTGAATACGCCTTTGATATTCGAGGAAGGAAGATGAATGAACAAAAGACTGTTCATTATATTGAAGTTATTTATTTTGGAAAGCATCTATTAATTTTCTTGAAACTAGATTAATTCGCTTCCTTATAAAGTATAATAATATCAGAGCTAGCAACGTCGTCAGGATTAAACTTTAAAAAAGATTCTTTCTGCCACACTCTTTGACCGTTCGCGAGCCATCTAGCAACTGTCCTATTTTCATTATTGAATGTACACCAAGTCATTCTTCTGTAACTAAAGAAACCTCCTGAGTCTTGTATAAGGGTAGAGCAGAGCTAATGGTCCCTCAAAATTGCGATCAAAAGTGTCTTATTTTGATAGTTTCATACTTTGTCTTATGCCAATTCACTGAAATATCACATCCTATAGCTTATCAACACAATGAACAAAAGGGTGATTGCTTATATAGTTGCTGGAAAAGGGAGCAACAAATTCAAAAGGACTTTCAGAACTTGTTGCCCCGTACACGAGTTCAAAAGTCCCATGCTTGGGGTAAAAAGACCATTCATGATTAATATCGTCTCATAGCGTATTCACTGATTATTGAGCTGAATAATCATTCAAATATTGCTTTTCAAAAAATTTCATTCAGGTGAGAATGAGGGAGAAAATTAACCACTGCAATACAATCAACATCAAATATATGAGAATAACTGAGGAAACACATCGAGAACAAACAATACAAATACTTCTTTATTATCACGGTATATCTAATATGCTAAAATTTCCATATTTTCTTCAATATCTTCTGTGTCATCATCACTGTTGCAATTGATGCAGATTTAATAATGAATGGAATTTGCGGCACAGCATTCATGGGCCCAGTTCTTGAAGATTGAGCATTCTCCACTGCTCTCCTGACTTGCTTTCTGAAAAAGGTTGAAGAGAATTTTCACCCCAAACTCTTTTCTTCACCAACTTAATTTTCTTGTTTCCGTTGCTTGTCTTTGTTTTCCTTGATTTCGACTTTTCTTGCATTTTAATCAACTTGTTTTTTTCGAGAGTGTCTGCTAAAATTGTTGCTTTACGGCGTTTTCTGGTGTTTGTTTTTCGCGATCTAGTTCTTGGTATAGGTAGAATTATAGAGCTATGTTTTAAAAAATGTTGGGGGTTTGCTTAGGGCATAATTTGCATCTGAGAATATTTCACGGTTGAATGGAACAATACCAGATGCCTTGAATCACTCTATTATATTAATAGGTGAAAGTAACAATAGCAAAGCAGTTTGGACTAGAGATGAGATGTTATAGATTGCCATAGTGTTTCCCCTATTGCTTCTCACACATAAGTCTTCAGCACCAGCCAAATAGGTCTTGAACCGACTATATACAGAAATATCAAGAGGCTGTAACTTGTGAGAATATGGTGAGAGTTTCATTTATCTCATTTTTTTTTCAATAATGGTTGTCTGCGCATATGCGGAAGAATGTTACTGATGAAAACACGCAGCCCGATAATTGCGTTCGCACTGATGCTGATACTCATACTTAATTCTCTCAACATGATTCAAAAGGGAATCAATTCTATGAACATGATCACACACAACAAGAATACTCAGCTGTAGCAAGACAAGATCAAGAGCAGCCATAGGAAGAGTATGAATATCGAATCCGCGAGTGGATCAAACTAGTTTTCGAAGAATATTATTCCTTGTTTTCAGCCTTCAACATTAATTTTCGGTGAGTGAATTGCGGCTGAAGGACGAAATGATCCTGTCCCTCCCTTGTGAAACTTATTCAATCAATCAGAAATAGAATGAAATTTAGAAAACGAAAAGACATCAAGGCTTATTAAAATCATTCGGTAGGTTTTTTAAGGAGATGATTATACAGTAGAAGCTCCTTATTCGAGCTTCCTACATTCGCGTTTTCACTATTCGCGGAAATCAAAAATGTGACCCAATTCCTATATTCGAGGCTAAGTATTTCTTTAGTAGCCGACCTAATCGGCACATCGGTAGATACATATGTATCAATGAATTAGATTCTGTATCCTATGTTTAAATAATTTTTCACATATCTGAGATACTAAAATGTCGAAAGCTACTCACGCTGTATATTAAAAATTCGGAATTGAGAGGATACAGAGAAAATTAATCAAACTTTTGTGAAAAAAACGTCATCGTAGGAGTCAATTAACATGTGGTTTGCTGTTAGACAACGGTGGTTTGGCGGATGGCGTGGGTTGTCTGTAGAATTAATTTGTGGCAACGCATGCTGCAGACGATTTAGGAAACGATGTGAAGTCTCAATGAGGTCAAACGAAAGTAGACTGATATGCCAAAATCGACGAACATGCATGGATATTTAAAAACACTTGGTAGATGTGAAAATTAAATCGACAAGATATAACTAAAATCGACGAAGATATGATGTCCAGGACACTTTAACTAAACTATAAAGAAGTGCATCAACAACGAGAAATATCAACTATAGAAAACAATCTATTGTTTCTATTAGCAGTGAACAACAGTAATGGAATGTCGGTTCCATTTAGGTGAAGCGTGGTTTCGGAAACACAAAACTCAGTTTAAGAAAAAAACGACGAAAGAATACTTACCATTTTTGAATCCATGTGATGTCGATTATCTTGTGTTGATAGAAATTCGAAGTTTACTCCAAAATTACGACGTAAATTGTCGATCAGTAATCTGAAAACATCAACTAACATACGGTAATACGCGAATATCTTTCAGTACACATTCTGTGGAATGTTGAATGTGTTCAACCGATACCGGCCTTGACGTCGAATATAAATAGGGCAATGTTGATTTTGTCGATTGAATATTCCATCACTACTGATGTGAACTGCATCGTGTCGAAATCAATCCACAGAAAAACAGCGGATTCTCTTCAGATTTCTGCAGAAACTGGTTGCAAAAGTTGGAAATCTCCGGGCTACAAAAACTGGGATATTCTCATTTTATAAAGTTTATTTCCATATTCCATGGAGTACTGACTCTTAGATAACCCTGTTTCCATTTCAATTTGTCTACTCGAAATCGATGGGGAACAGTTACACTACCTATTCAACTATTTCATACTCTTTTTCCTTGGGACGTTAACTGTTCTATATAAATGTATATTTTCCTTTCACAAAATGGTTTACAGTTTAAACAAATTATTTGTGATCCGTGATTCCGAAATTCATTTCGATATGAGATACCCTCAATTTGTGACATAAATATCCAAATCATTTTCATTTTCACCCATGAATACAAATGAGACAAAAAGTTCATTTTATATTACAAAAGAATTCAATAGATCTAATTTTTGGTTCTGAATGTACTTTAGCATATAGAAATAATGCAATTGATACTTTCAATAATCCACACAAAACTCCGAAATATAATTATCGCAAAATATAAAATTTTTCGGTGTTCAAAAAGTAAATAAATGATTTATATCAGTCCTCGATATAATTTGAAATGATTACGAAATTGATTAATATGCACTGTAACTAACTGTCCAAATCAGCAACCGATATTTACTATCAGAATGATTATCTTTCTTTAAAATAATTTCATTTTGAATTAATTGATTTATTTCGAGATAACAGTGCAGTGATTAGTGAAATATTTCTCCAGAATTAATTGGGTAAGTCATATCGAATCTTGACATCACCTTGCTGAAAATCATTTCTATAAAACCTAAAATATTTTTCCTTCAATTTAAAACATGCATTGCTAATACAAACCGACTGCTCAAATATTTGTTATAAAATTCGTAAATTTATGGGACCTACCGTTGATCAGTAAAGAATATATCAGGTGTCCAAGCAAGATGGGTTATTGAAAGTATATAGAATGACCGATTGGAGAATTTTCTTTTTTTTTTTGTCTTGAATGTTAGTCAAACTAAGTTCCGACAATATTTACAATGCTGTGGTACTTCCGGTTATACCGAAAGTTGACACCATATCTGTTATTTCAAATGGTGTAATGTATATTCATTTTTTTATTGTAGAACATTGAATTCTGAACAATTTCTTTCCATATCAATGCCACCTGAAATCAACCGAAAGGAAGATATGAATTTTTCAATTGGAAATTTGGGATTTATGGATATTCTTTTAGAAGGCATCATAAAAACACTCTAAAGATCATGCAATATCGAATACTTGTAACTCGTTATAAGTAAAGAGGCCCATTCAGCAGAATTCAATGCATTTAGAGGCTTCACGGTATACAGAGTATTTCTAAAGCATATGGCAAATCGCAGTACCTTCATAGGTATAAAAATCTTTGGACTCACCGTCTAACTCGTAATATAAACAGGCATTGATCTGTTATAGGTTTCCCTTTACCTAAAATAGGCAAGTTCACACAGTATGATCAATAAAAGAGACAGATATGGATTAGAATAAAATAGATAACCATTCTCTAAAGGTACTCCCAAATTTTCAAATAATAAATCGTCATCATTTATCCATTGTGTCAATACACTCACCCATTCAGTTTCCATTCAGTGAGCGAACATTCATATTCAATAGCCTCGATATGAACTGCTTCTCCAGTATTTATAACTGCGGCAAAAAAGATCGATATGCGAATTTTCGCCCAACATTCCTGGCCTAAATTCAGCAGACAAATTCCACTATTATGTCACCATTTTTCATTTCTCGATTGTCTCCATTCAAAAATATTCAGACAACTTTGTTCATACACGTTAAACACAATTCATTGCAAACAAATAACGTTGCGTCACTTCTATTTGAATTTTCAAGTTCATTAAACACTGGATGAGGGATCGAATGCAAATTAACGACGATTTTAATTGGAACTGAAACGACTGAATTGGGAATATCTCAGATTCAATATTTGGAATATTAAAAGCTCCTTAATATATGATTGAGAATCTCCAGGTTCATTAAAAATAACAGACGGGTCGACTAGCTTATCCAAAACAGTTTCATTAAGAAATTTCTTAATATATGATCTGAGAGTTTTGATTGAAGAAAATTGAATTAAATCGCCATTAACGCCGTACTTTCTCTTTTGATTTATATATACCTTAAAAACTTATCTACCTGAAGAATGATAGAAACATATTAATGTTGATGAAGTCAATCAATATGCAATGAAACGTGAGGGAGCAACGTGGGTATGATTATAATCATTCATATTCGTAGTAAGAATTGAACTACCAAATTGATTGTTTATGTTTCTAACCTAGGTCCAATATTATTTCTTTATTTATCAAAAATTCAAAGAAAGTTGCCAACGCAATTTTTTCTTGATGTGCGCAAACAAAAATTAATCGTTAGATGCCAAATCGGGACTATAAGGGGGATGGCCAATGAATTCAATGTTTTGAGGGTTCAAATACTCCATCGCATGCGTTGATGTGTGTGATGTTATGATGTAGAATAATTTCAATTCTTCGGTTTGGTTTTCTCAATCAATCAATCAAAATTTATTGGTGTTTTACAATATTTGTGTATACAGGTCAAGATAAAATCTTCTTTCTTCTTCTTTCACAGCCTCATCTCGTCCACTGCTGGACATAGGCCTCTCTTAACCTTTTCCAATTTGACCAGTCTTGGGCATCCTGAAGATGAGATCCTTTTTATGTCGTCCGTCCATCTTGTTGGCGGTCTGCATCTGCTTCTGAAGGCTTCGTGTCTAGGGCGCCACTCCAATATCCTTTTTGACCATCTGTTGTCTGACATTCTTGTGACATGGCCTGCCCAGTTCCATTTTAAACGTGTGACCCTACCTACAGCATCTGTAACCTTACTTCTTCTTCGTATCTCCTCATTTTAAATCCGATCTCTCAGGCTTATTCCGAACATGGATCTTTCCATGGCTCGTTGGGTCACTTTTATTCTGTTGACAGTCCTTTGGGTAAGTGTTAGTGTTTCGGAGCCATATGTCAGTACAGGAAGGACACATTGATCATAAACTTTGCGTTTAAGACTTATTGGAATATCAGACTTGAAAATGTGTCGTAATTTTCCGAAGGCAGCCCAGGTCAGTCCTATTCGTCTGCTTAGTTCACAGGTCTGGTTGTCTCTTCCAATTCGTATTTTGTGCCCTAGATATTTATATGAGGTTACAAATTGGATTTCTTTTTCCCCTAGTTTCAAGTTACAGCTGGGGACTAAGTTAGTCATGAATTCTGTTTTAGCGGTATTGATCTTTAATCCAACTTGTTGGGAGATACTTGACAACCCTGAGAGCATTTCGTATGCCTCATCTAGGCTATCTGAGATCAACACAATATCGTCGGCGAAACGCAGGTGATTTAGCATTTCCCCATCCACACGTATGCCTCTATTTCCCATTTCGAGCTGTTTAAACATATACTCTAATAAAGTTGTGAAGAGCTTGGGAGATATTGTATCGCCCTGAGGGACACCCCTTTCGATTTTAAACTGGTTTGTTTCTTCGTGAAGTCTCACTTTTGCTGTTGCGTGTTCGTAGATATGTCGTAGTAGGGAGATATATCGATGGTCTATACGACAGTCGGCAAGAGCTTTAAGCATTTCGTAGTGATTTATGGAATCGAACGCTCTTTTATAATCTGCAAACGTGATTACAAGAGGTTTATTGTATTCCACACATTTTCAAAATATAATACATACAAGTAAATATAGGAAAAGCTTACAAGGAATTTACTCGAACTACATATCGAAATTTATGTCAAAATACGAATTGACAACTGGAAGAACATTTGTTTTTAAAATTTTCATTATGAAAAGATTGAATTCTTTCAAACTCATGGTTTCAATACAAAAAAATACTCTACGTCCTCAAGATTTTCCTTCAAGACTGAATTTCTGCCGATGGTTTCTAAATAAAATTCGAGAAAACGCTCATTTTCATGGTGAAATAATGTTCACAGACGAAGCTAAGTTTTCGAGAACTCCTATCACAAATTTTCGCAATAATCATTATTGGGCTGGAGAAAACCCCCATTTGATTGAAGAATCTCCTCATCAAGGACAATTCTCACTAAATGTCTGGGTCGGAATAATTGGAAATTATTTGATTACCTTCATTGCTCGAGGATGAGCCACTTTTGGCGAGAAATATAATGTGGTTCATGCATGATGGGGCACCTGCACATTTCAGTGTAGAAAATAGGGAATTCCTGAATAATACATTCAACAACCGATGGATAAGTTGTGGCCTTCTAGGTCCCCAGACTTAAATAGTTTATATGGAGATATCTCAAAAGTTTAGTTTATACCACTCCAGTGAACACTGTAGAAGAATTGAGAAATCGAATAATAACCTCTTGTGACACGAAAAGAAATACCCCAGGAATATTTCAAAGAGTGCATGATAATATGCGAAGAAGGACAGAGTCCTGTACTCTTGCAGGTGGAGGACACTTCCAGCAATTCATTTAGTTTTTAATTGTTCTTTTTTTTGTTTGATATCGAATAAGGATAAGTTGAGTCTCAGAAGACGAGCTATCAAAATAAAAGCTAATTTGGGGCATACCTATCGAGTATTTCTATTATTTTTTTTAATTGGCGAATAACATACATTTCAGATAATTCGAATTCAATAATTTTTCACTCGAAAACTGTTGGAGATACGAGTGAATTACAATCGTCAAAAAAGTTTTTAAATTGAACGAAGATGACGAAAATTGATTAAACGCTGATCAGTGGCGTACTGCAAAAATGCTTTAAGGGACAAACGGAGACATGGCCTCGGAAAATAAAAGACCTCATGAATTTCAACTGAAAACTAGGAAGTGGAAAGATGAAGCCTGTAAAAAATAGCTTGCATTCTAAATTTGGGCTGAATATCTCAAAAATTGCAGGAGTTTTGAAGAAGAAAAACATTTTTTTCTTGATTTTTCAACACCCTGTAGTTCCGTAACGAAGCTTTTGCGGACATATGTTTATATGAACTTTTTTTCTTAAAAATGTACGTAGATTTACCCCCTCAAGTTGTGGTATACTTTAATGTAACACCCTGTATAGAGGCCTTCACAATCCATACCGAACAACTTGTAAACACTAGTATTGTCAAATCTATTAATTTTACCTTCATTATTGAAAGATGCTTGGGAGAGTTTCAGGTGGGGTTAAAGCCTACTTTATTATGCTGTTTTGAAATATTTGCATTCTTTTCGATGATAGGGCCAAAATAAGTTAGTGAAATGTATTCATCTGTATTAGTTGATTCTAAAAGTTGGTAAGTATTATGATATACGTATGTTCGCGTGTGCTAATTTTTGTATCAATGCAGAAGGCGAATACATTGATTAATAAGAGAGATTTCAGTAAAATTAATACTGGTTTGTCATATTCTCAGAAAAATTGGTTTCTTTTGGAATGAAAGGTGTATTGGTAACATTTTAAATATTGACTTCCATCGTACGAACTAGAAACAAGGTCAATTTTTTGTGCAATATTGATCTCTTTATATGCAGCATTTCAGCTTGTAGATCCAACTCAATAAGATCCGTTCTGAATGTACAAAGTCGTTGAAGTGGCGTTATCATTATGAATCGGCGACCGCAACCAAAATAAAATCTCCCTATGTGGCCCAATTATCCCGGAGAAGACAAAGCGTCTTTAGGCACATTTTAAAAAACCTGGTGGTAGAAGATTTCGAGTATTGGATGGTTGGTTCAATAAATGTAAGTTGGGACAATCATTGCAATTCATTGCTGCAGACTGCTGCAGCAGAAAGATGTCCAGAAGAATTTGCGAACCTAGTAGTTGATGGAGGATACAAATCTGAGCAAGTAAACTGCACTGTTCTGGAAGACAATGCTAAACAAAACATACATTTCCTAAAGCGTCTGGAGGTTATGTCATCAACCACTGATGCTTTTCAGATCGTTGAATCCTCGTCCTTTGAAAAAACAAAATAAGAATGACGTAACAGTGTTTTGGCGTTCTTATAAGAAAGCGTAGGTTACAAACACTAGTTTTCATGAATGGTTCCCATATTCTTCTGTTTCAAAGTTGAAACTTATTCAAAAATTTAACCTACAAAATTATAATTATCAAACGCAAATCCGACACCTATTTTCCTGTAATCTTTCGATTCAACGTCTTTTAGTCCTTACGTTCTCATGCTGGGAATATTGTAGCAGTGAGAAATGAATTGATACGTAATTTTTAATAAGGGGTTACATGGGTTTCCTCGGGCAAAAAACGGCCTTTTTTCAATAATTTTTTTTACATATAAAAAATGAAATATTTCAATGAAATTTTTTTTATTCAAAAGATACATATTCAATAAACATTTTGTGAAATTTTCAAAAAAATATATCAAAATGGCGGTCATTACGACGCCATCTCCGGCAGTCCCTCGAAAAAAAGGTGCCTTCGCGTTGTCAGCAGAACTTCTTTCAAGATCATCTGAAATAAAAATGAAAAATACGTGTTTTAGTAAAGACAATAAACTAGGTATTGGACGAAGGAAAAAAAATGAAAATTAGATTTTTGGCAACCGTTTTTATAAAAAAATGCAAATTTCGATGAAAATTTCTCGACATTTTTTTTTTTAAATACTTGTAATTAAAACAAAAATCCTTCGTTCAAGACCTTGTAAATGATATCTCGAAGACCTGTGTAAAATTTTATCAAGATCGGTTGAGTAGTTCGCGAGAAATCTTGACAACCGACTTTGAAAACATAGTTTTGAGAAAAACGTGTTTAAAGTTTTAAGAGACAATAAAATTGAGAAAAAATTTTTTTTACTTACATTGAATCGTCGATTCCTGGGCCATAAAGTAGAGAACCTGCTGCAGCTGCAATGTCCAGGGCATCCTTTTGCTCCAGTCTATGACGAATCCTGGCTTCACGAGTCTCGCTGGTAGATTTCTTTTCGGCTGCGGTTACCCGGTTCTCATCCATGTTTCGGGCATATTCATGGGAATTTGGACCAAGTTTTAGGTCCATACCGTGCATAATTAATAATAACGCTGATATCCCTTCATTGAAAACACTAGCAGCGATTAATGCAGCATTTTGAACGATTATCGACCCAGCTTGAAGTATTTTGGGAGTAATTTTCCTAATCAACTGATTGAAACTTTCATTGTTATTTTGTGTAAATCCTCCAACACACCGATCCAGAAGCTCATCCTTACTCAGGTCTTCATAAATTGGTTTCATTGCAGTCAAAACATCATCTGGTAATGGAGTATATTGGTGTTTGAACGATGAGAGAGTACCTGATGCTGATGCTCGCTGCCAGGTGCACCACGTGTCTGGATCTTCAGGGCAATTTTGATGCTGCGGGTTTTGTCTGTAGAACTGTAGTGGTAGTAAGTTGCCCATATCGCATCCTCATTTTATCAGCTGAATCACTGTTTCTTCTTATCGCTAAGCCGTAATATACAATTAATTTGTCAATCAATTTACTAGTCAATTTACCTTTACCAGAAAGAATTTTTTTTGAGTTTTTTTGCCATTGACTATTTTTTCCTCAACAGTTTTCTTCACTAAATCACGCAACCGGGTTTCCATCCTCTTCTGTACGTGGCCAACGCATTCTTTCTTGTTGACAACAAAATTTTCACCATAAGGTTTGGCTTTGAGAATAACAGAGTATGTTTTAGAATCTCAATCTCCTATATAATTTACGTACCTCAAGTCATGTTTTACAATAGAACGTTTAAATATTTCAATAATTGAAGATACATCCATGTTTCCAGATGCTCCAGTGTGATTGGCGATACATTGTTCATTTTTGATGTGTTCTTCTTTCCACTCTTCAAATTCTGCCGTATCTAATTTTTTTTTCCAAGACTCACATAGTTTACTGTATGAACATTTAACAATGATATCCAAGACTTTTCCTGAGTGATATCCGATAAGAGAACTGACACCATAAAGTGATGCAAAACCACGCTTTTTCCACGTCCCATCACCGGAGACAGTCACATCTGTCGTATCTTCCATGTTGTTTGCTAAACTTGTCAATTGCTTTTCCTCTGTAGCAGCAGAGGAGAACAGTTTCTCAGTAACTATGGTAATACATTCATGTATTTTATTAATATAAAAGTCGTATGTTGATTGATTCAAAAAGGAGCTGCTTAGATCCATCAAACCGCAAAACTTCTTGCATCCAGCAAGACCCAAACCCAATACTCGCATAACAAAAATGAACCGCCGATTAAGTTCATACATTCTGCCAATTTGTTGACATGATAAAATATATTTTGGCATACATCGTTCACATTCTACCACAAGTTTAAATGTCAGACCGAATTTGGAGCATTGTTTAAAATTTACTTTTCCATACAAAATTTTTCTTCACCTCCACTTTCAATAATGTTTGAACACCGTACAAAACACGAGTGTAGAAAAAAACAGAGCAAAGTCAATGATCGAATATTGTAGCGAGGCTTCCTCTGGCACGTGCTGTTTGTCATCGCCTTTTAATTTTTTTGCCGACGTACTCGTGAAAGAATTATCATCTACCTCAGATTTTTTGGATTGAACAATTGTTTCCTCTTCTTAAGTCTATCTTTTCTACGAACACCTTCCGTTATCTGGGTTCTAGACACTTTAAACAGCATTTTTCATCGAATAAAATTCACAACAAACACTTATAAACTCAAAATGAACTTCGTAGTTTAACGAGAAATCACCAAATGAAATATTTTCCAGTAGTTTACCTTATTATAAAGAAAAAAAGAGACAATAATTACGGCTAACAATAGATGAGCTGCAGCTGCGCTATACCTATTGCGCCCTCAGCCAACACCTGACCTCAAGCGTTCACCTTTTCAAGGCTGTATCTCCGAAACTATTAGTCGGATCAACTTGAAAATTTAGAACAATACTCTAGAGATGTTATATGATTCAATAGGACAAAAAAAAATTTTCGATTTTTTGAAACCGTGAAACCCATGTAACCCCATAAGTGATTAGTTCTAAAGGTTTCCAAGATCTTCGTCGATCCGTGGAAATCAAAAAAACTGAAGCTGATGCTCTTTTGGCATCAGAAAAGAAGAATAAGAAAGTTTCCGAGCAGATAAAATGGCCTCAGAGCTGTCCGTCAGAGAAGCGGTTTTAATTAATTAATTCAATCTAGTTCTTTTTTCAGTTCAATAATTTATGTGAGCGATCAGTAAGGTTAACCAAGCGTTGGTGTGGTGAACTTATGTTACATGTTTGGTGTTGTGGGGTGACATTCACCCCATTTGGTTTTTCGTGTGAAAAAATTATTTTCACAATTTGTTTGGGAATTTGATAATTGACTGCGTTAACAGACACCATATTCTTTCATAAAAAAAAGTGCATTTGATTCACCCACCTACAGAATATAATAGAAAAAAAAATTCACGACATAATTTTAATGAAAAAAAACATACATTTCTTCGGTTCAGAATATAAAAAAAACGTATTCATTCAGTAGAATCTGCATATCAAATGAATGAACAAAAATATATGATTCAATCAAAGAGAAAAACGCGAACTAGAAATATTGAAAGATAAAAATTTTACAATGTGCTCTATTGATAGCAATTTTGACATAGAATAGGACTATGATCCAGACACAAAAAACTTCACATTTGGCACTTCCTGTCTTTACCCCTGGGGCACATTGCTCATCTTCCAATAGTTTTCTGGCGTTTTGGCTCTCTTCTATTCTGTTCTAATTCGTTCCCTTTCAAGCTTCAAGCCCACATCTAAAAAGAATCCTCTTCTCTTTTGTATATACTTGGTGTTGCTTTGACATATTATTCTAACATTGATAGCCCCGACGTTTTACATAAAAAATGGTTAGTGGCCATCTTCTACTGTTACGTGATGCGTCATAATTTCCGCATAGTTCGACCACATCTACTCTGCATTTGGTGAAATTATAAAAATCTATTATCTGAGGTTTTTTCGCGTCTTTCAGCTACCTTATCGTCGTGGTGAAGCGTGGACGCAACCAGTACTACTTTTTTCTTCTTCGGTATATATGATAATATGGTAGTGTCCTTTTGAAAACAAATTTGGTAGAAAAGACTTCTCGATTTCTGGTATCTATAAACGCAGGTGGAAGCTCAGCTTTATTTTTTCTTATGGTGCCAACGGAAGTAAGTTTGTGATTTTTCAACAAATAGGCCATCTGCGGAAAACTGGTGAACTGGTTGTCGAAAGTCACATTTCGGTTAGTTTGACTGATGGGTGCCACTAATCTGTCAACATTATAGGATAGTTTGAATGGATCATCTTGTTGTTGACCCGCATATGGTTTCATATTCACCACGTAGTGTGATTCTGCACCAACTAAAGCGAATATTTTCAATCCGTACTTTGAAGGTTTATTTAGCATACATACTCGAAAAGTACATCGACCACTAAATGTCGGCAGCTATTCATCTATGGTGACGTACTCGTTAGGAGAATAAGCGCCTTGACAGTTTTCAACAAACTTACTAAACAATGCTCTAATGTGGGTGAATTTATAGTAGCCTATTTGTCTGTTTTCAGAGTTATCGAAACGCAAGCATCTGAGTAGTAATTGAAATCTTCGCAGAGACATAACTCTTCTGAATATATCAATACCCAAACCATCAGTTTTCCATAGGTTCTCTAGATTCAAACGATTCGTTTTGTACACCTCAGATAAAAAAAGGAGACCCAAAAACGCACTCAGTTCGGCAGCATCCACTTCTTTGACCACATATTTGTGCTGATCATCATAAAGATCCCGAATAGTAGCCAGACGCTGATAGGTATATCTTATAATACTAGTACTAATTACCTCATCAAAAGAAATATCGAAGCATTCTTCAGTTGTTTTGCGGTTCCTTGCAGCAGACCGTACTACTGAAAACTGACCCCTAATTATGTTTTCCGATCTGGTTCGTGCTGCTCGGTTGGGACCACATGGTTTTCTTATCTCTTTCGATGAAACAATTTTCTGATGACGTGGTATTAGATTGATTATCATCTTGTTCATCTTCTGAATGAACACCCCTGTCATCGTCAACTTGTTCCAAATCTTCTTCCTATTCTGATTCAGAATCATGTGCACTATCTTGAACTATATCTTCATTTTCAGAATTGCTCGAATCGACCAAGTCTTCATCATTTTCCAGATCATGCCATAAGGCGAGGAGCTTCCTTTGTTGTTCTTCGTAATTCATTTCTCTAAATAACTAACAAAAGAATTAATATTACCTAAAAACTAACACCACATCAGAAAACATACCTGTATGACTTGAAGAAGAAAAAATGGTGTGGTGGGGTGATTATCACCAAAATTGTCTATAATCAATAACGTCAGAGGTGCTGTGGGGTGCAAACCACCAAGTCGAACCTCGCACTCAAATAACAAATATGATAACTCACTTGCTGAGGCAGCTTAGCAGCATTATTCAGTTCAACATTTGAAGGTACTGAAGAAGTGGGGGCGCTGATAGTCTCCGTGTTTTTGTGATGCGCAATTGAACTGTGGGTATTTTTAACCCCACCACACCAATGCCGTTAAGTGTTTATTCCGTGCTATCTAGTGCACCGAGAAGAAAATGAAATCCTCAAATATATTAAGGTAAATTTTTCAATATCATTCCATACAAAACTGTTCCATATTTCTACTTTTTTGTCATTTGATTATTATGTGAATATTAATTTCTTTTTTTTAACAATTTTCACCTATTCTTTCATTATTTGGTCCTCGAGGCGAGCTACCCCTAAAAAATGAGCCCCCTACTTTTAGTTATTCACCAATATGTTGTTGACAATATCTCAAACATAAGAATCAGTAAAAGAAGTGTACCAATACACAGTGAAACCTTTCTGTAAACAACTGTAGCCTCTTCTGACTGCCGAAAATGACGAATAATTTGTGCGAATTCAAACTATGACTGCAAACATTGCCGAAATTGCGAACGGAATAGAACAAGATGGGTTAGAACAGATTGAATCTAGTGACTTCACAGCCAATTGAAGACGAGGTTTCAACAAGCACTAGAAACGTGACATATAGTTTAAAACATTTTATTGGAGGTTTAAAAATGGCAAACGAGCCTTGTGATTTCTTTATGAAAATTGATCCGTCTATTGTACGAAATCTTATTTTTGACAGGCCAGTTGCTAATGTCACTGCTGAATATCAGTCTGAATTGAAAACAACCAAGCAAGGTAAAATCCTTTAAACCATCACCTAAACCTGAAGATGAAAATTAATCAATATGGTCGAAAATTTCAATTAAATTGAACGCATCCCCTTTAATCCCAATTAATTATCATTCAATATTTACGGTTTCTGTATTCATGGCAACATATACCCCGCGAATGAAGAGCTTATACTGTATTTCATTTTCTCGCAACAAAACTGTTTGAAGATTCCTCTGGATCATTCATATTCGGGGCGAATTTTCTTCGAACTAGCAAACTTTTATTACATTATTGCTATAAGAACGCCCATTACATCCAAAAGTTTCTGAGTATCCAGTTTCTATCAGTTAGCCATTGCTGCAAATTACGCTTGTAATGATATCAAGACGGCATACGAAATAAATTACTTAGACTGTAAGAACACTTGAACTGTCGTTGAATCCTCGATGCATTCCAGACGGCGAAATAAAGAATATATGTCTCCGGAATTTTTAATATGGCGCAGTCGAAATGCGGGATATCGCAAGATATGTGGATGCAATTCTACATCGTATTGTTCAACTGTTGGAGACATTTCATTGGTAACGACAGTAAATAGCATAATTTGTGACCCTGGTGACGAAATATAAAATCCATACTCAATATAATAATCACTGGTCAACAAGATTTTCGTAACGGAAAGCAGATTTTATTTTTCAGATGAAAATATCCTCCTTAGAACAGGTATCCCTTTTCATTAGCTCAATAGGATCCTTTTACATTTGCAGGTATTAAATGTAATGAGGGGACGATTAGCTGAAATCTAACCTAACCTAAAGCATGTTGTTTACAATAGTTCACAAATAAGATTATTAATTAGTCTTTTCTTTAGTTTCGAAGTGGGATATTCTCTGAGGGTAGAGAAGAAAGTGTAAAAAAGCCTATGACCTATATTTTGGTGTTTCAATCAAAAAAAGATTAAGACAAGCGGTATAACATCTGATTATTTCCAGTTTCAAGCAGGAGTACCTCAGGGGTCCATTCTTTCGCCAACCTTGTTTCTGTTACAGATAAACGTCATCTATAGAGAACCAGATCTTCGGTTTTGCACAGACGATTGTACCCTGGTTTCATCTTTCAGTAGTCTGCGGCCGATTACAGCTGCGGAATCTCAGCGTCAGAGATGTCAACAAATTATAAACTTAAACTATGACTTAAAGGGGATATCTGAGTGGGGTCAGTTGAACCTGGTGACCTTCAACGCAAGCAACTACGTTTTCTAGAAAGATCCCCGCTGGGGAACCTCCTCATATAATGCAAGGCCAACAAATACCATCCAAAGATTCGATGCACCTTCTTGGAATAACGGTCAACTCCAGCTTTTGCTTGCATGAACATGTATCAGCAATAGCTAAGTCGGTATCAGCTAAACTTAGTTTTCTTTTAATAGATACACGATACTTCACGTCATATCAGCTGTTGCTTCTAAATAAGGCGCATATTGGACCTGTTTTGGATTATTGTTTCCATGTATGGGGATCTGCGCCCAAACATTTGTTGCGGATGTTGGATAGTGTTAAAAAAGCGGGTGTGCGCCTCATCGACCATCCGGAGATCACCCGCTATCTCCGACCGCTGGCTCTCAGAAGACAAGCGCATACAAAAAGCAGTAGACCCACCAAGCGTGCTATGTTGTACCGTATCATCCGTGCAGTGGATGATTGGGAAGAGAAAAAGCTAGCCTATTATAGTCTCTATGGTATGTTGAGAAATTTTGATAGCGTCTTTGGGTTTAAATTGACAAAATCATTTTATCGAATGAATTGACAGGCAGTTAAGATATCTCATTTGTTAGTTAATCTAATAAAACGATATTTTCGATTTAAACACAAATTCTCTATGGAAAGTTCCTAAGGAAACAGATACAATACCAAATATACATCTTCCTCATATCAAACTTTTACTAAGAGTAAAGTAGTGCAAAAGTACGCAGTGGGGTAAATGTACGTTTTAACCTCCCAGAAGAAGACTTAAAAACGACATTATAAATGAACCAGTAACAATCACGAAAGAGCAAGTAGCTATGGCAATAAGTAAACTTAAAATCGGAAAGCTCCAAATGAAGATTAGATAACAAATGAGATGATCAAATATGGCGGAGAAGCCATGAGAGAAGAGTACACAAAACTGTTTAACATCATAATTCAACACGGAAAAATACCAGAAGAATGGAAAAGAAGTGTAACAGTGCCTATCTTTAAAAAAGGAGACAAAACAAATCCTGCCAACTATCGCGGAATAACCTTATTAAGCACCTCTTTGAAACTGCTTACAAAGATTCTTGCCGATGACATAACGTCAACAATGCCAATCAGCGAAGAGCAACAAGGCTTTCGAAAAAACCGGTCCACGGTCGATGGACTATATATAACAAGGCAATTAGTAGAAAAGTCTCTTGAATATAACACTCCAGCATATATTTGTTTCTAAGACTTAACGAAGGCCTTCGACAGAGTCCAACTGAAGGATGTAATCAAGATACTGGAAAACAAAGAGGTACCCAAAAATATATAAGACTCATAAAAGATCTGAACACTAATACAACAACGCAAATACGAACAAACTACATCCTAACGCAGCATTTCGAACAACGTCGGGCATCCGCCAAGGTGATAGTCTTAGCCCTCTACTATTTAATACTGTTATGGACCAACTTGTAGAGACCGTTAAAACTTGGGACTAGGATACCGCATGGGAACCTACAAAATTAACATCTTATGCTATGCCGATGACGCCGTACTCATTGCAGAATCAGAAGACGACCTACAAAGAATGTTTTACGCCTTTAGCAAACGCGCAAAAAATTTCAATATGGAAATCTCAACAAGTAAGACAAAATGCATGACCATAGCTAAGGAACCTCTGAGTTGCAAGTTAACAATAGACAACGCCACTATAGACCAAGTCATGTCATTCGAATACTTAGGGTGCAAAATAACAAGCACAGGATACCTTGAAGATGAAGTGAGGAGACAAGTGAACAAAGCAGCTGCAGTATCGGGACATCTTAAACAATCAATTTGGAGAAATAAACACCTCAGTATACCATGCAAATCCAGAATCTACAAAACATGTGTGCGACCAATTATGACATACGGGGCAGAAACAAGAGCGGAAACGTCGGTAACAAAGAGGATACTAAGAACAACAGAAATGAAAACGCTAAGAACTATAACCGGTTACACATTGAATGACAGACAAAGAAATACCGACATAAGGGAAAAATGTAAAACAGACGATATTGTAAGATGGGTAAGAAAAAGAAGAAATGAATGGAACCAGCATGTAAACAGAATGACCACAGATAGAATAGCCAAAATCGTATATAACAACATACCACACGGAAGAAGACCCGTTGGACGACCACCAGAACGATGGCGGGACAGTTGGCAATCAACTTCACAAGAACTGCTGCAGGGAAACCGGAACTGAACAGGCGCTACGCCTTCTACACGGTGAAGAAGAAGAACCTCACGCTCAGACTCGTAGCGAAAAACTACCGACAGCTTTCACCAAACCATGTCTCAGTTAGATTACAATACGGCAGCTATAAGTGAGTTTCGAGTTCACTAGTCTTGATGTAGATTAATGCATGCATACAATAAGTTATTCTATTCAGACTAGTCCCAATAGACTCGAAATGATTTTTATTATCATTTGCATATGTATGACCTTCCTTTAGTGCTATAAAGAGTTACCTATAAAATTTAAGATTAGAATTTAAAGATTTAGAAGACTGGAGTTAGAACTATGGGGTAAAAATGCACTTTTTCTTGGAGCAGAAGTACGCGCGAATTCTTACCCCAAAGACAGGATGATGAATGCCCATTTATACTTTCAGAACTTTATGCTTTCAGAGACTATAAAGGAAAAACTAATAGAATAAATATCACCGAGGAGATGCTCCAAGGAACCCGAAAAAAAAGGGATGTTGGAAGTTCTATTCGGAGCAACGCACAAGATTTTGAGATAGATGAATCCTCATTAAGAGCACCATTAAAGAAATAGTATGGTATTGAATCCTTAGGATGTTTCAAGCAGTATTTTACTGTAGGACAGGAGCGATCTCTCGCAGACCATTGCGAAGAGATGGACCAAAGATTCTACGGTCTGATGGGAAAAATGTTTCGAAAAATTGCGTATGAGTTTGCACAAAAGAACAGCATTCCGAATGAGTTCAATGTCGATTAGAAAATGGCTGGGGCAGATTGGATGAGAAATTTTTTTCAAGAATTAATTTGCCGTTGAGAACTTCATGAAAAAGAAGCCTCGGAAGGATTATGGGCTTCAATAAAATTCAAGTTGAAAAATTTTATGATAATCTGACAAAAATCATGTCTGATCATAAATTTCCACCTAGTAGAATCTATAATATGTACAAGACAGGTATAATAACGGTACCGAATAAAATTCCTAAGGTTGAGTTGCAAAGAAACGAAGTGTTAATGAAATCACCTCTGCGTAAAGGGGTCAACTGATTACTGCAGTTTATTGCTTCCCTGCCAGCTGTCACTATGTGCCCCCCCATTGATTTTCCTACGAAACACGCAAAACCTTGCCTCCTTCAAGGGTCTCCTCCTGACTCCGTTTTGTTTGTCAGTGGTTCAGGGTATATCAATTCTCAGATCTTCATGAATCATCTCGTGCATTTTCGAAGGCATCTCAAATCCTCGAAAGCAAATCCTGCACTTCTGATCTTAGACAACCCTCTCACTGCTGTCTTTAAGCTTTTTCATATTGTCGAGAATATGGCATTCACGTTCTGAATATTCCACCATATTCGATCCATACAACGCAGCCAGTAGATCGATGCTTCTTTACGGCTCTGAAGGATCATTACGGTGAATATTATGATCAGTGACTTGTTAACAATGTTAGTCGAACAATTGGTCAAGATAATGTAGCTTCATTATGTGGCCAAGCGTATAATGAAGTGTGCACAATCGAGGAAGCTGTAAATGCTTTTAGAATATGTGGAATTGTTTCTCCTGATAAATCCCTCTTTCCGATGAAGACTTTCTGCTAGCCACCGTAACTGATCAAGGACATCGAGAAGAAAAAGAGGTTCCACAAGTTCGAGTGGTGATCATCTAACCTGAGTTTCAATCCTTTCGAATCTTCTGCATCGACACGTTTTCCTCATGGATCTGTTACACCTCAACCTTTCAAGTCGAAACTCGAGTGTCCGTTTTCACCCAATGCAAAATTCAGAACCTTTTGAGAATTATTTCCTTATCCTAAAATTAACCACGTAAGCGTATGAGAAAAAGCAAAAAGTTAACAATACCCACATCTACTACCAATAAGGAGGAACCTAAATATGAGGAGAGCAAAAAGAAAGAAACCCAAACGAAAAAGATACCAGAAAGTTTTTGGACAAAGGAAAAACGCCCCCTTTCGAAGAAAAACATATCAATTTGAAACCTTCAGAGATAATATATTGTCCAGGAAGCGGTGAAATGTTTTCAGATCCTCCACAAGAGTATTGGATCCATGGGCTGACTGTTCCAGATGATAGCATGAAAATTTTCCATATACAAAAGTGGAAACATTGCCTTTGGTCTTTGAGGAGATTAAATTTTTTGTTTCAGTATCTTATATATTACCACTGGGTACTCCTCTCGATCAATATGTTGAAGTTGTAGAGTTTTCGCTCGAAATCTAAAATAATTCTTCCTTTTATGTGTACTTTATACTGTTATGTATTTTTATAGATACTTAGTTTTTGAGTATAGTTTTTTATTTCTTTCCTTGTTCTCCGGTATGAGTCAAATAGAACGTTCGTATGCATACCCTCCAAAGTGCGGACTTTCGACCCACCGGGTGCTGTAAAAGTGAAATACTGTTGAAAACAAGTTTTGGAATTTCAAACTTCAAGTATACGGAATATGTGCTACACTGTCATTAGGAGTTTCATACAAAAATATTCGATGTTTGAAGCGAAAATATTCGTATTTTTATATCCCCTTACTCTACCTGAAAATTCTAGTAATCAAGTGGAACCTTTACCTTAATCTTTGAAAATCGTTATAGGAAATTTTATGAATATTTCATAATGTTGCAAATCAGCATGAATTTGAATACTTTGTCTCGCTTATCAAATCCAGCTTTAGCTATTAAATTTGGAGTGTATTGTAGTCAGGCTGAATGACTGTTTATGTTAGTTGCTCTTATCGCTGCCACAGACTATTTAATTCGGTGTTTGCGATGTAGTTGGAAACTCTTGCATTCAAGACGAGTTCTATTGTTGTTCTGTACTGATACAGTTCATTATACATACACTGCTGGACGAAAACAAGGGATATTGTTGATATGCATCTAATCACAATTCATAAATTTCATCATATCGTGATTTTGGTTTACTTTGTAAAGAATATCACAAAAGTAGTGTTCAAGACGACACAGCGTCAACATTTCCTAAGTAACAGAATTTTTAAAGTTTGGAATAACCTTAATGACGAGATTCTTGTCGTCCAACATTTTCAAAAATAGGTAAGATGATTCTGATGCTTTTCCTCAATCTATAGATTGGACTGGACTTGATTTGTGTTGTTTTTCTTTCTTTTTTTTCTATTGACATGCTTGCCATAACTACAATTTCGATGTTTTCTTCATCAATTTGCACTCTGTAATCTTTATTTTATATTGGGCATTTATTTGACTTTGTCCTTGGCCCTCATCACAATTCAATAATAATAATAATATATAGGATAGGAATTATTATACTCTCCCACCTGCTGTATATGGATGACATCAAACTATATGCTTCCAACAAGAAGCAATTGCATAATTTGCTGGAAACTGTCAGTGAGTTCTCGACAGTTCGTATGAAATTCGGGATTGAAAAATGTAAGACCCTGAACATTCAAAGAGGGAGAGTCATAGATGGTGAAACACAGCTTCCAACCGGTGATATTATACAGTGCATGAGGGATGGCGAAACATACAAATATCTAGGATACCAACAAGCCAGATTGCTAGACCAAAAACAATCAAAGGAGAAGATTCGTTCAGAATACAGTCAGCTTCTGAAGACTGTGCTGAAATCAATGTTGAACTCGGGGAATCTAGTCAAGGCAATTAACACCTACCCCATTCCAGTGTTGCTTTACTCATTTGGAATAATCAGATAGACTAAGACAGAACTGGATGATATTCAAAGGCAGACCCGAACGATGCTAACAAAGTACAACAACCATCATCCAAAATCGTCTGTGATACGAACAACTTTGAAGCGGAAAGAAGGAGGACGCGGATTAACAGATGTTGTCAATTTACACACCGAACAGATAAAAAATCTCAGAGAATTCTTCTCAGCAGAAGCTATCACTTCTGACCTCCATAGAGTGGAATCGTTGGCTGATAAGGGATATACACCTCTACATCTTGCTACCAGAGATGTCCTGCTGAATCTACCGTTCCTATCAGATACTGAAAAACAAGAGCAATGGTCAAGAAAGGAATTGCATGGACGACATCACCATGAGATTAATCAACCACACATCGACAAAGAGGCCTCCAACAAATGGTTGATGAACGGAGAATTATTCGCGAAGACAAAGGGATTCCTTATGGCCATCCAAGACCAAGTGATCGCTACAAACAACTACCAAAAATTATTATGAAGGACGGAACAGTATAAATAGATAGGTGCAGAAAATGCTATGTAAGATCGGAGACTATACAGCATATGACGTCCGGATGCGAACAACTGGCCAATACGGACTATCTTCACAGGCATAATCAAGTGTGCAACATTATCCATCAGAAACTTGCACACAAGTACGGACTTCTGAACACCTTCGAGCCATATTACAAGTATCAACCGGCGCCCGCATTTGAAAATGACTCTATCACATTGTACTAAGATAGGCCTGTTATCACTGGCAGAATGGTGACGAATAATAGGCCGGACATAGTGGTGTATGATAAGAGAGCCAGAACAGCAATGCTGGTGGATGTCGCCATACCGAATAATAACAACGTGCTGAATAAATTCTAGGAGAAAAGTCCAAATACACAGACCTTATTATTGAGATCAAGCAGATGTGGCACCTCGATAGAATAGATATTGTTCCTGTCATCGTATCCTCCACTGGGTTAATACCCAAAACTTTGCATGATGGCCTAAAGAAATTAGAAATGCATAAGAATATGTCAAGTATATTGTAATCAAGCCTATTCCTTTGATTGCTGAATCTGGGAAAGGTAAATTATATCCAGCTAACAGCTGAGATAGTGCATAAGTCCACGATAATAAATAATAATAATAAAATATTTAATTACCAAATGTGATTTCGATATTTCTATCATCAGATGTTTACAAATTGTGAGTTAAAACTAAGATACAGTTGTAACTGTTTGTCTTAAATATGAAAAAAATAAGTATGAAATATAAAGAGAGAAAAACAACAAGTTTCTACTATGGGAATATAGATAGGTTTTCAAAGGTACATCCATAATTACTTAAAAATACCAAATATTAGGGAATAAAATAGGTCTGTGTTGTCATTAAGGGTATTATAATAGATATATATATATATATATATATATATATATATATATATATATATATATATATATATATATATATATATATATATATGGGATGATAGGAGATAAAATATCGATAGCAAATAGCTGCAATGAATACTATAGTGAAATAGGCGCAGAATATGCTAATAAGATAGAAGAGCCAACTGATATTAAAGAGTATAAATTTTGTTTGAGGAAACTTTTTTATCTCCCACTGATCCAATGGAGGTTGAAAAAGTTATATCTGAGCATAAATCAAATAAAGCTCCGGGATTTGACGGGTTACGCTCTGAGACGCTGAAAGAGATAAGAAAGGAGATATCCACTCCACTTTCTGATCTCATAAATGAATGTTTTAGTATAGGATGTTTTCCAGAGTGTTTGAAACGGCATCATCAAGCCACTACATAAAAATGGAAACAGAACTTAAATGTCGAATTATAGACCAGTTACCCTCATTTCCAATATTGCAAAAATTTTTGAGAAGACCATTAAACAGCGAATGGTAAGCTTTCTGGACAAACACAATCTATTGTCGGAGAGCTAATATGGGTTCAGGAAACACAGATCGACTGAGGACGCAATAAGGGAATTAACTACGTATATTTACGATCGCATAGATAGAAACATACCGCTGCTTTGCGTATTTATAGACTTATCTAAAGCCTTCGATACCATTCCCCATGATAAACTACTTACTAAGTTGCAGAAATATGGATTCAGAGGTGTGGCATTGAAGTTATTAACAAGTTATTTAAATGGTAGGAAACAAGTGGTTAAAATTGGAACTGTTTTAAGCGATGAAAGGCAGATTACTTACGGCGTTCCCCAGGGAACGGTATTGGGCCCGTTATTATTCATATTATACGTGAACCACTTTCTTCAAATGGAACTTCGTGGAAGTGTTTTGAGTTTCGCTGACGATACCACAGTACTTTATGAGGCCAGCACATGGGAAAATCTACAAAAAATAGCGGAAGAAGATATCGCGGAAATAGGGAAGTGGTTGAAACATCATAAACTAACACTAAATGCAGAAAAATCATTATACTTACCTTTCATCTCTCACGAATCTAATCTTCCAAAGCAAGGCGCACTGAATATCGACAAGGACACTTTCATTAGTGAGGCCACTTCAGGCACAGTAAAATTTTTGGGCATTGTGCTTGACAGACATATGAGGTGGGATCACCACTGT
This sequence comes from Cryptolaemus montrouzieri, assembly GCA_013387265.2. NCBI lineage: Eukaryota > Metazoa > Arthropoda > Insecta > Coleoptera > Coccinellidae > Cryptolaemus > Cryptolaemus montrouzieri. Next base: position 10,419,638 of record JABFTP020000021.1, read on the forward strand.
AGTTATGAGGCAAAAACTTCGGAGGTTACTGGGCATTCGTGCAAGTACATCTTACATATGGGAATGTTGGGTGGGGAGGAGTGTATGACTGCCATGTTGAACAACTAAATATTTTGCAGAAATGGATGCTGAAAATCATGTATGGTAAAGGGCGCATATTTTCGAGTGAAGAGATTTTTTCTTTGTCAGGAATGCTTGACATTAGACAGTTGTATGCTCTGAAACTAGTAACTCAAGTATTTACTAGTAAGATGAATGTAAACCCCATTGATCATAAATATGATACAAGGGAAAACACTCAGACTACAAAACACTACGCTCGAATAAAAGAATAGGACAAAGATCCAGCAAATATCTGGCACCACGAGTATATTCGCGTATACCAGTAGACTTGCGAATCTTGAAAACTACAATTGTTTCAAAAGATAGTGAAACTTTGGATTCTTTGTGACGGAAGAACAGAAATAGACAACTTAATTAATCAGCGGATAAACGAAAGTGCCTAGTTTAAATACTGAGTTCAGAAATTTCGCGGAGTGACTTTAAAAAAAGAGAAGGAAAAATATCTAAAATGTGAGAAAAAAACCTAAATTGTGACTTGAATACCCTAAATTGTGACTAAAATACCGGATTTGACTAACGCCCGATTGTGAAAAAAACCTATCGTGACGAACAATTCAAGAAACATAGTGACTTTTTGTTTCGTAATTACGCGCTGTGAAACAAACTTTACTTTCAAATAAAAAAAAAAACATTACACGCAAATGAAGTTATTATAAATTTAAGATAACAAAATATACCTATCTCAAAGGCGAACAGGCGAGACATTCTTCGGAATGATTGAGCCTCTGCTTTTTCATTGTTTATTACTCTGTATATGAAATCAATTGTAATAATTTTTATTATCGTGGACTTATGCACTATCTCATCTAGTAGCTGGATATAATTTACCTTTCCCAGATTTAGCAATCAAAGGAATAGGCTCGATTACAATATACTTGACATAAATTTCCTAACTATCCTACATGTATTAAGAATTACAGCTTTTGCATTTCTATATAGGTATTCTTATGCAATTCTAATTTCTTAAGGCTATCATGCAAAGTTTTGGGAACTAAACCAGTCGGGGATACGATGACAGGAACGATATCTATTTTGTCGAGGTGCCACATCTGCTTGATCTCAATAGCAAGGTCTGTGTATTTGGACTTTTCTCCTGGAACTTATTCAGCACGTTGTTATTATTTGGTATGGCGACATCCACCAGCATTGCTGTCTTGGCTCTCTTATCATACACCACTATGTCCGGCCTATTATTCGTCACCATTCTGTCAGTGATAATAGGCCTATCGTAGTATAATCTGATAGATTCATTTTCCAATACGGGCGCCGGTTGATACTTGTAATATGGCTGGAATGTATTCAGAAGTCCGTACTTGTGTGCAAGTTTCTGATGGATAATGTTGCACACTTTATTATGCCTGTGAAGATAGTCTGTATTGGCCAGTTGTTCGCATCCGGACGTAATATGCTGTATCGTCTCCGATCTTATATGGCATTTTCTGCACCTGTTTGTAATGTTCCGTCCTTCATAATAAATTTTTTGTACTTGTTTGTAGCGATCACTTGGTCTTGGATGGCCATAAGGAATCCTCTGTTTCCGCGAATAATTCTCCTTTCATCAACCATTTGTTGGAGGCTTCTTTGTCGATGTGTGGTTGATTAATCTCATGGTGATGTCGTCCATGCAATTCCTTTCTCGACCATTGCTCTTGTTTTTCAGTATCTGATAGGAATGGTAGATTCAGCAGGTCATCTCTGGTAGCAAGATTTAGAGGTGTATATCCCTTATCAGCCAACGATACCACTCTATGTAGGTCAGAAGTGAGAGCTTCTGCTGAGAAGAATTCTCTGAGATTTCTTATCTGTTCGGTGTGTAAATTGACAACATCTATTAATCCGCGTCCTCCTTCTTTCCGCTTCAAAGTTGTTCGTATCACAGACGATTTTGGATGATGATTGTTGTACTTTGTCAGCATCGTTCGGGTCTGCCTTTGAATATCATCTAGCTCCGTCTTAGTCCATCTGATTATTCCAAATGAGTAAAGCAACACTGGAATGGCGTAGGTGTTAATTGCCTTGACTAGATTCCCCGAGTTCAACATCGACTTCAGCACAGACTTCAGACGCTGACTGTATTCTGAACGAATCTTCTCCTTTGATTGTTTTTGGTCTAACAATCTGGCTTGTTGGTATCCCAGATATTTGTATGTTTCGCCATCTCTCATGCACTGTATAATGTCACCGTTTGGAAGTTGTGTTTCACCATCTATGACTTTCCTCTTTGAATGTTCAGGGTCTTACATTTTCAATCCCGAATTTCATATGAACATCTGCCGAGAACTCACTGACAGTTTTCAGCCAATCATCCAATTGCTTCTTGTTCGAAGCATATAATTTGATGTCATCCATATACAGCAGGTGGGAGATTGTATGATAATTTTATTATTATTATTATTATTATATATATATATATATATATATAATTATATAAATGGAAAGTTTGCTTAGAATTTTTTTCGAAGAAATCTTTATTTTGTTTCAATAAAAAGATTTTACATCTTGTTATACATAAAAAAGGTATAGAAAAAAATTTTTTTGCCGCCACATGTAAGTTCTTCGTAGAATGTGGCGCTGATGACGACGCTTCAAAAATGATCAATGAAATCCAAAAATCGGACAAAATTTTGAAAAACATGTATGCAGCTGTATAACCTACCTCGAAATATAAAAATTTTCATTTTTGAGAAAATTACAAGCTTTAAAAAAAGTTGAAAAAGGCATTTTTACGCGTTTCAACCCCTTAAAACGGGGTTGAATCTTCGAATTGATTAATTTCCGAGGTAGGTTATGAAGAGGTATAAATTATCAATAATATAAGCCTAGTTACGTCAAATTCTGATACTTAGTCGCATTCAAAGTTTCGACTGTTAACATTCTTATGATAACATTAAAATAAATGAAATAAATACCTGGCATTTGATCAATCAGCGATCCGTGCACCGTAAAGAAGCCCATCAGTCTGCTCAAATAATGCCTCCTTCTCAGCAGCGTCCTTTTCCGTGCAAGTCACGTTCTTTCGACTGATCGGAACATGGCTTTTCTGCAATTTTGATGCGCAACTCATCTTTTTGTGACATAAGTCATAGGCATGAGACCCAATGCCGAGTCCCATCATCTCCATTAATTTCACAATTGCTTTGGACCCCTCGTTGAAGACGCAGCAACTGATCCAGGCTGATAAATCGACAATTTGTTTTCCTGAATATATAAGTTTTGGCACAAGTCCCCAGATGGTACTATTAGAAGATTCGTTGCGTGTTTTTCCCAAACAGCGATCCAAAAGTTCATCTTTTGTCAAGTCTTAGAAAACAAACTTCACGTATTCTTGCACAAGGTCACTAAGGGGCGGTGTTTTATGGTTGAAGTATTTGCCCTCTTCGACGCTTTCTAGATACTTGCACCAGGTGTTGTCGCCATACTGATGCTGTGGTTTTCATTAGTTGAAATTCTATCATAAAATCCCGCCCAAATGGCATTTGTTATGGCTTGCTTGTCATCGGGGTTGTTTTGAATCGCAATACTGTATAACAAAGAAATTTCTTTCATAACTTTTCCAGTAACTTCGGTTCTCTTTTCCTCAGGTGGAGTAGATTTGCTTCGGCGTTTCCTTTTAGCTGCAGGTTCTTCCTTCTTCGTTTTTCGTTTCTTCTTTTTCTTTTTAATTTTTTATTTTCGTGAGAGTTTTTTGACATCCTTGAGCCTTCGAAACATTCTTTTTCCACGTGAAGGACGCATTCTAATTCTTCAATATTGAAGTCCCCGCACGGCTTAATTTCCAATAAGTTGGGAAACCTTTTGAATCTCCATCTTCAACGTAGCGAGCGTATTTTGAACCACGTAAATTTTCCGAACAAAACATCTCTAACACCCTAGGACTTCCAATCCCTGGAGCTTCCGTCATAATTTTTGGAACATTCATCGAGGTGCTCCGTGTCTTTCCAAATTAAAAATGCGGTTGGGTCCATCAGTTTTTGTTTACTTCACATTTCTTACACGTTTTTGACGAGATGAAACAGTCCAAAATTTCGCCTGTGTATTTTCCAATTACAGTACAATTTCCGATGAGAGAAGAAAAACCTCTCTTGGCCCAGGTACCATCGCTGGACACAGTCAATTCGCCTTTGAGAATCGGTAATCAACGTCGTTTTCGTTTTCTTCTCCTCCAGCTTTTTGAAATAGAACTTTAGCCAAACATTCAGCCGAGAAAGCGATATTTGTGCACGCGGTGTGGTACAAATTCTGGTTAAAGCGTCGACCTAGATCCATCATTGAACAGAACAAATTTATGCCATTGAATCCAACCCTAATAGTCGGAAAATCAAAACCATCCGCCTGTCGATCTCATGGGTTTTATAGGTACTAGTGCAAGAATTGACCGAACTTGGATGCTGACAAGAACACTGAATTTCAAGTTTGAAACCAAAGCCAATAGCACTTTTTCGTAAAAGCTTAATATAACCATCACTTTTTTCACACTTCCAAATATTTTCCAAGTGAGAAAATACTAAACTGAAAGCTAGGATCACATAGCCAAATTTGCTATCAAACCGGACATCTAAACCTCCGTCAGGGTCACTGGACCGCACCAAATTTTGGCAGATGCACTTTACCTTTGAATTTACTTTTTTATGAGAACTTTTACATACGAGTACCGTTCTAGATCTTTTTTAGTTGGATGATTAATTCTGTCCTGTTTCGGTGGCATACTCGGAAAAATTTCATACTTCTGACATGTAAAAAACTCAAAAGTGTACTAATGGATATATTTTGTCGAAATTCAAGTCCCAGCATGAAAACAGAACAATAGAAGGATCAAAAAACATCTGCTGTCGCTGCGTATTATAAAGCGCCGACGACGCGTGGCTCAGTTGAATACATATAGCTATATATATATATATATATATATATATATATATATATATATATATATATATATATATATATATATATATATATATATATATATATATATATATATATATATATATATATATATATATATATATATATATATATATATATATATATATATATATATATATATATATATATATATATGATTATCGTGGATCTTCCACGATAAACTTCATGAGGAGTCTACATAGGTAAGCTTGAGACAAGAAGAATCATTCAAAATCCGTAAATCAATGAATAATAATAATCCTTCCTGACAAGAGCTAGTTCCCAAATCTACCTACCATGCACGCATTCCCCACGAGCCTCAATAGAATTTATTAGAAGCTCATCAGTGTTGCATATCGCTTCTCAGCATCCCAAGCCACATCGGGGTATCGATTCCAGAAAAGACGCACGTCGTACATACGTACGAGACTCGCTCACTATGGACCGAGACGGTGAACCCGCTATCGGACTTCGAGAAAGATACGAACAATAACAAACAGATGTGAGAACGTTAAAAATTCAAATATTTGGGAGACCTATTTCGCCGCTCCGTGAATCACATCAACAGTGTAAAAAGAGCGGAATAATCCCGCTGAAATAGTGCTCTGGGCCTCTGTTTCCGAGATAAAACCTCCCGTCGGTAGATATTTGATGGGACAAATATCTTCCGCGATAATCTTCGCGAGGAGTCTCTATATTCAAACTTGAGACAAGAAGAACTATTCAAAAACCGTAGATCAATGAATAATCCTTCCTGACAAGAGCTAGTTCCCAAATCTGCCTGCCATGCACACAGCCCCCAAGAGCCACAATAGTGCAGCTAAGCAGAATGCCAAGAGACGAAGCGGCAGACTGCAGTTTCGCCCTTATTAGGAGCTCATCAGTGTCGCATATCGCTTCTCAGCATCCTGTCAAGCTACATCAGGATACCTTATTGATTCCAGAAAGGACGCATCCATCAAATATATATATATATATATATATATATATATATATATATATATATATATATATATATATATATATATATATATATATATATATATATATATATATATATATATATATATATATATATATATATATATATATATATATATATATATACATATCACGCAAAGAATAAAAAAAATTAAAAAAGATCCTATAAAAACATCATATGGACGCCCACATCAAATATATATATATAGATAAATATATATATATATATATATATATATATATATATATATATATATATATATATATATATATATATATTACATATCACGCAAATAATGAAACAAAAATAAAAAAAGATCCTATGAAAACATCACATGGAAAAACAAGTCAAATCTTGCAACATATAAAGCCAAGTCAGCTATTTCATTTAGTATCTCTGTAAACATATATTCAACAAATTGTGGTCTTGTGGTCTTGTTGCCTACCAGCATATTCATTTTATAACCAATTAAATGACTAGGCTATTTCAATTAAAATAAAATATTATATTGTAAGTGAAGCCAAACATTTTCTAAGAATACAGTACCCCAAATATTGTTGCCGTGCGATTACCAAGTCATGACTGTTTTATTCTTGAACGAATATTATGGTTTTCTATAAAATGTTATTCATTTCTGTTCTAAAAGGTTTCCTAATCAAAGTAACATAAATGGAATCTCTGGCTTATATTTATGTCAATAGCATTTCACCATCCAAAATCCTCTTCAATTCAAATGAACCCGAATCTATCTCAATGTACTTTTCCTTACGGATTTCGTCCGAATTCTATATTTCCCTACTTAAGGAAGTGGATATACCCAACACCGAATTTCCTAAATATTCCAACCTAGACCCAGGAGGATATGTAAAGTTCTGCGAGTTCTGAATTATAAATCGAAGCCAAGGGATTGAGTTCAACTTGAAGTTTAGACTTTTTGTAACCGTACAATTTTCTTCAATTCCCTGATAAATCTTGCAAATCTATTGAACATGAACCAGAAGTTAGATGGATTTTCAGTTCTTGTCGATTTCATTAAAATTATTGGATTATCAGCTTTCGTACAAGCGAAAATAAGTGGAAACAGAGGAATGGAAGAGGATGAATATCGAGTGTGAACTGTGTTGCGATTTGGGAATTATCCCACAATTTATCTCTTTTATTTGTCTCATGATAGAATGCCTTGTCGTCTATCGAAAAGCAGATTTTTTGCTCCTAAGGCAACAGTTTCTAAGGATTAGAAAGCAATACACTAGTCCAAGAATGTAGGGATTATGGCAGCATTTCAAGTAAAGTATTATTATATTGGATAAAATTTGAGATATTATAACATTAATATAGACATTTTTGATTCCTGTGGAATATCAAATGAAAACGAATCCTGCAAGGCAACTGAAAGAAAGAAATTTTGGTATCAACCTTGTGATTTTCATATATAAATTACACAAAGGAAGCTCCTTATTTGTTCACAATTTTTTATATGACGTTGAGGCATCCTCGTAAAGTGATATATAGGCATTTTTTAGAATTTATTGTTGATGTTTAGGGTCGAGACAGGACTATAAAAATAAGATCTTCTCATATAAATCACCACATTTAATGATAGCAGTGAAACAAACAAAAATGTGAAATTATTCAAATATACAAGTTTACAAATAAAATACAAAAGCCAATTTATTAGAGTCGGAATATTTTTCTAAATTCTTCGTGAATCAAAAGGATATATTGCTTGTGCTGAATTATGGAAAAATAATAATTCTTCTGAAAAAATTATAATAGGCAATTTTCAGTTAGTTTTTCGTAGTTGATAAAGAACTTTGGAGAAAAATTCTAATTTTGATGAGTACACATATCGTGCCACTGGGCCTTGAGGAGAAAATAATGAAAAAATGAGTTTCTACATCCTTTTATTTTCGAATTGTTAGAAAAAATAACCCCATAAAATATAAATTTTCATTGATGGAAAGCATCCATACATTCTGGATATACACTCTCTTCGCATACCTCGTTCTCCTATTACAATTTTTCTCATGACATCTTGGCGGATTGTTGTATTCTTTTTCTTGGGATAATGTCCAATCCCTCAGTTCTGATTTCTGGCAATACTCTCGTCCAAAACCTTCTTTTCTTACTGCACTACAATCGTTACCAGCTGAAAGTGGTCTTCCACGTTTTTTCTCGATTTTCAGCTGTCAGAATCATTGATATAGCAATTGAAGCCTTGAATTCCAAGAAAGAAAAAAATATTCTTTTTGCACTTATAAAGAATCCAGGCATTCACAAGTGACACATTTAGAAACGCAATTATCATGTGAAATTTTTTGTTTTTAGTTCATCAAAGTAATGCGCTATCATTTTGTCAGCTATATCCACCCTCCCATGAAACGTTTATATTGTTTTACAGCGTTAGATCTGTTGATCTCGACGTATCTTCTTTCTTTTCGATACCACCTCCTCACAATATCTTGGGGTTCTTTGCCGCAGAACGAAGATATCATATGGACCACTTTATTATCAACCCCTTTCAGTACTGTGATATAACTTGATTAGGTGGTGACTGAACATGATGCACGATTTTCGTTCAATAAGGACTTTGAATCCTGGAGTTTGTTGTTTGCACCTTGTAATCTGTTAGCCCTAACGGTTCCGACAACGTAATTTTTTTTTGTTTAAGATTTACTATTAGTGGAATTGAGGTGAACAAATTGTCTGTAAATAATTCGTGCTTGATTCCATCTACTCCAACACAAAGTCTGTCAACTGCGTCTCCCATTACACCTAAACTTGACTTCTGCCTCTTTACTGATGTTTAATACATTTCGAATTTTGAACATAGCCTTCAACTATGGCTCTTAGCCACACTTTGGATCACCATTTCTTTGGTTTATATTTTATATACTGTTTCGATCTATGCCTTTGAAGGTTTCAGATAAAATATCCAGCAAAGGTCGAATTTTCATGAAACTATCTTTGCTATTTTGAGGTATGTCTTCATTATTCGTGAAATGAAGATATCTTTTCATTTCTTCAAACTTCTTCAACGACATTGTGTTTTTTATGAGGTCTAAACCTAAGCCCTGGGTTGTAGACCAGTATATCCTTTGTGAAGGATATTTTATATGACAATATTCATACCAAAAAACTGTTTCACCTCTTTAATAGAGACTGCGAAGAAATGTTTACTGGATCATATAGCAAATCTGATTGTTTCATTTGTTATAAGTCTGAATAACTCCTCTGGACAAAAATTCAAAAATAATAAATAGCGAATATGAAGTGATATTTTTACCTTACGTCTTTGCTTGAATATATGGACCAAGTAATAATTCAGGCGTTTAAACTCTATAACACTAGACGAACCTTCAAAAACATTTTGGATAATATGAAATGTGATCCTGACATGAGTGTTATGGAATGATGGAAGAAATTTGACATAATATAAGTATCTTAAACATAAAAGAATCAGTGGAAGAACTGAACCCATACAGATTGAAATCATACTGGAAACAACTGTTTCCTTTTCTTACTGCATGCAAGAAAAAATTACAATATTCTTCAAAATATTGCCTAATCCTGAAGATAACCCTTAATCAATACTGGAAACAACTGTGGCCTGTTCTGACTGCATGCAGGAAAAATTATAATATTCTTCAAAATATTGCCAAATCCTGAAGATAACCATTAACACTGGTCTACAATGGTTTTGTTGCCCTAGATATGAAAATGATTTTGGGTCCATTTATGCACACAATTCGTGAAACTATCAATGATTTTGTAGGGTTTGCTCTGATTTCTTTTGAATCTTTATTTTCATTTTACATAACAAAAATCGTAAAACAAGAAACAAAATAACAGATATATTTATAATGTCAGTTATGTTTTGAGAAATTCGAATACATCGAAGTAAATAAAAGGAAAATGTCGAAAATATATTTCATATTTCCATAAAACGCCTTTTATGAGCTTTTCTTCTATAATTTTTAGGGAACAATCTCTTTTCAAAGACCAGCAGTAATCTGCCATCATGTGACAATCCCATCGACCTTGATACTTTCTTCCATCACTTTTAGATCTTGATGAAACCGCTCTCCCTGTTCCTCACTATAATTTCCTACATTATCCGGAAATTTATCTAGATGATCGCATAGATAGTGTAACTTGATACTCATATTTGCTCCTAAAGTCTGAAAGTTTATCAGCATATTTTGCACAATTTCTTCATAATTTGCTGCTTTATGGTTACCTAGGAAATTTTCGACAACCAACACAAAACTTTTCCAAGCTTTACTTTCCGGAACAGTCATAACTTTGATAAAATCTGAGTATTTCATCAATTGCCGTATTTAAGGACCATCAAATATTCCATCTTTCAATTTTTCCATACTAAGCTTCGGAAATTTTCTGCAAATGTAATTAAAACAATTTCCGTCTTTGTTGAACGCTTTTACAAATTGCTTAATCATACCTAACTTAATATGTAATGGTGGAAGTATGATTTTGTCTCTGCTCACCAGCGGCTTCCTTATTACGTTGGCTTTACCGACAGTTAAAGAATTTCTTACACGCCGACTATCTTGTTCCCAATGAAGTCGCTTTGCTCTACTATCCCACATACAAATAAAGCAAGGGTATTTTGTATATCCACTTTGTTGGCCAAGTAAAAATTAACCATTTTAAATCCACACAGATCGGCCATTGATGCTCAGAGTATTTAATTTTCTCTAAAACTAATTTTACATTTTCATATTCTTCTTTGAGTTTCGTTGAATGGGAAATTGGAATTGATGCAAATTTATTTCCATTGTGCAATAAGACGCATTTTAAACTTCTTTTGCAACTATCAATAAAAAGGCGCCATTCAGTAGATTTGTACTCTTTTAAACCCATGTCTATAAGCAGCTTCGCGATATCATTACAATACACTAATCCTTCATTTTCACTAACTAAAAATTATTGTAATAACTCTTTTCCTCGCGTTCTGTATGTTGTAATTGTTACTGTTGGTGCCAATAAATTTTTTTCTTTCAATCTTGAGGCTAACAGTTCTGATCCTTGTTTGGATAAATTGAGATCACGTATTAAATCACTGAATTCATTTTGAGAAAATAACTTTGGCGTAGATGTTTCACCTTCCCATTCACTTCCACCAGTAGATGGTCCCGATTTCTGTAAATTTGGTAACATCATTGTTTCTGAGGGCATGCGAATTACTTTTGAACTGTATATGGGCCGAGGAGATTTTCACTGTGTAGAACCGGACATTTCGTAGACTGTAAGTCTGGGTATCTCCACATTTGATTTCGATTAGAACCTTTAACATCTACTACGCAAAAGTAACAATCATCTAAATGATTCGTAGGCTCCATCCAGATCATAGGAATACCAAAGTCTAATCCAGAACGTTCACCTTTTTCCACAACCGTAAAGACTCAACACAGGACTTACAAACTTTATCAGGAACCCATGGTTTACCTAATTTGTCCATTTTGAAACCAAAATATTCAACATAAATCTCCTTGACAAAGTCTGTGATATTTCTTTTTGTTTTTTGGTATATAAACACCGCAAATATAACAAAATAAATCACTACAATATTTACACTTTCTTCGTGACGAACTCATATTTTAGACTAGAAGACAAATATATAAGAATGGACATTCAGTAATTGAAACAAAATATTAATCCATGACACTTTATCCAGATTTACATGTATATGTACTTCAATATTGTCAAATAACTGAGATCTCAGCTGTTCTGTGGAGCAAGGGGTCTGAGAGTGGGGATCAGGTGATGTTTGTATGCGCGAAAAAGTTTCGCAGAAGCCTAATCATGACTGGAAAATTAAATTTTATTTCTAACAAGCTTATAATTGTTCAAAATATAAGAAATGCAAAAATCATGAAAATACGAGCACATTGAGAACTTTCATGAATATATTCGTAATCTGGGCACTTGAAAACATAAAAATTTGCGATGATATCCAGGGCAACAATAAAAACAATTTTTTTTGTAGAGCTGTGTAATCAATATGGTCGAAAACTTTAATTGAATTGATTTTTCAATATATTTATGTTTTATTTTGTCACATTGGAGCGTATCCCCTATAATCCCATATAAATTACCATTTCATATTCATGGTTTCCGTATTCGTGGCGAATAAAGAGCTTATACTGTACTACACATATCCCAACTTTGTTAAAGGTTAATTTTTTAGTACTGATATAGTATTTGAGGCGCCCACTATACCGCAGTATACAAAACATCAAAAAAACATCATCAATTCAGCATATCTAAGTCGAACGAAAACATCTGAAACGTAAATAATGAAACATCAAATATAATTAAAACTGCCTCCCTTTACTTTATCTTTCAGTTATGGTTACTTGAATGAAATTATAAAATATAACCACTATATAAAAATATCAAGAAAAATTAATATCTTCAGCTTTTATCTCAATTCTTAGGACCTCATTTATTTTCGACGAGAGCAACGATTAATCAACTGATAATTAATTTTTGTTTCAGAATTGGCCCAACTAAGAATTCATGAAGAAAAATAGCCTAAGATAAATGGTGACCATCGTCGAATTCAAACAGAGGTAGGTTTGCAATTTTAATTTAGGAAGATATCTTCTTGTACAACATTTTTTCGAATCATGATATGTGATTTTATATTGTACTATGCATAATTGACCGTGAACGGAAGTTGGAGCAGGCAAAAGGCCGAAAATAAATTGGAATAATCGAATACAAGAGTCGATAATCAAAAATTCCATTCAAATAATTCTACTTTAATTCGTTGAATGGACTAAATGATGATGGGGTGCGAACAGTCTTTCGTTTCGCAAAAAACATCCCGTACATTCCGATAAGCCACTGATCCCCTCTCACCAATTGAAAAATCCCCCTCCTTGTGCATCATCCTGTATAGGAATTGCTCGAAAGAAAATCAGTTATCACAGACAGACTTTTCTGCAAAAACTATTTTGGACTCATTTTTTTTCCTAGTGAATTGTGTATTTGTGTTTTGAAATAGTGATGGTAGCAATCGAATTTCATAACAACGAACAACAATTATCGAATTATATTAAACCAAAATTAGAACTTCTCTGGCTAAAGGAAGAACTTAAAAAGTGGTATAAAGTATATGATAATCTAAAACTTCACATCAAATCAGTTCAGGACGAATTATTTTATATTTTACATAATATTGAATTTGGGTGCCTTGAATATGAAATCAATAGGAAAATAAGTGAGATTTCAAATGAAAATTACGAAAACCTGCATAAAAACTATCAACCTTAGAACCTTGAAGAACATGAAAGATCTATTCTCCAAAATGAAAATTCTACCGGTTTTTCAGACCACTGCATCAACAAAAATCGTTTCATAGATTTCGAGAATATCGAACTCATACATCCAGGTAATAAAGTAAAAATGTTGCTAATGTAATAGACATCTTAGAGATTATTGAAATTACGTCCGTTCATTTCAAAAACCAGCCAATTAGCAACGACCAACTAGACTTCAATTTACCCCCTGTTGTTAATGCCGTTATACATAAGTGAAATCATTCATTTCGGATTTAGTATTGTATTACTCTCGATAATGGGCTAATTAACAACATGGCGTCCTGTATGGATCATTCAGTTGAATTAATGAAACTCAAAAAAGAGTTTTTAATAGAAATTATTATAACAAAAAATATACCTCCGGGCGTTACAGTTACGCAAGAACTATGAGATTTGTTTGTTTGTTTTTCCTTTAACGTGCTCTATTTCTGCCTTTCGGCTAATGACACGCCAGGGAATTCTGTCACCTCACTAACCCGGGAATTTTGCCGAATCCCTTTCGTGTCGAGGGAAGGGATCTTTAATGTCCAACACATCTCTGTTAGACAGGACCGACAGCTTTACATCTCCTCCGAAAGATGGACACTCAAGCGATTCCCAGAATCGCACCGGCTTTGTGGGAATTGAACCCAGGTAACTCTGCACAGGAGACGAGCATCATATCCCCTACGCCACCGAGCCGGAAAAACTACGAGATTTCATCGTGAAAAGTGAAACTGTGAGTTCGGTTCGCGAAACTTTGTGAAAATAACATAACAACGACGATAACCTCAAACAGGCGGTTGAAATGTTAAATTTAAAAAACGACTTGAAGGTGGCTCAGGTTGAACTGAATTGTGCAAATTCTAAGGTAACTCAACTTCAAAAGTCGGCGAATGATAAAGATTTAATAATTAAACTCTTGAACAAAAATCAAAACAATTCCTCTTTGGCTCGCTTTCCGGACACACATGATAGCAACGTTGCCGTTATGAATAAGAAATCTCAAGGCATGGGGCAGAATACAGTTTCGAATTCGTCAGTCAGGGAAAACCGTGCAAAATCCTCTTTTGGTGTAGGTGCAACAAAACGGCCGGATACGTCAATTTCAAAGAATACGAACAAGGAATTAGTAAAGCCCACAGGAAATATTAAAAATAGGAAATCAGATATAACACGAAGCGGAGATTCCTCAATGTTTGCGGGTGCGGAAAGACGTGCATGGTTGTACGTGGGTCGCGCTAGTTCACAGGTTAAAGAAGAACATGTGATGCTACATCTGTAAAATGAATTTTCAGGAAAACAGTTCCATGTGGAAATGCTTCCAAGACAGGAAGATTAAAATAGTGTTGCTTTTAAGGTAGGTGCTGACATGGCACTTTTGGAAGACCTAAATAAGCCCGAATTCTGGCCAAATGGCGTAAAGGTTAAGGATTTCGTTTTTTTCGGAGTCACCGAGCAATCATTGGAAATGAAGAAGTTAATACCATAAACATTCTCAATTATAATTTAAAATCGCCATCAAAAAAATAAAGCACCCTAGAATATTAAGCAAATACAGAGAATTTGGATGTAATTTGCTTGACAGAGCATTGGCTTTGTGAATCGCAGATCAAACTTATCAACATGAAAAATTTTTCTATAATATTCTCAAGATGTAGAGTAGAATACCAACATGGTGCTGTTCTCGTGGCAGTCAACAACAAATATAAATGTCTACCAATAGACGAACTGGATTCTTTTGGTGTTGAAAAAGATATGGAGGTTTCTGGAGTCTTCATACCACAGCTGCGGATGGTGTTCATTGCAACATACAGATCACCAGATGGAGTTTTTGAAGACTATATTACTCATATGAATGAAATTCTTGCTTATATGAGCAACAAATATGTAAAACAAAAAGTGATTCTCGCTGGGGATTTCAATGTTAATTTTTTAGAACCAACAAAGAACCTGCATACGGTTAAAAATCTGTTTTCGTCATATGGAATGACCCCGATGTTCAGAGAACCGTCAAGAGTATCAAAAACTGAAGAGTCTCCCTTCGATAATATATTAATTTCCATTTGAATTGTGGAGGCCGTTACTTGATGTAGATCCATGATATAAATGAGATAAAAAACACAAGGTTTAACTTTAATCTACACTTTATTTGAAAAAATTCGACGACGTTTCGCTGACACAGCAGCTTTATCAAGAATGACAAACAGAATGAAGAGTATGGTATTATAACCAAATCGTAGAACAAGTTGGATGAATAACAGGAAAATCCACACCGAGCCATTGTACAGTTAGTATGAAAGGTAATTAAAAACTAATTAAACAAGTAGGGGTGAATAATTCACATCTACCTGCTCATTCAAAAGCTTGTCCGAATGTTTCGTAGCTTCGATAAAAATAAATCTGATTCAAATTATTCAAACCACTTAATAAAAGAAAACCATTCATTCAATAAAAACTTTGACATATTACATGTAAAATCAAAAGTTTAGAATTAGATCTCCTAGAAGCATTAGAAATAAATAGATACAAACATTCGGACAAGCTTTTGAATGAGCAGGTAGATGTGAATTATTCACCCCTACTTAACTTGTTTAATTAGTTTTCAATTACCTTTCATACTAACTGTACAATGGCTCGGTGTGGGTTTTTCCTGTTATTCATCCAACTTGTTCTACGATTTGTTTATAATACCATACTCTTCATTCTGTTTGTCATTCTTGATGAAGCTGCTGTGTCGGCGAAACGTCGTCGAATTTTTTCAAATAAAGTGTAGATTAAAGTTAAACCTTGTGTTTTTTATCTCATTTATATTCATTTCCGCTAAATTGACGCAAACTTCTTCACAGAGGACTGTTGAACCTCATCTCTCGGATCATTTTGGGCAGTGCTTAAATTTAGATTTGACAAACTGGTGTAAGCCACCACCTGATTAACGGAAAGTTGTTAAGTGTAGAAAAATTACTCGGACAAATACTTACCTGTTGAACAAGGAATTACAAAATATTAACTGGAACAGCTTTCTTAACGAAAAGTCGACTGAAGACGCTTATACATGTTTTCACGAACTAATGATGGTTCTTCTCGACGAATATTACCCTGAAATGGAAAAGGAAATCAAGAACAAACCTGGCAAATACAAAACTAATAAGTGTCTGGAGTTCATCGAAGAAAAACTGGACAATTTACAAACAGTTCACAAGGTAAAAAAAATGATCAGTCAGCGGAAGCCTATAAATTATGTAAAAAACAATATATCTCTTATTTAGATGAAATAAAAAGAAGAAACAACGAGAACTACATTGCTGCTAATAAATCTAAAGCGATTTGGGATGTAGTGCGTAAAGAAGTGAATCCTAGGAGTTTTTCGGACACTGAAGATCTGACTCCAATCGCCTCAGAATTCAAGTCAGCTTTCGAAAAAACTGAGAAAAAAAATTTAGAATAAGTTTTGCTCTTAAACAGTGAAACCAGTTCAAAGCTAATGCTTGAGAAGAATGTGTCGGAGAGCACAGGATCATGTTTTTTATTTTAATGGTCAGAGTTAGAAACCAAAAATTTAATAGACTCACTGAAGCCAAAATCCTCTAAAGACGTGTATGGTTTATCGAATAAAATGATAAAGACTTTATCAGATAAACTTTGCCATCCCATATCAATACTGATAAATTAATGTTTCAAGGACGGATAAAAGTTGTACCCTTGCACAAGAAAGGAGAAAAACAAATATGCGATAACTACAGGCCGATAGCCGTCTTGCTAGCTTTATTAAAGGTTTTTGAATTGGCAATTAAAAAAGAATGGTCCAATTCCTGAAAAAATCAATATTGTTCAGTGAATAACAGCATGGTTATCGAAAGAAGAAAAGTACTTCTACGGCTATACAGAGTGCTATAAACACAATTATAAGAGGTTTAAACGGTGACATTGAAGTGGTTATGCTCAATTTAGACCTTAGTAAAGATTTTGATAGTCTGTGTCGCGATATCTTGTTGGAAAAGGTTTTTCATTATGATTTTCGTGGCAGAGTATATACCTCACACAAAAATTATTTAACGAATACATCTCAGTTTATAAGCGTTAATGACAAATTATCAGAATCTTTCATAACAGATAGAGGTGTTCCCCAGGGTTCTATTCTGGGCCGTTTTTATTTCTGGTATACATAAATGACTTTACGGTCCCTGGGGCAGCTAGTGTTTGTCTTCATTGTGATGATACATCCACTGTGGTGATGGGGAAAGATAGTGCAGATTTTCAAGCAAATAAAAACAAAGAACTGGTTCTCAAGCAACAAACTGAAAGTTAATTAACAAAAAACTGGGGAACTCCCAATCGGCCCTAGGGAGCCATTGAATTCGGTCAAATTTCTGGGAGTATGGGTGGACTCTAGACTCAGCTGGTCGTCTCACGTAGAGGTCACCTGTGGAAATCAATCTTTTCTCTTAGAAAAATAAGAGATGTTAGCACATTGGAGTCAGCAAAAATTGTCTACCATGCCTATTTCCATGCTGTGATGTCCTACAGGGTGCTGGTATGGGGTCTTTCGTCGGAATCGGGTAGAGTCTTCATCCTACAAAAGAGTGCGATAAAAACTATATTCAGAATTAATCATCGAAATTCTTGTAGACCAATATTCAAGAAGGAAAGGATACTTACGTTTCCATGCGTAAATATATACGAATCACTAAGACAACTTCATGCAATTAAAGCAGAAATCGCCACTGGAAGTGATCACCATACGTATAATACAAGACATGAGGAAGATATGGTTATTCCATTGAACAATAAAAAGTTAACTCTGAATTCTTATGAGTACTGGGGAATCAAAATGTAAAATACGTTACCAGGTCACTTCAAAGTCCTTAAGGCAAATACTTTCAATAAAAAATTAAAGATTCCTTATTAAAAATGCCTTATACAGTAAAGAGAAGTACATGAACTTTTTACAATGAATGTTGTTTATTTTTATTATATTGTTTATCTGTGATATTTTCTGACTTACCATGTAGTTTCTTTTGATGGTGATTAAATAATATTCTATATTCTATTCTAACAACCCGAAACATATGTCTAGTATTTAAATAAATATTTGTGAAACCGTTGGCAAGTGAGAAACCAATAATTTATTCATTATGTTTCACCGAGTGTTAAGCGAGAATTCCATACATATTAAAAAATTTGACTAGAACCTTCAATTTAAATCGACTTTGACGTTATTTTTCCGGTTTTGGCTCGATTGGAAGGAGCCATTCCAAAGCTTGTCGGCTGGTTTGCATATCAAACTCAAAAACCCATGTCTCATCACCAGGTACCAAGCGTTTTATGAATATAGTGTCGGAACTGACGGAAATTCAGCCTTCTGGAACTAGTCGAGCGGCAACGCGTTTCATGCCCAAACAATCATTTAAAGTGGTACGAATTGATTCGTGAGAGGCAGAAAGTTCAACTATAATAATAAAGAAATCGCAGTGAGGAACCTTAGAATTGGCACGACTTTGTCTAGATTTCATTAATTTTCAGAAATAAACAAGCAGCTTCATCGAGACTTCGCTAATTTTTTACAGAATATTTTTGGTGCGATAGTTGTTTTTTATTTCCTTCTTTTATCTCTAGCAATAAAAAAGTTATGAACATCCTGTATACGATATTAGGTACGCAATTAATTACTACGCATAAAAAGGCGATATGTGGAGTTCAATTTAGATATGCATAGAACGAAAATAGTGTTTTATTGATATATAATCAGTTATTCAATCATGCAATCATTTTCATTAGCTCGCACATCCTTGATTCACAATTAAATATTAATTACAATTTAATTTGATTATATTACAATCAGAATTGTGGGGATTCTATATATAAGCGAATTAAAGTCAATAGAACTGATGGAAGTATTAAAGATTCATCGTTAATATATTTTAATATAGACTTTAGTATCTCAATATCAATAAATATTGGGTATCGAATTGACGGAAACCAAATTGTTTCGAACAATCTCATTTCGCGTTAGTTAATAAAATTGCGTTATTTTCTATAATTAAAGAATTTTTCTTCAAATTGTTTTATGACCTATGAAAATTACGAAATCTTTTATACGATAAACTTGTTTAGAAACTTTTTATGTTCCAAGTTCGTAGAACGCATTTCGTTAATGAAATAAATCCAACGAAGAATGATTGTAAGAGAATTTCTGCGTTTTCAATTGTTTTCTAGAATTTTATGTTAGCAACTAAAATTGCCGATCGAATGTTTCATATTTCAAATTCGATTCTTTTTTAATTTACGAGAGTGAATTGATGGGTAAAGTTAAAATGAATGAAGTGGTGATCTGATACATGGTGTGTCATTTTTGATGTTCCAGTACGGCAACTGATGAAATACTTCAAATAGAAAGAAATTACTCCCTCAATTCCTCCTCGATTTTGGAAGAAAATTCATTGGTTAAAACAGGTCGCAGCATTTCTTTATTTTCCGGAATTTCGCGATATGCCTCTGTTGCTATCAAAGTTTCATGAAAATTATTTATCTACAGACTGTAGTAGACCAGTGTGATGGCCGAAATTCCTTTAACAAGAAAATAATATGCAATCGTTTTGTAACTTTTACATGTTTATTTCAATACTTTGAAAGGTACAAAAAAAATTTCACTTATTTTTACATCATTTTATTAACAATATTTAATATCAAAGTAAAGTCCTCAAAGGATGGGTGAGCTGTTTCGGCGAAGCACACAGCCTTCTGTACTCATCTGAAATAAAAATCAAAGAAATTATTATTGTGTAGACCCTATTTTAATGAACTAACCAATAATATACATAATACAAAAAATGCTGGACTTGTGAAAGAAGGTACTCAATTTCTTTCCTTTGATGAAATAATAAAAACAAGTAATGTGTTTTTGGAATTTCACTTAATAATTATGATTTGTAACGCGTTTCACTACACCGTAGCTTCTTCAGACGAATGAATGTACAGAAAATGAGAATGAGAATATAAATATAAATGTTCCTAAGTAATTAAAAGCTTATTGGGTTGATTCTTCTTAAGTGGTTATTTATGACAGGTATATCCATTAAAATTAAGGAATAGATTGCTCCCCGAAGAGATTCAATATATCAATCTATTCCTTAATTTTATTGGATATACCAATAGCTTGTATTACCTCCTCTTGATACTGCCACTCCACTGGTGGCTTGTATCAGCTGTTGTAACGTTCTTGGATTATCCTGGCGCGATCTAATTATCCCATAAATGTTCAATAGGATTTAGGTCTGGAGAGCAAGCTGGTCAGTCCATATATATATATATATATATATATATATATATATATATATATATATATATATATATGAGAGATTTTGGGTCTGAAGGAAAATTTGTTTGAACAGTTACAAAAGATAACAGTCATCAAATCTTGTAATATTCTTCGTAGGTTTCTTTCCGAAAATAATAATGAGGTAGAGTCATAGGTTTTCTCTTTAGTTGATACTGCTCAGAATCTCATTTCATATTTTATTTATTTGTTTATATAAATGTAATATAATTAACTGACAATTTTGTCATATTTATATTCAGAGCAGTATTCTATTCGATCGTTCACCACTTCACACAAAGGAAACTATTAATGAGTAACATTCAGTGTTACTTGACTAAGGTCCGTACACTGGATTTTTCCGGGAGAAAGCCTCTGACACTACTCGTTGGTACATTGATATCATTGTCTGATGTATATAGTATGTATATATTCTGGTAGATTGATATATTCTCATAACATTTAACGTTATCATAATATATAATTACTCCAGGATATGTTTTGATTATAATCATTGCCTGGCAATGGTATTAGTTACCGGGTGGTGGATTTATATTTTTTCATGAAATCAGTTTGATTGCATGAACAGATATATGGGCAACTCGTCGGGGTGAAACCCCCTATATATACATATAAAAAGAAATCCCTTGTATTGTGAATCACATTATAATACTTTGTAGTGCGTTATTCACAAAAGCCTGTTTTGTTTCCAAATAAACTACACTATAACTGGACTTAAAATAGACAGCCTTTGGATACAATCAACATTTCCCGCATCTCCTATTCTCTCTAGATATTCCATATATTGAATGCACTGGAGAATAAATAACTCTATCAAAATCCAAATACAGATTGAACCCTATCTGCATCCAACTTCAAACGATGCTCCTCCACGAATTATTCATTAAATAGTACGGTTAAAGCCGATTGATTTAGATTCGTGTGTTTGCTACACTGACCTATCTTACTCGGACCGGCTTAGCAAGAAAATCATTATACACGTCCAGACGGAATGGAAGTAGGAAGTTGATTGGAGCTTCAGCCTGTCATGTTGGGTTAGGTTGTAGGATTTTCATTACGGTTCCAGGTTCTGAAAGCGGAATTAATTTTCTCGAAATTTCAACTTGTGCGATTCCGGGACAAGATAATATTTGTATGTCCAACTGAAATTCAGCTTCAATGTTTTGTATCGTTAACTGTGACTAATTTGACATATTTTTGATTGTTTTATTCTCTAAATTTTTAGTTATCCAAAGCAATAGTCATTCTGTCAAACAAGTACCGGAAATTAGTCAATGAAACACGAAATTTTTTCTTCATCCAGATCGATTGCCTTCCGAAATAATACATTTACGACAACAAGTAATCCAATCATCAAAACAATTTTCTAACGCTCTTTTATGCCTTCTCTTGGGTTTCGAAGGAAGAAAAATCGGCCGGTGCCATATCAGAAATCGATTCACAATTATAGCCTTGTAAGATGGTGCATTATTTTGGTGCAAAATCTATAAATCTTTTTCACAAATCCTTTTTCGATACATTTTGCTCTCTCAAACGCCGCTAATATTCCTTATTTACCGTCTGACCTTCTGGCAAGAACTCCGAGTGCACAACACCGCGATGATCAGAAAAAACAGTGAACACCTCAACTTTTGATCGACTATGACTGGTAACTGACTGGTTTGCATGTTAAACTCATACATCCATGTCTCATCACCAGTTACAATGTGTTTTGTGAATGTGGGATCGGAATTGACTCGCTATGGCATGTCTTAAGCGATTTCCGCGCAATCCAATTTTCGAAGAAAATTCAGGTCTTTTGGATCTAACCGAACGGCAACGCGTTTCATACCCAACCAATCGTTCAAAATGGTACGAACCGATTTGTCAACCACAAAGAGTGCGTTACCTATCTCTCTCAAACTTGATTCACGAGTTTCAATTACCATTTCCTACACCTCATCGCTGTTAACTTCTGTTGAAGATGTTGATGGCCGACTAGAGCGAGACAAAACTTCCACCACATCTCGGCCGCCGTTGAATGCACTGTAGTACCCATATGTTCGTAAGCCTTCTGTAATATTTTCAGCGATTCGATACACGAAATACCAGTTGCAATACAAAGTTTGAGACACGTCCTTCTTCTGATATTTTTCTCCATAGTAAAACTCGCAAAATACTCTTGCCAGAATTGACAAAATCAAGCACTATAACTTTAAACATACAGGCCGTCGAACATATCTGTTTCCCCTTCCTTTATATAGACTTTCTAATAGGTTGCGCAATGGAGAACGCCTTTCAATGGTTAATTCATCAAAGCTCTCACGGTGTAAACATCGTGAAATACACTCTGTGCAACAATTATATGGTATTAGGTATTCGAAGATGGAAATCAAAACGAAACTCGAGAATAAGGTGTTGTCGGGCTAATCTAGGGAAATGATCATTATTTCATGCAGCAAGAGCAAGAAATGATGGACCGTTAATGAAAATTGAAAAAAAAAATTCAGGAGTTTGCTGCAAAGGCAACAGTGGTGAGTTTGAGTAAAATAAGAAAATTTTCCTCAGAAATGAGATCTGTTGAAGGAGAGTCATCCTCATTGTCCACACCGAACAAGAAACGAAAAGTGTTGCTCCGACAACTGATTTAGATGATTCTGATGAAGGGTTTCTTCGTCGTATGATAATAAACTACACTCGGAGGCAAAATTAGCGGAACACTCGAAAATTTAACCAAATTCGAAGTTCGATATTTTGCCTAATTCTCAACCGATTTGGATGATTTGTTCGGCAAGTTATAGATCAACTCTTCTGCTTTGTAGAAATTATAGGAGAAAACAAAAAAAATTTGAAAAAAATTTTATACGGGGGCAAAACTAAAAGTGTTTTTTTTGTTAAAAATTCGTAACACCCTGTGAAATTTCGTGGTACAAGTTGAAACGTACAATATCATGATCTGTCAAGACACATCTTCCTACAGTACCGCCCTTTTTGTTTCATGCGTTTATCTCTATTTTTGCAGAATATATTTAATTTCAAGTGAAAAATCACGATTTTGGAGAAATTCCATTGAATCAAGAAATTGTCATTAAAATTCGTCTATCAATTTAGAATTTTCTTATTATCACTCAGGCGTGTCGAAATTGTCGTTTGCGATTTTTATGTTCGAATTCCATTAGTTATTGATGACAATTTGGTTAATTTGGTGAAAATTAGGAATTCATAGGAGATAACAGTCGGTAGGTATTGAAATACACAACCGAATTCTGGGACCATTGATAAAACTTTTCATTTACACATGTGCACACCTTTTTTTATCAAATATGAAATACAACACACGTTTTTTTGTATATGACCACATTTGCACTTGTTTAAAGAATGAGAGTTTTACATTCTTTGATTTGATACAAATTCGATCGGTTGCGGTGTTTTGTGATTCTTTTACTGTTTACGATTCGAAACGGTATTTTTCATTCAGAATAAGAGATTTACCACCAACCTCAGTAGTGAGGGCACTTACATTGATCGAGGAAGGGCGCACCTACCGCTCAGTCGGTACCATGTTGGTGTCTCGACGTCGGTTATCCATCGAATCTACCGACGTTACAGGAAACTGGATTGTACGTGAGGAGGCGAGGACAAGGAAGAAATCAGGCAACCCGCGCTATACATGACCGTTTCATCGTCAATCAAACCATAAGAAATCCTCGTCTTACTGCTGTTTAGGCAGTGTGAGGACAGTCAGAATACGATTAAATGAAGTTGGTCTGAGATCATACGCGCAAGCAAGAGCACCAAGACTCGATAGAGCCCACCGGGTAGCAAGATTGGCGTTTGCTAGGGAGCATGTAGCATGGACAATCAATCAGTGGAGACGAGTTTTATTTAGTGATGAGAGCCGATATTGTGTGAATTTCGTGGATGGTAGAGATAGAATATGGAGGCATCGAGGGGAACGGTACAATCAAGCGAACTTCGCAGGAACTGAGCAATACGGTGGAGGGTCAGTTATGATATGGGGTGGCATATGCTTGGGAGTACGAACAGAACTGGAGATTATTGGCAATGGATCACTTAATGCCCATCGGTATATAACAGAAATCTTGGAGCCTCATGTTGTGCCTTTTGCTCCTTACATAGGGAAAATTTCCTTTTATGTACGATAACGCGCGCCCTTATACTGCGCGCATAGTGATAGAATATCTCAATGAAGTTGGGATCACACGAATGGACTGGCCGTCGCGGTCACCGGCTTTGAACCCGATCGAACACGTTTGGGACATTCTTGGAAGAAGGGTTCGACAACGGAATTCAGTCAACGTTGAAGAGCTGACATTGGTGGAAGAGTGGAACAAGATACCTCAACAGATGATAGACAACATCATTGGGAGTATGCGAAATCGTATGCGCGCTGTAATGAGAGCTCGGGGGTCATACTCGCTACTAAAATCAAATGTTTTTTTTTGGGTCATCATGAACATTTTTCTCAACATGTTCATTTAATTTCACGAGTGTATCGCCAGGATACACACCTGCTCTCAATTTTGGACAGGAATGATAATAAGTATAGTGTCACACAAAAAATTCAAAATAAATGTGCAAAATCAACGATTTTTCCAGTGTACTTCGAGTTCTCCCGGAGCGTGAAATTGGCCAGTGAATTTCAAAAATTTTCATTTCGTTAGATTTCCGCTTCTCTTATTTTGATTTTATTTCTTGGCTATCCGCCGATGTTATGCACCTACGCAAGATTAAAAATAAAATCTTGAAATTTGTGTCTTTTCGCTTCAAATTGGATATCTCTTGTAAAAATGGAGATAAATGCATAAAACAAGAAGGGCGTTAGTGTAGGAAGATGTGTCTTGACAGACCATGATATTGTACGTTTCAACTCGGACAACGAAATTCCACAGGGTGTTACGAATTTTTGACAAAAAAAACACTTTTAGTTTTGCCTCCGTATAAAATTTTTTCAATTTTTTTTGTTTTCTCTTATAATTTCTACAAAGCAGAAGAGTTGATCTATAATTTGCCGCAAAAATCATCTAAATCGGTTGAGAATTAGGAAAAATATCGGACTTCGAATTTGGTTAAATTTTCGAGTGTTCCGCTAATTTTGCCTCCGAGTGTATTATCTAACGGAAAAGAAAATTTTAACTCTAAGTCGTATTCATAAAAAACTTGTTGATGGCAATGGGTATTCTGGATCTAAGGAAAGTGATGAGAGAGAACCCAAAATAAAAGGAAATTACATATGGGAAAACCAGAAATCCAAATGCTCAGATGAAACTTCCTTAGGGATATGGAAAAGTTGAGACAAGAAAATCGGCCTATAATTTATATGGACGAAACATATATCCACTCATAGAATACACAAAGGAATGCATGAAGCGACAATTCAAATGAAGGTCTGTAGCGCCAATTTCTGTTCTTTTACTTCCCCCTGATCACGCCGACCTGAATCTGATAGAGTTGATATGGGCATTTATGAAGCAATATGTCGTAGAGCGAAATGTGAAATTTGACTTGAAAATTGTAGAAACTTTGTGATGACTTTTTCAATTCATTTCCGACAGACGATTTGAAAAATTATTGTGAACACGCCTAGAAATATGAGAAACTTTTTGAAGACAAATAGCCAACAGTGGACATTGGTGCTGATGACATAATTATTCATTCACCAGCTGCAAGTGATACAGATAGTGTATTAACTCAGATACTGAGGACAACCTTTCTGGAATTGAACCTCTTCAATACCTTATTTGTGTTAATCAATCATTTCTTTGTACCTTCTTTATATTTCGTTTGCGTCTTTGTTGTTTGCGATTTTACTTCACTGAAACCTGAATAGTCTCAGGAAAATAGTCTTCCCTATCTTTCAGTTGCTCACCCTGTATCTTTCACAGTTTTCAATTAAAAGTGGAAATTCGTTCAAAGCGATGTAGACTTTTGAGTCATCACTCGACCCATCTTTCCTATTCAAAATGTTCAAGGATTGCAGCCCCGCTTAGGGGTTGATATTTCAGGCAAGTTGATATATATATATATATATATATATATATATATATATATATATATATATATATATATATATATATATATATATATATATATATATATATATATATATATATATATTATATATATATATATATATATATATATATATATATATATATATATATATATATATATATATATATATATATATATATATATATATCTGAATTTCTTGGAAAAATACGAGGTACTTTCAAAAAAGCAATATGGCTTCAGGAGGGAAATCAACTAAGGACGCACAATTTATCAGGCCTTAGATGATGGCGTTCCTTCACTCTGTATATTAGTGAATCTGTCCAAGGCGTTCGATACCGTCTCTCATTGTTGTCTGCTTCAAATTCTGGAGAGTATAGGTTTCAGAGAATTGTCATTTAAATTGATAGAGAGTTACCTGAAAAATACAAAGCAGACTGTAGTGATGGACGGTGTCGAGATCGGGGATAGATATGTGCAATATGGTGTACCTCAGGGGACTGTTTTAGGCCCTACATTGTTCTGCTTATACATCAATGACCTCTTTCACTTGCCTTCTTGTGGAGAAATAGTTTCTTTTGCCGACGATACGGCTGTTTTCTTTAGGGGTGACTCCTAGTCATCACTAAAGCGAAGAGTGGAGGAGGGATTTCGGTCAATCTCAAGTTTTTTAGTGATAAACTAATCACCGTTAATATAGATGAAACATTTTTTGTTCCATTCACCAGTTACGCTTCTCATCTGCCTGATCTTGTTCGGCTAAATATAACCCAGGGAGATGAAAGTTTCGAAATTAAGAGAAGTTTAAGTTTAAAATATTTGAGAGTAACTATTGAGTGTCATCTTCGCTGGAATCTTCATATTGAGTCATTTTTGAGGAAATTAAGAGGTATTTTTCCACTGCTGAAAATCTGTAGGGGCTTCTACTCGGTGTTCCAGCTGAGAGTTCTTAATTTCGGTTTATTTCGGTCAATTATATCGTACGGGATATTGGTGTGGGGTGGAGAGTACTCACCTGAAGAAGTTAGAGGTCTTACAGGAGTGATTCATAAAAATTATTATCGGAGGAGAGGCAACATATCCTTCTGATGAGCTTCACGCCGAGGCTGAAATCTTAGACTTGAGGCAGCTATATTGTTTGCGGATTCTGGTTCCACAATTTAAGAACAAAACCTGTGAGAGTTTGGTCTTATTCAGTTGTGAGACAAGACAAGCCATAAGTAATTATCATCTGCCCAGAATGCGTGAAACGGTTGGTCAGAGATCATTCTTGTACGTAGCACCTAGAACGTTCAATCTTTTATCTGCTGAAATAAGAAATATGAACTTAATCAAGTTGTTCAAGAGGAGAGTGAGTTGGTAGCTGCTATGTCCCTCTCGGTCCTTCTCTTCCGATAGTGTAGATTTGAAGAATTGATTGCCGATGTGAATGGGTATCTGCCTGATTCTTCTCGTTTCTGTTCTTCCCTTCATTCGTGTATTATTCTTCATTTCTGTGTGTTTCTTGTTCTTTTCGTGTTTTTCATTTGTCGATATACTTCTTGTTATTTTGAATTTTTAGTTGTTATTATTGGTAAAAGCTTTAGTTAAGTAATAGTAGTTGGAAGAAGCCATATACAAGGTTTTCTTTTCATGGCTTTTCGCGATTTTATTTGTACTTACCTGATCAACTTTGTGGGCGGATATATAAAATTATTATTTATGCACTATCTCAGCTGTTCAGCTGGATATAATTTACCTTTTCAAGATTCAACAATCAGAGGCAATAGGCTCGATTACAATATACTTGACATAAATTTCCTAACTATCCTACATGTATTAAGAATTACAGCTTTTTGCATTTCTATATAGGTATTCTCATGCAATTCAAATTTCTTAAGGCTATTATGCAAAGTTTTGGGTATTAACCCAGTCGAGGATACGATGACAGGAACAATGTTTATTTTATCGAGGTGCCACATCTGCTTGATCTCAATAGCAAGGTCTGTGTATTTGGACTTTTTCCCCTGGAACATGTTCAGCACGTTGTAATTAATCAGTATGGCGACATACACCAGCATTGCTGCTCTGGCTTTCTTATCATACACCACTATGTCCGGCCTATTATTCGTCACCATTCTGTCAGTGATAACAGGCCTATCGTAGTATAATCTGATAGAGGCATTTTCCAATACGGGCGTCGGTCGATACTTGTAATATGGCTGGAAGGTATTCAAAGTCCGTACTTGTGTGCAAGTTTCTGATGGATAACGTTGCTCACTTTATTATGCCTGTGAAGATAGTCTGTATTGGCCAGTTCTTCGCATTCGGACGTAATATGCTGTACAGTCTCTGATCTTATATGGCATTTTCTGCACTTATCTGTTTGTAATGTTCCGTTCTTCATGATATTTTTTATAGTTGTTTGTAGCGATCACTTGGTCTTGGATGGCCATATGGAATCTTCCAGTCTCCGCGAATAATTCTCCTTTCATGTGTGGTTGATTAATCTCATGGTGATGTCGTCCATGTAATTCCTTTCTTAACCATTGCTCTTGTTTTTCAGTGTCTGATAGGAACGTTAGATTCAACAGGCCGTCTCTGGTAGCAAGATTTAAAGGTGTATATCCCTTACCAGCCAACGATACCACTCTATGTAAGTCAGAAGTGCGAGCTTTTGCAGAGAAGAATTCTCTGAATTTTTTTATCTGTTCGCTATTCGTATTAATATTGTTATTATTAATTAAGCTTGAAACTCATTAAAATCATAATTAAATAAACAACATAAAAAAGGATTTGAAGGATATGCTTGAGTCAAAGAAATATGGCTTACTCTACTGAAATACACCTATACTTGAAACACCAGCAACCTATGTGCATGTCATTTTAATTGGCCCCGTAATTGTCGAAAACAAATGAAGTAAAAATGTGTAAAAAGAACTAGATAATGTACTCTAAAATGAAAATAATGGCAAGTAAGACATAATTAAGAGAATATGTACCTTATGTTTCTGTATATCGATGTATAGAATTCACAGCTTCAAAATTATACCAAATTGAATTAACTTTAGATCTAAACTTATGAACTTAATAGTCATACCTTGTTTATGTTGATTACAATAAGACAAAAAAGATATTGATACTTCATTAATTTTTCTGAGTAGATGTGGGTTGTGACTTCATTAGGGTAAGCGGTAAGATGCATCCAACATTTCATTAGAACATTGAATCCCAGCGTAACTTCATATTCTTCCTTTAATCATAACAATGACACGGATGGTCAACTTGACAGGTGCATCCAGCTGACAGGTGACAGGATGGCAAGACTTCGTTTCAAAGAATCTTCAAAAGGGCTTCTTATCTATACAAATACGTTCATCCAAACTATACCACAAAGCCAAAATGTGTTCACGAAAAGACCACACACACAAATATAGCCCATAACTATACGATCATGAAATACTATGTACTAACAACGTAAACGCCAACTCATTTGAGAAATACAAAACAGGTACAGTGTTAAAAGAATTTTTGAGACCGATCTTTCAACTCCACCTTTCTCGACATTCAAGCAGGAAGTGGGCAGAGTACCAAGCCACGCTCCTCTATCAGGACGCATGATCGTTCAACCGTCAAGCGTTGTCTACCGGCAGTACGGACTTCTAGTTATCTTCCATTTATGTTTCACCATGGTTTATGGTCCCAACTCACACCAACAGATGTCACAGCATGTATAACTCCACAATTACCCGATATACGATTGATTAAAATTTTGGGAACGCTACTCTGTCACAAATTCTATTACTTTCGTTGAGCTGAACTTCTATAATATCAACGTAAAATTTGTTCTGGTCCTTAAATTATTTCAAAGATCGTTCGACTATTATGACCAAAGTGCACACATTACGATGCAATAATTTCATCTCGTCCAACCGGAAACTATTTAACGTTAGCATCTGCCTACGCGTCCGTCGCTTTTGAATATATAATTTCGAACATAGGATGCTGTGACAGTTTCCGTAATTATTCGAATAATCTGTTTTGCCTTTAATCATTCAATGAAAGTGGCACGAATATAACGCTTAAGAGAGGCGTTCCGATAATGAAAATCTGACGTTAGGTTGGACATATGCTCGTCCCAAATCAAGTTGTGGCCGTAGCTTAATCATTGTTCGCTTGAATATGACACGAATTTTAGAGTAAAAACCTGATTTTGAATATATGGAGGTTGAGTGAGGTGTGTTCGATCTCACAGATTATGTATAATATGAATCTAATGGCCCAATATACAGTACGAGTGCAAAGTATGGAAAAATATGCATAATTTCATTCGTTTCTGTTTTTGGAAAAGTTGCTTGTTATGTAGAGCTAGATATGTTTTGGTATCCTGTGATAGTATAACACATAGTTAAATAAATGAGATAAAATTAGCGGAACACTTGAAAATTTAACTTTAATTTTCCTAATTCTACACTTTATTTAGATGATTTGTACGGCGTTTAGATCAACACATCAGCTTTATCAAGAATGAAAAAATAAAAATGAAAAACTAAATGGTTTATAAAAAATCATAGAATTTCAAGTTGAAACGACATCTCATGGTCTGTCAAGTCACATCTTCCTACAGTAGCCATTTGTTTCATGCGTATAGTATTTTGCAAAATAATTTAATTTCAAGTGGAAAATCACCATTAAGGAGAAATTTCATTGAATCAAGAAATTGTCATTAAAATTCGTCTATCAATTTGGAATTTTCTTATTATCACTCAGGCGTGTCGAAATTGTCGTTTGCGATTTATATGTTCGAATTGCATTAGTTATTGATGACAATTTGGTTAATTTGGTGAAAATTAGGAATTCATAGGAGATAACAGTCGGTAGGTATTAAAATACACAACCGAATTCTGGGACCATTGATAAAACTTTTCATTTACACATGTGCACACCTTTTTTATCAAATATGAAATACAACACACGTTTTTTATATGACCACATTTGCAAGTTTAAAGAATGAGAGTTTTCCATTCTTTGATTTGATACAAATTCGATCGGTTGCGGTGTTTTGTGATTCTTTTGCTGTTTACGATTCGAAACGGTATTTTTCATTCAGAATGAGAGATTTACCACCAACCTCAGAGCAGGGCAGTTACATTGATCGAGGAAGGGCGCACCTTCATCGGTAATGTTGGATATGATAGGTTATCTAATCATTCGTACAAAAACTGTATCACGAGGAAGCAATAAGAAATCGAAGTATATCCTATTCATAAAGACTATAAAATATTCAACAGTTTAACATTCTGCGGTTCTGCAAGTACAAATATTAAATCCTTTCTCGTCAAACAAAAAAGTGTGAGGACGTCAGAAGACGATTAAATGAAGTTGGTCATCTTAATATAACTTTCAAAACTTCTAATAACTTAGGTAAACATATTAAAACGAGTAATAAATCTATTGTTGAAAAATCAAAAATATCAGGAATCTATAAACTCAATTGCGGTTCTTCGCAGATAAAATTTATATATGGTAGGACCTAGTACGAGTTTTGGAATAAGAATATCTGAACATAAACGTTGCTTTTGATGAAAATAAATCTGATTCAAATTATTCAAACTGCACCTAATAAAAGAAAATCTCATTGATTCAATACAAACTTTGACACACGTTACATATAAAATCGAAAAGTTCAAAATTAGATCTCCTAGAAGCATTAGAAATAAATCAGATACAAACATTTGGACAAGCTTTTGAATGAACAGGTAGATGTGAATTACTCATCCATACTTATTTCATTGTTTAATTAGTTTTTATTACCTTTATTATACTAACTGTAAATTCAATGGCTCGGTGTGATTTTCCTGTTACTCATCCAACTTGTTCTACGATTTGTTTATAATACCATACTACTTTATTCTGTTTGTCATTCTTGATAAAGCTGCTGTGTCAGCGAAACGTCGTCGAATTTTTTCAAATAAAGTGTAGAATAAAGTTAAACCTTGTGTTTTTTCTCTTATCTCATTTATAACATGGATCTACATCAAGTAACGGCCTCCACAATTCAAACATAGTTAAATTCCTATTTTTAACTTGAAATTGAAGCAAACCATCATTTAATTTTTTTCGACTCAACCATTCCCTAAAAAATAACTCTTTTGTATTTGGTATATTTCGAAAACCTTTCACGAATATTTGAATTCCTCTTGATTTTTCTCGCCCCTTGCAACATAAACTAGCAATGATTCATAAAGCATTTTCATTGCCATTGATTAAAAATCTTAACAGAGAAATTCACGTCTGTAATAACAGTCACCTCCCTACCATAGTAAACATAATATTTTTAAAAAACAAACACAGTAAGTGGAGCTACAATCTTTTCAATTTAGACATAGAAGATGTCGTAAGAAGACCGCTTTTGTGCCGAATTGCAAGAAGAGACCCTAGTGCGTCGTACCCCATACTCCAAAGGTAATTTCTGGAAGCAACAGGCATCAGTGTACCAGTCGAAACGATACGCCAAAGACTTCGTTCAAGGGGTTTATATAGCAAAAGGCCTTAAGAATTTCAGAGCTAACCAAACAACAAAAAATTTACAGTCTTAATTGGTGTATAGAGCTCCAAGATTGGAATATTGGGAATTGGCGGAATGTTCTTTTTTGGATGAGATCAGAATAGGTGTTCGATCAGATGACCGCCGGATACGGGTTTTAAGGGGTGGCGAAAGACAAACTCGGCTCCGAGCGCAAGACAAATTACAAAATACCAAGGGAGCAGTGTGATTTTTTCGGTTGGCATTATTCTAGGAGGCAAAACAGATTTGAGATCGTTTCCTGCAAGTGTAACAGTTAACAATTATTTGGGCCTAGTGCTGGAGCTCATAGTGAGACTCTGGCGAGGTGCCCACGGTGAGAATTTCACTTTTGTGCAAGATAATGCTCCTCCGCATACGAGTAACCTTGCGCGACATTATCTTGGAACAAAAAAAAGAAAAATCGCTATTTTGGACTGGCCAGCTTGCTCTGCAGACCTAAATCCTATTGAACATTTATGGGATAGTATCGAAAGGAAAATTAGATCGCGCCAGGATAATCCAAGAACCCCACATTAGCTCATCCAAGCCGCCACAGAAGAGTTGCAGAATATCACCCCGGTGGAAGTCGGAAACCTAATCCAGAGCATGCCTAGACGGATTCAGGCTTGTATTAGGGCAAGAGAAGGTAACACAAGCTACTGAGGTCGAGAACAAAGCGCCTACTCCGTGAAAAAACAATTTTCAATTTTTTACTACATGCGGAAAGAGTCTGTCATTTTCTTTTATTTGTTTATTACTTAAAATAAACTTTAATTTATTTTTTTTTCAATTGAAATATCTCAAAAAAGTCCAAATCTAACAATCCTCCGAAATTTCCCAAATCCCTGAGGTAATATTCGAGTGATTTCATATAAATTTGGTTGTAAGTAATATTGAGCTCATTCAGGAAATTTTTTTCTCTGACATTGGTGCCGTGTTGAGTCTATGTATCATATTCTCATAAGCAGCTATTTATGTTGATATGGATTTGCGGAAGAATTGCTGATGGTATGTATGTATGGGATGGTTTATGGAAAATAGAAAAATCATGTCTGTCGTCATAGTTAAATCTAAAAAGTTAATGGAATTTTAGGTCGAATTGAATTTATCAAGTTACTCAAGGAATCTAATTGTCTACTCGTATCTGTGAAACAACAGAATATGTCATTCACATATCTAAACCAATAAATGCAGTGTTTCGTCAGCAGATGATAATGAACTATTTTCTCGATGTTATACATGAAAAGTTGTGCTAGTAAAGGACTGAGATAATTACCCATTTTCTAGCCGTTGTTGCTAATGTAATGGACATCTGGAAGATTATTGAAATTACGTCCGCTCATAGGGAAAACCAGTAAGTTTGCAACGACCAACTAGCTTTCAATTCACCTTCTGTTGTGAATGCCGTTATACATAAGTGAAATCTCTCATTTTGAGTTTAGTATTGTATTACTCTTGATAATGGTCTAACAACCCGAAACATATGTCGAGTATTTTAATGAATATTTGTGAAACCTTTGTCATATGATAAACCAATCATGAAAACATTTATGCAAACTAAGCAACAACAAAAATTTCGAAAATTTTGTTATCTAGTGTCATTTATTTAGTACAATTCCCAAAAATTTCAGAGGTAATATCAGTAATATACGACACTCGTGAATAAAACATTTCTACTTCATCGCCTCATTTTCATTCAAACTGTTACAAAGGGTACGAAGGGAAAACTATTCGAAACAATAAATAATTATGCTAATTCAAAGCTTCTGCTTAACGAAACACTAGAAAAACGTGATGGAAATTTCCACCTGAATATTTATCAGTGAAGCAAAATAATTCGTAAAACGTTGAAAGAAAAATTAATTTCCGTTTCAATCACAAAGTATGAATATTCATCAGATTATCCAAACTTCTGGCTCTTAAGCCGGACTCCGCTTTAAAAATTCCATGAAATGTATTTCCATCTAACTCGCAAATTAAATCGAGTGGACTTTACTCTTCGAGGATCAACTTTTATGTTGATTGCCAGAAGAGCGTGGAAATGCGGCGGTTTTTCAATATAGCAGTTTATCAAAATCTTTGATATTTGGAGACCACAAACTTTGTTTCTTCAACTATTTATTATATTTGTTATGGTTGGAAAAATATATATATATATATATATATATATATATATATATATATATATATATATATATATATAGCGAAAACACACCAAGACACGTCGATTTTTGTTTCGAGGGGAGCCCCTTGTCAGATACCCCAGCAACCCTAATTTCGAAATTCATCATAGGGAATAAGGGTCGAGTGGCACCTTACTGTAAAGGTCTGTCAATTCTCCATTCTGATTTGTCATTTTTAGAATTTTAAATTAACATACAGGGTGTCCCAACCGAGGGTAAAGTTGAATTCCTGCAAATCCCAAATACTAAATGAAATCGATTTATTTTGGCATAATGCAAGCGCAGGTTTATGCTCGGTCTAGAAAAACGACCTACACTTGTGAATTTGGAGTTGGTGCAATCAACCCCCTATTTCCAGCATCCCCAACTCAAAAATCATTCGATCGAAAATAGGTCAAGTGGCACCTCGTTGGAAAGGTATTTCAATTTTCTCTTCGAATTTGGTATTTTCGAAATACAGAATCAGCATACAGGGCGTCCCGGAGCAGGAACACTGAAAACCCAAATAACTTTTTGAAACTGGTTCATTTCGGTATAATACGAGAACATGTTTATGTTTGATTCGAGAATAAGACTCTCTTGCGTGAATATGGAATTTTTGCAATTAATCTCTTCCATTCAGCATCCCCAACTCAAAAATCATACAAGTGATTACAGGTTGAGTGGCAAAGTTCCAGAAAGATTTTTCTATTTTCTGAATCACTGAGGCATTGGTTTCAGTTTGGCAATCGAGGTTTTTGGCGTGAGGATCAGGATGAGGGATGATGGAGAAACTGATTGGATGCTCATCTAAACAGTAAAACGAGATTTATTGAACTTGTAATCAATTGAAAACAAAAACTAACTTGATTATTACAACAATTGTTCAAAATGACCTCCGCCCACCTCCATACAGTTATACAGACGATTTTCGAACTCTCTTCTCACATTAGCGAAAACTTCAGGAGTCAAAAGTCGGCATTCTGTGATAATCCTCATCCGCAGCTCCTCCAGGTTTTCTGGTCTTGTGGCATAAACTTTAGATTTTAGATGGCCCCACAAAAGAAAATCTAGGGGATTTAAATCTGGTGACCTGGCTGGCCACTCAACAGGTCCTCTTCTACCAATCCATCTTCCTGGGAAATTTTCGTCTAAATATTGGCGCACCCAAGCATCATAATGCGGAGGAGCACCGTCTTGTTGAAAACGCATTTCGTCCTCAGAAAGAGTTGGATCGTTCTGTAAAATTTCTGTCAATCTAGGATGTATGTGTTCCTCTAGCAACTGTAGGTAGCCATTTCCATTCAGATTACTCTCAATAAAGAAAGGCCCAACTAGATGATTGCCAAAAATTCCTGCCCAAACGTTCAACTTCTGAGGCCTTTGCGTGTGGGCCTCTCTAAACCAATGAGGATTCTGTGTGTCCCAATATCGACAATTATGTCTATTCACTTCACCACTGAGCATAAAGGTGCTTTCATCAGAAAAACAGATGTTATTCAGAAAAATTTGGATTAGCGTTTAGGTTTTCACTTAGATTTTCACAAAACTGTAAACGACGATCTGGATCATCTTCGTTTATTTCATGCACTAATTTTACCTTGTAGGGTGAAATTTGTGATGTTTCACGATTCTATGGACAGTTGTAGCTGATACACCAGTCAGACGAGATAGTTTTCTGATCGAAGTAGTATTCTCCATTTGTAGATGACCCACTACTGCCACTTCCGTTGCCTCATTTCTGACAGGACATGCCACTTCATGTTTTTGTTTGCCACCGAACCCGTAGCTAATAATTTGTCAACCATATATTTAACGTACTGGTGACTGACTCCCTTTCTCTTTCAGGATGGTTCCTATCGAATATCCTTGCCGTTTCTTTGGCACAACTGTTATTTCGAAAATACGTCGATACAATTTCGACCCTTTCCTCAGTGAAATAAACCATTTTCAGATTAATTTCAACTGACGAACAACAACAATAATGAGGAACTGATCTGAATAATAATAATATTTCATTGCAAAAATGATAAATAACAGATGACTGCACGCCAGATGGAAATGAAAAAAATGTGAACATTTTCAATGCAGAAATCAGCTTTATTTCTTCGTAATTGATGCTCAACACATCGTACCCCAATACTTTTAACAGTTTCGAATTAATTTTAGTTGATAATTTCAAATGACGATATTGAATTTTTCGAAAGCGACATCCTGTATGGAGAGCCGAACTGAATGAAATGCTTTAATCATTCTGGAATTCAAAAACCTTTCTGAAGATATGCCACTTGAATTATTTGTATGATTTTCAAGTTGGGGATGCTGAATGGAAGGGGTTGATTGCAAAAATTCTATAACCACACAAGAAAGTCCTATTCTCGGATCAAACATGTTCTCGTATACCGAAATGAACCAGTTTCAAAAGTTTATTGGATTTTCAATGTTCCTGCTTCGGGACACCCTGTATGATGATTCTGAATTTCGAAAATACCAAATTCGAAGAGAAAATTGCAGTACCTTTCCAACGAGGTGCCACTTGACCTATTATCGATCGAATGATTTTTGAGTTGGGGATGCTGGAAATAGGGGTTGATTGCACCAACTCCAAATTCACAAGTGTAGGTCGTTTTTCTAGACCGAGCATAAACCTGCGCTTGCATTATGCCAAAATAAATCTATTTCATTTAGTATTTGGGATTTCCAGAATTCAACTTCACCCTTGGTTGGGACACCCTGTATGTTAATTTAAAATTCTAAAATGACAAATCAAGGTGGAGAATTGACAGACCTTTTCAGTAAGGTGCCACTCGACCCTTATTCCTATGATGAATTTCAAAGTTAGAGTTGCTGGGGTAGGGGTTGATCTGAGAAGTTTCGAATTATTTCGAAAAATGCTCCCCTCGAAACAAAAATCGACGTGTCTTGGTGTTTTTCGCTAATGTTACTCATTTCGGAGTTATAGGGGGTCAAATTTTCGTTGGAACACACTGTATATATATATATATATATATATATATATATATATATATATATATATATATATATATATATATATTTGACAAGAGCTAGTTCTCAAATCGGCCCATCATGCACGCAACTTCCAAGATGTTATGTTTCTACTTTTTTTTGTAGAAAATTGAATTCTAAACAATTTTTTCTCTTACTATTGTAACCTGAAATCAATCGTAATTTTGCGATTTTTGGTTGTCTCTTAGGAGCTATCATAGAAATACTAAAGATCATTCAATATCGATAGTTCCTAGCTCGTTGTAAGCAGAGAGGTTCATTCAGCAGAATTCAATGCATTTAGAGGCTTCACGGTATAGAGGGTGTTTCCAAAGCATGTGGCAAATCGTAGTCATTCAAAGAAACAAAATCCGTTTTTTCAAACTAGAATACCTATTTTTGCACCTACCGTTCAAGTCGTAATATTAATAGGCATTGATCTGTTATAGGTTTCCCTATACCGAAAATGCACCGTTTCCGACTTATTAGCAATTTTTTCCAAAAATTAGGATTTTTCCCGTGATATCTCGGAAATTCGCAAATTATACGACTGGAAAAGAGAAAAAGTGCGTAATCCATTACTAGTGAAGTGGATTCAATCTGACTTCTCGTTTTTCTGCTTTTTTAGTAGGTATTCTCGATAAGATCAGTTGCTCGTCAGGAAAGATAAGAAAGGTAGTAATCTTCGAGAAACCAACCTCAAACGGTGAATCTTCCTTGACCAAGACGCAAGGAGACATTGGATTCTTACATCATCCTGCGGGAAGTACCAACGAGTTTTTAGTTTTCATAAAATCAAGAACACGTTGCGTGGTCAAAGATTTTAGCCTTGAGGAGAATCTGTTGATGCCTTCTAAAGGGCCATTTTGAATATAGCATTAAACTATTAGAATAACTGGTTCCAGAATTGATCCTAACGAATACAGAAGTATATAAATCTCCACAGGGAATATTTTTAAAAACATTAAAGTCCTTAAATGCTCTAAATTGTTCCATTCTAACTCTATATGGAAAACTTAAAAGACACCTCGCGTATTACACTTGAATAATGTTTTTTTATCTAACAACATTCCCTTTTTTGTCGTAGGAATAGCATAAACCAGATTCTTAAATGACTCCGGTAATGAAAATCTATAGGATTCAATTCAGGAGTCCTAGGTGGCTGTGATATGTCCCCAATCTATACAACAATGTGGGTAGGTTGTGTTCAAATTTTCATCAACTCTGCTGGATCACGTCAGAACTTCATCGTACATTAACCACATCATCTGCCGAGTCAGCAAAATATATCATGTTTAGACAAGTTATTTGACAGAAATTCCAAATATTTTTCACCATTCAATCGGGGTGATAACTCAAATGGCTCAACGAATGTGCCATCTACATATCCGGCCAAGAGATGTATTTGGAATTGGTGCAGATGCCGTGTTTTAATAATAACATGAGGATTTTTCAGTAGAAAACTATATCTTTTTTATGACAGGAACACCTTCATGCTCAATGGAAAAGTGAATGTACATAATTATCGGTATTGGTTCAGAAAGATACACACTTAAGCGCCTCTGAAAATAAACCTTTGGCAAGAATTCATGGCTACCATCTTGTGAGAGAAAATTATCTCAACGGAAATTCTTATTTACAATTGTTGAAATATCTCATAATTCTTAGACTTATGAAATTTTGGAGATCTCCTTCAGGGATGATACTTTCAGCGAGATGGTGTTTTTTCCCATTTCGATGTTCGCGAGGGAAAATATCTGTATTATAATATCCAGAATAGTGAATTTATAATTGGGTGGTTAGCTAGAACACCTAATTGGGGTCTCCTATATTTCTCATCATGAAGCCACCTGAAATTGTAGTTTTATGTCACATAAATTTGGTAATTTGGGGGAATTCTGCCCCCAACCCCCTAACCACTAGCCACCTTCGCCCTTTATTTCCAAATGGCAACCCCCAAATGGTGTTTTTTTTAAAGCTCTTTGAAGCTTCTAGATAACGGTGCAGAGAATATCAGAAAAAAGATTGCTGTTCTAAATAGGATTTCAAAATATCAAAATTCATGCATAATAGTGATGAGTTATTGCAAAAAAAGGTTTTGAGCACATCATTCGAAATTGTGTTTCAAATTAATCACGAGCTGAGTTTCCAACCAACAACCCAAAACTAATTTTTTGAGGGGATTATGAGGTGATGTAACAAGAATAATGAGTGTACCCTGTATTTAGGAGACCAATATTTTTTTTCTGGAATTTTTTCTGGAGTTATCTAGAAACCTCATACAGCTTTTAAAAGAGTAATCCCGAGAAGGGAGTTGCTATTTGACAATGAAAATTGAGTGTACCTTTGGATTAGAGGGTTGGGGTAATCTCCTCAATTCATCATAGAAAGTTAAGTGTTAAAAATCGAAAATAGACTTGTGCGAGCGTTTCAGCTAAAAAGCGACAATCAATGAATTATGAATTCTATTAGAGAGGTCCGCGAAAAAAAAAAGTGTTTTAAGTTGAGGTTAGACTAGATTCTGAAAACAATCAATTATCAAGGAATTAGCTCTGCATATAAACTACTTGAGTTTTTGATCTTCTATACAGGGCTATCCACCGGGACCGTCCGTTAAAAACTTTTCAAGTTCCAATTACAATATCAAGCTGGAATTTTACACGCGGCCATAACTAGCGATTTCCAATTGAAGTGATATATTTTCAAAGTTATACCATTTCCGGTTATACCGGAAGTGGGTCATCACTTTGTTATTTCAAATGGCAATCTTCCTTTTTATTATACATCTAGAACCTACATTTGAGCAAGGCATAAAATACCCAAGTTGTTGGCACTTATCTGTCAAAACTTTTGACAGATTTAATTATTTTTGTTATGAACTCGATTTTTGAGGAACATTTAAAAAATTGTAGCTCATAGATCTTTTGCACTACAGACACATTTTTCGCTTGGGTGGATAGAAGAAGGATCAAGAAATTTTTTAAGCAGTCTACACATGTCAAATGTTCATTGCGTTGTTTCGTATGATTTTTTCAATTTGGCCTTTTCCAAACAGCAATACCTCAATTTTTTCAAATGGCACGTGTCAATTTTCATATCGCCATCAGATGAAGCGACAAATTTCAGATGGAATTGTATCAGCATGTACTATACCCATCTCTTATAGTTCCGAAATAATTTGGGAATATATTGAATTTTAATGATTTTGCAAGAACTAACAGAGAATGCTTTGAAATATTTGAATCAAGTGGCTGAACTGGCAACGCCAACCTGACAGGTGCATAATATTAATGTACTTGCCACTTCGTTCATTCGAATTTGATATTTCAACAAGAATTTTTGGTAATTTGAAGTGAACATTTTTAAAAAATACCAAATTTATAATAAAATGGCTGATTATTCAAACGAGGATATGTTTAATCTCTTTTTAATTCATGGCGAATGTCAAAAAGTGGTGGATAAAACTTGCAGGCAATTCAATAACTAATTTCCAAATTTGGCGCCTATGAGTAAAACAAAATTTCGAAGGAAGCAGTTTTCTGCAATTTGGAGGAACAAAATACATAGAACCTAGAAGAAAACCAATTCTCGGAGAC
Organism: Cryptolaemus montrouzieri; assembly: GCA_013387265.2. Taxonomy (NCBI): domain Eukaryota; kingdom Metazoa; phylum Arthropoda; class Insecta; order Coleoptera; family Coccinellidae; genus Cryptolaemus; species Cryptolaemus montrouzieri. The sequence goes on from JABFTP020000021.1 coordinate 10,461,632, forward strand.
GACGACAATCAAAGTGATACGCTAGCGTATTTTCGTGCCAATCCACATGCGTCTATTAAGTCAGCATCAATGGATATTGGATTGAGTTATACTTCCATTCGAAGGATCCTTAAGAAACATAACATGCACCCGTATTCCTTTATCAGACTACAAAAATTGAAACCAACTGACCTTCCCAAGCGGCTAAATTTCTGTGAAAATTTATTAATTCGGCTTCAAGAAGATGAGACAATTCTGCAAAAAATTATATGGTCTGATGAAGCCAAGGTCAATGAAAGTGGAATAACCAACAGGAGAAATCGACATTTTTGGGCCACAGAAAATCCACATTTCATTTAGGTTATTGAATTCCAAAATAAATTCAGCGTGAACGTTTTTGCAATTTTAATGAATGATTGGTTGGTGTATCACATTTATGAAGAAAATCTCAATGGACAAAGATACCTGGAAATTTTGAGAGGAACATTACCAAATTTTTATATGGATTACCCCTTAATATTCTGAGGGATTGCTATTACCAAATGGATGGTGCACCAGAACATAAAACACGAGCTGTAGATCGGCAGCTAACAGAAATATTCGAGGATAGATGGTGGAGTAATCAAGGACCAAATTTATGGCCTCCGCTTTCTCCGGACCTGACGCCCCTTGATTTTTATTAATGGTGCAAAATCAAGAATGAAGTGTATCTTATTCCTGTAAGAAGTAAGGAAGAGTTACTAGAGCGCATTCATAATACTTTTTGTAATACTGATCCTGAGGAAACTAGGAGGGCAACTCATCATGTTCTGCCAAGTGTATCGAGCAAAATGGGGCCCATATTGAACATCAGATCGTTAATTAGTTTTCTCCTATGATGTTTGCTATCATTCATTCGTATTAATGTAATTATCTTCGATAATAGGTTTTCGCTTAGTTCCTACAATTTTTATTCATCCGAATTGTAGAAAATTGCTTCCAATGCTTCGAAAATTTATTTTACTCAAAGACGGTGAATTTGGAAATTGGTTATTGAATTACCTGCAATTTCTACCCACTACTTCTTGACATTCTAAAATGAATTAAAAAAAGATTAAATATATTTTCGTTTGAATAACCAGTGGTTTTATTCCAAATGTGTTGTATTTTTGGATATTTTCAATCTGAAATAACGACAATCCTTGTTGAAATATCAAATTCTAATGAACGAAGTGACAAGTACATCAGTTTTAAGCACCGGTCAGGTGAGCGTAGCCAGTTCAGCTACTTGATTCAAATATTTCAAAGCATTCTCTGTTAGTTCTTGCAAAATCATCAAAATTCAATATATTTCCAAATTATTTTGGAACTATAAGAGATGGGTATAGTACATGCTTACACAATTCCATCTGAAATTTGACGCTTCATCTGATGGCGATATAAAAATTGGCACGTGCAATTTGAAAAAATTGAGTTATTGCTGTTTGAAAAAGGCCAAATTGAAAAAATCGGACAAAACAACGCAATAAACATTTAACATGTGCAGGTTGTTTAAAAAATTCCTTGATCCTTGTTCTATCCAGCCAAGCAAAAATTGTGTCTGTAGTGCAAAAGGTCTACGAGGTATAATTTTCTTAAATGTTCCTCAAAAATCGAGTTTATAACAAAAAGAGTTAGATCTGTCAAAAATTTTGACAGATAAGTGCCAACAACTTGGGTATTTTATGCCTGGCTCAAATGTCGGTTCTAGGTGTATAATAAAAAGGGAAATAACAAAGTGATGACCGACTTCTGGTATAACCGGAAATGGTATCACTTCGAAAATATTTCACTCCAATTGGAAATCGCTAGTTATGGCCGTGTATAAAATTTCAGCTCGAAATTGTAGTTGGAACTTAAAAAGTTTTTAACGGACGGTCCCGGTGGATATCCCTGTATAAATCAGTTTTATATTAATATGTTTGACATTTCGTTTTCTGTTATGCCGGTGTTTGCCGGTCTTTGGTGAACCCCGTTCTTCAAATGGCCCCACAGGAAGAAATCTAGTGGACACAAATCTGGAGATCTAGCTGGCCATCTTATGGGACCATTTGTACCTATCCATTTTTCGTGAAAAATTCCGTCGAGAAACAGCGAGATTCCTTTTGTGTTGTGAGGAGGTGCACCATCTTGTGGAAAATCTATTTCATTCACAACAACTAATATCAACTCGTCCAATTCACCTTGTATTTGGGTCCTCAAAAATTCAAATATCTTTCTCCTGTCAATGAACCTTCGAAAATTATAGGCTCTATTAAATATCTTTCCATCATCCCCGTCCAGTCATTGAACTCAAAACGTTCTTGCAAGTTTCCGACTTGATATCTGTGCTCATTTTGTTGTGACCAGTACCTGGTTTTTTGCTTATTAAATATCCCATTGTTCGTGAAACGTGTATTGTCGCTGAATAAAATCTTTGTGGGATATTGTGGATCTCCCTCCATTTTCCTAAGGTACTCTTCACAGTACTGGAGTTGCCTAACACTATGGTTAACATACAGGTGTTGATGTAGTTTATTATTATTTAAATAAGCAGTATTTATGTTTTTTCAAGATTCTCCATGCGCTTCTCGGCAATTTCCCTTGTTGATGTGTTTGTATTAATATCAACAAATGCCAATACATCCATTTCGGTATCTTCATCGATAAGGAAATCCTCCTCTTCTGCAGGTTGCACCTCACGAAATTTCGTTCAACTTTAGAGAAATAGGTTCTATTCTGATGAAGTCTTACCTGATAATTGTTCAGCTTGAACGCTATTTTGCCTTCACTCTTTATAAATAAAAAGCATATCGACTTTTTCACTTTGGGTGTATAGATTCATATTCAAAACAGAATTCGCTAATTCGCAAAGTCGATAATTATCAACAATGGAATTTCGATATGTCACACTGATATTTTTATGATCACAGAATATTATAAGTGTGAACGAGCGAATGGGAAACACTGCAGAAATTGCCTAAGTATTTTCCTTGAACTCCGTTGAGAATAGAGTGACGTTAGTAGTATAAAAAGGATAGAAGGTATCGCAATACCGGGTAGCACAATATGGTTGTCTCAGAAGAAAACCTACTTTTTGAGAAAAAACTGAAATTTAAAACTTTGACACACCGTAAAAAATGAGCAAATAATTTCTCAGATACAATCTTGTATTTTTGTGATAGATGTTGAGCTAAGCCAATTGTCACTGTTCATAGCCTTCTATAACGAAAGTTGAAAACTGTGAGAAAAAAAAGGTTGTGTTTTGTCTTTCTTTCAAAAATATGTCAAAAGGTCGTAGGATGAGATGAACAATTAAAATAAGCAGAAAAGTACAGGGTGTCCTATTTGAAAGTCATTTCCGGAGTAACCGCAAAAGATATGTCAATTTTATTAATGTTATCAAATTCAAAATCTTGTGTTCTATCCGATTCCTCAAAATATTCTAAATATAAAAAGAGTTTCAGAGGTGGAACTAATTTCTGTTACATGTGGTATACTTAAATTCTAGATGTTGTAGTTCAATTAGCTTTTCATTCAAAAGTGTTTTGAGTTGAGATTTCTTGAAACAATCAATTATCTTTTCATAAAAAGACTTAATTTTGATTTTCTACATCAATTAGTTTTGCATACAAAATATTGAAATTTTGAATTTTCTAGATCAATTAGTTTTTCGGTTAGTCGTTGAACACGTCAAGAAGCAGAGAAAGATTAAGTATGATTGATATGGCCACATAAAATGAGATTTGGTGTACCATCATCTCATGATGATTAAGTGAAGTAGTGTACAGTATAATACAACGTCGAAAATTCCAGTCAAGAGTTTAAAGATAGAATCAAATTTTCTTTGAAACAGTATACAGTACAGCTTCCTAGGGAATGTGAAGTAATTATAGCAGATTAGTGAAAACATCTTTTTCTTCCATGTCATTTCGAATATACTTGAGGAGCTACAAATGATGTGTATCCATCACTATTAGTTGAAATATCCGCTCAACATCATGTGCTTCAATGTTGAATTTTTAAAGCCTGAGTTATACATTACAGCAAGACTCGAGCTAGATATATAGCCTAACTACCCTCACAACCCCATAATATATTCGCTCTGCCAGCAACCTCTAGACATCTTCAGTTTATACTGCATGCGAGAAACTTATGTGAACTTACGTGTAAGAAAATATACTGTTTGCTGTTCTTCCGCTAACTCCGAAAGTCAAGTAATGAGACCTATAATTCGTTACGTTAAGGAAACAACTTTACCGTTTCTCTACGTATTACAAACGCTTTTCGTGGTAATTTTAAATTTGCGGAGATTAATCTCTGCACCCATATAGAGCATTTCAGAACATATTTCTTGCAGCGTGGAGAAGAAAATAGCATATTCGCCATCATGGAAATTCATTTATATCTTTCAACTCTTCGACTTAAAAATGTTGTGTGAAAATAGTCTTGATGTTTTCAAATCCAGCATTTTTGAATGCTCGAGAACAATCAAAATGAAAATGATACTCATAGAAATTGAAATAAAACTAATAATGAAATTATATCATATTATTATTAGCGATATAGCAATCTGATCCCTTTCGTTCCAAATTTCAATCAGTCTGTTCAACCTTCATTCACAATTGCTCGTTAGTCTTGCCGGCTTCTTGATCGGTTGAGAATGTCCCAGACATATGTGTAACTATAACAAGTTATGTTGCTTTTATTGCAAATTATCCTTCAGTGACCAACCGAACTTCAGATTACAATAGCTCAGCGTGAGAGGCGGAACACATAGTACATAATCAAACAACTACCGTAAGGTACGTGGTGATGCAAGTTTTACACGGTCCGAAAAGCGTTGCTCAAATACGAAATGATGAAAGTGTAGCGTGTTAAATCGAAAGTGACATTTTACACGCAACATATGTTGCGTGTAAAATGTTGACTCCATGTATAAAGAGCTACCGGGTGTCTTATTTTAAAATGAAACTTTATTCACAAGTGAAAAATAGATAAACACCTCAAACACTTTCCGTTCTCTTAACCCCGATTCACAGTAAAAGTCAAAACATTTGTGTATATATATATTTTTACGTGTTTTGGTACAATTATTATCTTAACCATTCTCTCAGAGAGAATATATATATATAAGGAATTATCCTCAAATAGTTTGTATAGCGCGTAAATATGTTGATAAAATAGATCTCCCACATATGAAGGGAGAATTTATATTAGAGAAAGATAGACAAGTTAACACCTGACAATAAAAGAATTACCTGTGAAAGATTACGAGAGAAACAATTATTGTGAATAATAACTTTGAATGTTGTTTCTCATTTATTGCAGGTATGATTTGTAAAAATTAAATTCAATAATAAACTATTGTAAATATGATTTAATAATACTCCACTCATTTATTGCAGAAACAATTCAAATGTGTTATTCTAACCTAAGAATTGTCCAATTCAACCTCATGAGAATATATCAATCTACCAGAATATATACATACTATAGCATCATAAGACAATGATATCAATGTACCAACGAGTAGTGTCAGAGGCTTTCTCCCGGAAAAATCCAGTGTACGGAGCTTAGTCAAGTAACACTGAATGTTACTCATTAATATATATATATATATATATATATATATATATATATATATATATATATATATATATATATATATATATATATATATATATATATATATATATATATATATATATATATATATATATATATATATATATATATATATATATATATATATATATATATATATATATACAATAATAATTGTGAGTAGTTATAAGGCCTCGCGGCTTTCAGCTATGTGCTTTCAATTTTACTTTGTTGACACAAAAAAAAGGATATAATTCTATACTTATATTAAAATTGGGTGCGTCTGTGGTCGGCTTACTTTTACGTACCATTCGGCGTGAGACAAGGAAAACCACAGAAAACCTTGCCTTACGTAAATTGGTGATAAGAGATCTTAATGGTTGATTAATAAACTGGTAGTATTGTTTATGTTCATCTTAAAATTAATGGGATTTCTTCTAAGTGGTAGAGGCTTCTTGAATTGATTGGAGGATTCTCGCAGGAGGAAATGGAAATTTTTTCTTTGGCTTTCTGCAGAAGACACGACGTCGAAGGTACCAGGAGACATCAGAGTTGCTCGAACTGCTCGGTTGGGTCCGTGCAATGTGCGTAGGGTATATACAGACTGGAGTTTCTTCAAAAGTGGAGAAAAAAGATGCTACGACAGATTACTCTCTCACAGACTTCAATCGTTTTATGGAATCTATTTGGTAGAGTACTATAGACCAGAAATCTGTATGCGATTACTTGACGGAGAAAAGATTTGTATGTATTAAGGAGAGGGCTACAGCTCCGAAGTCTACCTTTCAGAGCATACAGAAGGTTAGATCTGTTTCTTACTTTTTTATTGTGTATGTAAGGTCATCCTCTCAGCTCAAGAATTGGTCGAAAGTTATGCCGAGATAGATGATGCTTTCCTTAACTTCAAGGTTTTCACCCAGAGATTATGTCGAACAGGCAAACTTGGAATAAAGATGAAATGGCAGATGCAATTAAGGCTATGCGAGATAAGCAAATGGGTTTTTGAAAGCATCCATCCATAATATACGGAGTACCAAAACTACACACAACGAAATTTACATGGAAACACTCGCTATTTCTCATTATTGATTATTTTCAACCATGGATCTTTGACAACTTGTGAAAAATGAAGATTTTTGTTGTAAAAAAACTGGATAGTATGATGAGAGATGTTGAGTTATCACCACATGTTCGGGATATTTTACTCAGTCAGTCAGTTTCATATTTTAAAAAAGCCTATAATCATAATTGAAAATGCCTTACGTCGGATTGTCTGATGTACAGAGGGGTCGAATGCTTGCTTTCGTTGAAGAAGGGGTGACATAGAGGGGTATAGCGGCCAGAATGGGGGTATTATAGGGGGTGATTTCAAAAACCTACGCCGGATACATGGAGCTACAATTTCTACAAAATAAGCCTCGAAGAAGTCATAGGGAGATCGCTTTTGAAAAATCAGACCATTTTTCTGTGCCAAATTGGAAGAAGAGACCCTAGAGCGTTGCACCCTTTACACACAAAGCAATTCCTGGAAGCAACAGGCCTCAATGTTTCAGTCGAAACGATACGTAAAAGACTTCGTTCAAGGAGTTTATACAGCAGAAGAGTTCCAGAGATAACCAGACAACAGAAAATCAACAGACCTACTTGGTGTTTCGAGTACCAAAATTGGAATATTGAGAACTGGCGAAATGTTCTTTTTTCGGATGGGACCAGTATTGGTGTCCGATCAGAGGACCGCCGGATTCGGGTTTTAAGGGGTCGTGGAAGGCAAGCTAGACACCGAGCAGCAAGACAAATTCCGAAATACCAAGGGGGCAGTATGATGTCTTGGGATGGCATTATGCTGGGAGGCAAAACAGATTTAACTTCGTTTCCTGCGAGTGTAACGGCTATAAATTACATGGACCTAGAGCTGGAGGGCTGGAGCCTATAGTGTACTCTGGCGAGTTGCCCATGGTGAGAATTTCACTTTTATGCAAGCTAATGCTCCTCCGCATACCAGTAATCTCGCGCGACATTATCACATTGAAACAAAGGTAATCGCTATTTCGGACTGACCAGCTTGCTTTCCAGACCTAAAACCTATTGAACATTAATGAAATTATCTCAAAAGGAAAATTAAATCGCGCTAAGATAATCCGAAAACCCCACAACAACTCATCCAATCCGCCACAGAAGAGTGGCAGAATATCACCCCAGAGGAGGTCGAAAACCTAATCCAAAGCATGCCTAGACGGATTCAGGCTTGTATCAGAGCAAGAGGAGGTAATACAAGCTATTACTCACCTATTGGAGAAAATAATTTTCAATTTTTTACTACATGTGGAAAGATTCTCTTATTTTCTTCTATTTGTCCCTTTCTTAAAATGTACCTTAATTTATTTCTTTTTTCAATTGAAGTATCCCAATATGGTCAATTCTAACAATCCTTCGAAATTTCCAAAATCCCAGGGGTAATATTTAAAATATCTGGTGATTCCATATAAATTTGGTTGGGTGTACGTTCATACGCTTTTCAAAAATGACCAATCATTTAGCCACGTTATAAACCATCAACTTTTATGAATCTTCTAACAAATACATTATTCACTTTTTCAAGATGCTTAGAGACTATTACGAATAAATTCCCTGGAATATTTTCTTCCAGTGCTTCAATGAACAAATAAATTATGTATATTCCACAAGCACAACAATCTGTTGTTTCGTTAACAATAACATAGAAGTAATTTTCGCCTATAGCTTCTCTGATTTCATTTGTTTTTGTTCCGAATATACACTAAACGCCTTGTTTTTCTTCATGTAAATTCGTTTGGAATATTCAGTTGACAGTATTTTCCCAATAAAGCCTAATGGTAACATTTTCAATGCAATATTTGAAGCAACCAACTCTCTACACAAATATTTGTTGAACTGTTTCTTATTATTCATCTTATTTTTATGAGAGACAAATTGTTGGAGAAATAGCTGCCCTTTTCCTCCGTTCCTTAATCTTGCAATACTCGAAACATGCTTGACGATTCCATGACGGTCAACGTCAAATTTGGTATCAGCAATCAAAACAAAAAATTGGAATTATTCAAAAGCCTTTTCATCAAGACCGAGAATTTTATGGGATATTCCTCTTAATTCTTAAATATTCCAGTACACGGTTAGTTTTCAATCCTTGCCTTGATTGAAAACTAACTGTTGGAATAAAATTACTTTTAACCTCCACAATTAAGGAAAACAAACAAAGAAGACACATATGATGAAGAATATTTTTAAGAATACGCTTACGATTTTCGAAGATGCCCTTCAAAATAAACTTTCTCCATCCCTGGTCATCTCTGGACATAGTTCGATCCATTCCGCGTTAAACTTCACTGTGAGTAACTGTCTTTACACTACTCGAAGAATTTTTATTCAGGAAACACCATTCAACCTTCCGTAGAATGTTAAATATCCCTTCTTGAAGAATCTGGTTTTCCGATCCACTCTTCATAATCATCGTCAACCGAGGCTACACAGCAAGGGTACAGCACGGTCAGATGTCATAAATAGGAGAAATGGACTGCAGTTTCAGTCCAATTCGACTTCGTCAGCATTGCGTACCCATTCACAACATCAGGCTACACTGCCACCTACTCATCTTAATTCGTTGGAGCGCTAGTAAACATGTAAATGTTACTGCGCTCTTCAACGAACCGAGACAAGCGCCACTTCACCATTGCCAACGGGAAACCTTGATAACAAAGGGTAGAGAAAGAGGAAAACTTCAAGCAGTCACACTAGTTCGACAATTCACCGCAACACTACACACCGTGTCAGCTAGGAAGCGTCGAAAGACCAACGCTCCTTATTCCTATCAGGTTGTCAACCAGGCATACACGAAATCTCCTAGTTGACGGTGATTATGAAGGGTGGATCGGAAAACCAGCTCCTTCAAGGAAGGTTGAATATTGTTCCTGGAATAAAAATTCTTCAATGTGTTTACACATTGCGATAATCTCGTAAATAGTAATTTTTAGAAATTTTGTCTTTACACTACTTAATTTCAACACTGAAAGATTCGAACTACTTGTTGTGAAAATTAGAAAAAGCCTAAATATGCCGCTAAGCTATTACCGCCAATCAAATCATTCGAATTGAAGAAAAAGGTATGACAGGTAATCGAATTATAGTTAACACTAATTCCTATTTGAGACTCAAATGACCAACTGGATTTTTCACCGTTTAGCTCTTTAGAAGATTAGATGACGGATAATGTAGGTTGCTGGCTTTCTATTTTTTGATTTACAACCCTTGAAAGGAACACGATCTATGGAATCTAAGTAAACGAAGAAAATATATAAAAATCTCTAACAATACCACGAAATATGTATATTTCTTCAAATTTGGTAAAAATATGTAATCTACATCTCTCTTGGTTAATCAGTTGCTTACTAGAAATGAAATTTGAAACATCAAAATTGTGCTTTAATTTCTAAGCGCAGTGAATTGCACGAGTAGCTGCATTCAAATGGCTTTGGTTTATTTCAACATCCATCACAATATTGTTGAATGTTTATATTTAACAAACTGATTGCAATAACGAGTTCGGTAAGTACATAAACCGAAAATTCTGTTCGAGTTTGCCTGAATAATCGGAATCACGTATTTCCACTGCACTTTATGATGAAAATGGATTTTCGTTTTACATTAAAAATGTGGGAGATGTAGATGAATCCCGCTCCGTTCTAAAACTTTATTAATCGAATTAAAAATGATGAAAACTGCTAGAATTTTTCAAATTTTCTTATAGGAGCTGAGATTAAATCATCAAATGTGGTGTTAATGGCTTAAGTGAATTGAAGTTGTGAAGATGAAGAAGAAATACTCATTTTTCTAACGAGTGAGACATCAAATTTCGCGGTAATATTTAAAACGTGACATCCCTCTTTTCTCTGAGAAATATTTGTTTGAACTTGAATTAACTGCTAAAAATTGAGTATAAAAATCATTTTTTGAGAAGTATTCAATATGCACTACACTCGTTCCAACGAAAACATGACCCCCTACATCTAACTCTGCAGGAGTGATACTATCGAAAACACTACGTCAAAATTTAAAGCACAATTTCAATATTTCAAATAACTTTTTTGGTAGACAACTACTAGGCGGGATGAAAAAGTCAAAGGCTGATATACAGATGGTGTTACTAGGATCAGATCTACATGATTTTTATTTAATACTAACCTTCTTCTAATTCTTCCTGCACGGCGCCCCATAGAGGTCCAGAATGTATCCCAAATCTAGGCAGGATCTGAAGATGTGAATTAAGTGCATAACAATTTGGTCCATACCTTTTATTAGGTGTGCAGGGTATATACCATCTGCTCCTGGTGCTTTATATGGTTGAAAGGTAGTTACTGCCAACCGAACCTTTTCTACCTTTACTACCATTGAGGCTGTGTTCCAGTTTGCTTCGTCGGCATGTCCACTGGATATCTGGATTGCTGTGTTGTCGATGAGGAAACCCGGAAAGTGGACTTCCGCCAGGTGCCTCAGTGTTTCATCCTTCGTCTGTGTTTTACTCCTTCCGGTGTATCAAGACTTTGGATGTCTGTCGGTCCCACTGCGGAGAAGATGCGACGAAGACGATTTGCCTCCGGTACCCCCTCTATTTCCTCGCAGTAGGAATGCCATGCTTCTTTTTTGGATTTTTTGATCAATCCCTTGTATGTTCTTTGGGCTTCCTTGTAGTTACCCAAATCGCTTTTTGTGCTGGATGTCTGCCCAGACATCCATTGAGCGTAGGAAAAAACATTTTGAAGAAAAACATTTTTACGGCCCTTATGGTGGCCCAGTAGTTACGAAAAAACCCTGCATGTTTCGTGATAAGATTAACAGTGTTCATGCATTTTTTTTTAAATTTTTGAGAGATCAGAATTCGTGGAAACAGCATAAGATGTGAAGACACACGTTTTCTGCTGTTGGTGGACGGGGGAACGGGAAGAAGGGCTAAAATTTCTATGAAAATTTTTTCTTTGATCACCCCAATTATGATATCATGGAAAAGAAGAATTTCGTGATTGAGGACTTTTCGACTATCTTAACGATCCGAATCAGAAAAAATGTGCTCGTCACCTGGCGAATTGATTCCAAAATCTAGAAACTCCCATACAAAATGGCGAATGCGCCAGGTAAAATTACAGAATATGGAATTTAACTCACAATTTCTAATTCCTATAATAATTTCTTATCTGATTTTCTATTCTGATAATCTCAAGATGAAGCCCCTATTGAAACGAACGATAGTTAGCTTATATATCACGAATACAAAAATTTGAATAAGCGTCTTAACATACAGTATATTTCAGAATGAGATAGCTTTCTTCAGAAATCTGATACAGATGGTTAAAATAATGTCACCACTCCATATATCATTTTTACTGTTAACCAAATACAGGTGAGATACTCATCCCCAAAGTTGTATAAAAAACTGGTGCTGAAATTGTTTCAGTTCTTTTTCTTATGATTCCTAGAGTTTGTCAGATACTCAGTTCAAATTCGGCACTTAGATGCCTTGTTAAAAACTACATAATCAGGTGACAGAAACAAGTATGAAAATCTCTAGGATGGTACTTTTTCAGAGGTCACGTGTCCTTTCTACATTCATTTTATTAATTAATTTTATAAATTTTCAATTAACTGCAACAATGCAAGTAATACAAAAGGTTCAAAATTCATTGAAAATTCATAGGAAAATCAAATTGCCCAGAGCTTACTCACTAAAAGCGGTAGGGATACAGAGGATACATGACCATGTAGATTTTCATGATTGTTTCTGTGATCTGATTTTAAAAAGTCATTTCCCTTCCGAATTTCAACTGAGTATCTGAAAAACTGAAGAAGTGAATTTGGAAGATTTAGAAGGAACAGGTCCAAACATCACAAAAAGCGAAGTGATACATGCAATCAAGATGCAAAACATGGTGAAGCTACAGAACCAGATGGAACTCACGCAAAAACCCTTAAGATTATAGTAGAACAAGAACGAACAGGCCTAAACCCGTTAATATAACTTCTCAACTCTATAAATAGTTCTGGAAAAATAACCCCCTCTCAGACTTGGTTTTCAGAAATTGTATCGAAATTTCACTTCCGATATATATATATATATATATATATATATATATATATATATATATATATATATATATATATATATATATATATATATATATATATATATATATATATATATAGTCATTTAACTAGTAAAAACCTTTTCAGAGCTATCAACTCCTATGCAGTTCCTATTCTTACATCTTCTTTTGGAATTATTGAATGGTCTGAAACTGATCTAAATGAATTGCAATGTCAAACGAGGAAAATGCTTTGTAAATATCATAAGCACCACCCAAAGTCAGCTGTTCAGAGAGTTACACTACCTAGACATCTTGGAGGTCGTGGATTAACTGATTTGAATAATCTTCATAGTAAACAGATTTTTCATCTACGTTCCTATTTTCATGATAAACAGAGAACGTCTAAATTATATGATATTGTTGTTGCTTCAGATTATAATCTTACACCTCTGAACTTGACAATGCAAAAGGAAGATTTTGATATATTTGATGATAATTCTAAAAGAGAGTTGGATGCAGAAGGAATTACACGGAAAGCACCTAAAGAATTAAAAATGATTATATTGATGAAATCGCATCGAATAAATGGTTAGTATCTGGAGAATTGTTTGCTGAAACAGAAGGCTTGGCAATTGCGATCCAGGATCAGGTTGTTTTCACGAGGAATTATAGAAAACACATCATCAAACAAAATATAGATGATTTTTGCCGTAGATGTTTCTGTTCTTCAGAAACAGTTTTTCATATATTATCATCTTGCTCAGTCCTTGCTTCAACAGATTATTTAGAAAGACATAATGCCGTCGCTAATATTATTCATTTTAATCTAGGAATTAAACATGACCTAATTCCCAAAAGAAACAAATTTTACAAATATGAACCTGAGATTATTTGTGAAAATGACCAATATAAACTTTATTTTGATAAAGCAATTCTTTGCAACAGAGCTGTAAAACACAATAGACCAGATATCATTCTTAGTGATAAACAGAATCAAATAACATATATAATTGATATTGCTATACCCGACACACATAATATACAAAATAAATACAATGAAAAAATTTCTAAATATATGATGCTTGGCGACGAGATTAAAAAATGTGGAAAATGAAAAAATATTTATTCTACCGATTATTATTTCCACAACAGGTGTTATTCCTAGAAATCTTCACAAAAGTATTGAGATTTTGGCTCTGAAGAAAAATTTGTTTGAACAGTTACAAAAGATAACAGTCATCAAATCTTGTAATATTCTTCGTAGGTTTCTTACCGAAAAAATAATGAGGTAGAGTCATAGGTTTTCTCTTTGGTTTATAGTGCTCAGAATCTCATTTCATTTTTTATTTATTTGTTTATATAAATGTAATATAATTAACTGACAATTTTGTCATATTTATATTCAGAGGAGTATTCTATTCGATCGTTCACCACTTCACACAAAGGAAACTATCAATGAGTAACATTCAGTGTTACTTGACTAAAGTCCGTACACTGGATTTTTCCGGGAGAAAGCCTCTGACACTACTCGTTGGTACATTGATATCATTGTCTGATGATGCTATATTATGTATATATTCTGGTAGATTGATATATTCTCATAACATTTAACGTTATCCTAATATATAATTATTCCAGGATATGTTTTAATTATAATCGTTGCCTGGCAATGGTATTAATTACCGGGTGGTGGATTTATATTTTTCATGAAATCAGTTTGATTTACAAAATTTCGAATATTTGTATTTACAATAAATGCTTATAGCTATAATTTTGGTGTGTGTCAGAAAAAACACAATCGTAAAAAACAAGCGAATAGAAAGAATACCAGCAGAAAAAACAGACCATGCCTGTTCCTTAATATGGAATCTAAACTCGTATCATGCCTCCTACGATTGCCCCTAAAGTGTGAGCACAGAAAATGTAACAGGGAAACTATACAATCTTGCGTATGATTATGTAAACGAGTGAAAAAACCTGTGGAAAAAACTTGTTTCCTTGTCGCTATTGCACTAGCAATAGCTTGTCTGTTTATGTTGTGTTAGTGTCGTGTGTACAAAAAGAGCAGAAAAATTTTTCTACTTAGCAGCTTCGTTATCTCATTGTCATCTTGCACTCCATGATTTTCAGGACTTCTTCACGAAGACAAGGGTGAAAAGGAAGGGGGATTGGTAAAATCCAATATGGCTGACTCATTCGTAAATGAAAAATATTTCCAGATCGCTGTAGCGTTTTTTTTCTCTAAAAAGTTGAATGGAGCATTCAGTCGATAATTCAGTCTTTTCTGAACAATTTGACATATTGATCCTAAAAATATCACAAGAATTGGTGAAAAAATTGAATGAAGAATTTTTTTTCATACTGATTTTCAGCTGAAATCGAAATATTTTTTTCACCTCATGGCATT
The DNA here is from genome assembly GCA_013387265.2 of Cryptolaemus montrouzieri. Taxonomy (NCBI): domain Eukaryota; kingdom Metazoa; phylum Arthropoda; class Insecta; order Coleoptera; family Coccinellidae; genus Cryptolaemus; species Cryptolaemus montrouzieri. The sequence continues at coordinate 10,476,731 of JABFTP020000021.1, forward strand.
GGCACTCCTGAAGCTGTTGTGTTTTTCATGGATGTTCTAGAAAGATAAAGAACCATTTTTTACTAAAACCAACCTAAAATTTGATTTCCGTTCGAATTCAAAATGGCCGACTTCCTCAAATATTACCAATTTTCCCCGGTGGGTAAAAAAGTTTTCGGAATCGTAATGAATCGACTGCGTAATTCAATCACTAGATTTAACCTTTCTCATCAATTTGAGGGATCAAACTGCTTGTTTTTGAGTTTTGAAATTGGATTTAACAAATGAGGATTAGCGTTTCATTGAATGTTTATTTGTGCGTGGCTATACTGATCGGCAAATATCACGCCAATTTCCAGCCCCTAATTACAAAAAAGTACAATCTATGATCTCGAGGAAACAGGGTCATTGGGAAGAAGACTAGAAGGAAGCTAGAACTGTTAGAATTCTGCATTTTTGCTAATACAAATTCAATTGACAATTTCAGGATAACATTCAGCGAATTTCTGCATTAGCAGTCAGCCCTATCAGAACTCCAAGAAGAACTTGTTACCAACTATTGAGGCGTCAACTCTTCAATTCACTTTCATGCAAGTGAAATATTGCTATAAATGCAGCTGAAAATGAACCGTTGACAACTTGAGTAGCTTTTTGGATGATTTTGATTGTTTCAAATCTTTTTTGGAATTCTACAATTTTCTCCATATTCTTCAGACAACATTTCCAAAGAAATAAACAACCAGTACTATATCACAAAGAAACGCTTTTTTCTCTCAATTGGCCGTCAGTGTACAAGGTGTCCCAAATAAGATGTATCTAAATGAAATCTATTTCAATTGATTTTAAGATGTCATACCAGTATCTATACAATGGATTATCTACGACAACGCGTAGACGATATCATCGAACTAGAACACTGGCCCCCAATTATTCACGATCTTAATCCATGAGACTATTTTCTGTGTGGTCATTTGGAAGAAATGGTGTATAACAATGATATTATTTTCGAAAAATGTGAGGAGCTGAGGCAAAACATTCAAGAATGTTGGAACAATCTTGATCAAGAAGTAATTTCGAGATACATAGGGAGCTGAAGAAGACGAGTGCAGATATTTGTGGATGCCAATGGAGGTCATATTCCATTCTGAGGACTTGATTCTTTTTGTTGAATGTTTTACTCATGTAATTTGTTGAGACCATAGATTGTACTTCTTTCGTAATTAGGGGATGGAAATTGGTGCAAGAAATAATTTGTTTTTGCAAGAGAATACGCCGGCGACCAATAGCATCACAACCACGTCTAAAATCAATGATTTAGGGCGAAGGAGTATTTTGCAGACCATCCGGAAAATTACGTTTCGAACGGGATTAATAAGTTGGAAAAAAATGTTTCATTCCCAAGGAGGTTACTTTTCACTCCACCTAGTATATGGTAATCGGTGGTATCCAAATCAATGAACACAATATAAACAACATAAATACGCAGATGTCACCTTCCTAATTGCCAGTAGCATTAACGAAATGCAACACATGATAAATCACATTACTGAATACATCGTGGCTTTCGATCTGTCTCTGAATGTCTCCAAATTCAAACTACTGGTATTCTTAAAACGAGAGAAGGTCGAAGTCCCACGCATTGAGGGAAGCAGGGTCAGACAGGTGTCGTCCTTCAAGTAAATAGGCACGAGCATAACTGATCGGCACAACATAAAAAACGAAATTAGATCGCGAATCGAGCATGCCAGAAAAACTTTCATAAACATGAAAACTTTCTTCACCAGAACAGATATCAACCTGGAACTCAAAATGCGGGTGCTAAGATGTTATGCATTCTCGGTTCTTTCATACAGATGCTTGTATTGGATTCTTGATACGTGTAAAGGGAGGCACAGTGATGCCTTTGAGATGAATACTGAAAATAACATGGAAACACAAAGTGACTAACTTCGAGGTTCTGAGAAGAGTGAACAAAGAAAAGGAACTTTCACACACTGTAAAAAAACGGAAGATATTGTACCTGGGTCACGTTATAAGAGGCGAGAAATACGAAAGATTAGGACTTATTATAAAGAGAAAAGTCCAGGAAAACAGATCACCATCTAGATCGCCAACCTTCATTAGGAAAAATGGGATCAAGAAAAAGAAGAATCTGAAAAACTGTAGTAATCATAATAAAAATATTGAAACACTCTGAAGATTCCAACACCCTGCATTTCGGTAACGTAGCGTTAGCGGACATTTTCATGGGAACTCTTCATCATAAAATGGCTCGTGGAATCATCTCGCGAAATCTTTCGACTTATTCCTTTACACCCTGTACATTTTCAGTAACATAACCTTTATAAAATTTTTTCTTTCTGCATATAGTTTCTACAAAGGAGAGTGTTAAAATTCCAACGTCGTCCAATACCCCTGAATTCGTATTATTCAATATCGAGGTTCTCTTATCGATGCCAGATCTGATTACAACAGCACTATATCCTTATAGAATCGCCACGCACGCTTGGCGAAACGAAATACAAAGTACAAGTAGAGTCTTGATGGAAATTGTGGGTCAGGAATTCGTTTATCTCAGTGAGAAAAGGATATAGGTGCTATGCTATTGATATTCTTCAATAGTATCTTATCGTTTATTGGGGACCAACCTTCTTATTACATTTGATCGTGTTCTGAATTTCTGTACTGCAAATTTGAAAGTAAGATGAAATTCACTGCTTCTGTTGATTTGTTCAATTTTTCGCAATTCGGCTAACAATAATTCATCGAATTGTACCCTAATTGAATACTCAGCTTCCCTGGTGTTGAGGGAGACTATGGTCACTTCAAAAGTAACTAGTCAGAGGCTTTAAGAGTTTTTACCCAACAAACAGTGATTTTATATTTCCCTTTTTTTTTAACGAAAAATTATTTATGCGAGTTTTCCAAGCCACATTTGGCAGAAACAAAACAAACTATTGAAATTATGAATTCGATGAATAATTTAAGAAATAGTTCAAAATTGTGAGTTGCACTGTACAAAAAAAAATTTACAGCTGATAGCTTGAATCCTCTTTTTACGTATGCACTAACGTCTGGACAGGACCTGGCTCTCCCAAAGGAACAATGTTCCCCCCAAGGTTACGGTATTGTATCTAATGAAACAGTATTCACCCCTGGAGAACGGCAATTTCTTCTCAACGGTAATATCTTCAGGCTAAGTGTACGTTCTTCATCGGTTCAATCAAATGTAAAGTATTCACCCCAAAGGTAAGGCTCAATAGGTAATGTATTCACTTCAAGGGACAGTATTTTCTTAATCGATAATGTATTCACCCCGAGGGTATGGTAGTTTCCAAACGGTAAAGTATTCACACCAAGGGTGTGGTATTTTCTCAATCGGTAATGTATTTCCTCAAGGGTTTCTCAAATGGCAAAGTATTTAACCCAAGGGTAGGATAAAACATTTCCAAACAATCAGCCTCACAAATAAAAAAAGTGTAAGGCACTTCGTGGTCTGTTCAATGAAGAAAGACGGTAGTCTACAAGTTTGTTTGTTTGTTTTTCCTTTAACGTGCTCTATTTCTGCCTTTCCGCTAATGACACGCCAGGGAATTCTGTCACCTCAGTAACTCGGGAATTTTGCCGAACCCCTCTCGTGCCGAAGAAAGGGATCTTTAATGTCCAACACATCTCTGTTAGACAGAACTGACAGCTTTACATCTTTCCGAAAGATGGACACTAAAGCGATTTCCAGAATCCGAAAAATCGCACCGACTTTGTGGGGATTGAACCCAGGTGACTCTGCGCAGGAGACGAGCATCATATCCCCCGCCACCGAGCCGGCTAGTCTAGAAGTAATGCGAGATAAAATGATCAACTGTTAAATGATATAATAGAAAACTATGAAACGAAATAGTGGTTGCTACGTAGTATCATTCCAACCGATTCATTACTTACTTCAAGCAAAAATTTGAAAGCTATTTTATAAAACAGAATGAGTACTGGGTGAGAAGTGAAATATAAAAGCAGTTTTCAACCTAAAAGAAATGAAATTAAACAGGTGCAAATTAAATTATATCAATTGAACGACAATTTCAAAATGCTAAAAAAATTGATAGGCAATTTGTTCAAATATTCAGTAGGGGAAAAAAGATACTCACCCCTTTTTTAAAGGGCACTGAAAACACAGAACAGTACTTTAACAATATCAAAAGATATCTATACTTTTGAATTGTGGAGGCCGTTACTTGATGTAGATCCATGATGTAAATGAGATAAAAAACACAAGGTTTAACTTTAATCTACACTTTATTTGAAAAAAAATTCGACGACGTTTCGCTGATACAGCAGCTTTATCAAAAATGACAAACAGAATGAAGAGTATGGTATTATAAACAAATCGTAGAACAAGTTGGATGAATAACAGGAAAATCCACACCCAGCCATTGTACAGTTAGTATGAAAGGTAATAAAAACTAATTAAACAAGTTGAGTAGGGTGAATAATTCACGTCTACCTGCTCATTCAAAAGCTTATCCGAATGTTTGTATCTATTTATTTCTAATGCTTCTAGGAGATCTAATTTTGACTTTTCGATTTTATATGTAATATGTCAAAGTTTTTATTGAATGAATGGTTTTCTTTTATTAGGTGGTTTGAATAATTTGAATCTGATTTATTTTTATCGAAGCTACGTTCATGTTCAGATGTTCTTATGCCAAAACTCCTATAGGTCCTACCGACATAAATTTTATCACAAGAACCGCAATTGAGTTTATATTATAGATTCCTGATTTACTTGATTTTTCAACACGAGATTCATTATTTTTAATATGTTTACCTAAGTTATTAGAAGTTTTGAAAGTTATCCTTTGAGTCCACTTTTAGCAGAGATTTTTATGAATAATATTGAACAGAAAATTCATACACATCCACTCATTTCCAAATTTCTTTATTGGTATAGATATGTTGACGACATCTTAGTATGTTTCATTGGAACTACTCGTCAATTAGACTTGTTTCTTAATTTCATTAATTCCATCCATTTGAACATTAAATTCACGATAGAAATTGAACAGAACGATCCCATTAATTTTTGGACTTGAAAGTCACTAAACAAAATAATAATCATGTTTTTCGGTCTTTCGTAAACCAACACATACTGATACAATTATACATAACTACTCATTACATCCAATTCAACAAAAGTTGCAGCTTTAAACAGCATGGTACATCGGTTACTCAATTTACCTTTATCAGTAGAAGATTATAATAAAGAGTTAAACATCATCAAACAGATAGCCATTAATAATTCATATAATCCGGATATGATAGATCTAATCATTCGTAAAAACTGTATCAGAAAGCAATAAATGAAGTATATCCTATTCATAAAGACTATGAAATATTCAACAGTTTGAGATTCTACGGTTCTGCAAGTACAAATATTAAATCCTTTCTCGTCAAACAAAATCTTAATATAACTTTCAAAACTTCTAATAACTTAGGTAAACATATTAAAATAATAAATCTCGTGTTGAAAACTCAAGTAAGTCAGGAATCTATAAACTCAATTGCGGTTCTTGTGATAAAATTTATATCGGTAGGACCTATAGGAGTTTTGGCATAAGAACGTCTGAACATAAACGTAGCTTCGATAAAAATAAATCTGATTCAAATTATTCAAACCACTCAATAAAAGAAAACCATTCATTCAATAAAAATTTTGACATATTACATATAAAATCGAAAAGTTTAAAATTAGATCTCCTAGGAGCATTAGAAATAAATAGATACAAACAATCGGACAAGCTTTTGAATGAGCAGGTAGATGTGAATTATTCACCCTACTTAACTTGTTCAATTAGTTTTATTACCTTTCATACTAACTGTACAATGGCTCGGTGTGGATTTTCCTGTTATTCATTCAACTTGTTCTACGATTTGTTTATAATACCATACTCTTCAATCTGTTTGTCATTCTTGATAAAGCTGCTGTATCAGCGAAACGTCGTCGAATTTTTTCAAATAAAGTGTAGATTAAAGTTAAACCTTGTGTTTTTATCTCATTTACATCATGGATCTACATCAAGTAACGGCCTCCACAATTCAAAAGTATAGATATCTTTTGATATTGTTAAAAATACTGTTCTGTGTTTTCAGTGCCCTTTAAAAAGGGGTGAGTATCTTTTTTCCCTACTGAATATTTGAACAAATTGCCTATTAATTTTTTAGCATTTTGAAATTGTCGTTCAATTGATATAATTTAATTTGCACCTGTTTAATTTCATTTCTTTTAGGTTGAAAACTGCTTTTTATTTCACTTCTCACCCAGTACTCATTCTGTTTTATAAAATAGCTTTCAAATTTTGCTTGAAGTAAGTAATGAATCGGTTAGATGATACTACGTAGCAACCACTTCGTCGAATTTTTCTTCTAATAAAGTGTAGATTAAAGTTAAACCTTGTGTTTTTATCTCATTTATATCTATACTTTATCAGATAAATTGCGCGATAATTACGCCTGAAGGTACGGAAGGAAAAGAAAGTCGTCATCATAAACCTCACGGTGGCTATCAATCATCAATCATTCTCGCATCGCTACGAATATTTCCGAAATGCAGTGGCGTGACTAGAAGTTACTCTTGATGAGTAGAATGAGAATTGGAAACGTTAATCTCGAATACAGTTACATAATCTACGCGAATATCAACGAGCAGCGTTGATGAACAATGAAGGTCATAGAAAATGAGGGAATGAAAAGGAGAAGTGGCCTATTTATCGTTACAAAAAATCGAAACATATCGTAGGCATATAACATTTTAGCAAAAAATATAAATAAAATGATTTCCACAATGTTTATTTTTGAGCCACGCTATCTGTTTCAACAATTACCTTATTTTCAAGTAACTGGTACTTACACTTATGAAAAAGTATATAACTGTACCTGTCCCAAATGTTTAGTAGTGAAGTGTGATTTAACTGTAGTTGGCTATTGAAAATCGTGAGTTTTGGGTTTTTACAAAGTTTGTGACTTTCCAAAATCTCCAACATATTCATTGTAAAACCTCTATTGCATTTGTAGATAATTTTTGAATTATGTAATATTATTATGTATTATGTCGATTCAATATATTTAAAAACAGTAAATTCATTATCTAAGGAAAGATGTTCTTTGATTCTACATTCAAAATTTTCACCTGCTTGGCTTACATAAACAGTTGGGCGTTCATTGCATTCAATTATGTATATTCAAGACTGTTTGATTCTATTATACAGGGTGATTAAATGTAGTTAATGTACACCTAGTTGAAATCGAATCGGCTCTAAAAATACACGGTGACGCTATTCGTTTTCGATATACAGCCAGCTTCATGGATTTGAGTCCAATTTTCTAATCGCAATAACTCTTGAACGCATAGACTGATTTCTTCTATATTTGGTACCACAGATAACATGGCTGATGTTAACAATACTGTCTATCAGTGAAAATCAAATTCGAGGGTGATACTGAAAAATGAGTTTCTTTCTCGGAATAACTAAATAAACACCCTGTACATGACTTTTCAAGAGCTGCACCCTATCTCAATTAGCAATAATTGCTTTGAAAAATGAGCCTACTGCGAAAACTGTCACATTGCACTAAACTTTTTTATTGCAATTTGATTATGAGGATAACTCATTTTTTTTCGTTATATATATAATAATATATATAATAAAAAACAAGTACTGTGTTTTAAGGAATTTTACTTAATAATTGCGATTCGTAACGCGTTTCACTACACCGTAGCTTCTTCAGACGAATGATTATGCAGAAAAATGTAAATGAGAATATAACTATAAATGTTCATGAGTAATTAAAAGCTTATTGGTCGCCTCCTCCTAAGTGGTTATTTATGACGGGTATATCAATAAAATTAAGGAATAGATTGCTCCCGAAAAAATTCAATAGAGGTGAAGGGCTTAAATCGACTTGTTCATTGATGAGTCTACCTGAGTGTTTGTATTTATTTATTTCTAAAGTTTCCCAAAGATCTACCTTCCAATATTTATTATCTGTATGCAAAATTTCAAACTGTGGGTCGAAAGAATGATTATTTTCTAAGAGATGATTCGCGTAATTTGAATCTGATTTTTATTTGAAAAACTGCGTTTATGTTCCGATATTCTAATATTAAAATTTCTATGTGTTCTACCAATGTAGAAATTATCACAGTCATTGCAATTCAATCTATAAACACCTGATTTATTGTTTTTACCTGGTTTGGTTTTATTATTTTTATATATTTGCCTAAATTATTATTAGTTTGAAAGCTATGTTGAAATTATTGCTACTTAAGAATGATTTCAGTTTCTCACTTGTAATGCCAACGTAGGTTAAGGTGTTGAGTTTTTGTTTCAATTTATCGACAGGGTAAACTTCATTCAATGCGATTCTACTTTGTTTTTATTTAAAATATTATTTATTAGTTTGGGATTGTAACCATTATTTTTGGCTATTTGTTTAATCAAATTTAGTTCTTTGTTGAAATTTTCTGGTGATAGCGGGATGTTAATCAATCTATGAATAAAACTATTGAATGCTGACATTTTATGTTGATATGGATGACACGACGAGTTATGTATTATAATATCTGTATGTGACGGCTTATGGTAAATTGCGAAAACATGTTTTCCATTTTCATTCGAAATTGTTACGTCTAAGAAATTTATCGAATTATTGCTTTCTATTTTGGTTGTGAATGCAATTTTGGATGTAATGAATTTATATGATTTTCGAAAATTTTCAACTGTCTATCTGATCCTGTGAAGCAAATAATGATATCGTCTACATAGCGATACCAGTATAAACAATATTTACTGAGTGGATGATTATGAATTAATTTCTCTAAGTTATTCATGAAAATTTCTGCTAACAAAGGACTCAACGGATTGCCCATAATCAAGCCGTCTTCAATAGTATAATATTTGTAATTGAAATGGAAATAATTTTGATCTAAACAAATTTTTAATAATGAAAGAATATCTGATTTAATGATAGTATTGACATGATGCTAATAAAACATTGCAATTTTAAATCTGAATTTTCGGTTAAAATTCATACGAACTTATTGCCAATATCAAAGATACCACTATACCACCTAATTCCAAACTTATTTCTTTCGATGTTAAGAATCTATTTCCCAACATTCCTCCAAAAGATACGTATTACTTAGTTGAAGAATTATTAGAAAGGAATCATGTCAATACTATCATTAAATCAGATATTCTTTCATTATTAAAAATTTGTTTAGATCAAAATTATTTCCATTTCAATTACAAATATTATACTATTGAAGACGGCTTGATTATGGGCAATCCGTTGAGTCCTTTGTTAGCAGAAATTTTCATGAATAACTTAGAGAAATTAATTCATAATCATCCACTCAGTAAATATTGTTTATACTGGTATCGCTATGTAGACGATATCATTATTTGCTTCACAGGATCAGATAGACAGTTGAAAATTTTCGAAAATCATATAAATTCATTACATCCAAAATTGCATTCACAACCAAAATAGAAAGCAATAATTCGATAAATTTCTTAGACGTAACAATTTCGAATGAAAATGGAAAACATGTTTTCGCAATTTACCATAAGCCGTCACATACTGATATTATAATACATAACTCGTCGTGTCATCCATATCAACATAAAATGTCAGCATTCAATAGTTTTATTCATAGATTGATTAACATCCCGCTATCACCAGAAAATCTCAACAAAGAACTAAATTTGATTAAACAAATAGCCAAAATAATGGTTACAATCCCAAACTAATAAATAATATTTTAAATAAAAACAAAGTAGAATCGCATTGAATGAAGTTTACCCTGTCGATAAATTGAAACAAAAATTCAACACCTTAACCTACGTTGGCATTACAAGTGAGAAACTGAAATCATTCTTAAGTAGCAATAATTTCAACATAGCTTTCCAAACTAATAATAATTTAGGCAAATATATAAAAATAATAAAACCAAACCAGGTAAAAGAATAAATCAGGTGTTTATAGATTGAATTGCAATGACTGTGATAATTTCTACATTGGTAGAACACATAGAAATTTTAATATTAGAATATCGGAACATAAACGCAGTTTTCAAATAAAAATCAGATTCAAATTACGCGAATCATCTCTTAGAAAATAATCATTCTTTCGACCCACAGTTTGAAATTTTGCATACAGATAATAAATATTGGAAGGTAGATCTTTGGGAAACTTTAGAAATAAATAAATACAAACACTCAGGTAGACTCATCAATGAACAAGTCGATTTAAGCCCTTCACCTCTATTGAATTTTTCGGGGAGCAATCTATTCCTTAATTTTATTGGATATACCTGTCATAAATAACCACTTAGGAGGACGCGACCAATAAGCTTTTAATTACTCATGAACATTTATAGTTATATTCTCATTTACATTTTTCTGCATAATCATTCGTCTGAAGAAGCTACGGTGTAGTGAAACGCGTTACGAATCGCAATTATTAAGTAAAATTCCTTAAAACACAGTACTTGTTTTTATTATTGATAATGGAATTTTACCAAGTAAAAGCCTCCCAAATTCAAATAATATATATAACAGAACATAGTTTTTAAAGAATTTAATTTCGAAAATAAAGATATCCGTCAGTTGTACCTTTACTGTGACTTGTTCAAGTCAGTTTTGAATGTTAACACGAGAAGCTTTCAGTGCCAACCAGAATTGGAACAGTTCATACAAATAATATGTATTATAATTACAACAATAACATATGAATTTTCTCCTGTCTTATGCTTTTCAAAAAGAAACATCAGATTTAATCTAATGTTCGACTGATTACATTATCCCGAAAGCTTATTGTGTATGCCAAAGAATTTCTGGCATCATGTTTTCGTCTTCCAAAAGATCCATCAATGTTGTTCAAACGGAAATATAATCAGGATAGCTTTGAAGGACGGATAGAGTCACTGTAATATAAACTGTATTTCTGAATTTCATGCATTTTCTATGCAGAAAACTGAAATTTTTCTTTTTCTCCTCATTTCTCTTGATTGAATAAAACTATGATGTTCAAATTTCCTCTATATTGACAAACTCATGACGCGTTTCACCACACTATTGCTTCTTCCGATGAGTAGTACTTCGAATAGGATGATGTTTCTTTCACAGGGTGTCAGCGTTGAAGAGAAACTTTTATTGAAATTTGTCCTATCTAAAATTGAGCTATAATTTTTTTATGAAAATTCTCGGGAATATTTAGCGGGTTCTTGTTTACCTGAAAGAAGAAACATACAGAATGGATTTAATTCCCATGCCAATTGTTCCACAATGTTTGACCTTTGGAAATTATCTAAAAATAAGAATAATTATTTTGTTGTATATAACTTTTTTCATAAATAAAATGGCAAATAAATTCTCAAACGAAGTTATTATGGATTTATCGATTTATGGTCAATATCAGAGAATAATAAATAGACCTTGTAGAACATTTAATGAAAATTACGCGAATTGATGTCAAATTTGCAGAAAACAATTCACCAAATTTTGTCATTTATGAAATACAGAAAATTAAAACGAGTAGCGTTATCTCTCTTCAGAATATGAAGATGTCGTTTCGACATCATGAATTCTGTAAAAAAGTCATATAAACAACAATGCATCAAATTCATTGTTTTCTGAATATCTTTTAATCTACGAGCGGATTATTAATAGTTGCTCTTTGCACTCAATTGCAATCGATGCTGTCAAAGGCATATCTCACTTTAATTATCGCGCGAATTCATCGTCGAACTTTATTCTCAAGGAAGTCCTATGAATAAAAACCTGAAAGGTTAAGATCCGGAGATCTTGCGGTTCAATTTCTTCGACCCAATCTTTTCATCTGTCTGTGCTCAAATAAGCTGGTTCGTCCGATACCTAATGTGTTCAATAGACTGCAGCATTATCAATTGGTATCAACATGAGACACGTACATTCAATGGAAGATTGTCCAGGAATTCCGAAACAAATGTTGTTGAAATCTCTAAATATTCATACCTTTTAAGTATCCTCCATAAATTAAATATTGGCATTGGTTTTTGTACGTTAAAGTGAATATACTAAAGCTAAAATGATGTTGGAAATTTCGCTTCCGTGTTTGATGTAAATTGTCGACGACCTAGATATGAGAATTACGTCAATAAAAAATTTGGATTCATCGGTCCTAGTTTTGTAAGAAGTCTGGGTTTTCTTGAATGTGAACCATCAACAATTCGCAGAAATTAATCGCCTAGATTCATCAATGATAACAATGAGAATTTGTAAAGGTAGAAATCATTTTTGTCCAAAATTTGTACGTGCTATCCCCAGATGTGCTGAGAATATTTGATCGTTATTTTCTGAACTGTTTTGTGCAAATAAGTCGTGAATTCGCATACTTTTTGTTAATTTTTCAGTAAGTTCGACTCATTATTATGCAATCTGATTCAATTTTTTGGTCAAAGAAGCTGACGCTTCAATTCTGAAATTTTGATAGAAAAATCATATAGCTCAGTAGTGGTTCATTTTAGATAGGACAATTATCAACAGAATATACTCGAAAATTTATGACTTAATAGAATACAATCCAAGAGTGCACCATGCTATTTGACATAGCAAAGTTGTATTCGATGACTGGTAGAACCGGAAGTGGTGCTGCTCTGAAAACTATTTTAAATTGTAGACAGTACTCATTTACTCTAATACTAAAATTCGAGAATGATCGATAAAGCTGTTCTTCAGATATTTCTAAGGGACCTTCTGCGCAAACATCCTGTATATTGCATTAATAAAAACATGTGTTCAGCTCAATAAACTGAAATTCTTCTTTTGTGAGCTGAAAAGATTGAATAATGGTGACGAATTTAGATCTAAATGACTATTATGTGAATTTCCGAAATTTTTCTGTTAATTGGTTCCCAAATATTAATAAAATAGTTTGCCAAATCTGCGTTAATGCTCTGACCTACTCGTATTAAAATTTCTAAGAGCTCTAACGATGTAAATTTCAAGATTCTCAATGTAAATATTGTTTAGAGGATTCTAAATAGACGAAGAAAAGTTCAACGTCAAGAATATGTAAGCATTATATAAAGCGATTAATGATTTTTTATTTTCAAAAAATTTGCACTGCCTTGTAAGGAATCCCAACATTCTGTTACTAGAATTCCCCACGTAGTGGAATACTAAATAAGAGCCTTGTATCGAACATGATTCCTAGATCCTTAAGTGAGTCAAGTCTGGATAGCTCAGTTTTGTCTGACAATAGTTCTACCACGAGAAAAAGACATAGCTCGGCACTAAGACTGATTGAAAAGACACCATTTCCTTCACAGAACTGGGAAAAATCATCCAACTCGCACTGGAGAGTCATACAATCCTGCTGGTTTCTAATTTTCATGAATAATAATAATTATGAACAATGATGGTGCCAGGTGTGAGCCCTGAGGTACGCCAGATGAAGGATAAAAGAGTCATACCCGTTAATAAAAACGTACTGCCTCCTCCTCCCCCAGGTACGACCCAAACTAGCGCAACATTGTGCCACACACACCCACTCCAACAATGGAATGAACAAGGATATCTAGACAGAGCTTTACTGACTTCAGTAACAGTAACAACATCAACCAGCAAATGCTGATCGAATCCCTTCTGCTGAAGAAATTCGACGAAACTTATTAAATTGGTTTCGAGAGATTGACCTTCAGAAATCCCTCTTGTTCCGGAATAATTTGTGATATAACAAGATGATGAAGATGAGGGTAGACCAAACGTTCGAAAACTTTTTAAAGGCACAGAGCTTATTGATAGTATACTACTTGGGTTCAAACCTCACTTTGACAATGTTCAAAATCGAAACACTGATAAATTTTCCATGTAAAATACAGAATATGATATGTCCGGACAACTGACAGAAGGCACAAATAAAAAGAATGTCAACACATACCTCGATTTACGTTTTATCATTCGTTAAAAGAATTTTCTTGTTTAGGTTTCATTTTTTACCACTTGAATCATTACAGAAAAAAAACTTCTGTGCGAGTAATGATGCATGTTGATGAGTTTGATACGGTTTGTAGAACTTTCATCAAAATTTTTACAAATAATCTAATATTTCGGAAATGAAAGAAGATAAAGATAAGGTTACTTCTGGAAAAATTTAGCACAATATATTATGCGTTGACATGAATAATGAAATACAGGGTGTTCTATTCGAAGAAATCGAGATATAATATTTTTAAAATTACAATATTCAATAATTTTTTAGTCCCTCCTGTATAAAATGAGGATAATCTATTTCAATTCAATTAATCAATAAAGCTATCCTTATTATTATTACTTAAAGACATTATAGCAGGGCTTAGGACGCTCTTGAATCTTCAACAAAAAGTGGTCTTCCAATCTGAAAAAAACCACCCAAGATTTTTTTATAGAAAATTGGGACACCCTGTTTACTGCAAAATAAATTGCTGAGGTAGATTCTTACTTTCAAAATACGATACTGTTCGAAGAAAAGTGAAATCTTCAAGAGTGTACGAGATACAGAGCACCGCGCCACTGGTGAATCACCCAGTATAATGAATTCATCAATATCAATGCTTGATGAGACTAGTTGAACAGTAATACAGTTTGTTTCCTCTTTTTTCATTAAAAGCATACCAAAAATTCAATCTAATAGAGGGGGAATTAATTCGATTTTCGAAGATTGAAATTACATGATATCTACCACAGTTCTACGGCTCGTATTTTCCGCAATACGAATCTCTCCTTCGATGTTTAATTTTGCCCGTTTTCCAGGTTGTCGTGCAGAAACGCGAACTTGCGAAATGTTTGCGAATCCAATTAATGATCTGGCAGATGCGCTCTATAAATACAAGACTAGAATTCGAGCAAGATGAAATTTATATCATAGCAGTGGCCCTATAAATATGCGGTTTGTGAACCAAATTCAATTGCCAAATTTCGAGAACGCTCAACCAAGTTTATTTAATGGATGGTCGGATAGCTCTTTATCAACCGTAATCTATTCGATTCAGACTGTCAATGTTTATAAGAGACATGAATATACATGAGGATGGTGTTGTGGTATTATGACTTCTACAGGGTTTTTCATCAAGCGTTCTTAAACTTTTAAATGAGAGAAAACAAGCTTTTTGAACGATATTATCACATTTTTGAAAATAGAAAATTTTGGGCGCATTGCGCGTTTTTGAATGGATGAAATTTCATGTGTTTGCGTCGCCATCATGCTATATCTACATAGAATGTGATATGAAGATAAACTAGCACCAAAAAAGAAATTTTCGTATTTTCTAAAAAACGCTTTCAGAATAAATAATAAATTATTTGTGTTTTCATTGACATCTGTTAAAAATATATATCTCAATAGATGCAGTACTATCTCATGGGTCTGGAAGAATAAAAAAATTAAGAATACCCCTACACCAGTTAGCCACCCTATAATTGAAGGCCAATTGTCGAAGGAATTCTTGGACGGACTTTGCCTCCTGGTACATTCCGCCCAGAAAAAGCTATCACCTTCTCGACGAATCATGAACTATATACCCTTTTTGAATTTCACGAACTCGAAAGAGAGACAAGTGAACAAAGCAGCTGCAGTATGGGGACATCTTAAACAACCAATTTGGAGAAATAAACACCTCAGTATACCATGCAAATCCAGAATCTACAAAACATGTGTGCGACCAATTATGACATACGGGGCAGAAACAAGAGCGGAAACGTTGGTAACAAAGAGGATACTAAGAACAACAGAAATGAAAACGCTAAGAACTATAACCGGTTACACATTGAATGACAGACAAAGAAATACCGACATAAGAGAAAAATGTGAAACAGACGATATTGTAAGAAGGGTAAGAAAAAGAAGAAGAGAATGGAACCAGCATGTAAACAGAATGACCAAAGATAGAATAGCCAAAATCGTATATAACAACATACCACACGGACGAAGACCCGTTGGACGACCACCAAAACGATGGCGGGACAGTTGGCAATCAACTTCACAAGAACTGCTGCAGGGAAACCGGAACTGAACAGGCGCTACGCCTTCAACACGGTGAAGAAGAAGAAGAAGAAATAGCTCTTAAATCAAATTCGAACACTTCACCAGGTTGCGACAATGTGCAATACATCATGCTATCGAAGTTACCCGAGGAAGCAAAAAAAGTATTATTGGACAATCGAATTTGGTCTTCAGGTATCATTCCTCCAGACTGGAAAAAATACATTGTCGTCCCTATATTGAAACCCGAAAAAATCCTGACAACGCAGATTCATACAGGCCAATATCGTTGAGCTCCAGCATCCTCAAAACTTTCGAAAGAATCATTAAATTTAGACTCGAGTTGTGGTTAGAACATCACAAAAAATTTCCCGAATTCAGTTCGGATTTCGTAAAGGTTATTCAACTTACGATAGTATAAACCACCTGGTTACGGACATACACTTATCTTTCACAAAGAATAATTTAACTAGAGCTTTATTCTCTTTATTCTTCCTCTGACTAGCGAGTGTCGTAATTTGGGTTTGATTATGGATAGCGATTTGAGGTTTGACTCTCACATAAACTTGCTACTTAAAAGAGCTTTCGTGAATATCAAATTGATTTATGGTTGCAAAGAATTTCTGGATATTCGACAAAGAAAAATGCTTTGTGAAGCGCTGGTGTTGTCTCACCTCAATTATTGCGATACCGTATATGGCCCATGTCTGACAAAACAGAATGTGGCCCGAGTTCAGAAAATTCAAAACTGGTGTGTTCGAATTGTTTTCAACCTTAGACGCACAGATCGCACGTCTTGCAGACTGCAGCAATTGGGTTGGTTGAACATAGCGAATCGAAGAAGGCTGCATGTGCTGAGTCTGTTTTACATGATTTTGAATGAGAAGAAACCCTCCTGTCTGCACCGACGAATCAAATATAGAACAGATGTTCATAGCATCAACGTCAGGTTCAGACATAAACTTGCCATACCGCGTTATCGTGCTTCCATGTTTCAGCGTTGCTTTTCTTATATAATTGTAGATGAAATCAATAAAATACCGAGTAGTCTTTTAGGTTTGAGTTTGGATGCATTTAAGAGGAGGGTGAGGCATTGGCTTTTTGAGAGCCAGTTAAATGAGATGTAGATGAATAGTTGGTAAGATTAGTGATAAATATCTCTTACATAACGCTGTTTCCGTACAATTGTGGGTACACTTGTCTAGTATTTGTTTCTATTTTATTCAGGTTGGATTAATCAGCTATGCTGTATCCTACCTTTTGGTATCTCTCAATGTACAGTAACACTCACTCATAATAAGTTTAAGGCCTTTAATGTAATTGATAGTTATAATTATTATTTCTATACAAGATGCCAATAAAATGCTATTATTATTATTATTATTATTCGGGGACATAAAAGGAGCGTACGATAATTCCAGTTCAGATGTTTTGCAAACAGAAATGCAAATAAATGGACTATCCTCCAAATTTTCCACTTTCATCACAAATTTATATTCTAATCGAGAAATTGTCATTAGATTGAATAATGAACTTTCAGTACCGAGATATACTAGTCTGGGTATACCACAAGGAGGAATTCTATCACCTCACTTTTCATCATTCTTTATCATAGATTAGAAAAAACCATCTCCAGTGTACATGTCAAACTCCTACAATTCGCTGACGATATATGCCTTTACTCTTCAGGCAGATCTATCGACAAAATTCAACAAACTCTAGAGGAGGCGACACAATTACTCTCTCAATTTGTTTCTGGTAGGGGGCATGAGCTTTCCCCAGAAAAGTCGATTGTATATACTTTTACAAGAAAGAGAAATCTTTTCCCGGATCATGTCCAACTTGCTGAATACAATTTTCCCCACAAAGATTGCGTGCGTTTTTTGGAAGTATTGGATCGAAAATTAACTTGGAAAGATCATATATCTGTCATTCTGAATAAAACTGAAAAAGGAATTCAACTACTACTATACATCTGTTGCAGTAGAGGGGGGGCCGACCAATCTATCACGCTCTTATTTTATCGATCATTCATTCGATCCATAATTGATTATGGATCTATATTTTACGGTAAAGCCTCGAATACATAATTGGCAAAATTGGATACTCTACAACGTAAGGCAATCAAACTTTGTATCGGTTTGCTTAAAAGCGCTCCGAATGAGGTAGTTCCGTCGGAAGCAGTGTAACTGCCACTGAAATATTTGGGATGAGAAACATTGATAAAGGCTGAAGCTTTTTCCAAGAAAATCTTGAAATCTATCGAAGAACTATTCCTCCTAACTCTCACCCATAAATATTGGATATCGAAAAAAGACCCAATGATGATCTCTTGTTACCATCATATTCTGTCTTATAAAGATCGAATAGCAAGATCTGATGAACTTCCAGTTCATAGTTTGAATCTGAAGGATCTAAAAAGCAATGAAAATGTATATATTCCACAATATGAGAATAGGCCATCTACTTATATGACTTTTCACGAAATCATAAATTCTAATTTCAGTAATCATCACCAAATCTATGCTGACGCTTCAAAACAACTTGATAAAACATCTTGCGCTATTTATGACCCACGTCTAGAATCTGCTATCAAATACCGCCTAAATGGCAACTTCACTATCTTCTCAGGAGAGCTTTTCGCGATTTGGAAGGCTTTACACTATGTTTCATCTTTGAACCCCATAATGTACCCTTTGGCCCATTGATTGGCGAAAACTTCATTTATATGCATAACATTGCTCGGCCTCATGCAGCTAGAGTAGTTACAGAATTTCTGCAAAACGCCGAAATTGATATTTTAAGAAGGCCAGCCAGAAGTCTCGACTTGAATCCCATAGAACATGTTTAGGACAACATGGGATGGTAAATTCAGCAAGTAGGATGCCTTGTGGAGCACTCCAACAATTAGAAAATCTGCTTCCTGAAATTTGGAACTCAGTGACTCAAGATTTGTTTTAGGGGCTTCCGAGACGTATATTGGCAGTAATTAGGGCCCGGGGAGGAAAGACTCGATTTTGAAAATGATTGGTAACCATTCGATGCTAGTTGATTGGTCTCTTCGCGAATGTTTGAAGATGGTAGAATTTTTTAATTTTTCATTAACTCGAAAATTATTGATATTTTCCATCATAAACTCATCTCTTTTGAATGATATTTTCTTATTTTACACTTCTGAAAGTTACCAAGCGACTCTTGAATGACCAACCTAAAAGTTTATATAGTATTGTCGTAAAAGGAGGGTGATGCGACAATTTTTTGGGGAGTGTATTTCTCGAGAAACAGATTATTTTATTGGAAATAAATATGCTTTGAATGAGTGAACATGTTTGATAATGGAGAATATAACTACAAATCACAGAGAAGAAAAGATTGCATGAACAATTGAAGCAATACATAGAAATGTTACAAAAGATGTTCAAAACGGCCTCCATTTTGCTCTATGCATAAATGTATTCTCTTTTCGAAAGATGCCCTTACTCTTACCACCATTTCAGGCGTAAATGTCTGGAAAGCTTCCCTAATCCGGTGGCGTACGATAAACAAAGTCTTTAACATGTCCCTACAGGAAGAAGTCGAGGGACGTTAAATCTGGTGATCTCGCTGGCCAATTGCAGGGTCCTCTGCTTCCAATCCATTTTTCTGGAAAATTATCATTCAAATGATTTTCCAATAGCTCTGATAAATCTTTGACCAGAAAATTGGGGTCATTCAGGTTTCCATCGAAAAAAAGGACCTACTACATGAGGTCCTTTAATTTCTCCCCATGTATTGACCGACTATCTGTGTTGGGTATAGGATTGACGAAAAATATGTGGATTAGTGTCAGAGTAATGATGATAATTGTGGCTGTTTACTAAATCCCTTTGTGACAGTTCTTGATGGGCTCCACCATGATATGCATGAAAACCATGATTTTTCAATATTCTTTCCACACTTTGTCTACTCAGACCTATTCCTTGAGCAACGTTCCCTTGACTTGGTTGTTTTATCACAGAATCTAGTACAGTAAGTTCATTTTCTTCATTTCCAACAATTGGTTTTTGTCGTGGTGTTTCCCATCGGATACACTACCAGTGGCTCGAAACTGTCTTAGCTATTTTTCGAATGTTTCTTTTCTCGGATGTCTTCGGTCCGAATATTTTGCGGCGTAGAGTATTTCAGCTAACAAACAGTTTTCCAAAGCTCCTTCAATGGTCAGAATACTCTATTTTCATCAAGCGAACACACAATTCAAGAATGACCACAGTTTTCACAGTAAGGGTTCACAAAAAGAAGAATACAATTATGCAAAGAGCAAGATGGAGGTCATTTTTTGTAACATTTCTATGTATTGCTTCAATTATCCATGCAATCTTTTCTTTTCCAAGATTGGTAGTAATATTTTCCATTGTCAAACATTTTCACTCATTCATATTTATTTCCATTGAAATAATCTATGTTTTTCGAAAAAAATACACTCGGAGTCAAAATTAGCGGAACACTCAAGAATTTAACCAAATTCGAAGTTCGATATTTTTTGTCAAAAATTCGTAACACCCTGTGGAATTTCGTGGTCCAAGTTGAAACGTACAATATCATGGTATGTCAAGACACATCTTCCTACAGTAACGCCTTTCTTGTTCCATGCGTTTATCTCTATTTTTGCAAAATATATTTAATTTCAAGTGGAAAATCACCATTTTGGAGAAATTCCAGTGAATCAAAAAATTGTCATTGAAATTCGTCTATCAATTTGGAATTTTCTTATTATCACTCAGGCGTGTCGAAATTGTCGTTTGCGATTTTTATGTTCGAATTGCATTAGTTATTGATGACAATTTGGTTAATTTGGTGAAAATTAGGAATTCATAGGAGATAACAGTCGGTAGGTATTAAAATACACAACCGAATTCTGGGACCATTGATAAAACTTTTCATTTACACATGTGCACACCTTCTTTTATCAAATATGAAATACAACACACGTTTTTTTGTATATGACCACATTTGCACTTGTTTAAAGAATGAGAGTTTTCCATTCTTTGATTTGATACAAATTCGATCGGTTGCGGTGTTTTGAGATTCTTTTACTGTTAACGATTCGAAACGGTATTTTTCATTCAGATTGAGAGATTAACCACCAACCTCAGTAGCAAGGGACGTTACAGGAAACTGGATTGTACGTGAGGAGGCGAGGACAAGGAAGAAATCGGGCAACCCGCGCTATATAAGACCGTTTCATCGTCAATCAAACCATAAGAAATCCTCGTCTTACTGCTGTTCAGGCACGTAACCTTTTACAAGCAGTGGATAACATTAACGTCAGTGTTAGGACAGTCAGAAGACGATTAAATGAAGTTGGTCTGAGATCGTACGCGCAAGCAAGAGCACCAAGACTCGATAGAGCCCATCGGGTAGCAAGATTGGCGTTTGCTAGGGAGCATGTAGCATGGACAATCAATCAGTGGAGACGAGTTTTATTTAGTGATGAGAGCCGATATTGTGTGAATTTCGTGGATGGTAGAGATAGAATATGGAGGCATCGAGGGGAACGGTACAATCAAGCGAACTTCGCAGGAACTGAGCAATACGGTGGAGGGTCAGTTGTGATATGGGGTGGCATATGCTTGGGAGTACGAACAGAACTGGAGATTATTGGCAATGGATCACTTAATGCCTATCGGTATATAACAGAAATCTTGGAGCCCCATGTTGTGCCTTTGTTTTTTTTTGCTCCTTACATAGGGAAAAATTTCCTTTTATGCACGATAACGCGCGCCCCGGAGCATACTGGTTATGATTTTATTTTTTTTGGCTAACCTCCGATGTTATGCATCTACGCAAGATTAAAAAAATTCTTGAAATTTGTGACTTTTCGCTTCAAATTGAATATCTCTTGTAAAAATAGAGATAAATGCATAAAACAAGAAGGGCGTTACTTTTGGAACATGTGTCTTGACAGACCATGATATTGTACGTTTCAACTCGGACCACGACATTCCACAGGGTGTTACGAATTTTGACAAAAAAACAATTTTAGTTTTGCCCCGTATAAAATTTTTTCAAATTTTTTTGTTTTTCTTTCAATTTCTACAGAGCAGAAGAGTTGATCTATAACTTGCCGAAAAAATCATCTAAATCGGTTGAGAATTAGGAAAAATATCGGACTTCGAATTTGGTTAAATTTTCGAGTGTTCCGCTAATTTTGCCTGCGAGTATAGTTAAATGAGCAAAAAAGAAATAAATTTGAAAAAAATGCTATGGATGCCTATCACCGGAAAAGGTAGAGTTTACAAGGAGGCAAATAAGAAATTTTCATCTTCTCCAAACACTGCATTTTTTTTCAAACTGAATTCCATAAAATACTCATCTTTATCGCCTTCACATCGGTCCATGCAGAGATTTTTTGATCATTTTCGACTTATTGGCTTGAAACTGGTGCTTTCAGTAGCACATAGTACAAACTCCTGTTTTGTTTTCTCAAGTGACATACACCCCTTTTCAAAAACGAAGGAAAACATTTCTAAATGAATATTGAGACACAAAATATCGGAAAATTAGAGAAATCTTTGAAACCGTTAAAGATAGGCATACGAAACGGTACCGTTCGATAGGTATAGAAATAACCAATCATTACAAAGTATAAAATACAGGTGTGTCATTTGAAAGAATTGAAAAAAGAGGCTTGAAGAAGGGCGGAATCGGCAATTTTGTACTGTACACTCTGTATCAATTTCAGAGTTTCCCAACGATGTTTACCCTGGAATGGAGTACCAGTAACATAGTTTTTGGAAAATCACAATCAGCAAGTCGCAACGATAGAAGAATTTTCCAGAAAAGTCATCAAATTTCGAAAGATCATACCTCTTAGGTATGAAGAATATTGAACGAAGTCACCTTCATTCGATCTAACAAATCCAAAATCATCGGAATATATAAGCTGTTCCATTCAAAAAACATAACTTTGAATTGTTTCTCGACAACAGAACAACCTGTATTTACGAAATTATTCTTAAATTGTGAAGTGCATCATATCGCAAAAAAAATTTAAAATCCGTCGTTTTCTTGGCATTATGCTACTTCAAGTGACTCGTGGGTCACCCTATATTCAAAAATGGTAAATACAATATACTGCAACTAATCATGTAAGAGAAGATAGAAGGAAAACGAGGACTAGGTCGAAAAAGATTTTCATGGCTTAAAAACTTAAGGGAGTACAGAGAATCTCATTAGACTCGCACAGAACAGTGAATAATATAGGGTAATGGCCGACAACCTCCATTAAGGAAAGGGCACTTAAAGAAAAAGAAGAGCCACCAATAAGAATCTACAGAAGTTTTTCAATACCGGATCTGAGTATGTACAGTTCATCCGCATTCAACCTGTATTAAATGTTAATATAATACTATTTTCGAATAGAGAATCAAAAGACCTTGGCAAATTTTTGTCAAATTACATTGTTTTATCCATCTATGAAAGAATTCGAATGAATAACGCTCCCGCCTAGACATAACCTCCTAGAGTAGTCTAAATAGGAATATCTTTCAAAGTTAATGAGCAAAACCTACTTCAACTACTATTTCACGAACCACAGAAATGAGTGACATTTTTCATTACGAAATTCCAGCAGAAAAGCTCATTTTTATACATAATACGTGTTCACATTATGCAAATTTCAACCTCGACCGATCCTAGCTGGCGCAAAATTTGCAGGATGAATAAATTCCAATGTGGAAGATCATAATTCTTCCCCACTTATTAGGGGAGTGTAAACGTCGATGTTTCCATGCTTCCCGTTATTTCCAGGATTCTGCATTATCTTATGAGAGGCGCTAAATGCTCTTTTACGACACTTTTATTTGTTGTTCTATGAAATGTTATGTTGTCCAATGTCCTTCTTGGAACGAAATTATCATTTAAGTTTAAAATGTTGAAAAGTAATCAGAATATTCCAAAACTATATCGGGTGGCTCACTATATTCGATACGGAAGATTAGGCATATTTTACGGCATATTTTGAATTTTTTTGTGCAGTAATATGTAGTGATGTAGTGACTACAAACTGAAAATATTCCAGACTAGGGTGCTCAAACGGTCGATCGCTAGTGCTTTTTAAGTAGATCTCGAGAAAAAAAAGAATGTTAGTAAGTAGGTAACTAAACTACAAAAATTTATTACCTAATAAAATAACGTCTGCTAGCGGCAAAAGGCGGGTTTATCAAAGGAACGCGCGGTACTTGTCAGAGAAAAGCTGTTTTTTATTCTTGCCGCTTTTCTAGAAATTTCGCTCGGCGCGTTTGGCCGGAACATTCGAGACTTTCGTTCACGCTGATATAAATGTTGCGCCTGCAAGAATTGGAGTCATTCAAAATTGTATCTAGAAGGTAATACTACGTCGATACGAAGTTTATTATTAAATAGTATAAAATGAATGCAGCGAAGAAATATAAAACGTATCATTTTAATAACGATTAGGGATAAGGATAAGTGCATTTGTCTTATTTGTCGTGCGTCAGTTGCAATACCTAAGCGTGGTAACTTAGAGAGGAATCATAAAACGGTTCATAAAAACTATAAAAAGAATTTCGCCACATAGTGAATTGAGAAAACGTGATTTGATATCTTGTTTGAAAAAAGAACAAACCATGTCCACAAGACCAGCGAAATAATCAAATGCTGCAACGATAGCGTCATTTAAAATATCTCATACAGTGTGTTCCAACGAAAATTTGACCCCCCCTCTAACTCCGAAATGAGTAACATTAGCGAAAAACACCAAGACACGTCGATTTTTGTTTCGAGGGGGAGCATTTTTCGAAATAATTCGAAACTTCTCAGATCAACCCCCTACCCCCAGCAACCCTAACTTTGAAATTCATCATAGGGAATAAGGGTCGAGTGGCACCTTACTGAAAAGGTCTGTCAATTCTCCACCTTGATTTGTCATTTTAGAATTTTAAATTAACATACAGGGTGTCCCAACCAAGGGTGAAGTTGAATTCTGGAAATCCCAAATACTAAATGAAATAGATTCATTTTGGCATAATGCAAGCGCAGGTTTATGCTCGGTCTAGAAAAACGACCTACACTTGTGAATTTGGAGTTGGTGCAATCAACCCCTATTTCCAGCATCCCCAACTCAAAAATCATTCGATCGATAAGAGGTCAAGTGGCACCTTGTTGGAAAGGTACTGCAATTTTCTCTTCGAATTTGGTATTTTCGAAATTCAGAATCATCATACAGAGTGTCCCGAAGCAGGAACATTGAAAATCCAAATAACTTTTGAAACTGGTTCATTTCGGTATACGAGAACATGTTTGATCCGAGAATAGGACTTTCTTGTGTGGTTATAGAATTTTTGCAATCAACCCCTTCCATTCAGCATCCCCAACTTGAAAATCATACAAATAATTCAAGTGGCATATCTTCAGAAAGGTTTTTGAATTCCAGAATGATTAAAGCATTTCATTCAGTTCGGCTCTCCATACAGGATGTCGCTTTCTAAAAATTCAATATCGTCATTTGAAATTATCAACTAAAATTAATTCGAAACTGTTAAAAGTATTGGGGTACGATGTGTTGAGCATCAATTACGAAGAAATAAAGCTGATTTCTGCATTGAAAATGTTCACATTTTTTCATTTCCATCTGGCGTGCAGTCATCTGTTATTTCTCATTTTGCAATGAAATATTATTATTATTCAGATCAGTTCCTCATTATTGTTGTTGTTCGTCAGTTGAAATTAATCTGAAAATGGTTTATTCCACTGAGGAAAGGGTCGAAATTGTATCGACGTATTTTCGAAATAACAGTTGTGCCAAAGAAACGGCAAGGATATTCGATAGGAACCATCCTGAAAGAGAAAGGAGAGTCAGTCACCAGTACGTTAAATATTTGGTTGACAAATTCCTAGCTACGGGTTCGGTGGCAAACAAAAACATGAAGTGGCATGTCCTGTCAGAAATGAGACAACGGAAGTGGCAGTAGTGGGTCATCTACAAATGGAGAATACTACTTCGATCAGAAAACTATCTCGTCTGACTGGTGTATCAGCTACAACTGTCCATAGAATCGTGAAACATCACAAATTTCACCCTACAAGGTAAAATTAGTGCATGAAATAAACGAAGATGATCCAGATCGTCGTTTACAGTTTTGTGAAAACTAAGTGAAAACCTAAACGCTAATCCAAATTTTCTGAATAACATCTGTTTTTCTGATGAAAGCACCTTTATGCTCAGTGGTGAAGTGAATAGACATAATTGTCGATATTGGGACACACAGAATCCTCATTGGTTTAGAGAGGCCCACACGCAAAGGCCTCAGAAGTTGAACGTTTGGGCAGGAATTTTGGCAATCATCTAGTTGGGCCTTTCTTTATTGAGGGTAATCTGAATATAATGGCTACCTACAGTTGTTAGAGGAACACATACATCCTAGATTGACAGAAATTTTACAGAACGATCCAACTCTTTCTGAGGACGAAATGCGTTTTCAACAAGACGGTGCTCCTCCGCATTATGATGCTCGGGTGCGCCAATATTTAGACGAAAATTTCCCAGGAAGGTGGATTGGTAGAAGAGGACCTGTTGAGTGGCCAGCCAGGTCACCAGATTTAAATCCCTAGATTTTTTTTTGTGGGGCCATCTAAAATCTAAAGTTTATGCCACAAGACCAGAAAACCTGGAGGAGCTGCGGATGAGGATTGTTACAGAATGCCGACTTTTGACTCCTGAAGTTTTCGCTAATGTGAGAAGAGAGTTCGAAAATCGTCTGTATAACTGTATGGAGGTGGGCGGAGGTCATTTTGAACAATTGTTGTAATAATCAAGTTAGTTTTTGTTTTCAATTGAATACAAGTTCAATAAATCTCGTTTTCCTGTTTAGATGAGCATCCAATCAGTTTCTCCATCATCCCTCATCCTGATCCTCACGCCAGAAAACCTCGATTACCAAACTGAAACCAATGCCTCAGTGATTCAGAAAATAGAAAAATCTTTCTGGAACTTTGCCACTCAACCTGTAATCACTTGTATGATTTTTTGAGTTGGGGATGCTGAATGGAAGAGACTGATTGCAAAATTCCATATTCACGCAAGAGAGTCTTATTCTCGAATCTAACATAAACATGTTCTCGTATTATACCGAAATGAACCAGTTTCAAAAAGTTATTTGGGTTTTCAGTGTTCCTGCTCCGGGACACCCTGTATGCTGATTCTGAATTTCAAAAATACCAAATTCGAAGAGAAAATTGAAATACCTTTCCAACGAGGTGCCACTTGACCTATTTTCGATCGAATGATTTTTGAGTTGGGGATGCTGGAAATAGGGGTTGATTGAACCAACTCCAAATTCACAAGTGTAGGTCGTTTTTCTAGACCGAGCATAAACCTGCGCTTGCATTATGCCAAAATAAATCGATTTCATTTAGTATTTGGGATTTGCAGGAATTCAACTTTACCCTCGGTTGGGACACCCTGTATGTTAATTTAAAATTCTAAAATGACAAATCAGAATGTAGAATTGACAGACCTTTACAGTAAGGTGCCACTCGACCCTTATTCCCTATGATGAATTTCGAAATTAGGGTTGCTGGGGGTAGGGGGTTGATCTGACAAGTTTCGAATTATTTCGAAAAATGCTCCCCCTCGAAACAAAAATCGACGTGTCTTGGTGTTTTTCGCTAATGTTACTCATTTCGGAGTTATAGGGGGGTCAAATTTTCGTTGGAACACACTGTATATTGGCGAAACACAAGAAACCATTCGAAGATGGATCGGCTCTGACGGAAGCACATATTGAAGCGGTTGAGACTTTATTTGGAGATTTTAAAGATAAAACAGAAATCATGCCTGCTACTAGAGAACTTCAGTTATCTCATCCGACTGTCACAAGGCGTACTGATGTCATAAGTCAGGACATGGCAGATAAACTAAAACATTATATCATGAAATGTACATTCAATCCATAGTAAGAAACGCTTTAGAGTATGCCAAGTCTATAATACCTACCAACCAAAAATATAAACTTTTCATTGACAAACCGCGATCACCAAAACTTTACTCCCTTCTCGAACTTCATAAAACAGAGCATCTCATTAGACCAGTAGTTTCATATTTTCAAGCTCCAGCTGCAAAACTTTCACGCTTTCTCATAGACATCATTCAACAGTATGCTAATTTTGAACCTAAATTCTCAATAAAAAACTCTAATAAATCCTAATAAATAAAACTTAGCACAGGATACAAACACCGAACGCTAAGCTTATAACATGCGATGTAGTAAATCTCTTCCCTAGTGTTCCACCTAGTGATACAGTGAAACTCATCAACAACGCCCTTCAAGTTAATAAGGTCAATCCGGTAATTCAATCAGAAATCTTACACCTTTTAGAAATTTGTTTACAACAATATTATTTCAACTTCAATGAATAGCAATAATAGTAAAAAAAGGTTTAATCATGGGTAATCCTCTGAGCCAACTACTCGCTGAAATTTTCATGGATGATATTGAAAAAACTATCCGTTATTCAAAAACTTTATTTATTGGTTCAGATATGTCGACGATATCATTTGTCGTTTCACTGGCACCAACAGACAATTAGAGTCATTCAAAACATTCATCAAAAAATTCACGATAATATTAAATTCACGTTAGAGATAGAAACAGAAAACTCCATTAGCTTTCAGGATTAACCTATTACTAAAATTAACGGCAAACATGATTTCTCTATTTATCATAAGCCATCGCATACAGATATTACTATTCATAACTCATCTACACATCCTTATCCACATAAATTAGCTGCTTACAATAGTATGGTACAAAGACTCATTAATTTCCATAAGTCACAGAATAATTTTATAAAAGAGCAAAATATAATTAAACAAATAGCAGTCAATAAAGGTTACAGTATGATTGAGAACATGATTCAACGCAAAAATTTCTAAAAGCAATCCAGGAAGTATTTCCAAGTATAAAAAGTTCTAATACAAAATACAACAGCTTAACTTTTATTAGTAATCCTAGTCTAAAATTTAAATCATTCCTCTAGCATTATAATTTCAATATAGCATTCCAAACTGATAATTCTTTAGGCCGACATATCAAAAACTGCAAATCTAAAATTGATAAAGGAAATAAATCCGGTGTTTATAAACTATCTTGTGGGGATTGAAATAAAATTTCTATTGGTAGAACTTTCAGAAATTTCAAAGTTAGATTATACGACCACAAACGTAGTATCAATTATCATAAATCAGATTCCCATTATTCTTATCACTTACTCGACGAAAACCATAACTTTAATGATAATTTCAAAATTTTACACAATGAAAATAATAGACAAAAACTCAATCTGTTGGAAATTTTAGAAATCAACAATGAAAAGAATTCAGGTAGGTTACTTAATAGTCAATTAGATCTCAATCCTTTCAATTCATAAAGTAAGCAACAACAGCAACATACGCCTGGTACTTGTACCTTTGTAATATTAAGTAGGAAAAAGACTAATATATAAGGAATAACTCTGTTCAATAGTTTGTATCCATCTGATGAAGCCACAATGTGGTGCAACTGGTCATAGTTTTGTTAATATAGTAAAAATCTAAGCACTATAGTATTTCATTGAAAAAAAGATTGAAACTCACTTTGCATCCTTGAATCACCCTCGTAACATTTGAATTGGACATAGAGTAGCTTTATATAACCAGTCCTAAGACTAACAAACCAATTAACAACCAAGCACGAATACCTAGATTTTTTAATTGACAAACAACAATAAACCAGACTATTTTTGGTTCAAATGTTGGGTCCCTATGATTTGAAAAAGTAATTATCACTTAATAACCTAACTTTTGCGCATACGAAGAACAATTAATTGCTGAAAATCCATGGAATATCTAAATAGAGTTCCAGCTCCGACCTTTCATAAAATTTTAATTAGACTAATTGAAAATACTGACATTGTTCAGACAGTGTATTAAAATTATTTTACATTTACAATTTAACACTATAATTGCGCTGTAAAACCTTTTATATTCCAGCACGTTCAAGACTCAAGTTGCTTTCGGATTTAAATATACAATAAACTTGCAGAACAGTAATGATCACCTTGCGGAACGTTCGAACTTTCATCATTTGAAGAGAGCTTTTCATCTATTATGCTAACGAAACAGCTTAAACAAAGGCATCCTTATCTGGAAAGACCACAAATGAACGAATCAATACTACTGCGTGTTGGTAACTAAGCGAAATGATCGTTCACTCGGAAAATATTAGGGAATCGACGAAAACACTTGGGCATTCTTCAGATTCCAGGCATTTTTGCGGGAAAGCTACCTATTCAAACCGTTGCATACCACGGCGATTATATTTGCAGGGTATTTCCAGCAACTTAAATGAAATAAATTCATGGCAATCCATTTACAATTTGAATATTGAGAACGCTATTGAACGACGTTCCTCGTAATGAGATTTTAGAAGGCGCAGAAAATTATTGAAAGAAAGATCTAAGATACTTCTGGTTTCATGAAATAATTTGATTGAGGCGGTAGTTACTTGATGGAAACTGATATACATTTTTTCATTGAATGAAACTATGTTCAAATTTTGACTATATCGACAAACTTGTGTTGCGTTTCATTAATTGAAGATATTGATGACATATTTATTCTGTGGAAATCAATTTTGAATTATGGAAAAGAAAATACACTTTTGTCAGCTTCAAACGTGCATTTATTGAGAGGGTTGTACATCTAATACGAGTTTTCCATAGAAATTCATGGTACATAAACTTCGGATCTACTCAACCGATTTTGAAAATTTTTTTGTATTAACCCATTGCCGCCCACCGTACACATGCGGGTACACCAAGAATAATCAAGATATTTTTCAACAAATCAGTGAAAAGGTATTTTTACAGTATAGATATTTATCCTCCCGGATAAAGGAGGAGGGTTGAAGGGCAAGGTTAGCACCCTACCATTCTATAAAAAACTAAAATTGCTCCAAGAACTGTTACAACAGCCTCGGATGATGGACGGATTAACGATAACAACATGGCAAAAAAACGGTATACACGATTATCAAAAAAAAAAACGTCATGCGACTAGCATGCTGGAACACTACATCGTGGAACACAAAAGACCAGGAAGTAATATTGGAAATAGAGAAACACAAAATAGACGTATGTACAATTGCAAAGACAAAGAAAAAGGGCAAAGGCAGCATGAGATACCAAAACTACACACTATTCTACAGTGGAGTAGACAAGGACCTAAGAGCTCAAGCGGGTGTTGGTATACTAGTGCATAGGAAATTTGAAAACGCAGTCAAAGAGGTAAACCACATCAATCAAAATATACTTCACCTATCCATGAAGCTAGTGGAAAAAAACCATGTTATCAGCATTTACACGCCAGATATAAGTAAACCAAATAATGAAAGGGAAAAATTTTTCGAAACATTCAAGACACACTAGATAGAATACCACAAACAGAAAAAATATTTATAATGGGAGATTTCAACTCGAGAATAGGGAATACTCCCCTCCCGGGAATCATGCAGAAGTTTAATGAAGCGGCGACAAACGAAAATGGAGACATACTTCTCGAGATATGTGCACATAATGAACTTCGAATAAATAACACGTACTTTGACCACAAAGAACAACACTAATACACATACACCAACACAAGAGGACAAAAATCTATGATTGACTTTGTGATCACCAATAGGGAAATTCACCCACGAGAAATACTTGACGTACGGACACTGACATCAGCGAATGTTGGAACACAGCACGGAATGGTTATCTGCAAGTACCGCCTGTCATATAGAATAGAGAAAAAAACGCCTAACTACATCACTAAATTCAACATTGAATTTTTAAAACGAAAGTACTAAGAATCTATACCAAACACGACTCGAGGAAAAGATCAACCTTAACCCTATAGTAGACACAGACAACATAAACTCCGCATGGAATAAAGTGAAAAACAACATAATTAACAGCGCAAAAGAAGCCATTGGGGAAAGAAGAATCAATATAAACAGTCATAGAAAAGATAAACCATGGTTCACACGGGAAATCGAAGATTTATCAAAAAAAAAATAAGAACGCATATATCAGATATGTCAATCACAGAACACCAGAAGAGTACCAAAGATATAAAACAGAAAAAAATAGAACAACGAACAAAATTAAAGAATTAAAAAAATATATTGGGAGAGATTTACAAATGACATGGAACACGACTTACCAGGAGCACAGAAATAGGTATGGAACATGTTGAGAAACAGGAAAAACCAATCACCGAAGAACTGCAGATCAATGTAATAAAACCAAAAGAGTGGGTGAAATATTTCCAGAACTTATACCTGGGAGATAATGATAACGGTAACAATGAGGAACGAGAAATCGAACAACAGAGCACACTCTACGAAGAAACAGAAAATGACATTATCAGCCTAGAAGAAGTACAACAAGTAATCCATAAATTAGAAAATAGAAAATCACCTGGCCGGGAGCAGAAATAACAAAAGAAATAACAAAACTATTCCAAAAACTGAAAACAACAAGGAGATACCAGAAGAATAGAGAGAGCATAACAATACCCATATACAAAAAAGGCGTGAAGACGAACCCAGCAAATTATAGAGGCATCACACTCCTTAACTCTGCATCGAAACTACTCACTAAAATTCTATCGCAAAAGATATATGACAAAGTAGGTGTGTCTGAAGAACAACAGGGATTCCGACCGAATAAATCAACAACGGATGCAATTTTTATATTGCGGCAGCTGGTGGAGAAGTCCATAGAGTTTGACAAACCGATGTTTATATGTTTTATAGATTTGGAAAAGGCATTCGACAGAATTCGAATGAACGATGTGATCACTATCCTTAGAAATAAAAACCTAAGCAATAAATACATAAACATAATCAAAGAACTAAATAACTCTAATAAGACGAAAGTAAAAACTACACAGGGACTTACAAGCGATATCAAAATTAACGCAGGTATTAGACAAGGTGACAGCCTCAGCCCATGTCTATTTAATTTAATCATGGATGAAATAATAGCAGGTGTTAACCAAATGAACCAAGGCTATAGGATGGGTAACAAAACTATGAGAATACTGTGCTACGCAGATGAATGAGGACGACCTACAACGCCTACTACAAAAGTTCAAGTAACAGCAGAAAAATATCACATGGTAATATCAACACAGAAAACCCAATCGATGGTAATAGCGAAAGATCCAATTAGATGCAAACTAGTAGTGAACGACCATATAATAGAGCAAGTTTCACACTTTAAATACCTAGGAGTAGAAGTATCGAGCGATGGGCAACTATTACAAGAAGCAAAACAGCAGACAATGAAAGCATCGAGAATATCTGGCTTCCTGAGAGATGTAATCTGGCGGAATAAGTACATGAGCACAGAAAGCAAAGTCCGAATCTATAAAACCTGTGTGAAACCCGTGATGGCATATGCGGTTGAGACAAGAGCTGAGACAACAAAAACAAAACAACTAATGAGGACAACAGAGATGAGAACACTAAGAGCTATAAGAGGTATTACACGCAGAGATAGACTAAGGAATGAGGATACGCTAAGGGAGCTAGGTGTCCAGGATGTGGTGAGGTGGACAAGAGCACGTCGACGCCTATGGAGAGATCACGTAGACAGAATGGGCCCCGAACGTATGGCGAAGTGGGCAAAAACACAAAAACTCAACACTAGAAGACCCATAGGAAGGCCGAAAAAGCGATGGCATGAGTGCTGGAGCTCCGGTTCGCAGCAGGGGCTGTAACAGAAAAACAGGACATCGTCCTATTTAAAGAAGAAGAAGAAGATATAAGTACCTGTAATTAATCTATATGAAATTTATCAAGTTGATACCTCTTAATTGATGAGGGTAGAGTGTGATTTCTTTAGTGTTTCACAGAGTGCATGGTAAGATAATTTGTTGTTATTTTTAGTTATCAAACATAATTTGTTGCAAAACGTTTCTGAAACGAGAGTTTACATACTATATTATTATTATAAATACTTAAAAACTGAAACTAAGTATTTCATACACAGCCAGCAAGTGGACGGTGTGGTGCGCAAAAATGTGAAAATTCAGAAAAGAAAACTTACTACAATTGATAGGAGACCTGATGTACTAAGAAAGTGTCAGTGTAATTTAAAATGCCAAAAAAAATAATCAACTCAGAATGCATTGAAATTACTGCAGATGAACAAACATTAATATAAGAATCTCAAGAAAGTACATGTAGAAATTTGTGGTAATTGAAAATGATAAAATATTTTAACTTGTTCCTATGGTTTTTGTTTTTGATGTTGATATTTTTCAATTCTAACGGAACAACTCCATGAAATTTCACGTTGAAGGTGTGATCCCCTGAAGAAAGGGACAACTATAGATTCATTTATTTTATACCCTGTTGGATAAGGGTGCTGAATTAGTCTTTTTTCATTTTGAACGTTCGTACTAAACATTGAAATACATATATTTGGCGCAAATCAAATCGCATGGAATCTTCGAAAAGTTCATCAGTGCTGTATAACCAATCCTTTCTCAGTGCTATTTTCAGAACTGTCTTTTTCTTCAACGGTGTACTATACATACCTCCCCATATCGTTATACCGTACCTAAGCACCGACTCTATAATAGAATCATAAACCATCAATATATTATCAGGTCCCAAAACTTCCCGCAAGTTGTAAAATACATGAAACAGCCTCCTCAGTCTACCAATGATATACTCTGCCTGCACTTCCCAAATATTTGACGGATTCTACTTTGACATTAACCGGACAGTCGCATGGTTTCTTATTGTATTCTGGTTTATGCACACCAAGGTTAGTGAACCTTGGCTGACCTATTGCAGAGAGAGAGAAAACAAGAAATTTGGTTTTTTTCGTATTCAAGCTGAGCATACTATCACTCAACCAAGCGAATATTGTTTTCAATCCACTTTCTGCATCCCTACATGTTTCCTCCCTACTCTCGCCCACAAACAATATCACCGTATCATCAGTATATCAAATAATATGTTCATTTTGAATATGTACGTTAAGAAGCTGATTTATATACATCAAGAAGCGGACGGGCCCAAGTACCGTACCCTGAGGGACATTAAATGAAGTAGTTTTTACCAAAAAAATAAACAGCTACTTATCGATCAGTTTTCAGTGGTACAGCTAACAAGAAAATACCACTAATTTTGTTCATTTCACAATTTTTTCATTTAGCCTTGTACACCTGGTATACAAATTTTTTAAAATAGGTACTTACCTACCTTATAGCAAATTCAATTCAATACTCTTTCCGATATTATCGTCAGATTTGATGTAGCTGTAAGAGGAACAGAGATATGCTTGTTTTTATAGAGGGAAGCAAAAAATTTCTTGAAAAACAAGGAGTGTTAAATAACTCGATAATTATCAACTTTTCGAAAGAATGTTATGGGACATTTTTTGTTGCAAACGATTTGTGTTAAAAACTTTTTAAGTTCCAATTACGATATCAAGCTGAAATTTTATACGCCGCCATAACTAGCGATTTCCGATTGAAGTGAAATATTTTCGAAGTGATACCATTTCCGGTTATACCGGAAGTGGGTCATCACTTTGTTATTTCAAATAGCAATCTACCTTTTTTATTATACATCTAGAACCGACATTTGAGCAAGGCATAAAATACCCAAGTTGTTGGCAATTATCTGTCAAAACTTTTGACAGATCTAATTATTCTCGTTATTAACTCGATTTTTGAGGAACATTTAAAAAAATTGTAGCTCGTAGATCTTCTGCAATACAGACACAATTTTTGCTAAGGTGGATGGAAGAAGGATCAAGGAATTTTTTAAGCAGTCTACACATGACAAATGTTTATTGCGTTGTTTTGTATGATTTTTTCAATGTGGCCTTTTTCAAACAGCAATAACTCAATTTTTTCAAATGGCACATGCCAACTTTTATATCGCCATCAGATGAAGCGTCAAATTTCAGATGGAATTTTATCAGCATGTACTATACCCATCTCTTATAGTCCCGAAATAATTTGGGAATATATTGAATTTTGATGATTTTGCAAGAACTAACAGAGAATGCTTTGAAATATTTGAATCAAGTAGCTGAACTGGCTACGCTCACTTGACAGGTGCCTAAAATTAATGAACTTGTCACTTCGTTCATTCGAATTTGATATTTCAACAAGAATTGTTGGTAATTTGAAATGAAATTTTTTTGAAAAACACCAGATTGATAATAAAATGGCTGATTATTCAAACGAGGATATGTTTAATCTCTTTTTAATTCATGGCGAATGTCAAAACGTGGTGGATAAAACTTGCAGGCAATTCAATAACCAATTTCCAAATTTGGCGCCTATGAGTAAAACAAAATTTCGAAGGAAGAAATTTTCTGCAATTTGGAGGAACAAAATACATAGAAACTATAAGAAAACCAATTCTCGAGGACGAGGACAATCAAATTAATATGCTAGCGTATTTTCGTGCCAATCCACATGCGTCCATTAAGTCAGCATCAATAGATATTGAATTGAGTTATACTTCCATTCAAAGGATCCTTAAGAAACATAATATGCACCCGTATTCTTTTATTAGACTACAAAAATTGAAACCAACTGACCTTCCCAAACGG
Source organism: Cryptolaemus montrouzieri (assembly GCA_013387265.2). NCBI lineage: Eukaryota > Metazoa > Arthropoda > Insecta > Coleoptera > Coccinellidae > Cryptolaemus > Cryptolaemus montrouzieri. The sequence goes on from JABFTP020000021.1 coordinate 10,513,433, forward strand.
CTAAATTTCTGTGAAAATTTATGAATTCGGCTTCAAGAAGATGAGACAATTCTGCAAAAGATTATATGGTCTGACGAAGCCAAGTTCAATGAAAATGGAATAACCAACAGGAGAAATCGACATTTTTGGGCCACAGAAAATCCACATTTCATTGAGGTTATTGATTTCCTAAATAAATTCAGCGTGAACGTTTTTGCTATTTTAATGAATGATTTGCTGGCTTATCACATTTATGAGGAAAATCTTAATGAACAAACATACCTGCAAATTTTGAGAGGAACATTAGCAAATTTTTTAGATGGATTACTCCTTAAGATCTTAAGATTCTGAGGGATTGCTATTACCAAATTGGTGGTGCACCAGCACATAAAACACGAGCAGTTGATCGGCAGCTAACAGAAATGTTCGAGGATAGATGGTGGGGTAATCAAGGACCAAATTTATGGCCTCCGCGTTCTCCGGACCTGACGCCCCTTGATTTTTATTTATGGGGCAAAATCAAGAGTGAAGTGTATCTTATTCCTGTAAGACGTAAAGAAAAGTTACTAGAGCGCATTCATAATGCTTTTCGTAATATTGATCCTGAGGAAACTAGGAGGACAACTCATCATGTTCGTTTACGAGCTGTCAAATGCGTCGCGCAAAATGAGGCCCACATTGAACATTTATTCAGATCGTAAATTAGTTTTCTCCTATGATGTTTTCTATCATTTATTCGTATTAATGTAATTATCTTCCATGATTGGTTTTCGCTTAGTTTCTACAATTTTTATTCACCCAAATTGTAGAACAGACCATGCCCGTTCCTTAATCAGGCATCTAAACTCGCATCATGCCTCCCACGATTGCCCCTAAAGTGTGAGCACAGGAAATGAAACAGGGGAACCATACTATCTTGCGTATGATTCAATAAATGAGTGAAAAAACCTGTGGGAAAAACTCGTTTCCCTGTCGCTATTGCACTAGCAATAATGAATCTAGAACATCTATAGTTCATAACCGGCATCACTTAGAAGACCGAACCTGGCCATCGGGGCTCTCTTGGTCAAACAGAGAGGGAATAGTTTTTTGTTGAGTTTAAATATTGAAGGATAAATGCGATTATTCTTCAAAACTGGCAAACAAGAACAAGTTGGAAGTGATTATGAAAATTAATCATTTCATATAAATGAACTATTAATTAAAATATTATTATAATTTTTTATTCACGAGGTCCTAAGACTTTTCACTTAACCGTTCGGCTTTTTCATGGCGACATAAAAGTGGTGGAGAAACGATGTATTTGTCTATACAATACATACGAAAATGTTTTCGATTTCTATTGTTCTCATATTTCAACGATCTGCTATGTTGAGATGACTGAATTCTCCCATTCTTCAACTCAATACACAAAACGGAATGTTCCACATAAATTAAAACACCTTTTATCGTGTGGTATATGTAAGAAACGTCGCCTAAATAGATAAATAGCGAACGAGTCGAATACACTTTGATCGTCTTGCACGAATTTTAACAGAAGTTTGGCTATTGCAGCAAAATAAAAGGCATCCGCTATGGAAGCTGCCAGCCGAATAATAGAAAGTACCGAAAAATAAAAGGGATTGGAATGGACAAACATACAACAAACGTAACAACAGAGATTCTTTTTCGCAGTTCAACAATTTACTTGAAAGAAGTTTCTGAATTATATCCTTTAGTATATAGAATGACATATTTATCCTTCGATATTTCGTATTTATTGAATTATTGTAAACGTATTTGGCCCTTTGTTCCCGTTAAGGTATTTTGCTTTTGTTTTCCGAACTTTACGCTCGAGGTTTTGTACTCCGGATATCAAACAACATGTTTAATATTCCGCTCTTCCATCCAGTGAACAGATTTCAAGTTCTCAGTTTCCTAGAAATTCATATTGTACAGGGTATTCTATTTTTATTAGCCTTACTGGATATCTCAGTGGTTATAAAAGATAAAGGATTTCGCAAACGTCGGCTACTTCTTCGTGAAACCTACGACCCTGTAATTCAAATTTTTATACATCACTCTATAATATACAGGGTGAAGTTGAAAATATTATCTTGCTTCTTTATAGACTTTCGATCTTTCATTTCATGCACCACTCTTGGCATGAGAGGTTGACATGTAAGATCGTTTCTCAGTTGTCGGTACCAGTTTGTGGAATTGAATGGCAGAAGATCTTCCAGACTTTCCATAGCTTCTGGTTTACCGCAGGGCTCGGTTCTTGACCCTCTGCTATTTCTGATTTCTATTAATATTCGCCGATGACACTGCCTTCATTTTCAAGGGCAAGATTGAACATCAAATCATCAAAACCGCGAATCAGAATTTGTTTGAGTTTGGGAGACTTTTACTTGGTAAAATTCCATTATCAATAATAAAAAACAAGTACTGTGTTTTAAGGAATTTTACTTAATAATTGCGATTCGTAACGCGTTTCACTACACCGTAGCTTCTTCAGACGAATGAATATACAAAAAAATATAAATGAGAATATAACTATAAATGTTCTTGAGTAATTAAAAGCTTATTGGGTTGCTTCTTCTTAAGTGGTTATTTATGACAGGTATATCCAATAAACTTAAGGAATAGATTGCTCCCTGAAAAGATTCAATAAAGGTGAAGGGCTTAAATCGACTTGTTCATTGATGAGTCTACCTGAGTGTTTGTATTTATTGATTTCTAAAGTTTTCCAAAGATCTACCTTCCAATATTTATTATCTGTATGCAAAATTTCAAACTGTGGGTCGAAAGAATGATTATTTTCTAAGAGATGATTCGCGTAATTTGAATCTGATTTTTTATTTGAAAAACTGCGTTTATGTTCCGATATTCTAATATTAAAATTTCTATGTGTTCTACCAATGTAGAAATTATCACAGTCATTGCAATTCAATCTATAAACACCTGATTTATTGTTTTACCTGGTTTGGTTTCATTATTTTTATATATTTGCCTAAATTATTATTAGTTTGAAAGCTATGTTGAAATTATTGCTACTCAAGAATGATTTCAGTTTCTCACTTATAATGCCAACGTAGGTTAAGGTGTTGAATTTTTGTTTCAATTTATCGACAGGGTAAACTTCATTTAATGCGATTCTACTTTTTATTTGAAATATTATTTATTAGTTTGGGATTGTAACCATTATTTTTGGCTATTTGTTTAATCAAATTTAGTTCTTTGTTGAAATTTTCTGGTGATAACGGGATGTTAATCAATCTATAATAAAACTATTAAATGCTGACATTTTATGTTGATATGGATGACACGACGAGTTATGTATTACAATATCTGTATGTGACGGCTTATGGTATATTGTAACGTAACAATTTCGAATGAAAATGTAATTCATGTTTACAGATATTGTAAACTTTACCAAATCAATAAATACAAACACTCAGGTAGACTCATCAATGAACAAGTCGATTCAAGCCCTTCACCTCAATTTTAATGGATATACCTGTCATAAATAACCACTTAAGAAGAAGCAACCCAATAAGCTTTTAATTACTCAAGAACATTTATAGTTATATAGTTATAGTTATATTCTCATTTATATTTTCTGTATATTCATTCGTCTGAAGAAGCTACGGTGTAGTGAAACGCGTTACGAATAGCAATTATTAAGTAAAATTCCTTAAAACACAGTACTTGTTTTTTATTAATCAGAGTTTGAGTAAGTAAGACTGGTTTGATATAAATTGCATTTCACAGAAATGGGACAATACTATGTTTGTGAACTGCAATGAAGAATACGCAGAAAAAAATAAAAGCCATCTGTTAAAAATTAAAGGCAAGTCAATTGAGCAGGTACAGAGAATAAAGAGCCAGGGGCTCTTGTGTGCAACGCTCCGTTCCGTAAGTTATACCATATATCGACTACTCAGCATGGCCAGTATGTCGACCAGTCTCTGCGCGTTTTCATGATCTCATATGGGATTATATTCTGGGGGAGGGGGGCTCTCGAGATAGTGTAACAATTTTTAGAATGCAGAAAAGAACTATTAGAAGTATATTAGATGTTTCTCGACGTACATCATGTAGAGCTTCGTTTCAAAGACTAGAAATCTAACCAGTAGCTCAGGGGTGCTCAAACTTGAACTGCTGGCGATCTACTTCAATATTTTTAGACTACTTTTGATCGACTCTGAGAGACTGCAAGTATGTGTGGTGCAGGGTTGTCGTGAATACACGATTCACCCTACCTACCTACCTAGGTAGGGTGTACCGTAGCATATATAGATATTAGCTTTCCGCACAATATACATTATTCAAGTCAAGGTTTGGGATAGGTTTAGTTAGGTTCTTCTCCATATTATAAATGAAAAATCTCATAGTTATTCAGAATTGCGAGTTTATTAGTTGTTAGGAACCAAAAGAGTTACATATGGTTTAAACTTAACTTTGGATGTTGAAGCATGGCACTGCATATCCTCAGCATACTTTTCATAAGATGGTACGTAACCACTGAGTGCTAATCGCAAGCCTGATGACATATGATCGTCAGTTAGTCGATTGCGATATTTTGACTTAATCATCTTCATTTCAGAAAATGCAGACTTTCAGAAAATGCAGACTCGCACCAGTGAAGTTGAATTCTGGAAATCCCCAATACTAAATGAAATAGATTTATTTTGGCATAATGCAAGCGCAGGTTTATGCTCGGTCTAGAAAAACGACCTACACTTGTTGATCCAAACAACGTCAGTTGAAGGGCGATTAGCCTTTTTTCAGAGTTCGGATATTCATCTTCAGATATAAATAGAATCGTGAAACATCACAAATTTCACACAAGAATCAGATGTTGTAGCTTTGAAATGTATATCTGATATAATCTGCACCAACTCATTTTCAACAGAACATGACTTCATATTAAACTGATTTGCTATTTCAGTAGGTAATTCCTCAATGTTTTTACAGGAAAAGGATTACTCATAAATGATGCTTTATTTGCCAATTTACTGCAGTTATAAAAATGCATTTCGAATTGTTCCAAAATATTTGATAATTCAGCTTCATACGTATCTTAATTCAATTGAGGAATTCTGGCTCTCAAAGACGGAAAATGTTTCAGATCATTTCTTTTCAGTTGATCTAACATGAGTTTCGATTTACTTTTGAATGCGTTTACTGCGCTAATCATCTCAATAATAGTTTTTCCTCCAACTTAACGGTATAATGTCAGTCAAAAATGCCAAATCAGTCAGCCATTTTTCGTTTTTCAACATCTGAGTGTCATCACCTCTTTCGTCTAGAAAAGCTGTTATTTCGGACAATAATTCTTGACACCTTTCTATGAATTTTCCGTGACTCAACCACCTGACGTCCGTGTGAAGAACTAAATCAATGTGTTCAGCTGACTTTCTATCTTCCAACTGCAACTTAAAGAGCCGCCGTTGCAAGCTACGTGCACGGATGGAATTCACAATTTTTGTTGCAATGCCCATAATTTACTTCGTTTTCAAAACTTGTTGATGTATATTACAATGGAATATAAAATGAAGGGAAATCTTCATCAGCTCGACACAATGCCACAGAACCGTTTTTGTTTCCAGTCATTGCTGGTGGTCCATCGGTTGTAATGCACACTAATTTATATATTGGTAGCTTACAGTTGTTTACAAAATTGAAGCAAACGTCATATACAGGGTGCTTCAACGAAAACTAAACAGAGGCTATATCTACCAAGATATTCATTTCTAATTAAAACGCAAAAACAGGTCGATTTTTGTTTCAAGGGGGACATCTTTTGGGGTACAAAACTTGCCTGAAATATCAACCCCCTAAGCGGGGGTTGCAATCCTTGAACATTTTGAAAATGGAAGATGGGTCGAGTGATGACTCAAAAGAAAGGTGGTATCTTTGTCTACATCACCTTGAACGAATTTCCATTTTTAATTGAAAACTGTGAAAGATACAGGGTGAGCAACTGAAAGATAGGGAAGACTATTTCCCTGAGACTATTCAAGTTTGAGTAAAGTAAAATGGAACAGATCCATGCTGATCAATGGCAGTCATCATCAAGTACCATCCTCATCTCGAATTTCAACCCCTAGCACAGGGGTGACCACCCTTGAAAATTTGGAAGAGGGTAAATGGGTCGAGTGATACCTCGAAAGAAAGGTATTATCTTTGTATCCAAATAAAGTCTCACCCACTCCAATGAATGCTTTCTTCACAACCGATCCATCTTCGAAAGGTTTCTTGTGTTTCGCCAATATATGAGATATTTTAAATGACGCGATCCTAGCAGCTTTTGATTTTTTGGCTGGTCTTGTGAACATGGTTTGTTCTTTTTTCAAACAAGATATAAAATCACGTACTTTTCGTTTTCTTAATTCAATCTGTGGGGGAAAATACTTTTCATAATCTTTAAGAACTGTTTTATGATGCCTCTCGAAGTTACCTCGCTTAGGTATTGCAAGTAACGCACGACAAATAAGACAAATGCACTTATCCTTCACCATACAAAAGAAAAATTCTTCCTCCTAATCGTTATTAAAATGATACGTTTCAGATTTTTTCGCTGCACACATTTTGTACTAGTTAATAACAAACTTTGTATTGACGTAGTAGTTACCATTCAGAAAGACTCCAAATCCTGCAGGCGCAACATTTATATCGGCGTGGATGAAAGTCTCGAATGTTCCCGTCAAACGCGCCGCCCGAAATTTCTAAAAAAGCGGCAAGAATATAATACGCGGCATTGTTTTGACAAGTACCGCGCGTTCCTTTGATAAAGCCGTCTTTTGCCGCTAGCAGAGTGTTATTTGATTACGTAATAAATTTTTGTAGTTTAGTTACCTACTTACTAAAATTCTTTTTCTTCTCGAGATCTACTTAAAAAGCATTCGCAATCGACCGTTTGAGCACCCCTGCTGTAGCTTGTATCGTATGTCAAGACAAATATTGGATTCTTTCAGCGTAATGTCCATCATTACGAGTATCCAACTCTTAATTCTGAAAAACTGGTAACTCTACATCATTCCTTTTCTGTTTATGGGAGGTGTATGGGTATAAGGGGTCTTTAATTATAAGCTAGCACACATTAAAACAATAAAAGCCTCAAACTGTGTTGTATGTCAAATAGGAAACTCTTATTGACCAAGGCTTATAATGATATAGACGAATTTCTAAGCGATACTATCAATTTGCATACCTAATCTGTGATAGCTGTATTTGTTTTAGTATTTTTATATACAGGGTGTTTAAGAAAGACACGGCAATAGTCGAGGAGGTGGTGGCTGAAGTCATTTCAAGAAAAAAGTTTATATAAACATAGGTCCCCAAATACTTCATTTCAATTTGAATTTTTCGTAAACCGCTTGATTTATTTACGTATATTTTTTTAGTGTTTCGAAAACTATCAAAGACGGATAATTCTTAATACTAAACAATATTTTGGACTCACCAGCGGCGCGCGTATGGGCTCAAGGCAGTTATTCTCCAAAAAAAAACTAGGACGTTACTGATTTTTCAGAATAAAAAATATTCTTGAATTTTCCAGATATTTTTCAAGAAAAAAATTTTCTTGATATTTTTCTGTACAATGTACAATTATGATTATGATTAACTTCAATGTCATTTGATTGTTTTTCTTTTTTAATACTTTTGAATCTATTGAATTTGCATTTTAAATCGGCTATCATGAATCGTTGTACGAATGCTGAGATGACCGACATGCACTTTATGTATAGATATGCTGACGGAAATGCATTAGAAGCTCGGCAGTTGTATTGGGCTGTTCGGAAAGTAATTTAATTTTTTCCCGACAGATGATTCAATTGTATTTTATTGCACCCAACTTCACACTTAAGCCAGTATTTTTTGTTAGTCCCCTCTTAAATATGGAGAGCGATAAGCAGCATTTTTGACATATCTTACTGTTTCACTCCAGAAAGGGTAAAAATGCTGTTCAAGCCAGAAAGAGATTGACCATTGTGTATGGACAGTACGCCAGTGCCAGAACTGGTTCGCTAAATTTCCATACGGCAATCATTATGCCGAGGATGCACCACGTTTGGGAAGGCCCGTTGAAGCTGATAAAGACGCGATAAAGGCATAAGTAGATGCAAACCGGCGAATAACAACACATGAGATCGGATTGAGATTAAATTTATCAAATTCAACAATTTATGACCACTTGAAAGGGCTGGGATTTTCCTCGAAGCTCGATGTATGGGTTCCCCACTTCCCACAGAGAGAAATCTATGTCACCGCATTGACGTCTGCCATTCGCTTTTCAAACGTCACGACAATGATCCGTTTTTGAAGCGCATCATCACTGGCAACAAAGAATAGGTTGTATACAACAACGTCAAACTCAAGAGGTCATGGAGCAAAACAGATGGACCAGCTCAAACCATTTCCTAGGCCGATATTCACCAAAACAAGATGATGCTGTATGTTTGGTGGGATTTTTTTAATTCGGAAGTCTTTTGTCATCAGCTGGACTAACTGAATGATGCACTCCAACAGACAAGGCCAGAACTAATCAACAGGAAAGGTGTAGTGTTTCATCAAGATAACGTGAGACCTCACACAAGTTTGGTCACTATCCAAATTCTTTTACAGCTGGAATGGGATAAAATGCCACACCCACCATATTCTCCAGACCTGGCACCATCGGATTATTATTTGTTCCAGTAACCTCAAAATTTTTCAGACGGTAAAACATTCACCTCAAATGAGGAGGTCAAAACCCACCTTGAACAGTTTTCTGCCAGCAAAGATCAAAAATTTTATGAGCGTGGAATTATGCTACTACCAGAAAAATGGCGAAAGATGTTCGACCAGAACGGCCAATATATAATTTAATGAAGTATTTGTGTTTTATACGAAAACTGTCTTTCATTTCAACATAAAAAAAACGAAATTACTTTCATAACAACCCTATACATTGAAAGATTTCCAAACCGTATTTCTTCCGATAGAAACATTTTCGGAAGCATTCTTCGACGATACTATGGAAAAGGCACATTAGGACGATATGAAGGAGCAGGAAGGCCAAGGGGAGTAAACACGCTAGAGCTGGAAAATGAGGTTCTTGCAATACGATCCTGGTATCTCCAATCGAAAAATTTCTGACACTTTAGAAGTTAGCAATCGAACTGTTTGGCCAATTCTTCATAAAAATTTGTTGTATTCATTCCACCTACAACGTGTACAAGCACATCTTTTAAACGATTTTCCTGCTCGTATTGCGTATTAATAATGGCTTTTGCGTAAGTTGATTCAAATTCCTCAATTTCTTATGCTGTCCTAAATTTTTTTGTCTTCTTCTGCCCTTTCAAATTTTTTGCATTACGCCACTGCAATCAATTTTCGTCATCTTCGTTTAATTTAGAAACTTTTTTGACAGCTATAATAAAATAAAATAATATTTTTCGTATTTCCAACCGTTCTCAAGCAAAAATTGAAAGCACTTCTAATTAAAAAATTAGTAGTAGGCTTTGGTTTTTTTCATTTATTTATTCATTTCGACAAAGTTGCTAAAGTTGAACCAGTGTCTGCTCGAATTGTTTATTACATTAACGATTAATTTTAAGACTTTTGAAGTTATTTCTGTAAGAAAAAATGGCTAATTTTACTAACGCCGAATTGTCTGATATCTATTACATGTACGGTCAGGCTGACGGAAACACAACAGAAGCTAGGTGATTATATCAGGTGCGCTTTCCAAATCGAGTAACACCAAACAGGCGAACATTTTCAAATATCCACAGAAGGTGAGGGAAACTCATGTGAATCCTCATGTTAGTACAAGAAAAATTGGAAATCATTTGAATATTTCACATGTTCTAGTTCGGAGGATTCTCCACGATTTTTTATTGTACCCGTTTCATATTCAATGCGTCCAAACTCTACTTCCTGGAAATTTTCTTTTAAGACTGAATTTCTGCCAATGTTTCTTAGATAAAATGCTCATTTTGATAGTGAAATGATGTTTACGGACGAAGCTAATTTTTCGAGAACTGCTATCACAAGTTTTCACAATAATCATTATTGGGGTGAAGAAAACCCCCATTTGATTGAAGAATCTCATCATCAAGAACAATTCTCACTGAATGTCTGGATCGGAATAATTGGAAATATTAGATTGGGCCTTTTTTTTGCCTAACAGACTAAACAATACCGCTTATCGGCAATTTCTTGAGGAGGAGTTACCTTTATTGCTCGAGGATGTGCCACTTTTGGTGAGAAACATAATGTGGTTTGTGACGGGAACCAGCACTTCATGACGGGGCACCAACACATTGAAGATAGATAATTCTTGAATAATACATTCAACAACCGATGGATAGGTCGGGGTGGGCCAGAACCATGGCCTCCTAGGTCTCCAGATTTAAATAACTTAGATTTTTTCTTATGGGGACATCTCAAAATTTTCGTTTATACCAATCAAGTGAACACTGTACAAGAATTGAGAAATTGAATAATGACCTCTTGTGACACCATAAGAAATACCCCAGGAATATTTCGAAGATTGCGTGATAATATGCGAAGGTGGAGGACACTTTCAGCAATTTATTTAGTTAGTAATTGTTCTTTTTTTTAGTTTAATATTGAATAAGTAGAAGTTGAGTCTCAGAAGACGAGCTATTAAAATAAAAGCAAATTTTGGGCATACCTATCAAGTTTTTCTATTATTTTTTTTTTATTTAGCGAATAACATACAATTCAAATTATTCATATTCAATAATTTTTCTCTCAAAAATGGTTGGAGATATGAAAAAATTACAGATGTCAAAAAAGTTTCTAAATTGAACGAAAATGACGATGATTGTAAGCTAATCAGTGGCGTATTGCAAAAAAGTTTGAAAGGGTAATAGAAGACATGGCATCGGGAAAGATAACACCTTGTGAATTTCAGTTAAAATCCTTGGACGTGTATTCATGGAGGCTATAAAAATAGCTTGCATTCCGCATTTGGGCTGAATATCTCAAAAACTGCAGGAGTTTTGAAGAAAGAAACAACCTATGTTCATATTTTTTCTCAAAATTGCACGTGGATTTACTCCCACAATTTGTGAAATACTGATTGGAACACCCTGTATTTATTATATAAACTTTCAATTTTTTTTTTCTGGACGAAGAGACATCCGGTTTTCACTATTGCTTAAGATTTAATATACTTTGGTCAATTGTTTTCAATATTTTTGATATCACTCAATATACAAGTATTTAAATAACGAACAAATGAATAACAAATATCCTTACCTTTTAGCCTCGTGTGTTTTTCTCTAATGAAATTACCGTGTTTTTAGAATAACATATTCACTCACATAATAAGTCGCCTTTTTTCTCTCTGCAGTTTCTATTCATTCGTATTTTTCAGCATATTCTAGATGAGGCAAAAAGAAAAATTGAATCATGGCTGCATTTTCATATGTACCTTGTAAATAAACTTGATGGAATCTACATTTTTCCATTATAACAACCGGCTCGAGATGGCCCAGATCTCGAGGAAAGAATCCATTGTTTTCTTTTGCAAAACAAAGTTCAAAATGAAGTCGTCAATATCGACGAATATTCGAAGACGTACTCTTCTAGTATAGTAAAGCTGTTTATTTATTTTCAGCTTCGTATCGTTACGTTAAAGTTCAGGAAGCTCCGTTTCGAATAGTATTTATTCATATTCAAATACAAACTTTGAATAATCCTTATCAAGTGGAACACATCTGAAAGTTTAATTAAATAACTTCTTTAAGTTTCATACATTCCGGAACTTCTTAAAATTTGATGAAATTTTCTTCCACTTGAAAAGGGTTTGAAGGGCTTTGAGAAACTTCAATGTGTCAAATGGGGGCGGTTAAATTTGCTTTTGCTGTAAAACGGAGAAAAGAAAGATATACTCGTTGGCAAGGGGGCAACAAATAAGAGTTCATTAACATTTCCTCTCTTAAGAGTTAGGAGCCTTTCATTAAGATTAGAATAAGAACGGTGAAAAATTTATGAGATTACTCTCCTTGAAACTTTTCACTGTAAAAAGTCCATTGGTTTGTACCCGCTTTTTCGTTAGTGAGATAAGTGAAATATGTTTTTAAACCAACGTTCGGGTGAACCTCAATACCCAGATACATTTAAAGATTTTCAGTTTTCAAGCTGGTGTACCCAGCTTTGTTGTTAAGGACTGTATACGTGTTTTTGCACATCCTTTATGTCAAATTTCAATATTGTCTTGAAGAGTGGAGTTTACCCCTCGACATGGAAGGTATATAAGATTGTTCCCATTTTGAAGAAGGAGATTCTACCATCATAGGTAACTATAGGCCCATCGCGATTCTATCATATTTCTCAAAACTTCTCGATATTATTTTATACAACGCTATATTTCCTGCGATCAGGGGGAGGATTCATGATGAGCAGCATGATTTCATGCCTGGGAGATCCTTCATCTGCAATCTGGTAGTTTTGTCACAGTATATACTCGAGATTTTGGACTTTTACGGTCAAGTTGACGTTATCTACACAGAATTTCCAAAAGCATCCGATACTTACTTACTTGGTTGGCCTCCGACAGTTCATACAGCTCGAAAGTTTTCGCTCACGCGAATTCGTTGCTACTTCAGGTGTCCCGCAGGGGTCCATTATTTTTCATAATGTTCATTGATGATCTCATGGACATAATTAATATACGCAAATTGATGTATGCGGATGATCTGAAAATATATCTGAAAATAACGTCAGAACGCTATTGTGAGGAGTGCACTGTCGTTACTTACTCTCGCAAGAAAAACATCATTTTTTCTGATTATATTATAAACAATTATGTATTGAAACATTCCACTGATATAAAAGATCTTGGTCTTATATTCGACCAAAAATTCACTTTTGTTCCTCATATCAACTATTTATATACATCCGCCTCGAAATTATATGGGTTCATAATTCAAAATGGAAAGCACTTTACGAAATCAAATACTTCATTCCGTCCTTTTGAGACTATTGTTAGGAGTAAGTTTGAGTATGCGTCGAATACTTGGCATCCCATCTATTATTGTCATGATTATCATTTGGAGGCAATTCAGAGAAAATTTTTCGAATACCTTGTCTGGCGAGAAGATGGTACCTACCCTGTAACAGTGTATGATCATGGTTCACTCTTGAATAGGTTCAGAGCGACAACCCTGAACATATGAAGAGGCTTTCTGGCCTTAAAATTTTTGATCAACCTCCTGAATAATCGTTCGGATTGTCCTCTATTTTAGCTCAACTGAAAATTTCAGTTCCGAGACTGACCTCAAGAGATGGGCGTCTGTTTTTCCTTATAAATCCATCTCGAAATAGTGCGATATTATTTTCGACTCGTTTACCACTATCAGTAGTTTATATCTGGACAATATTCTAAGCACGCCCAGAACAAACTCATTCACGCAATCTCCAATATTATTAATGTATACAACTTATAATTCCATCTCGAGATTGTGTGATATTAATTTCGATTCGTTCACCACTATTAGTAGTGTATATCTGGTACATAAAGAGTACCAAAGATTTTTTTGCTTAGCCGCTTCATTTTCTCTGGCATTCGATGATTTCCAAACGGAGACAAGGGTGAAAGGAAGGGGGTTTGGGACAGGAATCTGTAACAATGGAAAAAGAAAACCAGCAGAAAAATATTTCAACAATCATACTTCTCATGTGTCTAAACAAATCTAACGAAAGATTTCACATAGCAAGCAAGGTCATAAAAAGTACTAAGAAGATAATAAAAAATACATAACCTGCGATATTTCCTCAATTTCTCTCTCTGTTTGACCGAGAGAGCCCCGATGGCCAAGTTCAGTCTTCCAAGTGATGCCAATTATGATCTATAGAAGTTTTAGAATCCTTATGGACTCAATAATTTGACATCACCCATATATTATTTCTTCGTGGAAACTTGTTTAATTTAAGGAAAAATTTGCGAAAGAATTTTGACAGACGTTCGAAAACTATGACTTATCTTGGTGAAGTATATGAGGTAGAGTTCGTCTATGTTAGAGTCCCCAATCACTTAGGTTAGAGTTCAAATTCCAAAAGTTCTTATATGTTACTGCTGCATCTATTTCAGCTTCGGGACTCCTCAGCTCGGATTCATCTCAATTTGAGGGGTTCAGGTATAAATTATATCTCAACCTCTGAGCTACACCTACGACTTTCCATCTACGACTCTCCACCTACGACTCTCTACCTTTTTTTTTCAATTTTTATACCGGTAGGGTCAGCAGTCCTACATTCTCTGACCAAGGCAGCGGTCAGGCAAAGAGAGGGACAGGGGAGCTAAGAATCCCTGGGTTGGACCCGGCTGCTACAATAAAACGAAACAGGCAACGACTAGGAAAATCCAAATAGCAACATACAATGTCAGAACACTCTCCACCAATGATAGACTAGAAGAAATAGAGGAACAACTGAAGGATATTAAGTGGCACATATTAGGACTGAGTGAAGTAAGGAGAATAGGGGAAGACATCGTCAAACTAAAGTCAGGACATGTACTATTCTATAAAGGACAAGATAATGTCAAACGCCATGGTGTCGGATTTCTTGTACACAGCAAACTTGCGAAATTGGTAACGGAATATATAGGAATTTCAGACAGAATCGCTTATGTTACAGTAAGGATCCCAGAAGAATACTCCATGCAAATAGTCCAGGTGTATGACCCTACTTCGGATTACGACGACGATGTTGTAGACAGTTTCTATGAACAACTACAGGAAATCATAAACAACAAAACCGGAAAAGACATTCTTATAATAGGCGATTTTAATGCCAAAATAGGCAATCAAGTAAATGAAACCGAGAGAGCAGTAGGTCAATACGGATACGGTACAAGAAATGAACGTGGAGACACGATGGTTGACTTTTAGAGATGAACCAGTTTTATGCTATGAATACCTTCTTCCAAAAACGTAAATATAAAAAATGGACCTGGACAAGTCCAGACGTATAAAGTATAAACACGAAATTGACTTTATAATTTCGAGTAACCCTCTCATAGTAGAAGATGTCGCTACAGTCAGCAGGGTAAATGTGGGAAGTGACCACAGAATGATACGAGCAAAGGTCAGAATAAAAACACATAAGAGAAATTTAACGTTGAAGCCCCAAAAGAGAGTAGACCCTGAAGTCCTTATCAATAGAAAAGAACAGTACCAATTAAAATAGACGAAAATATTGATTAGGCACCCCAACTCTAAGACATACCGACTTAAATACACATGCAAATGAATTAAGCAATATCATTAAAGAAAGCGCAAGTGAGGTAACAACAGTGACGAAAAGAAGTCGAAGAAAATTAAGTGACGAAACTGCGAAATTATTTGAAGAAAGAAGGAAACGAAAACCAGACAAAGATAGGAACTAAATCGAATGAACTGAACTGAACAAATTAATGAGAAGAGAAATTAGAAAAGACATTAGGAAATTTAATACCAAGATCATAAAAGAAACTATTGAGAATAACAAAGGCCCAAAAATTTTAATAGACATGTTAGTATAGGAAGAAGAGAAATGACATCACTTAAAGACAAAGCTGGGAAGGTCATTACAAATAGGAATCAAATGCTCAAATTAATAGAAAGCTTTTATAAAGAATTATATGATTCCAAATTACAACCAAACGCACAGCAAAAGGAAGATGGAAAGAGAAAATATGTAATGTCGGTTCTGAGGATATTCCCGAAATTACTGTTAATGAATTAAACTCAGCCCTGAATAATCTTAAAAGTTCCAAGGCGGCTGGACCAGATGGCATAACTCCAGAAATGCTCAAAAGTCCTCGCCTAAAACAAGAACTGGTAATATTGTTCAACAATTGCTTGGATCAAAGTCAAGTCCCCAAGCATGGCTTGAGGCTGAAGTAATTCTTCTCCACAAAAAGGCGACATAAGAAACCTTGGTAATTATAGACCAATAAGCCTTTTATCCCAGCTATATAAATTATTCACCAAAATAATTACCAAAAGATTAACGGGAAAAATAGATTTCCAGCAACCCCGTGAACAAGCTGGATTTAGATCTGGGTTCAATACGCTGGATCATATTCATGCAATTAAACACCTAATAGAAAAGTGCAATGAGCATAATTTAGATCTTTATATAGCCTTTATAGACTACCAAAAGACCTTTGACAGTATAGAAATTTGGGCAGTCCTTAATTCTCTTAATGCATATAGAGTGGACAGCAGATACACGAACCTGATAAAAAACATCTATTCTTCCGCCATAATGCATATCCAGTTATGGAATAAAACCAACGACATTCCAATAAAACGAGGTGTTCGACAAGGAGATACAGTGTCACCGGGGCTATTTATTGCAGCTTTGAACGAAATCTTTAGAGAAATGGATTGGCATAAGAAAGGAATCAACATTGATGGCGAACTTCTACATCATCTAAGCTTTGCCAACGATATTGTACTAATAAGTAGTAGCGTCCAAGAATTACAAGATATGATCCTAGACTTGAACAACCATTCAAAAATGTTGGCCTAAGAATGAACCACAAGACGAAGATAATGACAAACACAAACAATAACCCGTAATCCAGGTCAACAACTAGAGAATGTCGAAAACTACATATACCTGGGACAAAAACTAACTACTAAAAAGACAACATGACTGACGAGATTACACGAAGAGTGTCCTTTCGTGGGCGGCATTTGGCAAATTAATACATGTCCTGACATCAGACATACCCCACAACCTTAAGAAAAACCTCTACAACCAATGCATTCTTCCTGTGCTTACATATGGAGCCGACGAGAGAATAATATTAAATATTAAACTATCAGATCGCATAAGAAATACTTGGATAAGAGAACAAACCAAGCTGATAGATGTCATGGAGAGGGCAGCTTAACTGAAGTGGTCATGGGCAGGTCACGTAGCTCGAAGAAATGACAATCGGTGGACCAAGAGGCTCATGGAATGGAGGCCAAGAGTGGGGCATAGGAGTATCGGCAGGCCAAACACAAGGTGGAGAGACGATATTAAAAAATCAGCGGGTCTTCTTTGGATGAGAGAAGCTATTAGCAGAAAGAAATGGTTCAATATGGGAAAAGCCTACATCCAGCAGTGGATTGAAATAGGCAGATCGTGATCGTGAGGGGGAAAAAGTCGTAAACGAGCGCCGGGGTTCATTTCGGCAAGTGTGGGGTTGAGGTCTAAGGATGACTCGCCCAACCCACTAAAAAACCCCTGCACCGGTAAAGATTGTGTGAGCTGTCCGAAACCGCCACTAGGCATTCTTCAGATCAGCAAGAACCTCTGCTTTATCCTCCTCTCTTCATTGTATATCTTTCGATGTTTATTTCCTTTCGTATTGTGTTCGTCCTGCATTATATCACCCAGGAAGTCAGATGCAAGGCGGAAGCTTGTCCACCCACCCCGCGTCAAACCCGTTCAGAATTATTTCCAATCGGCAGGAGCTTCTTCCGTTATTGCCTATTTCTGTCTGCTTCTCATATTCTTGTTTGTCTTGCATTATATCGCTCAGGAAGTTCGATATGAATGTCCACCTCTCTTGACTTTCAAGCATTATCTCCACTATGTTGTCTGGTGTTATTCTTTCGGCTATTTTGAGTTCCAAGTAGCTCCTTTCCTCTGATACCGAGGGCATGCGAACATTGTGTGCTCTGCCGAATCTTCATTCTGGCAGAACCAGTAGTTGCCATCCTCCTTTTTCCCTATTCTCGCTAAGTGTTTTCCAAAGACGCCATTGTCAGTGGAGTACTGCGTCATGTGGTAGTTCACATCCCCGTGTTGTCTCGAGTAGCATTTTTCCGGATCTTTTATCAACCTTTTCGTCCATTGTCCACCTATGTCCGTGTTCCATAATGTTTGGATTTTCTCTATGAAGTTTTCCTGCCTCTCCGTTTGTCCCTCGTTGTTTCTATAAGATGGGTATGATCCCTGCTATAACGCATGCGCAAGTAGGATACCGTCTGTATCCCATGCATATTCTGAGGGCTATTTGCCGTTGACACTGTCTGAGTTGATTCAGCATGTTCTTCTTCTCCAGGACCTTCTTCCACGTTGGTGCCGCGTACAGAAGTATCGACTCGAATACTCGAATACTCTCTACCTAGGAATCACTATCTACGACTCTCCACCTAGGATTGAATTTCACAAATTAGACATATATCGCCAAGATATTCTATGCTCTAACGTAACAGCCAGCTTCACTATGTAATTTAAAATACCAAAATAATGTGAGTCTAACATTATTTGAAGATAAGAATTAACAGGAAATGGTACAGAGATTCTAGAAAGTAAACTTAAGCTAGCTGTTCCGGTAGGTCATAGAATTAAAAGATAAGTTACATAAAAAGCGAGGAAGCATCTACAAAAACTATTTACAAAAAATTACAGATGTTTGACAACCATTTTGAAAATTTGAAAGATTTTCATGATTGACATGATAATTTCACGAAAATTACTTGAAAATTAAGGAAATAATGATTGAACATTGGAGTTTGAGTTACCTTTGTCGTTTTCTACTCAGAAGAATTATTTTGATCGAGTTTATTAATGAGAAATCTATGAAGATCATTATAAAAAAATTGTTGAAACAAAAGGAGTACGATTATGAAATCCATCCTGAGAAAAAGACAAATTCTGTAGAGCAGAATTTGAATTTTTTATAGCTACTTTAAGGCATTCAAGCAGTTAACAGGAAAAATTCTGTTAGGAAAAATTGAAAATCTGTGCGGCATTTTGCTAGATGAACTTTCAAATTATCCTATATTTTTGATATAGGTCATTTAACAGTATTTACGATAAAGGTATATCTCTAATTTTCACATGAGAACTTTTATAAAAATTAATTATTTCAAATACAATCAACGATGATTTTCAAGTTCAACTAATTAGTCCAAAGGTTGGCAAAGAAAAGAAAGCAAAATGAAGAATCTGAAGCGAAGCTAGTAGCACATATCATCTGATAGCCAGATGATGCGCACCGGACTCTTAACCAGTAGCGTGAGACAGAACAGAATCAGGTGTTCTATTTCAAATTGTTGTGACGTGATTTAAACACGTTACAAGACGTTGTCGTATCGTTTTGGTGCTAATTTGCACTCCACTATTTTGTCGAAACTACATTTGAAGGTGCCTAGCAGTATCGAACTGTTGTCTCAAAGAGGAAATTCTTAAATAATAGTCATAGTTCGCCGTTGTTGGTCGTGGTCGCCCTCGCTCAGGTCTCCTTTCATAAATACCTTTCCTCTGTACCTGCGGATCATTTTGGAATCCCGAAGCCTTCTCCTGCCTATATCTTGTACAAGTCCTTCCTAGCATAGCATCACAGCTTCGACACTTTCTTCCAGGGTCCAATTACGTGATTCGCGTTACATTATTACCGAAAATTGAAATATTCACGAAAAACGAAGGTTACTTGCAAAATCTAAATTTATTTCTTTCATTTCATTTCTCATGAGAGAAAAATGTGCGCCAAGAAAAACATCAAATTTTGTTGATATGTAATTACCTGAAAGTATGTGTTAATAATAAATTGATACAAAAAGAAGTTAGAAATATTGAAATTGTTCGTTCATTTCTTCGAGCACTGTAGTTAAAATTCTTGTGAAAGTATGTACAAAATTTACCAGTGATCAAATAATTGTACGGGTAACATAATAAACTACGTGTGTGTTACTGAAATGCCACATTGTTAGCTGAATTGAAACCTTAATTGAAATAGAGTATAACGTTGAATCAACATAGTTTCAGGGTATTTTGCAAGTTTATAAATGTAAATGGAATTCGCCATCTATGTTATAATTGACAACACCGCCCAAACAGAGAATACAATTGTTGACATTGAACAAAGATTGATTTGTTCCAAAATATACCCTTCAATACTGAAAATTGTAATGAAAATACGAATGGAAAATTTGGAAAAGATGTCCCCCAAGCTCTATGAAAACTTTGAGACGTGCTGAAGCTATTCTCAGATGAGAAAAACACGGTCCTAATCTTTTTAAATTCTTGAATCTTGAAATCACAATTTTGAACATACAAGAGCGTATGGTGTTACCATATATTGTATGAAATACAATTTAAATTCTTCATTCGCGAGGTATATGTTCCGTAAATCCGAAAACAGAAAATACACAATATGGAATGGTAATTTATATGGAATTATGGGGATACGTTCCTAGGCGCAAAATAAAAATGAATATATGAGTAGTTCTCACGAATTTGCGGAAAATGACATCGTATAATAATGGGAATATAATTTGTGATAATTCACAGCTTTATATATTCAATATACACGCTACCAAATTTAATGGAATCACTTGGTATTTCACATTATAGGTTGTTTTCAACCATGGATTTTTGACTACTTGTGAAGAATGAAGTTTTTGTATTTGAATTGTGGAGGCCGTTACTTGATGTAGATCCATGATATAAATAAGATAAAAACACAAGGTTTAACTTTAATCTACACTTTATTTGAAAAAATTCGACGACGTTTCGCTGACACAGCCGCTTTATCAAGAATGACAAACAGAATGAAGAGTATGGTATTATAAACAAATCGTAGAACAAGTTGGATGAATAACAGGAAAATCCACACCGAGCCATTGTACAGTTAGTATGAAAGGTAATAAAACTAATTAAACAAGTTAAGTAGGGGTGAAAAATTCACATCTACCTGCTCATTCAAAAGCTTGTCCGAATGTTTGTATCTATTTATTTCTGATGCTTCTAGGAGATCTAATTTTGAACTTTTTGATTTTATATGTAATATGTCAAAGTTTTATTGAATGAATGGTTTTCTTTTATAAGGTGGTTTGAATAATTTGAATCAGATTTATTTTTATCGAAGCTACGTTTATGTTCAGATGTTCTTATGCCAAAACTCCTATAGGTCCTACCGATATAAATTTTATTGAGTTTATAGATTCCTGATTTACTTGATTTTTCAACACGAGATTTATTATTTTAACATGTTTACCTAAGTTATTAGTAGTTTTGAAAGTTATATTAAGATTTTGTTTGACGAGAAAGGATTTAATATTTGTACTTGCAGAACCGCAAAATGTTAAACTGTTGAATATTTTATAGTCTTTATGAATAGGATAAACTACATTTATCGCTTTTTGATACAGTTTTTACGAATGATTAGATCTATCATATCCGGATTATATGAATTATTAATGGCTATCTGTTTGATGATGTTTAACTCTTTATTATAATCTTTTACTCATAAAGATAAATTGAGTAACCGATGTACCATGCTGTTTAAATCTGCAACTTTGTGTTGAATTGGATGTAATGAGTAGTTATGTATAATTGTATCAGTATGTGTTGGTTTACGAAAGACCGAAAAACATGATTATTATTTCGTTTAGTGATTTTCAAGTCCAAAAATTAATGGAATCGTTCTGTTCAATTTCTATCGTGAATTTAATGTTCAAATGGATGGAATTAATGAAATTAAGAAATAAGTATAATTGACTAGTAGTTTCAATGAAACATACTGTGATGTCATCAATATATCTATACCAATAAAGAAATTTGGAAATGAGTGGATGTGTATGAATTTTCTGTTCAATATTATCCATAAAATCTCTGCTAAAAGTGGACTCAAAGGATTTCCCATGATCAAACCATTTTCACTACTTTAAGTAGGTAAGTTTTTTGTAGTAAAAAAACTGGATAGTATGATGAGAAATGACAAGCTAGTCTCCGAGCAGCAAGACAAATTCCGAAATACCGAGGGGGCAGTGTAATGTTTGGGGTGTCATTTTGCTTGCGGGCAGAACAGATTTGATTTCGTCTCCTGCTAGTGTAACGGCTAGAAATTACGTGAACCTAATATTGGAGCCCATAATGAGACTCTGACGAGGTGCTCACGGTGAGAATGTCACTTTCATGCAAGATAATGCTCCTCCGCATACCAGCAACCTCGCGTGACATTATCTTGAAACAGAAGTTATCGCTATTTTGAACTGGCCAGCTTGCTCTCCAGATCTAAATCCTATTGAATATTTATGGGATAATCTCAAAAAAAGGATAGATCGTGCCAGGATAATCGAAGAACCCCACAACAGCTCATCCGAGCACTTTTGAAGAATCACAAGTGACAACACAATTAGCAGAAACATCTGATGAAATAGGCTTGAAAATACACATGAATAAGATAAAGACAATGACAAATACCTCAGAATATAGAAGACTGACGATGAACGAACAAACACTCGATATGGTTGAGGAGTAAATATACCTGGGAAGAATAATAAAACCAAATGATGAAAATCAGACTGCAGAAATAACTAGGCGAGTTAGATTAGCTTAGGCAGGATTTGGCAAACTGAAATGGCTCCTTCAAAATCACCAAACACCATAATATCTCAAAACCAAAATCTTCGATTCATGCATTCTTCCTATCATCACCTACGACTGTCAAACCTAGACACTTATGAAGGCCACCATTTACAAAATTAATAAGACGCCGAGAGCCATAGACTGACGAATGTTTAGGTTAAGGCTGACAGACAGAAAAAGCAATATCTGGATGAGGAAGATCACTAAAGTTCATGATGTTAGGGAGGAGATCGCCAGACTCAAATGGAGCTTTTCCGGGATTAATGCGAAATGAAAAAACGCCACAATGCAGCAATGGCGACCATGGTTAGGCAACAGTGCGAGAGACCGGCCACAGATGGGGTGGGGAGACGACCTGAAGAGGAGTGGCGGATTAAACTGGAATCAGGTTCCACTAAATAGAAACTTATGGGGATAACTGGGGGAGGCCTATATCCAAATTTGGATGACGGATGGTTGAAGAAGAAGGCATCAGTGGTTTAATGTCATAATTTCCAGATGTATTGAAACATAGCAGCACTATAACTTTATCTTTTGATGCCTTAAATGCAGGAGAAGATTTCTCGCTTGTGGAAATATATGTTTTGCTTGGCATACTCTTCCAAAACAACTCTGTTTTGTCTGCATACCATACTTAGATAGGTTTGTATTCTCCATCATCTAACTACTTATCAATGGACTAAACGTCTTATAATTGGCATTCAACAATATACTTCATGCATCAACCAATAAGGTCGCTCTATTTTCCGTTTTGTTTGTTTACATTCTCAGAAACACCGACTGCGGCGAAGGCGGCTTATGTCAAAGGAAAAGCCGAACCAATGCAGCAGCCATATCATTCGAGAACATACTTTCGGCGTAATAGTAATCAGATCTATTTTACCTTATCATTAGTCCATTTGACGACACATTTACAAAATATACCGAATCTTTTTATTGATACATAAGGGGTCCGTGCTGGGACCTTTGTTGTTTCTTCTTTTCATTAATGATCTACCAGATCATATTATAGTAGAGATATTAATGCTAATCATTATTTTTGTTGATGACACTTCATTTGGTGTCACAGCGCGGAGTCCTGAGGAGCAGGCAAGTGCTTGTAAAAAATTGTTAATTCTTTCAACTGTTGGTATCATGATAATGCTCTAATTTTAAATGTTGGTAAAACTGAATGTTTGTTCTTTGGTTTGAGAAATGCTGGTGAGAGACATCTGATTGTGGACAGTGCTTTAACATCTAAATCATGCACAAAATTTCTTGGTATTCATGTCGACAGTGGACTGACATGGTCAGAACAGGTTGAGCATGTGTGTAGGAAATTGAATAAAGCTTATTTTGCTTTATGTAAAATAAAAGATTCGCTGCCAGTTACGTCCCAGATGACAGTGTATTACAGTCTTGTTCATAGTCATTTGTCTTATAATGTTGTTTTATGGGGAATTCAGTGGATGTAAATAGGGTTCTCATTCTTCAGAAACGAATTCTGAGAATGATGTTCAATATAAACCCCAGAATGTCATGTAAACCTGTTTTCATTGAGAATGCCATTTTGACATTTCCATGTGTGTATATTTATAGATGTTTAGTGTATTTAAAGGATAATGAGGCTAACTTTTCGAAACTCTCTATGTATCACGATTATGCAACTTCTCTTGCCGAAACATCGTACTTCAAAATTTGAGAACTCTCCAACATACCAGAGTATCAAATTTTTCAATACTTTACCTCACCATCTGAGAGTTAAGCCTACAAAAGTGTTCAAATCTGTTCTTAAGTCTTTTCTTCTGAGAAAGGCATATTATTCTATTAAAGAATTTATGGAGGATGATACTCTCTCATGACATGTCCTATATACCGATGTATCTTGTTGGATAAATATTATTATTATTTATTATCGTGGACTTATGCACTATCTCAGCTAGTGTATTAAGAATTACAGCTTTTGCATTTCTATATAGGTATTCTTATGCAATTCTAATTTCTTAAGGCTATCATGCAAAGTTTTGGGCATTAAACCAGTCGAGGATACGATGACAGGAACAATATCTATTTTGTCGAGGTGCCACATCTGCTTGATCTCAATAGCAAGGTCTGTGTATTTGGACTTTTCTCCTGGAACTTATTCAGCACGTTGTTATTATTTGGTATGGCGACATCCACCAGCATTGCTGTTTTGGCTCTCTTATCATACACCACTATGTCCGGCCTATTATTCGTCACCATTCTGTCAGTGATAATAGGCCTATCGTAGTATAATCTGATAGAGTCATTTTATTTTCCAATACGGGCGCCGGTTGATACTTGTAATATGGCTGGAATGTATTCAGAAGTCCGTACTTGTGTGCAAGTTTCTGATGGATAATGTTGCACACTTGATTATGCCTGTGAAGATAGTCTGTATTGGCCAGTTGTTCGCATCCGGACGTAATATGCTGTATCGTCTCCGATCTTATATGGCATTTTCTGCACCTATCTGTTTGTAATGTTCCGTCCTTCATAATAAATTTTTTGTAGTTGTTTGTAGCGATCACTTGGTCTTGGATGGCCATAAGGAATCCCTCTGTTTCCGCGACTAATTCTCCTTTCATCAACCATTTGTTGGAGGCTTCTTTGTCGATGTGTGGTTGATTAATCTCATGGTGATGTCGTCCATGCAATTCCTTTCTTGGCCATTGCTCTTGTTTTTCAGTATCTGATAGGAATGGTAGATTCAGCAGGTCATCTCTGGTAGCAAGATTTAGAGCTGTATATCCCTTATCAGCCAACGATACCACTCTATGTAGGTCAGAAGTGAGAGCTTTTGCTGAGAAGAATTCTCTGAGATTTCTTATCTGTTCGGTGTGTAAATTGACAACATCTATTAATCCGCGTCCTCCTTCTTTCCGCTCCAAAGTTGTTCGTATCACAGACGATTTTGGATGATGATTGTTGTAATTTGTCAGCATCGTTCGGGTCTTCCTTTGAATATCATCTAGCTCCGTCTTCGTCCATCTGATTATTCCAAATGAGTAAAGCAACACTGGAATGGCGTAGGTGTTAATTGCCTTGACTAGATTCCCCGAGTTCAACATCGATTTCAGCACAGACTTCAGACGCTGACTGTATTCTGAACGAATCTTCTCCTTTGATTGTTTTTGGTCTAACAATCTGGCTTGTTGGTATCCCAGATATTTGTATGTTTCGCCATCTCTCATGCACTGTATAATGTCACCGTTTGGAAGTTGTGTTTCACCATGTATGACTTTCCCTCTTTGAATGTTCAGGGTCTTACATTTTTCAATCCCGAATTTCATATGAACATCTGCCGAGAACTCACTGACAGTTTTCAGCAAATCATCCAATTGCTTCTTGTTCGAAGCATATAATTTGATGTCATCCATATACAGCAGGTGGGAGATTGTATGATAATTCCTTTCTGCTTTTATCCTAAATCCGTATCCAGTTCTATTGAGCATTGAGGACAATGGGTTCATTGCCAAACAGAACCATAGTGGACTCAAAGAGTCTCCTTGAAAAATTCCACGACGTATGGGTATCTCGTCGGTTTTAATTGATTTATTGTTCATGTTGACCTGCAGAGACGTGAGCCAGTGTGTCATTGTTGTCTTCAAGAACTCTACCAGGGCTGGGTGAATTTTGTATATCTGCAATACTTCAACAAGCCAAGAATGGGCGGTACTATCGAATGCCTTCAGATAATCGAGAAAAGCTGAATGAACATTGCGATGCCCTACGTGTGCCTGTTTCATTATCACAGAATCGATGATGATATTATTATTATTATTATTATTATGTATGTATCGATGTTCCAGTTAGATCGGCGAATAAACACATATTTAGCAACGAATAAAGATGTAAAAATGACAAAATTTTACATTGGTTGGACCGGTTTCGGATATACGTCCGTTATCAACAACAAGCTAATTAAATTACATTCTTTAGAAATCGATATTTTAGAAGATACAATTAGATCTAACATTATTAGTATTTCCATATTCAAAAATTTCATAGGCAGTCTAGATAAATAAAATCACTCAAATCAATATTTTCACACTTGAGTCACTCATAATAGATAGAGTTAATTTTTCGAGAAGTCAACGGGTTGTTAATTTATCTGATATTCAATTCCACGAAAAAGAAACAGATCTTCTTTCCAAAGGTCCTAAAATTGTTCCTAAAATACAGACTAACTCTTAAGAAACATTAGCCGTTGAATCCGGAATTTTAATGAGCACCTTAAATACTGGCAATTTTGAAAAGGCAAAAATTGAGAGAATTTTAAAGAACCATAATAATGAAACCAACTCGAAAGATGAAATTTTAATCGAAAATATCAAACGTAAAATTTCTGAAAATTCATTAGTACTCACACGAGCAGATAAGTCGAATGCTATAATTGTTATTCCAAAAGTACAATATTAGGAAAAAATGGAAGATTTCATTAATAAAGAAGCGCTTACACTCGTTCAAAAAGACCCAACACCACTTATTCAGAAACAACTTAGAGCAGCCGCTAAAGATATGCAATCACTTTTTAGTAGCTTCGAGAGAAACAGATGGATTAAAATGAATCTTAGAATTCCTAGTTTATATGGTCTCATTAAAACACATAAAGAAAATAACAGCATTCGTTCTGTGGTGTCATATACCAATAGTCCAACACAAATACTTGCTAAGCAACTAAATACCAAATTCAAATCAATTTCAGATTTTCATTCACAATATAGTATAAAAAATTCATTAGAATTATCGAATAAAATAAATAATTTCCTCATGCCACCAACCGCAAAATTAATATCATTACATGTAGATAATATGTTTTCGAATATATCTGCAACAGAATGTGTCCCCTTAATATCAATTATTCTAGAGGCAAGAAATCTCAACGTGGTCTGTAAAGATGAGTTAATTTCTCTGTTTGATTTATGCTTGACCCAAAATTATTTTCAGTTCAATAATAAGATATATTCACAATATAATGGTTTAGCTATGGGTTTACCCCTCAATCCCCTTCTATCTGAAATTTTCAGTCTAATTTGGAAAACACTAAAATTATGACGTCACCTTTGACGAAAAGGCATATTCTATTTTGGTACCGATATGTTGATGACATTTTAGCTTCATTGGAACGAATAGACAGCTAGAAATCTTCCTGAATTGCATTAATAACATTCATCCTAAAATTAAGTTCGAAGTAGAAACAGAAGTCGATAGTAAAATCAATTTCTTAGATCTAACAATCACCCGGGAGAATAATAACCGTTTATCAATTAATATCTTCAGAAAACCATCTTACACGAATAATGTCATACCCATAGATTCATTTCACCCGTATTCTCAAAAAATAGCAGCCTTCAAATACATGATTCACAGAGCGATTGCTTTGCCTTTATCGGGCATGAACCGAAAATCAGAATTTAACACCATTATGTTAATAGCAGAGAACAACGGCTTCGATATAAAAGTAATAGAGAATTTAATTAATCGAAAAATATGCAAAAACACATTCAACATGATATATCCCTAATCCAAGAGAGAAAAGCCCGAAAGATGTATGTTTCTAACATATTTTGGGAAGACGTCAGAACAGGTTGCTAGAATTCTGTCTGATAGTAAAAAAGTTCATATTGCATTCAAACCAGTTAGCAAATTGTCAGGCCTGCTTTTCAACACAAAAGATAAAACCGAAAAATCAGGAGTATACCAATTACATGTTCTGAGTGCAATTCCTTTTATATAGGTCAAACAGGACGCTCTTTCAAGACTAGATACAGAGAACATTTCCGGTCATTCCTACATCAGAAATATGATGCAGCTTTAGCTGAATGTCATCCTCTTCCAGAACTTCAACAGCTAAAAAATTCATTCCTGTGATAAATCTTATAAACCCAATTTATTTGAATCGATGGAAATTTTCAAGGCATCTAGGGTAGGAAGGGTTAAGCTCCTTAACGATCGGGTAGACTTAATTACCTACCAATCACCATTATTCAAGTTACTGTGACCTCTACTGACATTTTATTAATGTTAATTCCTGTATTGTACATGAGTATTCAGTTTTCATTAGCTTGTTGTTGATAATGGACGTATGTCCGAAACCGGTTCAACCAATGTAAAATTTTGTCATTCTTTACATCAATAAATTAGTGGTAGTTAAAACATAGTAACTTGTTTTATTTTATTATTCATTATGAATATCAACTATCACGTAGTTCAGGTTTCATCTATCAATTATTTGAACGAATAAAGAAATTGTGTCGCATTTTTCATCGGCGAATAGTGAAAACGCGAGTGTAGAAGCGCAATTAAGGAGTTTTTACTGAATTACTACAGGAATCTCCTGTCAAAGTTTGTTATAGAGCTGAGGGGACACATTGTATACAAGAGCGATTCATTTGCATCTCAGAACGTCACATCAAAAAAGCAATTGAAACATTATATCAGAAAAAATTAGGAATCTATGTTACCCTGACAGATAGACAAATATCCTCATAATGAACATCTTGTAATCAAACGTCTTTCAAGATTGAACAGGCAATCTAAAAGTTCTCGCTGAAACTGAAAAGTTTCTAATGAAAAGTAAGGAATTTACAGAGACAGTTCGTAGCCATTATATGACCTCAGTCGTATTTTCCAGAATGTGGCAGATAAAAATCAATGTTCTGCAGTGAGCGCTCTGTAACCCATTTAATGAAACATTTTTCGGATAATTGTTTGAAACATCATTCCATGAAACATGAAACAACATGACTGCATCAGATATGTACTTAGAATTGAATAGAATAGAGTTTCTCCACGACCATGAACGAATGTAATAATTCTAAAATTATTTTTAATGATCGAATTTCACCATCCTCACTTATGTGTTTGAATATTTACTCTAAAACACTCGACTCTTATGGGTTTTTCATGTATTTTCATTCTATAACTAGATCCGGAATGATTATTCCATTATTGAACCAAACATAATCGATTGCCATGAATTTGAAATCAGCGTCAGTGTCTGATGTAAATGTCAACATTATAATAATTGTCTTCGAAAATGGAAGGGTGTTTTTGAAATGAGAATAACTCAGCTGTTTTTCTTAAATGTAACCATTTAGTGAAAAGAAAGTTGAAAGAAACATTTGAGTTTGAGAGGCTTTTACTTGGTATAATTCCACTATCAATAATAAAGCACAAGTACTGTGGTTTAAGGAATTTTACTTGATAATTACGATTCGGAACGCGTTTCACTACACTGTAGCTTCTTCAGACGAATGAATGTACAGAAAATAAGAATGAGAATATAAATATAAATATTTTTGAGTAATTAAAAGCTTATTGGGTTGCTTCTTTTTGAGTGGTTATGACAGGTATATCCAATAAGATTAAAGAATAGATTGCTCCCCGAAGAGATTCAATACAGGTGAAGGGCTTAAATCAACTTGTTCATTGATGAGGAAGGTAGATCTTTGGGAAACTTTAGAAATCAATAAATACAAACACTCAGGTAGACACATCGATGAACAAGTCGATTTAAGCCCTTCACCTCTATTGAATCTCTTCGGGGAGCAATCTATTGCTCAATTTTATTGGATATACCTGTCATAAATAACCACTTAACAAGAAGCAACCCAATAAGCTTTTAATTACTCAAGAACATTTATATTTATATTCTCATTCTTATTTTCTGTACATTCATTCGTCTGAAGAAGCTACGGTGTAGTGAAACGCGTTACGAATCGCAATTATTAAGTAAAATTCCTTAAACACAGTACTTGTTTTTTATTATTGAAAGAATCATGTTCTGAAGATGACATCGGGCAGATAACGTCCGTATTCCGCAATGCGTTGCTGTAGTCGATTCTCAAAGTTCTCAATTACCCGCTCTAACCAATCGGTGTAGATTGCCCTAACTTCTCGTGTGATGGCTTCTTTAAACTCTTTCAGATTTGGAGGTTTATCGACGTAGACTTTAGGTTTTCCCACAAAAAAATAATCACAAGCAGTGAGATCCGGGGAATGAGGGGCCACGGCACATCACCAAAATGAGAGTTTACATGACCAGAAAAAATGTGACGCACAACTTCCATTTATGCTCTGGCTGTATGTGTCGTGGCACCATCCTGTTGTAATCAAACATTTCTTCTGTTTCTTCTTCGTCATCGCAATTCTGGAATGAAAAAGCTCTTCAGCATGAAAACATATCGCTCAGAGTTTATTGTTACGGTTGCCCTTCGCTCATCCGCGAAAGAGTACGGTCCAATCACCCCAAGACGGCTCATAGCGCACCGAATGTAGACTTTCTCATTGTGGAGTGGGGATTGAGGCAGTTCGCGGGGGTTTTCTGCTGCGCGAACCAAACCGCTCAAATGAAAATGAGCCTCATCACTCATCATTATCACTGGTTCATTTTCATCTCCTCTATTTTATTGGATTTTTTTGGAAATCGGTTGAATACATTTTTGAAATTTCTACACCTCACTAGTTACCTGTTCATTTACCGGGGCCTTGTCGGGTGTAACCTGGATGTGAAAGGATTGCCAGGTATTTCAATTCAATCTAGTGCAATTATTTTTATGCTTCTGTGAATCCATACTCTTATCAGCTTAGCTGCAGGTGGATTAAATCTTATCTCTTAACCCTAGAGCAACTAAAAGGGGGCCATGCACTATCGTGCATCTGTGTGCTAATTATTTTAGTTCATATTCAGACTGAACCAAGTTATAAATATTGTTCAATATACCGCCAAGCCACAGTTGTTCTAAAGTAATACAACATGATGAAGATAGTATAATATGCTCCACCTGCAACAATTATTTCCACTTGGTCTGTGCAAAAATCACGATTAGTAAAAAGCAAACTATGGCAGACCTTAGTACAAATGGTCTTGTACTTACTGTACATCCTCTAGGCAAAACAGACGTTTTTAATTCTTCCTCTGCCGATAACTCATCAACATCTTCCTCTGAAGTATCTGAAGATTCTCCGTTAACAATGCGCGAGTTTCGTTTGATGATGACTGAGCTAAATGCACTCTCAACGAAATTGAATACACTTTCAACAGACACAGCATCCATTAAAGATGACGTCTCCAGTATGAGGTCTGCTCAACTCCAATAAACAACACAGGTCACAATGTGTCTCAAGCATTTGACAGCTCGAAAAGGTTTTGAATGATCAAGAGACAAGATTTAACGAACGCGAATCCAACATGTGTCGAAGTGTCGATCGTATATTCGAAGGTTACTCGTCTCACACAGCAGTCCATGATGTTGACATCGAACGTCGAATCTTATAATGTGGCATCAACACCAACAACTGATTCATCGGAAATCTTGGACAGAGTTCGCAAGTCACACAATGTTATTGTACGTCGCGTCGCCGAGAATAGCGATCCCGCTTCAGACTTCAATACAGTCACAAGAATCCTTGAGCTGGTAGTCCCTTTCAGTTCTAAGTACACGGTATCTTCATCAAGAATTGGCTCAGAGAACAGAAGAGGACCACGTCCAATTCTGGTCTCGCTGTCAAACCCCATCATCGCCCGTGATATACTAGGTAACAAAAAGCTTCTGTCTACTTCTGAAATTTCAAGCAAGTCGCTTCAACAGACGATGTGTCTCCGAAACAAACCGAATGTTTGAAAAAGGCACGAGAAGACCTGAATCTCCGCCATTCTCAAGGCGAACAGAATTTAACCATCAAATATCTGAAGGGTGTTCCTACTGTCATAAGCATCAACAACTCTGCTTCTTCAAGAAACTAGATTCGTCAGTCCATACCTGAACAATTTTATACACCAATGCCCGGACAGTTGGTTACATACGAAAATACCCAATCGTGTCTTTGACATTCACGGCTTTCAGTTGTATCGTTGCGATACTGATGTTAATGTAGGTTTTGATGGAGTCTGCATTTACGTGGATAATGATATCGCAAACGGATACAAATTGTCTGTATCCACCAACGACTGGCCTGGCATCGACAACTTATTTCTTGATTTATCGTCTCCATCTGATGCTCTACTTCTGAATCACTTGGCTACTATTCCTCAAACCAAATCTAATGTCCTCATCACTGGTGACTTCAATTATCGAGACATTTACTGATCAGACGGTACTCTTCCACCTCAGAATTCAGCAGCTTCTCAATTTCTTGATGCCATAGATTAGGGTGACCTCTTCCAGCTTATCACTGAACCCACCAGATTTAGTACAGGAAAAGCCCCTTCAACTTTAGATTTCTTTTCAACAAACGGTGCTGCTCTCTTGTGGAACAGAACATTCTGCTCCCTTGGGTCGTTCTGATCTTTTGTCGTCACAGCTAACCTTCAGTTTTCCAAGATACACCACACAGAACTAGCTTCAAAGATGGGCAGCTTCATTGACTACAATTCCCTAAACTCTACTTGCATGGCATTGACTGGTATATAGTACTTGGCCGAAAGGATGTTAAAACAGTCTGAAAGTCTTTCAGCTCTACTTTGACAGCTGTCATCTCGGATCACTCCAGGATCCGGCAAATCAAAGCAGTTCCCACCAAGCCCTGGTTATCTGAATACATTCTCTCGATGGTGCGTCGCACCAAAAGTCTCTGGCAGCGATACTTACGTCAGAAATCAGCACTCAACTACGAGAATCATCGTCAGTACTCTAATCGTACTATATTTGCTAACCAAAGTTGCTATTTGCTACTTCTAAGAATAGCAAAAAACTTCTATGAATATGTCTGGGCGCCTTTAAATTCTAGAGTCTATGTAACGCTTGTTCGGAATAGCCTGGAAACTGTTTCTGCTGATAACACCGAGTGTGCTACTGTTTTCGCTAACTCTTTTTCGGATTCATATTCAAAGGAGCCTGCTGGGCCTGTCCCGGGGGTTCAAGTTCCCCGCGTGAATATTTCTCTTGAGCACGTCTAATTCTCGAAGGTCGAAGTTCACAGTCTACTCTCCTCTCTTGATCTCTCCACTTCCCCAGGTATCGATGGCATCTCAGCTAGGGTACAGAAGAGCTGTGCTAACACGCTTTGTTCACCTCTTGCAAAGCTACTAAAACTTTCTTTCCATACTGGGAGGCTTTCAACTGATTGGAAATCTGCTAAAATAACACCAATATTCAAGAAGGGTAACCGTCTCTTGGCCTCCAATTATCAACCTATTAGTCTTCTACCGATTGTCTCAAAGATTGCAGAAAAAAATTGTTTGCCAGCACATGCTGAGCTTCCTCAGCACCAATAAAATCATACCAGATGAACAGCACAGTTTCCTCCCTGGTGAATCTGTCTCCTCAATTGCCTCGATAATTGAACAAGATCCCTGTCCCTCACCGTCGATTGCTCCATAAATTAAAGCATTTTGGTATCACAGGGGACCTCCCTCGTTGGATAGCAGCATTCTTGAGTAATCGACGTTTTATGGTCAGAGTTGGAGAGTGCTCTTCTTCTCTCGGGCGGGTGTTGAGCGGTGTCCCTCAGGCCTCCATGTTGGTTCCCGTCCTGTTCCTAGTATACGTGGCGGACCTCCCGTCGCTGATTTCTTCTTCTTTTTCATCATATGCTGACGACCTTGAGATCTTCGCGGACGCCTCCACTACTCCGAATTAGTTACAGGCTGACCTCGACGGCAGTTTTGCTCAAACGCAGACAGTTGAAAAATTATGGTTGATTAAAATCACGTTCTAGTTTTCAGGGACACTTGTAACACGTCAATATTATTGAGTGGATCATTAAAAAACGTGGATAACGCACCTGATTACACATACCAAATATGGTTACCATCGATCGAGTCATTCTCGAAATATTTGAAAAATAAGAAGACAAATCTTTGGATTTGGTGACCTCTAGCGTCCGAACGAAGAAACTTTTCATATAGGTAAGTTGGACTAAATCGACTTATTTCGAGCTGAAGAATCTGTGATATAACGTTGTACATGGAATTCACTGACACCCTGTATAATCGATCTGGGCTAGATATTCTTATTTATCTTGAGGCGATCTCCATGTATACAGCCGTCTTGGGGATAGGTTGAAGCTGTTATAAATTCCAGAGTGACACTAATCCCCATTTAAAGCGGGAAAATCATACTCAGACTTCAGGAATTTTGGTAAACCTTATTGATGAGTATCGTCAAATAACTCCAAATATGAAGAACTAAGTTAGAGACGGTTTTCAGTCGAGATTATATTATTGTATGAAAGTATGTATTGTATGGAAAACAATTTGAACATTTCATTTGAAATCATAGTATGTCATTTTTTTATTGTAAACACGCTAAACCAAGGAAATATTTTCAAAACTGTTTTGGTTTATTAAGAGAGATTTTGAAAGAGAAAATACCTCCTTAGCTCATTTAAGCCTTGAGTTGAATGAAGAACAATTCAAGGTGGCTCTTTCGGGTTAAAAAATTATTCTTTGCGTGAAAAATATTGTACTTTTATCCGTTGTAGAAAATCTTTCAGATGGGCGCTCGAGCCCTTTGGCCTATTCAATTTTGAAAGATTGTTTCTCGTTAAAGCCTCAAAAATGTTAGAAAATGTCCTTGAATCAAAATTCAATCTTGTTTCGCCTACGTGAAAGGAAGTATACAGGCTGACTCGTTTGAGATAGAAGCCCCTGTATATTGGAGACTATCTCGTATAAATCGTCAACAATTCGAAAGGGGTTTTGTTAATCAGTTTTTCTTGGAAAAACCGAACTAAGTGACAATTAACTATAATTATAAGAAGTTCGTTGTCCCCATTGATAAAATGATGAACCCACAAAAAATTTGTATATGATACCGACAGAATTAACTTTGATTAAACTTAATGGGAAGGCTTCGGAATAAAGCGAGTTGATGAACAATAGATCAGTAATAAATTCAGAAAGTTTCATCGACACCAATTTGCAGCATTATCTGGCTTGGCAACCGTTGCCGTAGAACCGACTCGATGGAGTTTCATTGATTAAAATCAATTACGCCCTTTGATACCGGTCAATTAGGTAATTCACAGAATTCAATTAGAAAGAGCCTAGTTTGTATCTGAGAATACCTACGCGATTTGCTTTGGATCTAGTGAAGACAGGTGTAATTGCTATGCCTCACTTATGGTTGAGTGATTCAACAAAATATTACATATATTAATTGCTCTCACCCTATCGAAATTACCACACCAAAGGTCAGTACATCGAATGGTCTGTGTAATTATACTGGCCGACAAAAAATTGTTGTGGATGTCACATAAAGCTTTGCATCATATGATCGGACAAACGTATTATCAGACAAACGCTTTGCTTCTAAGAACAAAAATTGAGACAAATCAAAAGTGTTTTTAGATAGATAGATAGATAGTTAAGGAAAAGTCTTATATGTCTTGAACAGAAGTTTTATAAACCTTCACCAAATTGTGTAATTTCCCCCAAGTATAAAAATCTGATGGATTGAAATCTAGTAGTGAACTATCTGTCCGAAATTGAAGTGCACTTCGAGTTATCTGGATCTGTATACGTGTGATGTGCTCTTATACTGAAATGTGCGGGAGGCTCATCGAAATGTTCTTCACCTAAATAGACAAGTAACATCAGTAACAAGTCGAAAAATGTTGCGTTGGTAATATTCCATTCAAAATGATAACAAAACGATGCATCCTCCAATAATATTACATAATTCACGATTCATCAGATTCTTCTGTTATGTTTTGAGTCTTTTTTACCCAAAATACGAAACAATGTGAGTTATTCGAACTTAAATAATGACCAACGCAGCCTTCATGAATAAACTAATCGCATATGGATTTTCAGAGAAATTGCATGGTTGGGTTAGCAACTTTCTCTTCAGTAGATCAATTCAGGTGATGGTTGAGTGAATCTAACCTCTCCTGTGAAATGCAGACCACAGCCAGTTCTTACATACAAAAACAGTACATGATTTTGAGACTGCGAAATTAGATAAACTTTTCGATGAATATATTTCCGATTGATGTTGAGCTTTTCCTGGTTTTAAAAAGAGAATATTTTTTTCAATTGAAGTTCAAGCAGTCAGCAATACGAGTAAATCAACATCTAAACCAACAACGACAGTTGTATTTCTCAAGCTACATTGCTCTGTTGCTGTTTCAATAATCTACACTTGTGCTACAGCTTCAGAGAAGTATACAGGGTGATACATAATAGTATGTCACAACTTGAGGGGGTAAATCTAGGTGCAATTTTGAGAAAAAAATTCATATAAACTTTGGTCCGCAAAAGCTTCGCTACGGGGCTACAGGGTGTTGAAATTTCCGGAAAAAATGGTTTTTGCTTCAAAACTCCTGCAGTTTTTGCGATATTAAGTCCAAATTTGGAATGCAAGCTATATTTCATAACCTCCATCATTACGTCCTAAATTTCAACTAGAATCTACAAAGTGTTTCTTTTACGGAGCCATGTCTTCTTTTGCCCTTTCAAACTTTTTTGCAGTACGCCACTGATCAGCGTACAATCAATTTTCGTCATCTTCGTTCACTTTAGAAACTTTTTTGACACTTGTTATTGTTTCGTATCTCTAACAGTTCTCGAGCAAAAAATTATTAAACGATTGTATGCATTCGCTGAATTGAAAGCACTTCTAATTAAAAAAATGACTAGTAGGCTTTGATTTTTTTCATTTATTTATTTATTTTGACAGTTGCTAAAGTTGAACAAGTGTCTGCTCGAATTGTTTATTAAATAAACAATTAGTTTTAAGACTTTTGAAGTTATTTCTGTAAGAGAAAATGGCTAATTTTACTAACGCCGAATTGGCTGATATCCATTACATGTACGGTAGCTGACGGAAACACAACAGAAGCTAGGCGATTATATCAGGTGTGCTTTCTAAATCTAGTAACACCAGACAGGCGAACATTCTCAAATATCTACAGAAGGTTGAGGGAACTGGTACTTTTACTGGTACTTTTCCAGATATTGAGGAAGCAGTGCAAATATTCAACGCGTCTAAACTCTACTTCCTCGAGATTTTGCTTCAAGAATGAATTTCTGCCGATGGTTCTTAGATAAAATTAGAGAAAATGCTCATTCTGATAGTGAAATAATGTTCACAGACGAAGCTAACTTTTCGAGAACTGCTATCACAAATATTCACAATAATTATTCTTGGGCTGAGGAAAATAGCCATTTGATTGAAGAATCTCATCATCAAGAACATGTCTCACTAAATGTCTCGTTCGGAATAATTGGAAATTATTTGATTGGGCCATTTCTTTAGCCTAACAGACTAAACGGTCCCGCTTATCGGCAATTTCTTGAGGAGGAGTTACCTTCATTGATCGAGGATTTGCCACTTTTGGTGAAAAACATAATATGTTTCATGCATGACGGGGCACCAGCACATTTTAGTGGAGAAGCTAGGGAATTCTTGAATAATACATTCAACAACCGATAGACAGGTCGGGGTGGGCCAGAACTATGGCCTCCTAGGTCCCAAGACTTAAATAGTTTAGACATTTTCTTATTGGAATATGTCAAAAGTTTAGTGTTTACCACTCCAGTGAACACTTTAGAAGAATTGAGAAATCGAATAATAACCTCTTGTGATACGTTAAGAAATACCCCAGGAATATTTCAAAGAGTGCATGATGATATGCGAAGAAGGCACAGGCCTGTATTCTTGCAGGTGGAGGACACATGTTCTTTTTTTTAGTTTGATATTGAATGAGTATAAGTTGAGTATCAGAAGACGAGGTATCAAAATAAAAGCAAATTTTGGGCATACCTATCGAGTATTTCCATTATTTTTTTTATTTAGCGAATAACATACAATTAAAATAATTCAAATTCAATAGTTTTCCACTCGAAAACGGTTGGAGGTACGAAAAAATTACAGGTGTCGAAAAAGTTTCTAAATTGAAGGAAAATGACGAAAATTGATTGTACGCTGATCAGTGGCGTACTGCAAAAAACTTTGAAAGTGCAAAAGAAGACATGGCTCCGGAAAAGAAAACACCTTGTAGATTCTAGTTAAAATTAAGGACGTTTAATGTTGGAGGCTGTGAAAAATATGTTGAATTCCAAATTTGGGCTGAATATCTCGGAAAATACAGGAGTTTTAAATGAAAAACCTATTTTTTCTGGAAATTTCAACACCCTGTAGCTCCATAATAAACCTTTGCGGACCTATGTTCATATGAACTTTTTTTCTTAAAATTGCACGTATATTTACCCCCTCAAATTGTGACATACTATTATGTAACATTCTGTATGGGTATCCCCGATTTGAGTGGCCTATTGGATTGAAAATTATCGATTTTTTGGAAAAATTGATATATCTCGGGAACGGCGTGAGCTACCAAAATCATGAAAGGTGTTTTGCAAACAAGAAATCATGCTGGACATATCTCATATCCGACTGAATCTCAGTCAGTATAAAGAGTGCTCTTTTTTCCGCCTCACATTTCGAAACGAAGATTATGACATTAGTTTCGTTGTAAAAAACCCATACATACCCTTTACCTGAGAATTCAAGGTTTCAAGTTATGGCAAAAAAGAGTTTACGTACCTACCTGAAGTTGGTTTAGTTTGCTGCACTTGTTTTTGAATTTCCAAAGTCAATTAAATAATATCAAAACTCTATTTTCCTAAATTTCATAATAATTGCTCAAAGTGATGACTATTTTCTTCTAGACGTAGTTCTACTCGACGCATAACACCCTGTGATGTGGCTCGCCTCAGTTCTTCCACATCCAACTGCATGAAAGCATTTTGGGGTCTATTATACAAATCATACCTTGAAGTCATAGATTCAGAATAGATTTTATCTTTCAGCGTTCCCCAAAGATAAAAATCCATAGGCATTAGGTCAGGTAACCATGAAGGCCACTAA
The DNA here is from genome assembly GCA_013387265.2 of Cryptolaemus montrouzieri. NCBI lineage: Eukaryota > Metazoa > Arthropoda > Insecta > Coleoptera > Coccinellidae > Cryptolaemus > Cryptolaemus montrouzieri. The sequence goes on from JABFTP020000021.1 coordinate 10,552,597, forward strand.
GACGAACCGTTCGTTCCAATCCATCTATTTTCAAACATTTCAGTTAAAATTCGATAATTTTCTTCTGTGCGATGAGCTGGCGCTCCATTGAGTTGGTACCACGCCTTGATTCAGCTTCTGATAAAGTGTCAACGAAAACAACCGTCCTCAAAATATCCATATAAAGTTCACCAATTGTGTTTTCATCATACACAAAATACGAAAATCGGTTGTCTTTCAAAAGTACAAACACATTAATACTAAATTTATTCTGAGGATTCTTTTCCCACGTATATGAGGATTTTGGTTGGCCCAAAAGTGTTATTCCAATTAAAAACCCCCTCATTAGAAAATTTGGCCTCATCCGTCGTCCAGGTAATTCTTTGAGAAAATCGGGATCCTCTTATGTTCTGGGAAGAAGGATCTCACACAGTTGTATTCGAAGCTGTGGATCACCTGCTTGTAGAGTTTGGACCAACGAAATTTATAAGGGTTCAGTTTAGGTTTTTTCAAAATTCTGTGAATACTACTATGAGGTGAATTCATGCTCTGCTATTACCAATGATGCACGTGGCTTAACATCTAAATAAGCTAGAACGGCAATTTCATTGTCTTCAGTGTTGACTAGATGCGATGAAGATGAAGATCTTATTCTGGACCGTTCCAGTCGAAACGAATCTTCTGAATTTTTTAGCTGTCATAGACGGTATATTTGGATATAATTTGTTAAATCTCCTACAAGTTCTACTCGTTATAGAGTGTGTTTTGTATATTCATAAAAATGCTCTTGAAGTGACCCTGAATAATGAGATACATTTCTACAACAACAGAAATGGGAATATTATTCACTTGCCATTTTTGAGATTGAGAAGGTCGCAGAATGAACCACATTTTTTGTTGATAAACTGCTATAATGGATTGCCTCTTCGTGACCGTGAAATGCCTTTGAATAGGTTCAAACTCATTCTGAAAAATTTTTTGATAAAGAATTGTCTGTATAGAGCAGATGAGTATTTTAGGCTGGATTTTTCTAATCTATGATATTTTATTACTATTTATTTATTTGTTACTTTACCTTGTACTACTACTACGTTTCTATATTGTTGGATAATCTGTGTTCCATTTTGTTTGTTATCAAAAAGTCGTACGTTTTCTGCAATATATACAGGGTGTATCACATAAGGCTTCACATGTCTTGAGGGAAGATAGACGTGACTGAGGTGATTTCGAAAAACCCATCTATTACCCCCTGAGGGGCTTCATTTCAGATATACAGGCTGTTTTCTGAATTTCGCTTAATATTCAAAAAGTCACAACTCTGCAACTGTCACACCGAATACCAGGAAATCGGCACACAGGATCACCTTTGCAGGATCCATCCAAAGCAAGACATAAATTCCGAAAATTTCAGGACCGGAATGAATAAATATACAAATTTATGTTTGGAGCGATACAACACCCTGTATAATGTTTTTCAATGATTCGTTCACTGGTGCTCGAACCGCACAAACAGTGTGTACAAACTATGTTTTGTACCCCAAAAGATGTCCCCCTTGAAACAAAAATTGACCTGTTTTTGCGTTTTGATCAGAAATGAATGTCTTGGTAGATATAGCCTTTGTTTAGTTCTCGTTTAAGCACCCTGTATATATATATATATATATATATATATATATATATATATATATATATATATATATATATATATATATATATATATATATATATATATATATATATATATATATATATATATATATATATATATATATATATATATATATATATATATATATATATATATATATATATATATATATATATATATATATATATATATATATATATATATATATATATATATATATATATATATATATATATATATATATATATATATATATATATATATAATATGTGTTGTATTGTAACCCTTTATAATTTTTCTTTTTGCTTCTTTTTTCTTATATATGTTCAAACTTTCCATGCTTCGATCATCTAACGATCGACTAACTGAGATTAGTAATATTTTATTTTTATAATGACGTGTGTAAATACAAAATTGTATACTAACACTAGATAAATTTCAATTTCACTTTCACGAACTAAGTATTTGCTCATTTCTGTTGCTAGTCATTCTGTTCGAATTAATTCGACTCAGGAGCCTGTCTATGCTCTAGGATATGTCTATGCACGTGCAGAAATCTGAGCCAACTTTAGGTAGGTACGTGAAATTCGTTTTTTCGCCATAACTTGAAAACTCGAAATCTCAGGTAGAGGGTAAGTATGGGGAATTTTATATAGTTCTTTACGGCGAATCTAATGAATTGAAAAAAATTATGGGTTACAATTTGAAAAAACGTAGTTTTCGATGTTTCTTCGTTTCGAAATGTGAGGCGGAAAAAAGAGCACTCTTTATACTGACTGAGATTCAGTAGGATATGAGGTACGTCCCACATGGAATTTTGTTTGCAAAACACCTTTCATTATTTTGGTAGCTTTTGCCTTTCTCGAGATATATCAATTTTTTCAAAAAGCAAAAAATCGATAATTTCCAAGTAAAAATTCATGAACGAAACAAGCTAGACTTATGTGTTAGGTGTTTTTGTAATTAGACTAACAAGTGTTATAGAGCCAGTCATCAATATACAGTGTGTTCTATATTAGATAAGTATGCACTTCAGGTTAGATTATCAACTACCCAAATTTCAGAACGATAGCGTTATTAGTTCTTCATAAACGTCTAATAGGCCACTTGACTTGGGATACCCTGTATACGTGTACTTATGCATATTATGACGATTACATCTTTTAAATCGTTGTATCTCATAAATGGTGGCTCTTAGGAGAAAAATATTCATTTATTTTTATAGAGAATTTTATGCTCTACAATTTTTGTCTGAAGTAATTTTACGATAAATCATTTTGGTGAAAGTCGCGAAAATCTCTTTTTTTGAGCTTTGACCTTTTATCTTAAGTACCGGGACGATTTGAAATTTTTGATCATGTTTTAAACTATTTCCAAGATTTTAAGCTGAACGGTAATTGATGTATCTTCACTCTGATTATTTGGTCTAATTTGACCGGATTATCATAACAGTGTAATTAACTATCTGTGATATATTGAATTTCATCTAAATGCCTTCGATTGTTTCATGTTTTCAAAAAATTTTTCATGTTGTGAAAATTTCATCATAGTTTTTCTTGTTTTTTTTTTCATCATAGAGCCCTGAAGAAGGAAAAATAATTTTTCGAAACGTCGGCAATTTCTTTAAACACCAGCGGTTCCACTACCTACCATTCCTAATTGAGCAATTGAAGTGAACCACTAAACTCTTTGTTGACTAACGAATATTAAGCTAAATTCTGAATTTACAGAAACAAACTGTTATAATATTGAATTTCATAATTTCGAGCATAGAATAAAATTGGAAGGCAATGTTCCATATCAGCCTACTTCGAATAAAACGTTCTGACCTAATAGGATTCCTGCAATAACGTTGTAATACATTTTTCAAATTTGATTGAATTTTCCATAGTATATTCGAATTCGGAGGAATATTCAAGAGGTAATAAGATGTAACAGTGTATGTTTATTATTGCCCGCTGTCAAGAGAGCAAACATCCATAAAGTTTTAGGATATATGAAAGATAAGAACATGGAATGGAAGAATCAGTAATATATTGTTCGATGTTGTTGAATATAAAAGATGTTGATGGTGTCTTTCATATCGTAAAATTGTCATGGTTACATTTTTATTGCGTAAGATATAAAGGGAAGCCTTGTTTTCCAAGAAGTATAAAATAGCGTTGTTTCATTCATATTTCAAGGAGAATATCATTTGGAAACTGTTCATAAAATCATTCATTGAGATTCTACTGAGGACATTTTCAATGACACTGTTCTGTTGGAGAGGATGGGGATGAATTCTCTTCTCGTTTCAACATTGTGCCTGAACAAACCTCTTTTCGGCTATCACGTTGCGGAATTTTAGAATATTCATTTTTCAGTATAGTTTACATATTCAAATTGAACTATTTGCTATTTTGAAAGAACTTAAAATGGTTAGACCTAATCAAAGAAATGTTGCAATTTGCACGGATTCACTTTCCTCCACACATGCTATGAAAGATATTTATTCTAAACACTGGATTGTTCAGAACATTCAAGAGACATGTCATCTTCTCTCATCTAACGGAGTATCCATAACTATCATCTGGGTCCCGTCCCATCTTGGAATCCTGGAAATGAAAGGGCCGATCGAGTGGCTAAAGAAGCATCCATGTCAGATGAACCCAAGTCCAATAGTCCACCAGCAAAGATATCAAATATAGACGAATAATCCGGGCCATACTCGTCGTTCAGAAGATTATCAATATGTGAAGTTTATTGAAGAGTGAAAATTTCGATAGATTCGAAGGAATGTAACTGGAAAATGCTTCTACTCACTTAATCCAAACGCTAGTATCAGCATTTAAGGAGAGCTTCCCAATGAGGAAAAAACACTTACAAGGGATACGCCTTAGTGGAACAAGGAGCTTGCTCAACTCAAAGCTAGAGCCAGAAAATCATTCAATAGAGCGAAAAGAACAGGTGAATGGGACGCTTACCGAGAAACTCTAACTATGTACAGCAAAGAACTCAAGAAATCCAATCGAGAATCATGGAAATCCTATTGCAAGGAGATCAATGATCTTGCCCCAGCTGCACGAATCCAAAAGGTCTTAGCTAAAGACCTTTCGAATGCACTTGGGCTCGTTAAGGAGCCTGGAGGAGATTATCTTCGGTGGAAGCTTGAGGGTACTTCTAAATACCCACTTCCCGGACTCGAAAATACTCTCCATCAATAGCACCCAACAACAGGAGCTAGAAATATATAGCTCCAATAAGGAAAGCAGAAATCTAGCTGGCCGAATCTTCACCCTACCTAGGGTGAAGTGGGCCACCAAACGTTATCCGGTCTTCTTGCAAAAAAGCAACACATATACAGCCCCATGTCTGAGAGCTATATACAAAGCCAGCTACTCGCTGGGTTACATACCCCAGTCATGGAGGAAAGTCAAAGTATTATTAATACCGTAAAAGGGCAACAGGTCTCCACTTGAGAAGTTTCATAACACTTGATAAAAAACAATTTGCCTACCAACCGGGCATGTCTACAATTGATGCCCTACACGCTCTAGTCAAAGAAGTGGAAGATTAGCACCAGAGTCTGAAGAATATCCTCAGTTCTATTTGGGGATATAGAAGGAGCCCACCATCAAATGGATCAGAGAAATGCTCAAGGGTCGAATCATAACGGCCACTTTTGGAGACACTGAAATATCGGTGTTAGCAGTGAAAGGATGCCCTCAAGGAGGTGTTCTATCGCCACTACTATGGTCAGTAGTTGTTGATGGCCTCTTAGAATGACTGAACAACACTAGCTTCAACGCACAAGGCTATGCTGATGATCTAGTCATCACCATTAGGGGAAAGCATGATGGAATCTTATCGAACCTGATGCAAAAGGCCCTTAACATCGTTAATGAATGGTGTTCTGAAGAAGGGCTCAGCATCCATCCAGACAAAACCATTCTAATTCCATTCACAAGACGTAGAAAGTTGAACTTGAAGCCTCCCTTTCAGAATGGACATACTTTGAAATTCTTGGAACAGGCTAAGTATCTAGGGTTAACCCTAGATCAGAGACTCAACTGGAATTCATACATTGGCAAAACTCTTTCCAAGGCTACATCGTGACTATTGGCATGCCGTAGACTCTTCGGAAAGACCTGGGGACTATAGCCAAAAATAACCTACTGGTTGTACACAGCGGTTATAAGACCCATTTTCACATATGCATCGTTCGTATGGTGGACGAAAACATCAGAAATAACTACGCAGAACAAGCTGCATAAACTGCAGCGGTTATAGTGCGTGGGCATTGAACCTGAGCTATGATGAGACAGAGAGGACTGTATTGCAATGTATAGTTATAAATACGTAATTAGGAAAGATGAAAAATGTAGCAATGACGAAGGGGAAAAAGTTGAACTTACCAAAGGAAACTCTTCATCTGCGTGGAGATGTCCAGTTGGGTCTGAGAAGGTACCTCTCGTATTGTCTATAGTAGCTCAATAATAAGAATAATAGCAGCGCAGCACTATATGTAATACTTTGTCATAATCAATAAATAATGAGTTTATTTGAGATTAGTGATTAAGTAATATAAATTTCACTTGAAATAATTTTCGCACAAGACACCTCGTTAGTTAACGATTGTAGTCAACTCTCAATCCTCTTCTTCTTTCTTCCACGCAATTCCGGGAATATTATTGGTTCCCGTTGTGCATGTGATCGCTGATCGTTTCAAGAGTTGGAGGGTTTTGGAGGGAAAAGTTTGGATTGGACAGAGATTTGGAGGGGAGTATTGGGAAAATCGTCTGAGCTATAGCAATATTATACAGTCTGTTGCGATTTGAAATATTGAAATAATAGTTACGTGGAATTTTGCTGATATAAAGTATAACTATTGAGCAGAACGAAAAATATTCAAGAAAAATTCATATACCTTATTGAAAAAAAATGTATTAAAATTAAATGAAAATAAATAGTGAAAATATTATAGAGATTAACGGGATACCTAACAGGCATAACAGGGGCTATGAGAAGCACCTCGACTACTGCCCTGGAGGTAATCCTAAATCTCCCTCCTCTTCATATTAAATTAAAAAATGAGGTGTTAATGGCAGCATTACGACAACAAGATACAAAAACACTGTTACCTGGTGATCCGAAGGGACACCTGGAGATTCTGAGTTACATAGCGCCAGAAATCTTATCACAACCATCGGATATAATGCCGCTTAAATTTGATTTTCATACACCCTCATACAAATCTGTGCTGCCAGGAGGGACTACGAAGGAAACTCAAAGGTGCAAAGATTTACATTTTAACGGACAGTCAGGCAGTGATTAAAGCCCTAAACTCTTACAACTATCGGAGCATCTCTATCTGGGAATGCCGTCAATCCTTGAAGCAACTTGTTGAGGGAACAAACTTTTCCTGTGGCATACAAGGGAATGAAGCCGCCGACGAACTGGCTAGATCAGCTGCTGGAATCCCACCCATCGGACCTGAACCGTATCAAATTTCAACAATGCTGGTTCTTGGAAACAACTCTTACCCAAAGAAAATCGTCAAGAAATATTACCTAATATCATGATGATCCTATTTCAGGAGGAAATTTCGGAATTTTCAAAACTTTTCAGAAAATATATTCAAATTACTTTCGATGAGATCTCCTTGACAGATTAACTTTAGTTGTGAAATTAGTATCTCCTTGACAGCCTAGTGTTGTGAAATTAGTATCAGAAAGGTTAACGAATCTATCAAAAATTGATGGTCAGAAAATTCAGTTTTACGTGGAATAGGTTTCGGTTTTCGTGACATGAGAAACTTTAATTTGCGGTATTGGATGGTATATTTATTATGTATTATTGATCTAATTTTGAATCTATTATTGTAATCTAATGAATCGAATTCAAGTGGATGAAGTCTGTACAATAACTCGGTATGAATTACCTTGAGATAAATATTGTAGATGTCTCGTTTGAACAAAATCTTGATTCTGATTTGAATATTGTAGATGTCTTCGTGCATTGTGGAAACCACCTAATAAAAGAAAACCATTCATTCAATAAAAACTTTGACATATTACATATAAAATCAAAAAGTTCAAAATTAGATCTCCTAGAAGCATTAGAAATAAATAGATACAAACATTCGGACAAGCTTTTGAATGAACAGGTAGATGTGAATTACTCACCCCTACTTAACTTGTTTAATTAGTTTTTATTACCTTTCATACTAACTGTACAATTGCTCGGTGTGGATTTTCCTGTTATTCATCCAACTTGTTCTACGATTTGCTTATAAAACCATACTCTTCATTCTGTTTTTCATTCTTGATAAAGCTGCTGTGTCAGCGAAACGTCGTCGAATTTTTTCAAATAAAGTGTAGTTTAAAGTTAAACCTTGCGTTTTTTATCTCATTTATGTCTTTGAAATTCACATCCCTCGTTAATGATATTGATGACATATACAAAATACAAACACTGACAAAACACTCCTGTCAGTTTTCCACGTTCATTTGTTAATACACAACCGGTTACGACTCTTTGGTCATTTTCAAGTACTATGAATACTAACTTACAAACCATTATAATAAATTTAGAGGAAGAATACTTGACAAGATGATTAAGAATCTACAAATTTATTTCATTTTGATTCGGTTTTGTTTTGGAGACAAATCATCAATTAATCCTCCCACCTCATCTCATGAGTTAGATAGCGATTAATGATTTATAATTCAAACCTGAAACCATTGAATTACGCCAACCCAATAGTGATGACACAGTTAATTAGAAGTTCCCATAGATCTTATTGGCCTTCGGCAATTAATATTACCTTGATGTTGTATGTAGATAAATAGATGAATGCTATCGTATCAATGCCTCTCCCATATGGTAAATCGGATATCTATGGATTCATGAAGCCTCCAGTTATTGGATTATGACCACTTCAGCTTGTGTTTAATGTACGATAATCTTTTAATCCAGTGTAGGCATGCACAAATGAAAAGAAACTATGTTATATGAGAATTTGTGATTTATTTCTTGGTTATGAAGGACAAACTAATTTGTAAAAAATCATATTGGATAATATGGAATGCTCGAAGCAAAATGTATCTTGAACATAAGAAAATCAGAAGAAATGAACCCATAGACAGTGAAGTTATGCTGGAAAAAACTGTAGCCTGTTCTGACTGCGATAAATTACGAATCTGTGCGAATTCAAACTCTAAGATCAAACATTGACGAAAATGCGAATGGAATAGTTGCTCGAATCGCAAGATTCGATTGAAACCGACTTGGAGGAAATATTAAATTCGAAGACGAAGCTTCTACCAGCACTGGAAATGTCACATTACATTCGAAACACTTAGTGAAGGTTTAACAATGGCCAATGAGCTTTGTGTTTTCTTTATGAACATTGATCCGTCTATGGTTCGAAGTCTTATTTTTAAGAGGCAAATTGTTAATGCCAATGAAGAAAATCAGTCTGAATTAATTGAAAAATTTTGTATAGCTAGAGTTACTAACTATTCCTATTGTACCTGTACGGGTATGGCAACAAGCAATTACCGGTCGAGGCGCAGGGTGGTTCGAACGGCCCGGGTCTTAGGCGCAAGGCAGTGTGGGCGCCTGAGCGTTTAGGACAAGGTAGTTCTGGGTGCAAGGTGGTTTGCGTCGTCTGGATGTTCGGGTATGTAAGGTAGGTCTACCTGCCTAGGCGTTTGGAGTGCAATGTAAATCTGCTCGCCCAGGCGTTTTGGGTGCAAGGTAGGTCTGCCCGTCTAGGCGTTTGATATACAAGGTAGATCTGCCCGCCTACTAATCTATATTATTAAAGTCGTAAGGACACTTTCGGGAATAATCCGAGAGGATAACGGTAGTATGAATAATAAAGAACAAGTACTGGAATTTTACTTAATAATTACGATTCGTAACGCGTTTCACTACACCGTAGCTTCTTCAGACGAATGAATGTACAGAAAATATAAATGAAAATGTTTTTGAGTAATTAAAAGCTTATTGGGTTGCTTCTTCTTAAGTGGTTATTTATGACAGGTATATCCAATAAAATTAAGGAATAGATTGCTCTCCGAAGAGATTCAATAGAGGTGAAGGGCTTAAATCGACTTGTTCATTGATGAGTCTACCTGAGTGTTTGTATTTATTGATTTCTAAAGTTTCCCAATTATCTATCTTCCAATATTTATTATCTGTATGCAAAATTTCAAACTGTGTGTGGAAAGAGTGATTATTTTCTAAGAGATGATACGCGTAATTTGAATCTGATTTTTATTAGAAAAACTGCGTTTATGTTCCGATATTCTAATATTAAAATTTCTATGAGTTCTACCATTGTAGAAATAATCACAGTCATTGCAATTCTATCTATAAACACCTGATTTATTGTTTTTACCTGGTTTGGTTTTATTATTTTGTATATATTTGCCTAAATTATTATTAGTTTGGAAAGCTATGTTGAAATTATTGCTACCCAAGAATGATTTCAGTTTCTCACTTGTAATGCCAACGTAGGTTAAGGTGTTGAATTTTTGTTTCAATTTATCGACAGGGTAAACTTCATTCAATGCGATTCTACTTTGTTTTTATTTAAAATATTATTTATTAGTTTGGGATTGTAACCATTATTTTTGGATATTTGTTTAATCAAATTTAATTCTTTGTTGAAATTTTCTGGTGATAACGGGATGTTAATCAATCTATGAATAAAACAATTGAATGCTGACTGGATGATTATGAATTAATTTCTCTAAGTTATTCATAATCATCCACTCAGTAAATATTGTTTATACTGGTATCGCTATGTAGACGATATCATTATTTGCTTCACAGGAACAGATAGACAGTTAAAAATTTTTGAAAATCATATAAATTCATTACATCCAAAAATTGGATTCACAACCGAAATAGAAACCAATAATTCGATAAATGTCTTAGACGTAACAATTTCGAATGAAAATGGAAAACATGTTTTCGCAATTTATCATAAGCCGTCACATATACATACCTCGTCGTGTCATCCATTAAATTTGATTAAACAAATAGCCAAAAATAATGGTTACAATCCCAAACTAATAAATAATATTTTAAATAAAAACAAAGTAGAATCGCATTGAATGAAGTTTACCCTGTCGATAAATTGAAACAAAAATTCAACACCTTAACCTACGTTGGCATTACAAGTGAAAAACTGAAATCATTCTTGAGTAGCAATAATTTCAACTTAGCTTTCCAAACTAATAATAATTAAGGCAAATATATAAAAAATAATGAAAGCAAACCAGGTAAAAATAATAAATCAGGTGTTTATAGATTGAATTGCAATGACTGTGATAATTTCTACATTGGTAGAACTCATAGAAATTTTGATATTAGAATATCGGAACATAAACGCAGTTTTTCAAATAAAAATCAGATTCAAATTACGCGAATCATCTCTTAGTAAATAATCACTCTTTCGACCCACAGTTTGAAATTTTGCATACAGACAATAAATATTGGAAGATAGATCTTTGGGAAACTTTAGAAATCAATAAATACAAACACTCAGGTAGACTCATCAATGAACAAGTCGATTTAAGACCTTCACCTCTATTGAATCTCTTCGGGGAGCAATCTATTCCTTAATTTTATTGGATATACCTGTCATAAATAACCACTTAAGAAGAAGCAACCCAATTAGCTTTTAATTACTCAAGAACATTCATATTTATATTTCTGTACATTCATTCGTCTGAAGAAGCTACGGTGTAGTGAAACGCGTTACGAATCGCAATTATTAAGTAAAATTCCTTAAAACACAGTACTTGTTTTTTATTATTGATAATGGAATTTTACCAAGTAAAAGCCTTCCAAATTCAAACGGTAGTATGATTCATTTCTTTCAATTGAATAATCATTTTGTCAGTGGTTTGAAGGTGAGCTGTTATTTCAATATACATTTACTAGTTATTATTTTTGAAATACCTATTCTAAGGTTGCAATCCACCTGTGAAGAGGAAGTATAAAATAGATCCACTGTAGAAAGATTGAAAAATAAAATGAAAAAATATTTAACCCATGATGTGGGACCACTTAATAGTACAATCATGAAAATAAGCAAAGAAAATATTGAGTAATAACAGGAAAGTTACATCTTAATGTTATACATCCCTGAAGGTAAGAGATGGAGTAGAGGGCTTGAAATTTACCTTCGATTCTCACAATCAAAATTTATTGTTGGAACTATTGTTTTCATAGTTGGCATCAGAACTCGATTTTTATGTGAATCATATTTTGGAAAAAATTCAACTACTACTTAGCGAATGCTTTGCATATTTGACAATTTACAAAAAAAGGGTTTAACCCCGACGAGTTGCCCATATATCTGTTCATGCAAAAATATAAATCCACCACCCGGTAATTGATACCATTGCCAGGCAATAGTTATAATCAAAAACATATCCTGAAATAATTATATATTGGGATAACGTTAAATGTTATGAGAATACATCAATCTACCAGAATATATACAAACTAAAGCATAATCGGACAATGACATCAATGTACCAACGAGTAGTGTCAGAGGCTTTCTCCCCGGAAAAATCCAGTCAATAGTCAAGTAACACTGAATGTTACTCATTCTTAGTTTTCTTCGTGTGAAGTGATGAACGATCGAATAGAATACTGCTCTGAATATAAATATGACAAAATTGTCAACTAATTATATTACATTTATATATATACAAATAAATAAAATATGAATGAGAAAGCCTATGACTCTACTTCATTATTTTTTCGGAAAGAAACCTACGAAGAGAGATTTGATGAGTGTTATCTAATATGTGGGACCACTTAATAGTACAATCATGAAAATAAGCAAAGAAAATATTGAGTAATAACAGGAAAGTTACATCTTAATGTTATACATCCCTGAAGGTAAGAGATGGAGTAGAGGGCTTGAAATTTACCTTCGATTCTCACAATCAAAATTTATTGTTGGAACTATTGTTTTCATAGTTGGCATCAGAACTCGATTTTTATGTGAATCATATTTTGGAAAAAATTCAACTACTACTTAGCGAATGCTTTGCATATTTGACAATTTACAAAAAAGGGGTTTAACCCCGACGAGTTGCCCATATATCTGTTCATGCAAAAATATAAATCCACCACCCGGTAATTGATACCATTGCCAGGCAATAGTTATAATCAAAAACATATCCTGAAATAATTATATATTGGGATAACGTTAAATGTTATGAGAATACATCAATCTACCAGAATATATACAAACTAAAGCATAATCGGACAATGACATCAATGTACCAACGAGTAGTGTCAGAGGCTTTCTCCCGGAAAAATCCAGTCAATAGTCAAGTAACACTGAATGTTACTCATTCTTAGTTTTCTTCGTGTGAAGTGATGAACGATCGAATAGAATACTGCTCTGAATATAAATATGACAAAATTGTCAACTAATTATATTACATTTATATATATACAAATAAATAAAATATGAATGAGAAAGCCTATGACTCTACTTCATTATTTTTTCGGAAAGAAACCTACGAAGAGAGATTTGATGAGTGTTATCTAATATATATATATATATATATATATATATATATATATATATATATATATATATATATATATATATATATATATATATATATATATATATATATATATATATTCTTTGAAAAGAGAGGATACACAAATTTGAATAGTTGTATTTACAATAAATGCTTATAACTATAATTTTGGTTTGTGTCAGAAAAAACACAAGTGTGAGCTCAGGAAATGTAACAGGGGAACCATACTATCTTGCATATGATTCAATAAACGAGTGAAAAAAAACCTGAGGAAAAAACTCGTTTCCCTTTCGCTATTGCACTAGCAATAGCTTGTCTGATTACCAAAGAGTACCAAAGATTTTTCTGCTTAGCCGATTCATTCTCTCTTGCATTCCATGATTCCCAAACGAAGACAAGGGTGAAAGGAAGGGGGTTTGGGACAGGAATCTGTAACAATGGGAAAAGAAAACCAACAGAAGAATATTTCAACAATCATACCTCTTATATGTCTGAACAAATCTAAGAAAAGATTTTACATAGCAAGCAGGGTCATAAAAAGTACTAAGGAGATAATCCAAAAGTACATACCCTGCGATATTTCCTCCTTCGCGGAGATGTTTTTCCGTCGCAGTGTGAGTCTCCTGAAACATAATCACTTCCTTGTTCTTGCTTACCAATTTTGAAGTATAATCGCAAAAAAACCCTTCAATATTCAAACTCAACAGAACAATTCCCTCTCTGTTTGACCGAGAGAGCCCCGATGGCCAGGTTCAGTCTTCCAAGTGATTCCGATTATGATCTATAGATATTTTAAAATCATTATGGACCCAATAATTGGGGTTGACATCGCCCATATATTATTTCCTCGTGGATCTTGTTTAATTTAAAGAAAAATTTGCGAAAATTTTGACAGTCGTTCGAAAAATATGACAAATGTGATATTTTTTTTTACTTCAAGAGAAGTAAAATTGAGAGCAAGTTTACTAGAAACTGACCGCTCAAAATCAACTGCCAACTCGACAGTTATGGATCTAGGAAATTATCAGTTACAAAAACAATTTTACTGAAACTGATATATAGTTAATATCATCGTATTGTATATGAAGGTTCATAATGTAATTCACAAATTTGTGGATGGTTGAATCTCATTTCTCCTTTCACAAGAACACTTCAATTCAGAATTTTGGTCGATTTGAATCTATACGAAATAGTTATGTACAGGGCAATCACATAAGGTTAAATTTCTATGTGTTCAGTATAGTTCTTTTAGTTAATTACTAATTTCTCGCCTTTGTCTTTTGGAACTTTGTTAATTTCATCCTATGCTAGCTCAATTAGAGGAAGTTGAGATTTTCAAATTTAATGTATTTCTTTGAATTGGGATAATAGTGAATAGTGTTGAAATTTGTACGGTTGATGAGGCAGTATCCATAAAACAATACTGTAAACTAAAGAACTATTAAGTATAAATATCAGTGAATATAATGAGGCGTCTAGTATAGATATAGTTGGATATGAAAAGGCGTTCAGTGTATTAGCTGTTTATACATAGAAGGTGAACTTAAAAGGCTCATTAGTAACATAATGAAGTATCCTTAAAATCAATATTAAACAATCCAAAATTAATTCACCTTAATAAACTAAATAAACAAGTCGATTTCTTCGCCAAAACTTTCTTAGTAATATATACTTTTTATGCCTCAACTTCAGATAACTGTATATAAACATATTTAACAAACAATCATTCAAAATTTAAAGCAGCTGTCCGCGTATATTCGCCGCACTGATGCAGGATAATGTTGATATTTTTGGATAATCTATCTCAAAAATAAGCCATTAGCAAATTTTCCTCGTGTGACATCAAATACTAATGTATTACCTAAGACATCCGTATAAATAGAAACAAAATTTGTGCCAGGATATTATTTTAGGAACATGCATACTCTAATTTAGTTGCCAACATTTTGGATGTACCTTGCCGATGGGCGCATAAAATTATGATAATAGATTTCCGTACAAAAAAAACGCAAAAAACAGGCAAAACGTAAGGCCGGCCACTCACGTGCATTTATAACTGTCAGTTTCAACTATACTGCCATAATTACTTTTTGTTATTTTAAGACAAAAGAAAAAGCAAAAGCGAAAACAGGGTTGCAAAAAGTGGGTACAAAAACGAAATCTTCCCACATTAGTTTATTAAGAGAATTACGTGAAGAACTACTAGATTTTCTCAACTATTTGCGCATGACTCAAACAGTGTACCAAAAGTTGCTGAAATTGATTTCCTCTTTGATTATGAAAAAAAATACAGTCATGAGGATACCAATATCTCGAAACAAAAGACTAACGGCTACGTGAAGATTTCTAGCAACAGGACGATGGTATGAGTGTCTTAAATTTTCTACAAGAATATCACCCCAAGCTGTTGGAAAAATTATCCCAGAAACACGTGATACCATGTACCAAGTTTTGCGGAAGTATATGAAGATATGTATTTCACATTTTTAAATTAATTAATCTAATAAATTATTAGATTTGATAGAGAAATAAGAACAAAATCATTTTTATTAGCGAGCTAGTTTTATATTTACATAAGAATCAAATTATGTAACTTAATTATTACTAAATTGAGAAAAATAAGTAGCTGTTGTGTTGTCTAGAAATTGCAACGATGAGTAGCCAGTTGTACTGTTACGATCTTCAAGGAATGATTCATGTACATTGTAGATGGTGAAGGTGACTGTGTAGGAACCTCCTACCAATCCTCACCGTACCCAGCAGCACCTCCTTTTGAGCGTTCGAGACAACCCTCCGCTCCAATCCCAAATTCTCTGTGTTTTTTAAGAGATGACTTTCTACCAGACCGTTGGTTGTGATCTCTAAAGCAATCACTGGTACAGATTCGGGGCGATATACTTCCTTCATTTCGAAAGCCAGATCCTGATATTTCTCGACCTTCTCAGTGTACGTCTTCGTTAAATTATCGTCAGCAGAAATCGTCACATCAATAAGAGCTGCTCTATTCTCCTTCTTATAGAATATGACGATATCAGGCCTATTGTACAGCACTGCACGGTCGGTGATAACAGTGTTGTCCCAGTACATTTTTTAGCCTTCGTTTTTAAGCACTCCCCTAGGTTGATAAAGGTTTAACCTTTTGTTTGAGAAGCCCCAATTTTAGTGCTACTTCTTGGTGGTATATTTTGGCAACAGCGTTATGCCTTTCCAAATAATGCTTAGGTGCCAGTATGGGTCATGAAGACGTCACGTGTTGGATAGATTCGGTTGCACGAGAGCACTTCCGACAGAGATCCGATGCTGTATTCTGTTTGGCTATGTGTTTTTTATAGGCTCTGGTCGGCATCACTTGGTCTTGTATGGCTGCTCAAATGGTCGATAACCTTAGGGCTATGAATATGAGGATTAGAGCGATGCTAACGGCACACGGGATTCACCATCCACACTCACCTTATACCGCTTATACCTACCAAGAACACAAGGAGGACGAGGCCTTGCATCACTAGAGATGAGTCATAAGAACAACATGGACCAACTGAGAGAATACTTTACCAACAAACACTTACCGTTTTATCGCACCATATGTGACGCGGACGAAAACCTATTGGCACTACAGCTCTCGGCTCTGGACTTTCTTGTAGAATCTCATACAGTGGCCCAGCTGTCGGAGGAGTGACACTCTAAAGCACTTCATGATAAATATCCGAACCACCTGAAAAATAAAGATCGAAAAGAGTCGCTTACTTACCTGAGGGCTGGCTACTTATTCCCTGAAACAGAGGGCCGGTTGTACGCTATCCAGGATCAAGTAATCCCCACAAGGATGTACCTAAAACACATCACAAAAGAGGATATCCCAACAGAGCAGTGTCGCAAGTGCAGAAAGGGGCAGGAATCAATTCAGCATATCTATCCTAGCTCTTCGGGATTACCTTGAACGCCATAATGCAATGGCCAGGGTGTATCACAAAAGTATCGCTGTCAATCTAGGGCTATGTAAAGAAACTACTCCAGCTTACAAACACAAACCCAAGGCTGTACTTGAAAACACAAAATATAAGATGTACTGGGATACAACCCTGATTACGGATATAACAATTGCGCACAACAGACCTGACATCGCGGTTTTCGATCTCGAGAGTGGAACGGCTATAATTCTGGATGTAAGTATCCCAGCGGATGAGAACATTACCAAGGCATATACTGAGAAGATAACTAAATACCAGGATTTGGCTTTTGAACTGAGGGAAATTTATAAATTGAAAAGTGTGAAAGTAATGCCACTTATAATATCGACTAATGGCCTGGTAGAAGCGCATATGTAGGAAAATACAAATTGTTGAAACTGAGACCAGAAATTGTATCCAGCGCACAGAAGGAGGCCATACTAGGTACCACCCGAATCGTCCGGAAGTTCCTTCAGTGCTCATAAAAATAAACCACAAACAGAGTCTTATGACCGACCCGTAACGGTGATTAAAAAAAAAATATATATATATATATATATATATATATATATATATATATATATATATATATATATATATATATATATATCCCAATATCGAAATCGAGCCAATGCATCAAGGAGATACATATAAATATCTTGGATTTTGTCAAGAGAAGACAATTAACCATAGCAGCACTAAAGAAATTATTAGAAGTTCATATTACAAAAGACTTAGAACTATCATCAAGAGTCATTTAACTAGTAAAAACCTTTTCAGAGCTATCGACTCCTATGCAGTTCCTGTTCTTACATCTTCTTTTGGAATTATTAAATGTTCTAAAACTGATCTAAATGAATTACAATGTCAAACGAGGAAAATGCTCTGTAAATATCATAAGCACCACCCAAAGTCAGCTGTTCAGAGAGTTACACTACCTAGACATCTTGGAGGTCGTGGATTAACTGATTTGAATAATCTTCATAGTAAACAGATTTTTCATCTACGTTCCCATTTTCATGATAAACAGAGAACATCTAAATTACATGATATTGTTGTTGCTTCAGATTATAATCTTACACCTCTGAACTTGACAATGCAAAAGGTAGATTTTGATATATTTGATGATAATTCTAAAAGAGAAAGTTGGATGCAGAAGGAATTACACGGAAAGCACCCTAAAGAATTGAAAAATGATTATATTGATGAAATCGCATCGAATAAATGGTTAGTATCTGGAGAATTGTTTGCTGAAACAGAAGGCTTGGCAATTGCGATCCAGGATCAGGTTGTTTTCAGGAGGAATTATAGAAAACACATCATCAAACAAAATATAGATGATTCTTGCCGTAGATGTTTCTGTTCTTCAGAAACAGTTTTTCATATATTATCATCTTGCTCAGTCCTTGCTTCAACAGATTATTTAGAAAGACATAATGCCGTCACTAATATTATTCATTTCAATCTAGGAATTAAACATGACCTAATTCCCAAAGAAAAAATTTCACAAATATGAACCTGAGATTATTTGTGAAAATGACAAATATAAACTTTATTTTGATAAAACAATTCTTTGCAACAGAGCTGTAAAACACAATAGACCAGATATCATTCTTAATGGTAAACAGAATCAAATAACATATATAATTGATATTGCTATACCCGACACACATAATATACAAAATAAATACAATGAAAAATTTCTAAATATATGATGCTTGGCGACGAGATTAAAAAATGTGGAAAATGAAGAAAATATTTATTCTACCGATTATTATTTCCACAACAGGTGTTATTCCTAGAAATCTTCACAAAAATATTGAGATTTTGGGTCTGAAGAAAAATTTGGTTTGAACAGTTACAAAAGATAACAGTCATCAAATCTTGTAATATTCTTCGTAGAGTCATAGGTTTTCTCTTCAGTTTATACTGCTCAGAATCTCATTTCATATTTTATTTATTTGTTAATATAAATGTAATATAATTAACTGACAATTTTGTCATATTTATATTCAGAGCAGTATTCTATTCGATCGTTCACCACTTCACCCAAAGGAAACTATCAATGAGTAACATTCAGTGTTACTTGACTAAGGTCCGTACACTGGATTTTTCCGGGGAGAAAGCCTCTGACACTACTCGTTGGTACATTGATATCGTTGTCTGATGATGCTATAGTATGTATATATTCTGGTAGATTGATATATTCTCATAACATTTAACGTTATCCTAATATATAATTATTCCAGGATATGTTTTGATTATAACCATTGCCTGGCAATGGTATTAATTATCGGGTGGTGGATTTATATTTTTCATGAAATCAGTTTGATTGCATGAACAGATATATGGGCAACTCGTCAGGGTAAAACCCTTTCTATATATATATATATATATATATATATATATATATATATATATATATATATATATATATATATATATATATATATATATATATGAAATGAATATTTCTGATCAAAACGCAAAAACAAATCAATTTTTGTTTCAAGGGGGACATCTTTTGGGGTACAAAACTTGCCTGAAATATCAACCCCCTAAGCGGGGGTTGCAATCCCTGAACATTTTGAATAGGGAAGATGGATCGAGTGATGACTCAACAGAAAGGTGGTATCTTTGTCTACATTGCCTTGAACGAATTTTCATTTTTAATTGAAAACTGTAAAAGATACAGGGTGAGTAACTGAAAGGTAGGGAAGACTATTTTCCTGAGAATATTCAAGTTTCAGTGAGGTAAAATGGAACAGATCCCTGCTGATCAATGGCAGCCATCATCAAGTACCATTCTCATCTCGAATTTCAACCCCTAGAGCAGGGGTGACTATCCTTGAAAATTTAGAAGAAGGTAGATGGGTTTTATCGTTTTCTTTCGTGATTCATAATCCTTCATAATCATTCCAATGTTTCAGCTGCTCACCCAGTAATTTTGATGGAGAACGAAAACTTGCACACCATTGTGGAGACAAACAAAAATCCTTTCTCGGAAGGTTATAACTGGGCCTATCTCCTGCTTTAAAAATAACACAGGGTGGTTACCCTGCTCTAGGGGTTGAAATTTGAAATGAGGATGGTACTTGATGATGACTGCCATTGATCAGCATGGATCTGTTCCAAAGAGACAAAGATCATACCTTTCTTTCGAGTTATCACTCGACCCATCTACCCTCTTATATATATATATGTGTGTAAAATAAACAAATTTTTACTGGGAAATCGGGGTTAAGAGAACGGGAAGTGTTTGAAGTTAAAAACTTATAATTTGCAGAGTGTTTTTACGCGTTTCGGCACAGGGCCATCATCAGAAAACATTTATCTCTGAACAATTATCATCTAAAACAAAAATCGTAATTTCAGTAAAACACATAATACAATTCTTACGTTTCATTCTCTCTTTACATCATTATCGTCAATGGTAAAACAATTACAAAAAACCAAGACAAACAATAACAGGCAATAACCATTAATATTCGAATATAACTGGTTGCTGCAATCCATTGAAAGGTGTATTCAAATTATCAGATTATTGTAGACATTCATAAATCCGTCAACGTCAGCTCTTGAATTCACTGTCTTAGGTTCGTTTTGGATTTCGATCATTTCTAGAATGTTTCTTTTAAAGTCGTTGCTTTCGGATGCAAGAACTCTTACATCAGCAAAATTAAATTTATTTTTTTATCTGAGTGACATCAGTTATCCATTCGGTTGGTATTTTTGTTTGTTTCTGAGCATCTTTTTCGAGTAAGAATTCAATCTTTTTACGTTGATTTGATTTGACTTTTGTGAAATTTTCGTTATAAATTTTTGTTTGTTCACTGAAAAAAGCTTCACTAATATGTTTAGGGAATTGACTGTTAATTTGTCTTTTAGTGCTGTCATATATTCGGCTATATGTGTTGCGGATGCACAAGTTCAAACATTGCATCTAAAACAATTGGAGGAAACTGAGGTACTTAGGCTTATATTTATTTATCAATGAAAATTCTCACTTTTGGCTTGACGTTGAGGAATTTAGGTACAATGTTAAATCTTATATATATATATATATATATATATATATATAATGATTTCATTATAATGACTATGGCGTTTGATTTGTCTGCTTTGGTTAGAATTAAATCATTGCTTTGAATTTGTTACGGTAACTGTGATTTTTCGATTTGTTTTTGGTGATTTTTTTGTCAAAATATCGGCAATTTTGAATGATATTAAATGAGGTCATCAAGTTGTTTTCAATTGCGAAATCACAAAACAGTCAACAACATTAGATCATAATTGCATAACTTCATAATTGCGAATTGTAAAAACCCAGAGGGAATTCACTTAATATCCAGCTAGATATTAATACCTCTCCAATACGTCATATCAAATTAAGCTAAGCGTGTTTGTGAAAATAAAATTTTCGAAAGTATAAAATATATTTTACATAATCTTTGTTGTCGTTCTCCTCTATTCACAATATTTCACGTAGCTGCAGTACTAAAACGTCGAAATCGGTTCACCCTGTAGGGTGTTACCGAAAGGCGATTCAATAAACAGTCGGATTCATAAATCATTTAATTAAATTTTTGTTAGTAGGATAACTCCGATTCTAAAATCAGTATCAATCACGTCCAATATCTCATATAATGACAACTTAATTCAGAAATGTAGAATTGAATAATTATTCAAGAAATGAGAACCGAAACCCCTGCGGCGACGTTTGCGGGCATTCCAATTTGGAATAATATCGAGTGACGATTAAATTTCGAAAAACTCGATTTCCCAGCCCTATTTCTCATTAAAATCCACTCGCTGCAGATTTCATTTGGGTCTTTTCTCTCCGTTTGATATTTCATATTGAATTAGAATGGGTCCGAACTGTGAGCATAATGCTGTTAGAAGACGGTGTAGAGACCGGGAATTTTCCACGTGAAAATTGAATTTATCATTGCTTTAGACGCCGGCAACCGTGAAAATATGTTTTCCAAAAAGGCCGAAATATGTTTGGGGGACAGTGCGAAGTAGAACTGGAATGTTGTACTAAACAACTGTAGAACAGCGCATTTTACGGATGTCCCTCTGACCTATTTTATATGAACACGTGGCCCCGCCATTGTTTCAAATCGCGAAAATCGTATCGTAAATTTCTCTGTATATAACAATAAAACTGGCGAACTCAGGACTGGGATTTCTCGACTAGAACAAAGGTTGATGATGTTTTGAAGAGCATATCTCGCTCGTAACAAGTTAGACCTCATATGGTTGATTCATTTCAAGAACACATTTTATATTTACCCTACAGTGAAATCATATAGCTCCAGCCTGGTGGAAAACTCGTACATGTATACAAGGTGTTACTCATTTATGTGGTCAGACTCAAGGAAGTAATTTCAAGCCAAATTTTCATAAGGCTAATTCCTGACCGGACATGTTTTAACCCATTTGTTCCCACTGTACTTAAATGGGGACACTTTATAAATAACTTAATAATAGAGACTTCTAGTTGTGAAATTTGATACCAGGTCAATATTATTATTTATTATCGTGGACTTATGCACTATCTCAGCTGTTAGCTGGATATAATTTACCTTTCCAAGATTTAGCAAACAAAGGAATAGGCTCGATTACAATATACTTGACATAAATTTCCTAACTATCCTACATGTATTAAGAACTACAGCTTTTGCATTTCTATATAGGTATTCTTATGCAATTCTAATTTCTTAAGGCTATCATGCAAAGTTTTGGGTATTAAACCAGTCGAGGATACGATGACAGGAACAATATCTATTTTATCGAGGTGCCACATCTGCTTGATCTCAATAGCAAGGTCTGTGTATTTGGACTTTTTCTCCTGGAACTTATTCAGCACGTTGTTATTATTCGGTATGGCGACATCCACCAGCATTGCTGTTCTGGCTCTCTTATCATACACCACTATGTCCGGCCTATTATTCGTCACCATTCTGTCAGTGATAACAGGCCTATCGTAGTATAATCTGATAGAGTCATTTTCCAATACGGGTGCCGGTTGATACTTGTAATATGGCTGGAAGGTCCGTACTTGTGTGCAAGTTTCTGGTGGATAATATTGCACGCTTGATTATGCCTATGAAGATACTCCGTATTGGCCAGTTGTTCGCATCCGGACGTAATATGCTGGATAGTCTCCGATCTTATATGGCATTTTCTGCACTTATCTGTTTGTAATATTCCGTCCTTCATAATAAATGTTTTGTAATTGTTTGTAGCGATCACTTTGTCTTGGATGGCCATAAGGAATCCTTCTGTTTCTGCGAATAATTCTCCTTTCATCAACCATTTGTTGGATGCTTCTTTGTCGATGTGTGGTTGATTAATCTCATGGTGATGTCGTCCATGTAGTTCCTTTCTTGACCATTGCTCTTGTTTTTCAGTATCTGATAGGAATAGTAGAATCAGAAGGTCATCTCTGGTAGCAAGATTTAGAGGTATATATCCCTTATCAGCCAACGATACCACTCTATGGAGGTCAGAAGTGAGAGCTTTTGCTGAGAAGAATTCTCTGAGATTTTTTTTCTGTTCGGTGTGTAAATTGACAATATCTATTAATCCGCGTCCTCCTTCTTTCAGCTTCAAAGTTGTTCGTTGTTGTACTTTGTCAGCATCGTTCGGGTCTGCCTTTGAATATCATCCAGTTCTGTCTTAGTCCATCTGATTATTCCAAATGAGTAAAGCAACACTGGAATGGCGTAGGTGTTAATTGCCTTGACTAGATTCCCCGAGTTCAATATCGATTTCAGCACAGACTTCAGACGCTGACTGTATTCTGAACGTATTTTCTCCTTTGATTGTTTTTGGTCTAGCAATCTGGCTTGTTGGTATCCCAGATATTTGTATGTTTCGCCATCTCTCATGCACTGTATTATATCACCGTTTGGAAGTTGTGTTTCACCATCTATGACTTTCCCTCTTTGAATGTTCAGGGTCTTACGTTTTCCAATCACGAATTTCATATGAACATCTGCCGATAACTCACTGACAGTTTTCAGCAAATCATCCAATTGCTTCTTGTTCGAAGCATATAATTTGATGTCATCCATATACAGCAGGTGGGAGATTGTATGATAATTCCTTTCTGCTTTTATCCTAAATCCGTATCCTGTTTTATTGAGCATTGAGGACAATGGGTTCATAGCTAAACAGAACCATAGTGGACTCAAAGAGTCTCCTCGACGTATGAGTATATCGTCGGTTTTCATTGATGTATTGTTCATGTTGACCTGCAGAGACGTGCGCCAGTGTGTCATTGTTGTCTTCAAGAACTCTACCAGGGCTGGGTGAATTTTGTATATCTGCAATACTTCAACAAGCCAAGAATGGGCGGTAATATCGAATGCCTTCAGATAATCGAGAAAAGCCGAATGAACATTCCGATGCCTTACGTGTGCCTGTTTCATTATCACAGAATCGATGATGAGTTCCTTGCACCCGTGGTGTTTCTTTCTGCATCCTTTCTGCTCCTCTGCTAATATATTGTTGTCGTCAAGGTGTTGGTATATTCGATTGGATATGCATGAGGTGAGTATTTTGTAGAGTGTTGGCAGGCAAGTGATTGGCCTATATTGAGACGGATCCTGTGTTCTATCGCTCTTAGGTAGCATATATGTTAAGCCTTGTGTTAGAAAAGTGGGTGTTTTCCTTGGATGTTGAAGAACATACGTGAGCTGTTTCGCTAGGGCTCTATGGAGCTTATCAAACTTCTTGTACCAGTAGTTGTGGATATTATCTATACCTGTGGCCTTCCAATTGTTGGTCGCTCGAACTACTATTGTGATTTCTTCCTCCGTTATTCCATCGAAGTCCATATGTCTGATATCGAGGCGTTCTTTTTCATTCGTGATCCATTCCGCATCTCTATTGTGTTCTTTGGGGTGCGACCATAGTGATGACCAATAGTCGGTCAAGCACTGTGCGTATTTATTATTATTTAAGTAACAAAAGAATGATGATTTGAAATCCTATGATATTCTAAATGTAAAAAGCAAGTTTTTAATCAAATATAGAAAAAAAATAACAAAGATTTCTATAGTTCACTCAAAAATCATACTGTCTATTCTATTTTTAAAAATATTGACGGACTCAGCCTCAACCATTACACTTGAAACTCCATTCCATGGACCGAATACACGGTTCGGTAAGAAATGTTTCCTTTGCCGTGTCCAATACCTCTCCTTCTTCAGTCTCATCTCATGTCCGCGTAGACGTACATCAGTATTTAATTCGTAGAGATGTTGTAAGTTGGCATTATTGTACTTGATTATACGAAACGTCATAATCAAATCTCCGCGCAGTCGTCGTTCTTCAAAAGAAAGCAATCCCGCACTTTTTAACCTTTCCGGGTCATCATCTGTCAACCATCCTAGTCCACTGCTGAACATAGGTCTTCCTCAACGATCTCCATTCCTCGCGATTTTGGGCCGGATTTATCCAGTTCGTACACACTCGCTTGATATCGTCTTTCCAACGAGCTGGTGGACGTCCTCTACTTCATCTCTGGGACGCCACTCCAAAAGATGCTTTGTCCATCTACCGTCCGTGGTTCTTGCTAGATGACCGGCCCAGTTCCACTTTAAATTAGCAACTCTTTCGAGAGCATCCTGAACTTTAGTTCGTTGGCGTATGATATGGTTGGGAATTCTGTCCCGTAGTGTTATGCCTAACATAGCTCTCTCCATCTTACGCTGAGCAACACATATTTCATTAGCTGATTTCTTTGTTAGGGTCAGGATTTCTGCACCGTACGTCAATTTCTGTTGTTTGGTTGTCCCTGCCTATAGTCATCTCATGCCCCAGATATTTGTATGACGTTACTTGTTCAACAATTTCACCATCGATGGAAACTGGTTGGCTTGGTACTAAGTTGGTCATCATCTTAGTTTTCGACATATTTATCTTCAATCCGATTTTACTGGATTCCTTAGACAACTGCAAGAGCATCTCATTTGCATCATCTAATCTGTTTGCTAAATTGATGATGTCGTCGGCGAAACGAAGATGACTTAATCGCTCACCATCCACATTTACTCCCCTCTGATCCCGTTCCAATTGCTTGAACATATATTGCAATAGGTTTGTGAACAACTTCGGGGAAATAGTATCACCCTGCCTTACTCCACGTCCGATCCTGAATTTTTCTGTAGAATTTTGAAGGCACACTTGTGAAGTGGTATGCTAATATATATATTTAATGATGGCAGTGTATCTATGATCTATTCTACAGTCAGCCAACGCTTTAAGCATAATCGCCTGTATCACGATATCGAAGGTTTTCTTGTAATACATGAATATGAGAACCAGAGGCAAATTGTATTCTATGCTATTTTCAATCAAAGTCTTGAGAGTTTGGAGATGATCATTAACACCAAATGTTGCCCGAAATCCGGCCTGCTCTCGAGGTTGGTTGGTAGGTGTCCAGTTTGTTTGCGAGGTGCTTTGTTATTATTTTGGTGAAGAGTTTGTATAAGTGCGATAGAAGGCTTATAGGTCTATAGTTCGAGAGATTTGTGGGGTCTCCTTTCCTGTACATAATTATTATTATAGCATTATGCCAAGACTCTGGTACTTTTACTTCAGCTAAACATTTATTGAAAAGTTTTGTTATATCACGAATCAGATTTTCACCGCCTATCTTCAAAGCCTCCGCAACTACTCCATCTTCCCCTGGAGCTTTGTTGTTTTTCATATCTGATAGTGCCTTTCGGACCGCATCAGCTGTTATTTCTGGGAGGTCCTCCGAACCCTGATTCATAACATGAGGTATGCGATTGTCTTCCTCGTTCTCGCGATTCAGGCTTCGATACAAATTGGAGTAAAAGTCCTCGACAACCTTCACTATTTCGGCTCTATTTGTTATAATTGAGCCATATGGATCCATTAGTTTGTGAATGTTACGTTTTCCCAATGAAGTCGTCCGTCGTAGTACCTTCATGCTTTTATTTTGTTCTATATTTTGAACTGCCAAGCTTTTATTGTGCTGTCGAGAGTCCTTCCTAAGTTGGCGAGATATCTCGCGGTTAAGTATTTTCAGTTCTTTCTTGTCTGATGTGTCCTTGCTTAATAGTTCTCTTCTGGTCTTCATCATGCGTTTCGTTGTCTCACTGATTCTTTCCTGTTTTCTGTTCAAAGTGCTACAATGTTTGTCCATAGTGTAATGTTGTCGTTGTGCTGATCGATATTCATGTCTTCATTGCACAAAAGCTTCTCACTCAAAGTTTCACGAAATGCCGCTTCATCAGATTCCGGGTAAGATGGACGAAAACGACCGTAAGACAAACGCGTGGGCGCGTCTTTGCACATCTTCCAGCATCTTTCGATCGCGGCCAAGCACCGGACACCACACTAGACCCGCATATTCCAGTATCGGACGAATATAGGTTTTATAAAGTTTGATAGAACTTTCGAATGATATATATGAAAATGTTCTTCTCAGCTGATAGATTAGTATGTTAGCTCGCTTACAGATATTTATGATGTGACTTGACTATGTTAAGTCGGACGTGATTGTCACTCCCAAATCAACATGTAAGGATACCGGTCTCAATGATCTTCCATATATAGCGTATGTATAGCGGGGATTTGACTTTCCAACATGTAAGACGACACACTTCTCGATATTGAGTGGGAGAAGCCACTCGTTGTACCACTGGTTTATCGAGTCGAGGTCACTCCGTAAAATGTGATGTTTAAACAGCGGGTTGGCGTATAGTTTTGCATCGTCAGCATAAAACGATTTACCAGACCGGATGTGTAGCGGAAGATCACTACCGTACACAACAAAAAGATGAGGACCCAGGACCGAGCCCTGCGGCACTCCACTAGTGACCAGCCTCTCAGACGAAAAAGTTCTGCCGACTCTCACAACGAAACATCTTTCCGACAAATAATCGCGAATCTAGTTGTGCAATTTTCCACGAACACCTACGACTTCTAACTTGTAGAAGAGTCTTCTGACAGGTACCCTATCGAATGCTCGGGCATAATCCAGGTAAATGACATCCTCGGGATCTCCTTGATCAAATGTGATGTTCCAGTCATTCAGACATTCCAGAAGATTAGTCGTAGTACATCCACCCTTCGTGAACCCGTACTGCTGTGGAGGTATAACAGAGTGATCACTGAAGAACTATTTTAGTCTCCATGATCTTAGATGGAATTGACAAAAGGATAATCGGCCTGTAATTCGCTGGATTCAGTTTGTCTCCCTTCTTGAAAATAGCAGTTACTGAGGACTTTTTCCACGCAAGGGATAATCTTGATTTGTTGAAAGATGCAGTCATGATAAACGATAATGGAAAAGAAAGTATTTCAGCGAGTTTTTCCAGAAGGAAAGGAGAGAGACCGTCGAGGCCAGGTGACGAATGACTTTTAAGGAGTAGTACATGTTTTTAAACTCTGTCAGGGGTGAGCAATATATCCGTTAAACTATCCTCAATACGGGTTATTAAAGAATCAGGAAGAGTATCATCAATGGGTTCCACAGAATAGGCAGCCGTGAATGTATTTGCTAAGACCTCCGCTGACTCAAGGTTTATGGAGCAGATGGTGCCATCTGCCTTCTGAAGCAACGGTACGCCCACCTTAGATTTGAGGCTGGATCTAATAAACTTATACAGGGTGTTTCCGAATAAGATGTCATAAATGAAGGATGCGAATCCCTGAATGATTTGAGCAAGAAAGTTCGAAGAACCAATGGTCAAAAAATGCTTCGTTGCCGAGATACAGGGTGTTAAAGTTGAGAAAATTTTTCGATTTTCTCTCGATAAAACCTAGACTTCTCAAGATTTCGGGCTCAAATTTTCCACATAAGCTATTAAACACAATCTGAATCACCAGGTGAGGCCAAATTTTGGAACAGTATACAGGGTGATACTTTTTCATGGGCCATAATCCATTTTTACCCTCGGAACTTTTTTTTGGTACGCCACTGGCACTAACAAATATAAAATCGAAAATTTGTTCTGTTTGTTCAATTTTTGTTTTCATCATTATGAGTTTTTGTTATTGAAATCATTCGCGATTATTTATGTTGTTTATTCATTTACTTCCGATTTATACACTCAATAAAACACATTTTTGAATTCGAATTCAATGATCAGGGAAATGATATCACCCTTTATACTTTCTCATAAATCCTACCAATCAAGTGGTGCAGATCTTAAAATGTGAACTTCGTTTGAAATTCGAGCTCAAGGTCTTCACAAATTGCCGAAATAACATGAAAAATATCTTCAAGCTTTCAATACGGAAGGGACTATACGATTACTTTTCTTGATTAATATCTCGAAAATGGTGGCAGATACGGAAAAATACAAGGAACAGAAAAGTTTTCGCATTGAATAATCTGTTTGATTCTGTTTTCAGAATATACCAGTAGCGCACCACAAAAAAGTTCAGGGGGCAAAAAGAGGAAAATGCACGTGAAAAAATAACGCCCTGTATACTGTCAGGAATTTTTGCCTCATTTTGTTATAAACATACAATAAGGAGATATCTGATGTAAATTTTAGCTCAATTCCTGAAAAATTGCATCAGTTATTAAGATAATATCTCCATGGCTTCGATATGGAAAAACTATTGGATTATTTTCAATAATTAATATCTCAGAAACGGTGATAGTTACGATCAAAATGCAGGAGTCAAAAAAAATTTCAAATTGAATGATCTATTCGATTTTATTTTTCGTTAGTGCCAGTGGCGTACCAAAAAAAAGTTCCGAGGGTAAAAATGGATTATGGCCCATGAAAAAGTATCAACCTGTATACTGTTTCAAAATTTGGCTTCACCTGGTGATTCAGATTGTGTTTAATAGCTTATGTGGAAAATTTGAGCCCGAAATCTTGAGAAGTCTAGGTTTTATCGAGAGAAAATCGAAAAATTTTCTCAACTTTAACACCCTGTATCTCGGCAACGAAGCATTTTTTGACCATTGGTTCTCCGAACTTTCTTGCTCAAATCATTCAGGGATTCGCATCCTTCATTTATGACATCTTATTCGGAAACACCCTGTATAGTTGTTTGTTATTTTCAGACTCGGCGATCGATCGTTCATAGGTTCTGCGAGAACTGAGTACTGCGGTCGATAAATAGTTCGTGAAATGACGATTACGTTGGTAGTCTTCCATGTCTTTAGATTTTCGAAATTTTCTCCATAGGCGTTTCTTGAATTGAATCAGAGACAGAATTTCACCTGTAATCCATGGTTTAAGTGGATTCTTATAACATTTCTTTTGGTATGAATATTTCTCGATGTTATTAGTTACAATCTCATAAAATTGTTGCCACAATAATTCTGGATCATCGGACGAATCAGAAAATGCTTTCCAGTCAATTGATGATAGCTCAGTAGAAAGAGAATCGTAGTTGATTACTTTGCACAGATTTTCAGAGCAGGGTTGTTTTATAAGAGTATCCATGCTAAACTGTATATTGAAAGATATTACCGAATGATCAGATATGGCTATTGGTGGAAGGATTTCAGATTCTGTGATCAACTGTTCATCATTGACGAATATAAAATCCAAAGTGGACATACTAAAAACTTGTGTGTTTATATAATAGATGGCTTTATCTGGGATTCTCAACTGTTAGATTTTATTGTGTAAGTTAGGTTATGCTTGTTTCTCTATATTTTTTTGGTTCTGAGATTGTAAAAATTTTCGCAGATATGTAGTCCAATACTTTACGTAAATATTCAATTTATTCTAGACTCATTTTATAATGTATCCTGATTTTGGTGCACTTGGTACTGCATCATCTTAAGAAAGTGCTTTAAAAGGCTTGACACAGCACTTGAAGATATTAGTTATCACAATTATCCTAACGTAGATATTGTTATAATGTAGATAAACTAACGGATGAAGAGGATATAGATCAAAATGAATGAGATTCTTGCGATCAGCTCCAAGTTGCACCACAGGAAATTGAGTTCCATTATGACAATTTCCAAGAAAGCGACAATGAAGACAATATGCTCCTTTTAGAATGGATAAAACAAAACAAAAATTTTGAATCTCAAAAAGGAAAACATGCAAAATTATCGCTATACAGGGTGTTACATAATAGTAGGTCACAACTTGAGGGGGTGAACCTACGTGCAATTTTGAGAAAAAAGTTCAAATAAACATAGGTCCGCAAAAGCTTCGTGACGGAGCTACAGGGTGTTGATTGTTTGTTTTCTTCGAAACTCCTCCAGTTTTTGAGATATTCAACCCAAATTTGGAATGTACGCTATTTTTTACAGCCTCCATCATTGCACGTCCTAGATTTTAGCTGAAATGCATAAGGTGTTTCCTTTTCAAGGCCATGTCACCTTTTGTCCTTTCAAACTTTTTTTGCTGTACGCCAGTGATCAGCGTACGTTCAATTTAGAAACTTTTTTGGCACATTTTTCCATATCTCCGACCGTTCTCGAGCAAAAAATGATTAAACGATTGTATGCATTCACTGAATTGAAAGCACTTCTAATTAAAAATATGACTAATAGGCTTTGATTTTTTTCATTCATTTATTTATTCTGACAGTTGCTAAAGTTAAACCAGTGTCTGCTCTAATTGTTTATTAAATTAACGATTAGCTTTAAGACTTTTGAAGTTATGGCTAATTTTACTAACGCCGAATTGGCTAGTGTCCATTATATGTACGGTCTGGCTGACGGAAACACAACAGAAGCTAGGCCATTATATTAGGTGCGCTTTCCTAATCGAGTAACACCAGACAGGCGAACATTTTCAATTATCCACAGAAGGTTGAGGGAAACTGGTACTTTTTCTGCAAATAATCATTTAAAAGGTGCCACTCAAACTATAAGAACTCCAGATATTGAGGAAGCAGTTTTGAATTGCATTGATTTGAATCCTTATGTGAGTACAAGAAAAATTGGAAATCAGTTGAACATTTCACGTGTTCTAGTTTGAAGAACTTTTCATTGTACCCGTTTCATATTCAACGCGTCCATACTCTACTTCCTCGAGATTTTCCTTCAAGACTGAATTTCTGCTGATGGTTCTTAGCGAAATAATGTTCACAGACGAAGCTAACTTTTCGAGAACTGCTATCACAAATTTTCACAATAATCATTATTGGGCTGTGGAAAACCCCCATTTGATTGAAGAATCTCATCATCAAGAACAATTGTCACTAAATGTCTAGGTCAAAATAATTGGAAATTATTTTATTGGACCATTTTTTCTGCCTAACAGACTAAACGGTCCGCTTATCGGCAATTTCATTGGAGAAGTTACCTTTATTGCTCGAGGATGTGCCACTTTTGGTGAGAAACATAATGTGGTTAGGTAAGGTTAGATTTCTTGAATAATACATTCAACAACCGATGGATATGTCGGGGTGGGCCAGAACCATGGCCTCCTAGGTTCCCAGACTTAAATAGTTTAGACTTTTTCTTAATGGGATATCTCGAAAGTTTAGTTAATACCACTCCAGTGAACATTGTAGAAGAATTGAGAAATCGAATAATAACCTCTTGTGACACGCTGAGAAAAACCCCAGGAATATTTCAAAGCGTTATAATATGCGAAGAAGCACAAAGGCCTGTATTCTTGCAGGTGGGGGCACTTCCAGCAATTCATTTAGTGTTTAATTGTTCTTTTTTTTTAGTTTGATATTGAATAAGTATAAGTAAATAAAAGCAAATTTCGGGCATACCTATCGAGTGTTTCTATTATTTTTTTTTTTATTTAGCGAATAACATACAATTCAAATAATTCAAATTCAATAATTTTTCACTCGAGAACGGTTGGAGATACGAAACAATTACAGGTGTCAAAAAAGTTTCCAAATTGGTCGAAGATGACGAAAATTGATTTACGCTGATCAGTGGTGTACTACAAAAAAGTTTGAAAGGGCAAAAGGTGACATGGCCTTGAAAAGAAAACACCTTGTGCATTTCAGTTAAAATCTACAACGTGTAATGATGGAGGCTGTGAAAATTGCTTGCATTCCAAATTTGGGCTGAATATCTCAAAAGCTGCAGAAATGTTGAAGAAAAAACTCCGTAACGAAGCTTTTGCGGATCTATGTTTATATGATATTTTTTCTCAAAATTGCACGTAGATTTACCCCCTCAAGTTGTCATACTATTATGTAACACCCTGTATGTGTAGATACATTGAAGGATTTTATTGAAGGAACAATATTAGTTAAATATCCTTTCCTGACGGAGCTGGTTTTCCAATCCACTCTTCATAATCACCGTCAACAACGTTATCAGCAGTGGTATAGCTTGGTCAGATATCACGAATAGCAGCAATAGACTGCAGTTTCAGTTTCATTTGACCTCGTCAGTAACCCATTCACAACACCAGGCCAAACTTCCACCTACTCATCTCAATCTGTTGGAGCGCAACAAAACATTTAAATGCTATTGCGCTCTTCAACAAATCGAAACAAAGGCCACTCACCATCGCCACCGGGAAACCATGAAAACAAAGGGCAGAAAAACAGAAAACATCCAAAAGTCCCACTAGTTCGTCTATTTACCGCAACGCTACACACCGTGTCTGCATGAAAACGATCTGTCGAAAGACGAACGCTCCTTATTCATGTCTGGCTGTCATCCAGGTATACATCACATCTCAAAAATGACAACATGCGAAATTATCGCTATATGTGTAGACACATCGAAGACTTTCATTCAAAGAGAATATTCAACCTTCCGTAGAATGTTGAATATCTTTCCAGGTTCTTCAGGGAAGGATATTCAACATTCTACGGCAGGTTGAATATTGTTTCTTGAATAAAATTCTTCAAAAACTTCGGACCTAATCCATTTAGGATCTTTGAGAAGCTGACGGATGAAGATTTTAAAAAGTTATAGTAGAATAATCACGATTATATGCAATCCAGAATAACAATCATTCATTTTGTTTTACTGCAAAAGATTTCAAGATTTTTGTCGGAATATTACTCTTCAGTGGACACCACTGAAAGGCTATCTAAGTAACGTTTGTTTTGGAATCTAGATGAGGATCTGTCTATACCATTAGTGTAAATAAATAAATAATATTCTCATTTCTACTTCTTTCATTGAGTTTGATTCTTTTATCTCGCTAGTCTATACCCTTATCCCTCTGCGTTTCATATGTATTTTCAGATCATTATTAACACCCATCCTCTTTTCCAGTATTTGTGTTAGAGCAAGTATAGGAGTTTAGAAATAAATACTTCAACTACATGTAAAACTACCATCGAAAGAAAGTCAATTTCCCACCTCAATTCAGAATAATAAATCCCGATTGGAACAACAAAACCAGACCACTTCGAACTAGAACGAGCGCATTGCAGCACTTCATTATTTCACTAAAATATTCGTTTCCGAAGCAGACTGTGCATTGTGTGCGGTTTGCAGTAATTTTGCGTTTGTATAATATGGCTCAATAAATTATGTAGAGGCTTACGTGTGTAAATATGCGTTCCAGTGGGAAATTTGCAGTTGAAATTTTGATTAGAAACTAGCGGTTAAAACGGAAAAAGTTGTATCCAGTTGAATCTTTAATCGTATTTCACGTGATTGTACCAAAATTCTGATTACTAAGTCTTAATCCATGCACTAGAGAAATAATCTGCTTTAGCTGATGCGGATTAAGCTTTTACAGTTCGCAGTGAAATTTAGTTTGTGTATCTCATTCATTATATAAATGGACAAAACTTTCATTTGTGCATTTCGGAAGAGGACATAATAAAATAAAATTAATTTATACGGGGCGTTCAAAGCCAAATCCGACGCTTTAAAGCAGTTTTCTTCTTTTATTATTAATATTATTATATTTGGAAAAAGAGGCAGGAGTCTTTCCACCCAATATCCAGTTCCGTACCTCCATATTGAGATATATTCTTTGCCCTATTCTATGTAATCCACCCATACTTGTAATACCTTCGACAATCCTTTCCTATATTTCACCTTCTTCTTCGCCATTCCTACTTATTATCGTAGACTTGTGTACTCTCAGCTTTTAGCTTGATATAATCTACCTTTCCCAGATTCAGGAATCAAAGGGAATAGGCTCGATTACAATATACACTCGAAGGCAAAATTAGCGGAACACTCGAAAATTTAACCAAATTCGAAGTCCGATATTTTTCCTAATTCTCAACCGATTCAGATGATTTTTTCGGAAAATTATAGATCAAGTCTCCTGCTTTGTAGAAATTATAAGAGAAAACAAAGAAAATGTGGAAAAAATTTTATACGGGGGCGAAACTAAAAGTGTTTTTTTGTCAAAAATTCGTAACACCCTGTGGAATTTCGTGGTCCGAGTTGAAACGTACAATATCATGGTCTGTCAAGACACATCTTCCTACAGTAACGCCCTTCTTGCTTTATGCATTTATCTCCATTTTTACAAGAGATATCCAATTTGAAGCGAAAAGTCACAAATTTCAAGAATTCATTTTTAATCTTGCGTAGGTGCATAACATCGGAGGTTAGCCAAAAAATAAAATCAAAATTAGAGAAGCGCAAATCTAACGAAATGAAAATTTTTGAAATTCACTGGCCAATTTCACGCTCCGGGAGAACTCGCAGTACACTGGAAAAATCGTTGATTTTGCACATTTATTTTTGAATTTTTTTGTGTGACACTCTATAATAATTATCATTCCTGTCCAAAATTGAGAGCAGGTGTGTATCCTGACGATACACTCGTAAAATGAAATGAACATGTTGAGAAAAATGTTCATGATGACCCACAAAAAAAAACATTTGATTTTAGTAGCGAGTATGACCCCCCCCGAGCTCTTATTACAGCGCGCATACGATTTCGCATACTCCCAATGATGTTGTCTATCATCTGTTGAGGTATGTTGTCCCACTCTTCCTCCAAAGCCAATGTCAGCTCTTCAACGTTGCTTGGATTCCGTTGTCGAACCCTTCTTCCAAGAATGTCCCAAACGTGTTCGATCAGGTTTAAATCCGGTGACCGCAACGGCCAGTCCATTAGCATGATCCCAACTTCATTGAGATATTCTATCACTATGCGCGCAGTATGAGGGCGCGCGTTATCGTGCATAAAAAGGACATTTTCCCCTATGTAAGGAGCAAAAGGCACAACATGGGGCTCCAAGATTTCTGTTATATACCGATGGGCATTAAGTGATCCATTGCCAATAATCTCCAGTTCTATTCGTACTCCCAAGCATATGCCACCCCATATCATAACTGACCATCCACCGTATTGCTCAGTTCCTGCGAAGTTCGCTTGATTGTACCGTTCCCCTCGATGCCTCCATATTCTATCTCTACCATCCACGAAATTTACACAATATCGGCTCTCATCACTAAACAAAACTCGTCTCCACTGATTGATTGTCCATGCTACATGCCCCCTAGCAAACGCCAATCTTGCTACCCGATGGGCTCTATCGAGTCTTGGTGCTCTTGCTTGCGCGTATGATCTCAGAACAACTTCATTTAATCGTCTTCTGACTGTCCTCACACTGACGTTAATGTTATCCACTGCTTGTAAAAGGTTACGTGCCTGAACAGCAGTAAGACGAGGATTTCTTATGGTTTGATTGACGATGAAACGGTCATGTATAGCGCGGGTTGCCCGATTTCTTCCTTGTCCTCGCCTCCTCACGTACAATCCAGTTTCCCTGTAACGTCGGTAGATTCGATGGATAACCGACGTCGAGACACCCAACATGGTACCGACTGAGCGGTAGGTGCGCCCTTCCTCGATCAATGTAACTGCCCTTGCTACTGAGGTTAGTGGTAAATCTCTCATTCTGAATGAAAAATACCGTTTCGAATCGTAAACAGTAAAAGAATCACAAAACACCGCAACCGATCGAATTTGTATCAAATCAAAGAATGGAAAACTCTCATTCTTTAAACAAGTGCAAATGTGGTCATATACAAAAAAACGTGTATTGTATTTCATATTTGATAAAAAAGGTGTGCACATGTGTGAATGAAAAGTTTTATCAATGGTCCCAGAATTCGGTTGTGTATTTTAATACCTACCGACTGTTATCTCCTATGAATTCCTAATTTTCACCAAATTAACCAAATTGTCATCAATAACTAATGCAATTCGAACATAAAAATCGCAAACGACAATTTCGACACGCCTGAGTGATAATAAGAAAATTCCAAATTGATAGACGAATTTTAATGACAATTTCTTGATTCAATGGAATTTCTCCAAAATGGTGATTCTCCACTTGAAATTGAATATTTTTTGCAAAATAGAGATAAACGCATGAAAGAAGAAGGGCGTTACTGTAGGAAGATGTGTCTTGACAGACCATGATATTGTACGTTTCAACTCGGACCACGACATTCCACAGGGTGTTACGAATTTTTGACAAAAAAACACTTTTAGTTTTGCCCCCGTATAGAATTTTTTTCAAATTTTCTTTGTTTTCTCTTATAATTTCTACAAAGCAGAAGAGTTGATCTATAACTTGCCGAACAAATCATCTAAATCGGTTGAGAATTAGGAAAAATATGGAACTTCGAATTTGGTTAAATTTTCGAGTGTTCTGCTAATTTTGCCTCCGAGTGTAGTTGACATAAATTTTTCTGCTATCTTACATGTATTGAGAATTAGAGCTTTTTGCATTTATATATATGCAATTCTTATTTCTGAAGGCTATCATTCAAACTTTTGGGTATTAACCCAGTAGACAGTAACGATATCTATTTTATCGAGATGCCACATCTGCTTGATCTCAACAGCAAGATCTGTATATTTGGACTTTTTCTTCTGGAACTTGTTCAGCGTTGTTATTATTCAGTGTGGCGACATCCACCAGCATTGCTGTTCTGGCTCTCTTGTCATACACCACTATGTCTGGCCTATTATTCGTCACCATTCTGTCAGTGATAACAAGCCTATC
This sequence comes from Cryptolaemus montrouzieri, assembly GCA_013387265.2. Classification (NCBI taxonomy): domain Eukaryota; kingdom Metazoa; phylum Arthropoda; class Insecta; order Coleoptera; family Coccinellidae; genus Cryptolaemus; species Cryptolaemus montrouzieri. The sequence continues at coordinate 10,590,636 of JABFTP020000021.1, forward strand.
GTAGTATAATCTGATCGGTCATTTTCCAATACGGGCGCCAGATGATACTTATAATATGACTGGAACTTATTCAGAAGCAAGTTTCTGATGGATAATGTTGCACCCTTGATTATGCCTATGAAGATAGTCCATAGTGGCCAGTTGTTCGCAGCAGGATGTAATATGCTCTATAGTCTAATATGGCATTTCCTGCACTTATCTGTTTGTAATGTTCCGTCCTTAATTATAAGTTTTTGGTAGTTGTTTTAGCGATCATTTTGGTCTTGAATAGCCATAAGAAATCACTCTGTTTCCGCGAATAATTCTCCTTTAATAAACCACTTGTTGGAAGCTTCTTTGTCGATGTTTGGTTGATAATCTCATGGTGATGTCCATGCAATTCCTTTCTAGACCATTGCTCTTGTTTTTTAGTATCTGATAGGAACGGTAGATTCAGCAGGTCATCACTGGTAGCAATATTCAGAGGTGTATATCCCTTATCAGGCAACGATACCACTCTGTGGAGGTCAGAGGTGTGAGCTTTTGCAGAGAAGAATTCTCTGAGATTTTTTATCTGTTCGGTATGTTAATTGACAACATCCACCAATCCACGTCCTCCTTCTTTCCGCTTCAAAGTTATTCTCATCACAGGCGATTTAGGATGGAGACTGTTGTACATTGTCAACATCGTTCGTGTCTGCCTTTAAATATCATTCAGTTCTGTCTTAGTCCATCTAATTATTCCAAATGAGTAAAGCAACACTCAAATGGCGTAGGTGTTAATTGCTTTGACTATATTCCCCGAGTTCAGCATTGACTTCATCACAGTTTTCAGACGCTGACTGTACTCTGAACGAATCTTCTCCTTTTACTGTTTTTGGTCTAGCAATCTGGCTTGTTGGTATACCTGTTATTTTTACGTTTCTTCATCCCTCATACACTGTATAACATCACCGTTTGGAAGTTGTGTTTCTCCATCTATGACTTTCTCTCTTTGAATGCTCAGGGTCTTACATTTTTCAATCCCGAATTTCATATGAACATCTTCCTAGAACTTACAGACAGTTTTCAGCAGATCATCCAATTGCTTCTTGTTCGAAGCATATAATTTGATGTCATCCATATACAGTATGATAGTTCCTATCTATTTTGATCCTAAATCCGTATCCTGTTCTATTGAGCATTGAAGACAATGGGTTCATAGCTAAACAGAACCATCGTAGACTCAAAGAGTCTCCTTGAAAAACGACGTATGGGTATCTTGTCGGTTTTAATTGACTTATTGTTCATGTTGACCTGCAGAGACGTGCGCCAGTGTGTCATTGTTGTATTCAAGAATTCTACGAGGACTGGATAAATTTCGTATATCTGTAATGTTTTCTATGAGCCAAGAATAGACGGTGCTATCGAATGCCTTCAGATAATCGAGAAATGTTGAATGAACATTCTGATGCCCCCCGTTTGCCTGTTTCATTATCACAGAATCGATGATGAGTTGTTCCTTCCACCCATGGTGTTTCCTTCTGCATCCCTTCTGCTCCTCTGCTAATATTTTGTCATCAAGGTGTTGGTATATTCGATTGAATATGCATGAGATGAGTATTTTGTAGAGCGTTGGCAGAGAAGTGATTGGCCTATACTAAGACGGATCTTGTGTTCTATGGCTATATAGGCTATATTTAGCCTACAGAACAAAATAGCGTTCAGTTCATTATGTTCGAGTATAAAAGCAAAATTAACAATTCAAAACTAAATTATTGGCAAATGAACTATTCAGATAATTCAATTTAAATGTTCAATAAATGAAAGGTCACCAGTCCAAAAAGGATTGGGATAAAAGTAGATTGAACTAAAAAAATATACGACACAGAATAATTGAAAACAATTTTCATTTTTTTTATTATATTTCACTTCACACTATTGGAAACTATGGAGCGATATTCACATCGATGAACATTGCTTTAGAGTTCAGGGCTATATTTAGCTTTCAGAACAAAATGGCGTTCAGTTTATTATGTTCGAGTATAAAAGCCATGCCTAACGGGTCGACTAGTTATTCACTAGAACACAATAACGTGAATCATTTGAAGTTATATTAATTACGTTTTCTTTGTTTCAGAATACTTCTGGCCTACCCGTACATAGATAAACCGGAAACAATTCCCCACGGAAACCGCAATCATCACATCATGTACAATGAACCTCCAACCGTGGCATCGCCGCATCCCCGTTTGCGACAAATCTCCGACAAATACGAATATAATTAATTCGAACAGACCCTGAGTAACAGACAATCAGCATCAATGGCTGAGGATAACCAGCCAAAAAACAGTTCGGACTTCTTCAACATTACGTCAACATCAGTGCTACCAACAGAAGAAGAATGGACCGACCTCTTGATCCATTCCCTCAAAACTTCAATAATGGTCTCAATTATCGTTGTTTCCATTTTCGGAAACTTGCTGATCATCGTTTCTGTGATGCGTCATAGAAAACTTAGAATATTAACAAATTACTATGTAATAAGTTTGGCGTTAGCGGATATGCTTTTAGCCATGTTCGTGATGACATTTAACTTCAGTGTTCAGTTTTTCGGCAGGTGGGTTTTCGGTTATTTCATGTGTGACTTTTGGAACTCTATAGACGTTTATCTCTCTACTGTTTCAATTCTACATCTTTGCTGCATTAGTGTAGATCGATATTATGCCATTGTGAAACCATTGAAATATAACATAAGTATGACAAAGAAAGTTGTAGCCATGATGATTCTTGGCACGTGGACCTGTCCATCCTTACTTTTGGTACCTATATACCAAGGATGGTATACGACTGAAGACAACCAAATATTTCGGGAGAATAATCCAGATACCTGTGAATTTGTAGTGAACAAACCTTATAGTGTTATAAGCAGCAGTATATCATTTTGGATACCATGTACAATCATGATTTACATGTACTCAGCAATATTTAAGGAAGCTAATCGACAAGAAAAAGAAATGTTTAATCGTCATGGAACAGCGTTGCTCCTTCACCAAAACAACTCCAACGGCGATATGCTTTCGAATTCTTCAAAAACCCTCACGCTCCACGAGATGAACCAGGAAACCCCCACCAAAGATAAGAATATAATCAAGATGAAGCGAGAACACAAAGCTGCTCGTACCCTTGGTATAATCATGGGCACATTCATCATTTGTTGGCTTCCGTTTTTCGTATGGTACCTAAGCGTATCCCTATGTATTACGTGTAGATGTCCACACTTCGTAGTACCTTTGGTGTTCTGGTTTGGGTACTTCAACTCTACTTTGAACCCCTTAATATACGCCTACTTTAATAGAGACTTCAGGGAAGCTTTCAAGAATACACTTCAGTGCGCTTTTTGCAGCTTATGCCGTCGCCCCCCCTCAGATCTTGACAGATTCGACATTCGGCGGCGGTCGTACGATGACCGTACCAGAAGTATCTACTCTGAAACGTATCTTAAGCATGTCGACAGAAGAAGAAGCTCTGAGTTCGGGTCGAGCCTCTGAGTAGACTTAACTAGCAGCAAATTTACCACAACAAGTTTTTGAGACGCTTTGTTGTTTGCTGCTAGTTTTACTAACATCCAAGGGTAGATTGCTAACTTTGATCCCTGTGATTTGTCGGAAAAAACACCAATAATTCTGAATTATTCATCCTCATGTATATTTTTGAATTGAACAGATGGCTATGAAAGACATGCTGAGATGTATTTTTCATTCAATATGTGTCACTCTTGGATAAAATGTTCATTTTACTCACAGAAGATAACAGGGTGATTCATTTTGTTTTTCACTGTAGCAGTAATAAATCGGGACAATAGTACCATTGTCTATCTTAAACGCTTTCTTTCCGAAATACAAGATGTTCAAGTTTCAAACAAATTTTCGTTTTTTGTTAATAACTTTTGCAATTTTCAACACATTTGCTTCAAGTTCGGAACATAGGTCTCTCCTTTAGTCCTACATGATTCGTTATTGAATTTTGCTGTGACAATCTACAGGTGTCCCATAAGACATTGTTGCGAATTGTATATAATATATATATATATATATATATATATATATATATATATATATATATATATATATATATATATATATATATATATATATATATATATATATATATATAATATATAATATATAATATATAATATATAATATATAATATCCCATTTTGAACATTTAATTTAAGAATACTTGTTACTAATGAGTAATTTTGATGATTTATTGTTGTATCTGTTGAAAACTTATTTTTTGTTCTTGAAACTAAGCATTTATTTCAAGAAAATGTATACAGATATCATAAATCAAAGTACGAGGTCTGGCTATCAAATAACGAGACTGGTAACGAAAAAGGGTTTGAATATGACATTTCCAAACGTTTTTTTCATTGATCGAAGCAGTACTGGAAGTTTTTGTTGGCGTTATGGGCAGGTTTTTGGGCACCAACTTCACACAGACTTTTGTCATGTGTAATTCCTCGTGTAAAATTTTTCTAACCGTTTCTTTATCGACGTTTACAGCCTCGGCTATCATCCGGATACTCATTCGATGATCTGCACGCACAATTTGTTTGACTTTGGTCACTGTTTCCGGAGGTGAAACAGTGACAGGGCGACCTGGGCGCTGGTGATCTTCAGTGCTCTCACAAAGCACTTACACCTCTCAAAAACACGAGATAGAGATTTATTTGCGTAAGCCTCAGTCGGAGTTTTATTCAATTAAACGAGAAATTTGAGATTGATACGTTACCTCTAGTTTTTGTCACACATGGTTTACGGCACTAGAAAAAAACACATTCGTTTCACACCGCTACTGCACAAATACTATAATAGTAACGAAAACGTGTTTTGGTTCGAGCATAGACAAGATATCTAGATACCCAACGCACTACTTGCTTTTTTCCCCACTACTCTAGGGCGCCCTCTAGGTGCACAGTCTCGTTATTTAATAGCCACACCTCGTATAACCATCAGTTATTAAAACTTTTTCCCATTTTTCTGGGAGGAGATAAATGCCACGACGATAAAATGGCTGATCTTTGAATTCAATCTATTCTATTAGCCATTTCTCGATATTTTCGAAAGAATTGAAGTACTGTTCTGAAAGCCCATGAGCCATTGACTGAACCATGTGATGGAGCAGAGTCTGGTGAGTAAGCCCCATGTGGTATTACGTCCCATCGAAGCGCTTCAAGTATTTCTTTCATGATCTTTGTGACGTGTGGACAAGCGTATCATGCAACAGAATGACTTATCTTAGCTTGTTTGGTATCGTAGCCGCTTCTGGTGCAGTGCTCAGCTTAAACGGACTGCTTGACCTTGTTTGAGAAGATCATGGTGAATAACTCCTTCTTGATGCCATTAGATGCAGAGCATAGCCTTCTTTCCATGAATATTGCGCTTTGGAGTTGGTTAATGGCCAGTTTTAAAAATGGTCTTTCGTCGCTTGGGATTGTCCGAATATATCCATTTTTCATGTCCAGTAACAATATGATGTAGTCTAGCCAGTAGCATTTCACAAATGGTTTGCCGTCTTTCGATGTCACTCGGCTTTAGCTTATATGGCACCCATTTTCCTTCTTTGTATACTTCACCCAATGCTATCAAACGTTCAGATATCCGAGACGGAGCCACGTATAGTGTTGTTGCAAGCATTGTTTAAGTTTGGCATGGGTCTACGTCTTATAACGCCTGTAGTTCGAACTTTTTCTTCGCTCTTGAGTGTTCTTTTCCGATTACACTGAAATCACCAGATTTGAAACGTGAAACCATTCTATACAATTGAAATAGGGTGGAGGATGATTACCGTAGGCTTCAATTATTATTCTATGAGATTCGGTGGTAGTTTTATTCAATTTCAAATATGACGTTAGCCTTTACGTCTGTTATATTATTGACAGATGTCAATGCTACATTTCAAGCCTCATTTACATTGGTCTTCAAGGCAGTTTTCAGTTTGAAACTTCTAACAATAGAGTGAGGTTTTCAACAGATACACTTAACTTTTTATGGATATTCATTTCCAACGAAGAAGATGTAAATAAAATTTTATATTTTCCACAATTTTATTTTTACAAGAAGACCGGATTTGATTGCCAAGTCATTTTCTGGTGACCAGCTACAGAAAATGAATCTACTCATATAGATACTAGCTTAATTTCATATTAAGTAGTGGAGAGGTATTAATGTCTACCTGTCTAATAAAGGTGATTTCACTTGGGTTTTTATAAAGTTTATTGATTTTCAGAAATTTTCTTTCTTTCGTCGCAATCATGAAGAATTTTGATATTATTTTATATTTTGTGGTTTCTATATGTTCACATAGTGGAGAATTATTGTCAAACGATAAATGTTCTTTGAATCTGGCTTCGAAATTCCTATATATCTGCCCAGTATAAGGTACCGTACATTTATTGCAAGCAATTTTGTATTTGTCTGTTTTTTGTTCAACATTGAACAAGTAACCAAAAAACATTGCATGTGCGCTACACTAGTTGGGAACAAGACATTTTATAATTTTCGAGAACTGATGGTAATTATCCACATCAGCATAATAATAAGCTTGCGTAGTCTCTGCAAGTATTTGGCTTAGGTATAAAAATTTCGAATACGATACTAGCAAGTAATGATTTTTTCATTGAATTCTAAATATCCTAACCATCTAAAGTAATTCCCGACACATCGAATTAGGGTCACTTACCTTTGAAACTTTGAGTTTCTACAATTAAAATAACGTGAATAGATCATATTGTGATATTCCAAATATATAGATTATTGTGACCGAGCAAATGTATTTGTATGACTCCAAAGTTTATATTGATATTATGTTTCTATTATCATTCTTCGAAGAGAGACTAACTTCCGGAAGAACTCGGCTAAAGTTGGACATAAGGAGGAAGAGGGGAAGAGTTCATTGCTTTTGATTGTTTTTTTAAACGGTTTTATTTAGCTCACCCCGTTTGTTTTATTTATTCTTGGGTCAAAAATTCAAATTTCACCCTCTTCCTGTCAACCGATTAATCTGAAATTTTGTATACACTTTGGATTTTGGTGACAATACAATTATATTTATTCATTATCATTATAAATACAAGATGGCCGCCGCTACAAAATGGCGGATAATTTATGTTTTATTAATCCCATCAATATGGGTATCAAATGAAAGGGCTCAACAAGCAGAATACAATATACTATAAAAAATTGAAATCCAAGATGGCGGCCGCTACAAAATGGCGGATAACATAGCTTTTATCAATCCCATCAATATGGGTATCAAATGAAAGGGCTCAACACTCAGAATACAATATACTATAAAAAATTGAAATCCAAGATGGCGGCCGCTACAAAATGGCGGATAACGTAGGTTTTATCAATCCTATCAATATGGGTATCAAATGAAAGTGCTCAACCAGTAGAATACAATGCAGCCAGCTGATATCAACAAAACTGGGGGTTTACCAGCGGAACTGGAAATATTTGTGGGGGCAAAAGTCATGCTACGGTCCAATATTAACGTTTCAAAGGGATTAGTATATGGCGCTATAGGCTACATCACCGAAATCGTTTGGCCTCAATTTCGTCGAACTCAGATGTATGCAACAGATGTACCTTCCGTTCGAATTGATTTCGCAAGAGACGGAGTACATCTTATACACCCGAAAGCCATACAGTTTCCAGCTAAGTACAATTATGGGACAGCTGAGAGAAGAATGTTGCCTTTAATACTATCATGGGCTTCTACAATACATAAAATGCAGGGCAGCACTGTGGATCACGCAGTCGTATACTTAGGTGCAAAACTGTTTGAAGAAGGTCAAGCCTACGTGGCTCTTAGTAGAGTAAGATCTTTGCAGGGACTACGTATAGAGGAGTTGGATTGCAATAAACTAACGGGCAAGAAACCTTGCAATAATGAAGCACTAAATGAATTAAAAAGAATGCGAAATAAAAACTAAAAACTAGAAAATAAAATAGGTAAAAAACTTTTTAAGTTAAACGGTTTTATGTTAAACATACATTGCACTGTTTAAGATAAATGTACTAAAAACCAAAAATAATAAAATAGATACAGTCGGGAATTATAAACATATGCATAGACTAGACTAAAATAAAACCGTGGGGCACGTCAATTGTCTACAATCGTTGATTAAAATGTTTGTTTTGTAATGTTACACTATAATTATTAGGCAGTTGTGCAACCGACAACGATGGACGTGTGATAAGTAGGGCTAGAATGTGGAAACAAGCTAGCAAGCTCGATTATAAGCGAGTTTTAGGGTTTCATAGTGGTGAGCGAGTAGTACTTTTGTCATATGTTTTGTCGATTAAAGACAAACAACAAGCAGTGAAACGATTCCTCGCCAGCCAGCAGTGTGAATATCCAACGATAAACTAGTTAAAACATCTCTTTTATTTACATGGAGTGTATAACTATTAGAATTTCCATGAGCAAGAAAATAGTAAATAATTTCCTCACCGTCTGCGGGCCAACTGCCTAACGACGAATTAAACGATTCTTCTATCGCACATTAAGTCGATAATTTGTAGACAATTGACGTGCCCCACGGTTTTATTTTAGTCTAGTCTATGCAAATGTTTATAATTCCCACGACTGTATCTATTTTATTATTTTTTGGTTTTTAGTACATTTATCTGTGCAATGTATGTTTAACATAAAACCGTTTAACTTAAAAAGTTTTTTTACCTATTTTTTCGTAAATGTAGGTCTATAAATGGTACCATATTCAACAATTATATAAAATCACGATTTTCTTCACGGATCTATTGCCGAGATATGTACGAATCTTTTGATATGCGAATCAATTCCTCTGGGTAATCACATATAAGTAAAACAAAGAAAGAAATACTCCTATTTTGACAACTCAACTATTTCGATTTCAGAAATAAATGTGTACAATTTCTAACAGGGAAAGTATCGAAATATATGTCAACGGAGTATTTCGAGAAGAATTCGATCTACAAATGCATTTTCGAACGGCCTATTCTTCAGGATGGATGTAGGTTCCATCACAGCACTCTCTATGACCTGGGAAAGTCAACGTTTTTCTCATTTTCGAAAGTCGCGCAAAAAGAACTAACTTTGGAACAGGATTTCTCCGGAACGTTTGAGAATATCGAAATGAGACTACGCTGTGGAAACAGAAGAAGTCTTAGTTAGCGTTTCTCCTTTGAAACCGACGTTCGATATCAGGCCGTTTATGCTTACACCCCCCCTACCAATTCGATTCATATTATGGAAAAAAAATTGTCTCGAAGTCGTTTTTTCGAATTTTTCGACCGGATAAAAGGCGTATGCCTCGTTCCGAAGGATCGAATTTTCGTTTTTTCAGCAAAATTTTCTCGCAATTTCATCTGGTGTGGCTCTGGCGCCTTTTTTTTCCTTCGGACGCGAACTGAGCTTCGTCGGACAGAGAGAGCCTCTCACAAAAATTGTCCGCTATTCCAAAAAAAATCTCCCCGTCTGAAAAATCCCAATATCCCTTGCTCTCAAGGGATTCTTCCTCAAGTGATCTAAACTTGAGCAAATTATCATTCAATGCTAAACAAAATACAGACAAATTCAAATTTCTTGCAATGAGTGTACAGTGGCTTATGTTGAGCGGAATTTCGAAACCAGATTCGAAGAACATTTATCATCTGACAATAATTATCCAATATGTGAACATATAAAAACCAAGGTGAAATTCATTCGCTCTACTCTCCCAATTTGGCTATACGTAATTACTGGTGGTTCTTTAACCCAAAAAAACATTCACGTGGTCGACGATTCACGATGAAGAAGGAGATCGATGATCACTTTTTCAGTGACTTGAAATCTTTGCGATACAAAAGTGCATCAATGTAAGTAGGGATTAATTTGAACAGAAATAAACCAATTTGTTGATTGTATTTCTTGTATCTCAAAATATACCGGATAGCCCTCATATGCTGAGCTTCTATATGATCTGTCTTCACCTCTAGTTTGGAAATAATATTCCATTGAAACTGAATGGAAAAAGTAATACTGATATTCTTCTTCAACTACGTTAATGTATACCTAATATCAACAACCTATAATCTATTGAAAAAGATGTCTGAAAGACCTTCTTATATATTACAATCACTCCAAATCATCTACCTTCTCTGCCAGGAAAAAAGTTAATTGAATATGTTTCAAATTCAGGAAATGGTTTTTCATGAACTGATACTACTTATGTTAACTTTTCAGATATTGTAAAATTATTACGGTTCATCTTGTCATATCTCTGAATATTCGTAGTGTCGTGTGTATGGGAACGTTTCGACGAATGCCATGTTGCCGCGTTACTGAGTATGTGAGTTGATGTATAGTAAAGAACAATCACATGATTTATAAAAATAGAGAAACTATCAGTGTTGCAGTATAAGCAAAAGAAATATACAAATTATAATTTCAGCTATTGGTATTAGTGCGTTTATATTTAATTTTTTTTCAGCTCCAAACAACCACACTAAAACAAATTTCAACACGTTCAATAACATTAGGTAATATCAAAATTCTTCATAAATGCGACAGGGGAAAGAAAATGAATCTGTTGGAATATTTGGAAATCAATGAGCTTTGTGGAAACCCAAGTGAAATCACCCTTAATAGCCAGCTAGACACATTAATGCCCCTTCACCACTCAATATAAAATTAGACTAATATCTATATGAGTAAGTTCATTTTCTGTAGTTGACCACTTGAAAATGACCTGACGGTAGAAATCGGTCGTGTTTGTAAAAATAAAATTGTGTAAAGTATAAAATAAATTTGTTAATATGCGTTGAAAATAATTGTTTTTATCATTCAATTTTGTATTCATTGTTATTTACCAGTTGTATATCTATTAAAATAGGTAAAGTTGGAAGGACCAGTCACACGAATTACTGAAAGTTAATACCGATCATTTGATTGAGGAGGTCGTTACTTGATGAAAATCGATATACATATTTTCAATGAAATAAAACTATGGTATTTAGATTTTCACTGTATTAACAAAACTATGACCGGTTTCACCACACTGTGACTTCATCAGATAGATAAAAACTAATGAATAGAGTTATTCTTATATATTAGTCTTATTTCCTACTTAATATTACATTAGGTACAAGTACAACTCCGATGGGAAAACCCATCGGAGTTGCTGACTTTATGAATGGAAAAAATTGAGTAAAGGAGAAGGATTTAGATCTTATTGACTATTAAGTAGCCTATCTGAATTCTTTTCTTTGTTAATCTCTAAAATTTACCATAGATTGAGTTTTTCCTATTATTTTCATTGCGTAAAATTTTGAAATTATCATTTAAGTTATGTTTTTCTTCGAATAAGTGATTAGAATAATGAGAATCTATTTTATTATAATTAAAACTACGTTTGTGCTCGGATAATATATTTGCAATTTCTAAAAGTTCTTTGTATTTTAAAAGTTCTACCACTATAAATGTTATTACAATCCTCGCAAGATTATAAACAATAGATTTATGAATCCAATGTTCATAAACTGTCTTGGGGGATTATAAAAAAATTATATTGGTAGAACTTTCAGAAATTTCAAATTTAGATTATCCGAGCACAAATGTAATTTTAATTATCATAAATCAGATTCCAATTTTTTAATCACTCACTCCAAGAAAACCATAACTTTAATGATAATTCCAAAATTTTACACAACGAAAATAATAGACAAAAACTCAATATATGGAAAATTTTAGAGATTAATAAAGAAAAGAATTCAGGTAGGTTACTTAATAGTCAATTAGATCTAAATCCTAAATCAGATTCCAATTCACTCAATAACTTTTCAATTCATAAAGTAAACAACTCAATATATCGGTTTTCCAACATACCCCTTAATAGTACTTAGATAGATCCTTCTCCTTCACTAATATTCAAAAGTAGGAAATAAGACTAATATATAAGGAATAACTCTATTCATTAGTTTGTATCTATCTGATGAAGCCACAGTGTGGTGAAACCGGTCATAGTTTCGTTGATATAGTGAAAATCTAAATACCATAGTTTTATTTCATTGAAATATAATACCGATCAAATTTCACCAAATTTTGATGGAAGGTACTTTTTGAGTCTTTTGTTTCAATTCTGCTTCTAAAAACATGCCAACTAGGGCTCGTTTTCGACATACAGGCTGTTCAATTTGAAAGGTTCATCCGATTCTTATGTTTTGAGCCTCTCATTTGAATTTTGGAGTGAATGACCCGAGAAAAATAACATCCAATGGTTTTTAAAAACCATGTTCAATACGTGTAAAAGTAGAATACTTCAAATTCTAATCCATTATCTCAAGAATTGTAGAGGTTATGAGAAAAACGAATATTCGAATCTTCAAACTTTTACAGTTGAAAAATAGTCTTGAAATAATGCCACCTTTTGACTTTGTATTTCGCAACTTCGATTCACCAAAAGAATGGTATAGTTGATAAGGATAGTAAATATTTTCAAGAATTTCCACAATACATTGAAAGAAAACTATCATTCAATATTCAATCTTCCATACAAAATATAATAATGGGTTTATTGATTGTTTTCAAACACGAAATCATTTAGATTTCAAGTAACGTCACCAATACTCATGGGATGAAGTTAGCAACCGTTCCCAAAAACTCTACTAACCGTGTGTTTAAAAAAATCTCTCTTGTAAATATTTGAAACTATGGTGCTATTTTTGTAAGTAACAGTGTGTAAAACAACTTATCCGAAAGTGATAGTGTGTGATAAAATAAATGATAATTGTATTATCACTTCAAACTCCCTAAGAATTAGTATGCCAAAAAAACTTAATAAGTTTTGATTATAGTTTAAGATTTAACGTAAAGTTTGAAAGTTTGCATTAATAATTATTAATTCGCTGAGCATGAGATATTTTTTAAACTGCCACTTAGAACATAGAGAACATGAATCAAATTTTCTCTCAGAGAAAACGTTTGTGGCTTTATAGAACACAACAATACAATCATTCTTTTTCAGCTTGATATGATTGACAAGCTGATGTATATTTATTTGTAGGTACTTATTTGATATTCGAAACAACGTGACCTTTGTTATTGATTCTCTCCAACTGTTCCAGTTAGCGTTGCAGTTGGTATTTTATTATGGTACATGGTAGCTAAATTTCATTGATCTTTTTCGTTCAGAATATGTGCAATATTTAACTTCCGTTTTATTATCTAGTTAGAATATTCAGCAATCATCAAATGATTACAGCTGTTGATAATGTAGGAAATTTTATTTCTCATTTAGGTCACGTGAATCAATACAAATCAAACAAATTATTCATGTTTCCATAAACCAAAACTTTTCAAATAAACTTTGGTGACCCATTTCTAGTTAATAGATATTTGATCTACTTTCTTTCACAAGAATTATTTTACACTAGTATATGACCGAATTCTCGATAACATCAAATGGAATCAACAAAAGTTTTGATATAATTTTTTCATTAACATGAGACCTAAATTTCATAATTTGATTGAGGAGATCTTTTCTCGATTGAAATTGATGTACACTTTTTAACTAAATAAAACGTTGATATTCAAATTTTCACTATATTGAGAAACATTTGGTTTGGAAGAATGGAGCATATAGTATATTAAGAAAGATTTGAATTGTGGAGGCCGTTACTTGATGTAGATCCATGATATAAATGAGATAAAAACACAATTTTTAACTTTGATTTATTTTTTGTGAAGCTACGTTTATGTTCAGTAGTTTTACTTAAACATAAACGTAGCTTCGACAAAAATAAATCTGATTCAAATTATTCAAACCACCTAATAAAAGAAAACCATTCATTCAATAAAAACTTTGACATATTACATATAAAATCAAAAAGTTCAAAATTAGATCTCCTAGAAGCATTAGAAATAAATAGATACAAACATTCGACAAGCTTTTGAATGAACAGGTAGATTTGAATTACTCACCCTTACTTAACTTGTTCAATTAGTTTTATTACCTTTCATACTAACTGTACAATGGCTCGGTGTGGATTTTCCTGTTATTCATCCAACTTGTTCTACGATTTGTTTATAATACCATACTCTTCATTCTATTTTTCATTCTTGATAAAGCTGCTGTGTCAGCGAAACGTCGTCGAATTTTTTCAAATAAAGTGTAGATCAAAGTTAAACCTTGTGTTTTTATCTCATTTATTAAGAAAAGGTGTAATTAAAACACTTGGCAAACGCCTCACAAATATTTATTAAAATACTCGACATATTTTTCGAGATATCAGCCTATTATCGAGAGTGATACAATACTGAAAGACAAAATGAGTAGTTTTACTTAAATATAACGGCATTTATAGCAGACCGAAGTCCATTTGCTCATTTGACTGTTTTTTCTAAGAGTAGACAAAGATCCACATAATAAAGGGGAAAAATTTGACATTTTAGAGATGATGGAATTATCTCGGCTCGTAGGAAAAGCCAGCCATTTTGTAATGAGCAAACAGACTCCGGTCTATCTGCTTTTGTATATGCCGTATTGTATTAATTTTGATAATGTGCTGATAACGTGGAGCATATGTCTGAGTATGTTGATAAATAGGGTGCGCCAAAGAAATCTGGACAATTTTTTTTTCCGTTATAACTTTCGCAATTTTGGAGCTAGATCATTCGTCCTTACTTCATTGGAAAGCCAAAGGACTGGGGTTTCCAGAAATTGTATCGAAATTCCATTTCCGGTGAAATCCAATATGGCTGACTCATTCGAAAATGAGCAATATTTCAAGATCGCTGAAACGTATTTTTTTCACTAAAAACCCGAATCGGGCATTCAGTCGATAATTCAGACTTTTCTGAACAATTTGACATATTGATCTTAAAAATATTCTAAGAATTGGTGAAAAAGTAGCGTGAAAAATTTTTTTCATTATGATTTTCAGTTGAAATCGAAATATATTGTTCACCTCGTGGCGTTGGCACTCCTGAATTGTTATGCTTTTCGTGGATGTTCTAAGAAGACAAATAACCATATACTAAACCCAACCTAAAATTTGATTTCCGTTCGAATTCAAGATGGCCGACTTCCTCGAATATTAACAATTTTCCCCGTGCATTAAAAAAGTTTTCGCGATCGTAATGAATCAACTGCGTAATTCTATCACTTGATCGAACCTTTCCCATCATTTTGAGGGGTCGAAGTCGAATATTGATTCAGAATTGTGCCAATTGTCGTCAATAATGTTTCTCTTCTTCACCATCATATGCACCTCCCGTTGTGGAACCTCTGAACATAGATTGCATGCATTAACTCTATGACGAACAAAAAATAACCAAATTTCATCGAGGTTTAGACGACATCTGGTTTGAACTCGAATTTTATCTTGGTGCTGCTTGTTTTTGACGTTTGAAATTGTTAACAATGGTTTTAAGAAATGGGGATAAGCGTTTCATTGAATGTTTATTTGTGTATTACGAGAATAATAATACGACATGAGTAAAAACATTGAACAAAAAGAATGAAGTACTCAGAATGGAATATGACTTCCATTGGCATCAACAACCATCTGAAGTGAAATTTCGAAAAAAAAACTAGTCCTTTGGCTTTCCAATGAAGCAAGAACGAATCATCTAGCTCTAAAATTGCGAAAGTTATAACAGAAAGAAAATTGTCGGGTTTTCTCTGGCACACCCTATATAATAAATTGAAAATTAAATAAATAAAAATATTCTGTTATATCAAATCACATTGACAACAATTCGAGAAGTAAAATTTCCACTTTGAACAAAATGAAATTTTCTTTACATTAAGTAATAATATAAATTCGATATAGTTGAATGTTCCATGTACAAACTGTTTATATACTCATGTTTAATGTACATTTTCTAAAATTCATCAACTTTGAGAACGTAGCGATATACAATCATAAATTCTAGCAAATGTGCAATTATAGGAGAATTTTGGAATTAGGAAAACGATTCGACCAATGCATTTATAATGAAATGAATCTTCAAAGCAATAATAAGAAATAATTAATAGATTTACAAAACACATATACATCGAAGCACTGGTAAATTTTCTTTCATCCTGTAAGGACGTCTGAAAACATCAAAAAAAATATTTCATGAAAATTGTGATAATTTCAGACGTCTACCAAATTGTAGAAAAAGCCGAGTTTGATTTACCATTATGTATTGTCTTCCCTCAATGTGTCGATGTTGAGATTCGTTATCAAAATCTGAAAATTGTGAAAGTTGATTTGAATATTCGGTAACCATGAGAAATATCGATGTTAAATAAATGTTACATGTGCAATGTAAAAAATTCGAAAAATTATATATCTGAGTTGTAATAAGTTTCCTTTACAATAATGACAAAATATACTGATTATAATTAGTTTTTAGATTATTTTGTTATTTTGTGTTATAATGGCTGCAAAATAATTGTGTGACTGAATAATATCCTTATTTCAATATGCTCACCATCATTTCCTAAACCATTCACGAAACCTAATACACAATTCAAGAGAATAAAAATATCTGAAGAATGTATCGTTCAAACTCCTATCTCCATTTCAATTTGGCTGTTCGAAATTGATGAGTTGGCAGTTATACTACTTATTACATCGATAGTTGCATCTTCTCCATGAATTACTTCATATCATTTTATTCTCGGGAAGTTGAATGTACCTCTCTAAGTTACTAAGCTAAGATATTACAACTCACGCACGACAAATAAGACAAATGCGCTTATCCTTCACCATACAAAAGAAAAATTCTTCCTACCAATCGTTATTAAGATGATACGTTTTAGATTTCTTCGCTGCACTCATTTTGTACTATTTAATAAAGAACTTTGTATCGACGTAGTATTGCCTTCAAGTTACAATTCAGAATGACTCAAATTTCTGCAGGCGCAACATTTATATCGGCGTGAACGAAAGTCTCGAATGTTCCCATCAAACGCGCCGCCCGAAATATCTAGAAAAGCGCAAGAATAAAAAACGCGGCTTTTCTTTGACAAGTACCGCGCGTTCCTTTGATAAAGCCGCCTTTTGCCGCTAGCAGAGTGTTATTTTATTACGTAATAAATGTAGTTTAGTTACTAGTAGGTTATATCAAAAAGGAACTAAAAGACGACGGTAAAGCGATATCAGTTAAAGATAGATCGCATATGAATCGATGAAGTCTCACAAACTCGCCTATCCAGAACACGCCAAAATTTTCGAGCAAACCATATCAAGGAAACTAGAAAATATAGAAGAAGCAACAGACAATATGAGCACAGAAGACTTATGGAAGTATTTCGAAAGCACGATTCTCGATGCTGCTAAAGAAGTATGTGGAAGCAGCAGAAAGAGAAATAACGCAAAACAAATGGCATGGTGGACAGATGATGGGCAAATTATCTCAACTGTAAAACTAAAGAAAAATATGAGTTATACAAACAAGCAAAAAAACGAGTGAAAGATCTAGTCTTGGCGTCTAAAAGAAGAAAATGGGTAGAATTCGGGGAAAAAATAGAAGCCGAGAGCGAAGCAAACCAAAGAAAACTCTGACATTTATAACATCAAGGACAAAAATGGAGAAATACTCATAGATGATAGGAAAGTAATGGAAAGATGGAAGCAATATTTTCAAGAGCTACTTGGGAGCGAAAGAAACGGATTAGAGGATAGTGAAGTTTGCATAGAAGAAGATAGAGACCAAGAAAAGATAACAAAACAGGAATTACAGTAAGCTATAAAACGCTCGAAAAATGGAAAAGCCCCAGGCTATGACAAGATGATGACCGAAATGATCAAGAATATGGGACAATATGGAGAATACCTGCTTTTGAAAATATATAATAGGGTATGACAAAAAGAACAAATCCCGAAAGACTGGCAGATCGCAATGATAATCCCAATTTACAAATCAGGTGATAAACATGAATGTAGCAGCTGCAGAGGAATCGCGTTGTTATGCACGGCTATGAAAATATATGAACAAATAATAGATATGAAGCTAAGGCCAATTATTGAAATAAAGAAAAACAAAGTGGATTTCGAAAAGGAAGAAGTCTTCGAGATCATATATTCAGCATAAAGATATTGATGGAAAAATCTAACAGGATGAAGAAGAAAATATACCTAGCGTTCATGAGCATGGAAATAGCTTTTGATAGAGTGCATAGTCGAAGATTATGGGAAATACTACGTAGAAGAGGAATCAAAGCAAAGATTATAAGATTGATGATAAATATATATGAAAGTAATAGAAATTGCAATATAAGCGGAAACAGGAGATCGGAGTATTTCAAGACAACGGAGGGACCTAGACAGGGGGTAGGCTTAGTCCTCTGTTGTTTCTAATCTTTATGGATGAAATAAAAAAAATTGCTCGACAGAAGTGAGGAAAATCCAGATCAGATTAGAAACTTACAGCAAGTAGAAGTATCAGAAGGGGATGATATAATGATAATGGCCAGCGATGAAAGAGTTCTTCAGAAAAACTTGGATATATGGAACAGAGAATTAGAGAAGAGTGGTATGAAAATGAACAAAAATAAACTAAGGTAATGGTGATTAGAACAGAAAAGAAAGACATAAGTATACAGATAGAGGGGACAAAATAGAACAAGTGAAAAATATGAGTACTTAGGAGTTGAACTCGAAGAATCAGGAAAGCAAGATGCTGAAATCAATGATAGAATCGAAAAGACCAGGAAGGCATATTAGGCTATCAGCAACAATTTCATAAATAAGAAAGAAGTGTCAAGAGACACAAAAATGAAAGTATTCACATCTATCTCAGCTGGTGGAGACATCTTCAGAGAACGGCAAGTCAAACGTAAATGGGAGACAATGACTAACGGAAAGATGAGAAGTAATAGCGGAAATATTGGGACAACAGGGCAACAATTGGACAGAGGCTAAAACAATCGCAACACAGAAGATTGAATGGAGAAATTTCATATATGAACAATATTGTTGATATATCGAATTTTCATGAAATGTTAATATATTGTAGACCCTACACCATTTCAGATGGTGAAAGGGATTTTGATAATATATATTATATATATATATATATATATATATATATATATATATATTATTTCGCTCGTTTTCTACCGTTGATGTGATTCACGGAACGGCGAAAGATGTCTCCCAAATGTTTTTGGAATTTTTAACGTTTCCACATCTGTTTGTTATTGCTCGTATCTTTCTCGAAGTCCGGTAGCGGGTTCGCCGTGTCGGTCCATAGAGGGCGACTCTCGTATGTATGTACGAGGTGCGTCCTTACTGGAATTGATAGGGTACCCCGACGTAGCTTGGTAGGGTGCTGAGAAGCGATTTGCGACACTGATGAGCTCCTAATAAGGACGGAACTGCAGTCTGCCGCTTCGTTTCTCGGCATCCTGCTTAGTTGTACTATTGTGGCGCTTGGGGGCTGCTTGCATGGCGGGCAGATTTGGGAACTAGCTCTTGTCAGGAGGGATTATTCATTGATCTACGGATTTTTGAATAATTCGTCTTGTCTCAAATTTACATATATAGAATTTTCGCGAAGTTTATCGCGGAAGATATTTGACCAAATATTTACCAACGGGAGGTTTATCTCGGAAACAGAGCACTATTAAAGCGGGATCATTTCGCTCGTTTTCTACCGTTGATGTGATTCACGGAACGGCGAAAGATGTCTCCCAAATGTTTTTGGAATTTTTAACGTTTCCACATCTGTTTGTTATTGTTCGTATCTTTCTCGAAGTCCGGTAGCGGGTTCGCCGTGTCGGTCCATAGAGGGCGACTCTCGTATGTATGTACGAGGTGCGTCCTTTCTGGAATTGATAGGGTACCCCCATGTAGCTTGGTAGGGTGCTGAGAAGCGATATGCGACACTGATGAGCTGCGTGCATAGCGGGCAGATTTGGGAACTAGCTCTTGTCAGGAAAGATTATTCATTGATCTACGAATTTTTGAATAATTCGTCTTGTCTCAAATTTACATATATAGACTCCTTGCAAAGTTTATCGCGGAAGATATTTGACTATATATATATATATATATATATATATATATATATATATATATATATATATATATATATATATATATATATATATATATATATATATATATATATATATATATATATATATATATAGTTACCTAATTATTAAAATTTTTTTTCCTCTAGAGATCTACTCAAAAGCGATGACCATTTGAGCATCATTGCTGTAGATTCACATAACTTCAAAAGCAACCGAGATATTGGCACATGATTCCGAAAATCTTCAAAATTTCCACATAACTCGAAAAGAAAAAAGCTAGCACGAATCTGTTTGCTGCAATGAATACAATATTTCAAGTAGCTGCATAACCTAACGACGAAATTTGTCCAGCCTGTACAGAGTTCAACGATCATCCGTAGAGGAAATGCACACATATCACAACTTCCTTCAAAGTAAAGGAGATTGGAATTTGGGAGGCTTTTACTTGATAAAATTCCATTATCAATAATAAAAACAATTCGTAACGCGTTTCACTACACCGTAGTTTCTTCAGACGAATGAATGTACAGAAAATAAATGAGAATATAAATATAAATGTTTTCGAGTAATTACTTATTGGGTTGCTTCTTCTTAAGTGGTTATTTATGACAAATATATCCAATAAAATTGAGGAATAGATTGCTCCCCGAAGAGATTCAATAGAGGTGAAGGGCTCAAATCGACTCGTTCATTGATGAGTTTACCTGAGTGTTTGTATTTATTTATTTCTAAAGTTTCCCAAAGATCTACCTTCAATATTTATTATCTGTATGCAAAATTTCAAACTGTGGGTCGAAAGAGTGATTATTTTCTAAGAGATGATTCGCGTAATTTGAATCTGATTTTTATTTGAAAAACTGCGTTTATGTTCTGTGTTCTACCAATGTAGAAATTATCACAGTCATTGCAATTCTCAATCTATAAACTCCTGATTTATTGTTTTTACCTGATTTGGTTTCATTATTTTTATATATTTGCCTAAATTATTATTAGTTTGGAAAGCTATGTTGAAATTATTGCTACTCAAAAATGATTTCAGTTTCTCACTTGTAATGCCAACGTAGGTTAAGGTGTTGAATTTTTGTTTCAATTTATCGACAGGGTAAACTTCATTCAATGCGATTCTACTTTGTTTTTATTTAAAATATTATTTATTAGTTTGGGATTGAAACCATTATTTTGGCTATTTGTTTAATCAAATTTAATTCTTTGTTGAAATTGAAATAACGGGATGTTATCAATCTATGAATAAAACTATTGAATGCTGACATTTTATGTTGATACGGATGACACGACGAGTTATGTATTATAATATCTGTATACCATAAGCCGTCACATACAGATATTATAATACATAACTCGTCGTGTCATCGTATCAATTGCATAAAATGTCAATTAGAATTGGCATTATATGAGAAACTGAAACATTTTGAGTTAATTTAGGCAAATTATGAAAATGATAAAAAAAACAATTTCAAAATTTATATTAAATTGCAAATAATATCTAAAAACACATAAATTTTGAAATTTTGCATACAGATAATAAATATTGAAGGTAGATCTTGGGAAACTTTAGGAATGAATAAATACAAACACTCAGGTAAACTCATCAATGAACAAGTCGATTTAAGCCCTTCACCTCCATTGAATCTTTTCGGGGAGCAATCTATTCCATAATTTTATTGATATACCTGTCATAAATAACCACTTAAGAAGAAGCAACCCTATAAGTAATTACTGAGAACATTTATATTTATATTCTTATTCTTATTTTCTGTACATTCATTCGTCTGAAGAAGCTACGGTGTAGTGAAACGCGTTACGAATCGCAATTATTAAGTAAAATTCCTTAAAACACAGTACTTGTTTGTTTTTTATTATTAGTAAAGGAGATTGTTTGACAGCCCCGCTCATAATTCCACGTTTCGCCAATATTTACCATATTATTAACAACTGAATACCCAAACCAGAGGATACCTGCTAATTTATTCTTTGCATCGATATATTTAAGAGAAATATCTACACATGTCCAATATTCCACATTACGTCCAGCCAGTGCTTTGTAAGCATCAAAATGGGTTTGCCTTATGTAAATTATACGTATATTAAACCTACGCAAATATTTAGAATAAACTTCCCACATTTGCCACGATTAAAGTTTTCGGTGGTTCACCCTCTTGGTTAAATATGCTTACCTCTCGAGAGTTTTACGAATAGAGTTTCAGTGCGAGAACGTAATCCCGCCGTGAGACCCTGGGGGAGCAGCAAAGAAATGTTACATCGAAAGGTAGGTTTCAACATACATTTTTTTTCTCTTGATATCCACATAGCTGCGTGAGCTCCAACATATTTTAAAGCTAAGAGAATATATCGAAAAAAATGGTAAGTAATATAATGGTTTTGTTTCAAGAATATCTAAAATTGGAGAAGTTTTTCAATAATAAAAAACAAGACCTGTGTTTTAAGGAATTTTACTTAATAATTGCGATTCGTAACGCGTTTCACTACACCGTAGCTTCTTCAGACGAATGATTATGCAGAAAAATGTAAATGAGAAAATAACTATAAATGTTCTTGAGTAATTAAAAGCTTATTGGTCGCCTCCTCCTAAGTGGTTATTTATGACAGGTATATCCAATAAAATTAAGGAATAGATTGCTCCCCGAAAAGATTCAATAGAGGTGAAGGGCTTAAATCGACTTGTTCATTGATGAGTCTACCTGAGTGTTTGTATTTATTTATTTCTAAAGTTTCCCAAAGATCTACCTTCAATATTTATTATCTGTATGCAAAATTTCAAACTGTGGGTCGAAAGAATGATTATTTTCTAAGAGATGATTCGCGTAATTTGAATCTGATTTTTATTTGAAAACTGCGTTTATGTTCCGATATTCTAATATTAAAATTTCTATGTGTTCTACCAATGTAGAAATTGTCACAGTCATTGCAATTCAATCTATAAACACCTGATTTATTGTTTTTACCTGGTTTGGTTTTATTATTTTTATATATTTGCCTAAATTATTATTAGTTTGGAAAGCTATGTTGAAATTATTGCTACTTAAGAATGATTTCAGTTTCTTACTTGTAATGCCAACGTAGGTTAAGGTGTTGAATTTTTGTTTCAATTTATCGACAGGGTAAACTTCATTCAATGCGATTCTACTTTGTTTTTATTTAAAATATTATTTATTAGTTTGGGATTGTAACCATCATTTTGGCTATTTGTTTAATCAAATTTAGTTCTTTGTTGAAATTTTCTGGTGATAGCGGGATGTTAATCAATCTATGAATAAAACTATTGAATGCTGACATTTTATGTTGATATGGATGACACGACGAGTTATGTATTATAATATCTGTATGTGACGGCTTATGGTAAATTGCGAAACATGTTTTCCATTTTCATTCGAAATTGTTACGTCTAAGAAATTTATCGAATTATTGCTTTCTATTTCGGTTGTGAATGCAATTTTGGATGTAATGAATTTATATGATTTTCGAAAATTTTCAACTGTCTATCTGTTCCTGTGAAGCAAATAATGATATCGTCTACATAGCGATACCAGTATAAACAATATTTACTGAGTGGATGATTATGAATTAATTTCTCTAAGTTATTCATGAAAATTTCTGCTAACAAAGGACTCAACGGATTGCCCATAATCAAGCCATCTTCAATAGTATAATATTTGTAATTGAAATGGAAATAATTTTGATCTAAACAAATTTTAATAATGAAAGAATATCTGATTTAATGATAGTATTGACATGATTCCTTTCTAATAATTCTTCAACTAAGTAATACGTATCTTTTGGAGGAATGTTGGGAAATAGATTCTGAACATCGAAAGAAATAAGTTTGGAATTAGGTGGTATAGTGGTATCTTTGATATTGGCAATAAGTTCGTATGAATTTTGACCGAAAATTCAGATTTAAAATTGCAATGTTTTATTAGCAAGTCGTTGAGGAATTTTGAAAGTTTGAACGAAGGTGCCGTTACATAGAAACAACAGGTCTAATAGGGTAATTAGGTTTATGAAGTTTTATCAACGAATATAATTCGGGGATTGTGGATTGGAGTTAATGAATTTATATTTTTCTTGGTCTGTAATTAATGATTTTGCTGTCGAAATTATGTTTTTAACAACTTTCTGAAATTTTGCGGTAGGATCCTTAGTTGATGTTATATAGTTTCCGGCTGTTAAGAATTCTTCAGTTTTAGAAATATAATCGGTTTTACTAATCGCAATGACGGTGTTACCTTGGCTAAAATATTATCTCCAAAGATAATATTTTAGCCAAACATCAAACAACAAAAATCATCAAAGAAGACTTTTCGAAATTATCACCTCATTGCGATTCCGATTATAAGATAATAAAAACAATTCGTGAAAATAGTACCAAGAACGATTTAGTATTCACTAAAGCAGATAAAGGTAACACCGTCATTGCGAGTAGTAAAACCGATTATATTTCTAAAACTGAAGAATTCTTAACAGCCGGAAACTATATAACATCAACTAAGGATCCTATCGCAAAATTTCAGAAAGTTTTAAAAACATGATTTCGACAGCAAAATCATTAATTACAGACCAAGAAAAATATAAATTCATTAACTCAATCCACAATCCCCGAATTATATTCGTTGATAAAACTTCATAAACCTAATTACCCTATTAGACCAGTTGTTTCTTATGTAACGGCACCTTCGTTCAAACTTTCAAAATTCCTCAACGACTTTCTAATAAAACATTGCAATTTTAAATCTGAATTTTCGGTCAAAAATTCATACGAACTTATTGCCAATATCAAAGATACCACTATACCACCTAATTCCAAACTTATTTCTTTCGATGTTCAGAATCTATTTCCCAACATTCCTCCAAAAGATACGTATTACTTAGTTGAAGAATTATTAGAAAGGAATCATGTCAATACTATCATTAAATCAGATATTCTTTCATTATTAAAATTTGCTTAGATCAAAATTATTTCCATTTCAATTACAAATATTATACCATTGAAGACGGCTTGATTATGGGCAATCCGTTGAGTCCTTTGTTAGCAGAAATTTTCATGAATAACTTAGAGAAATTAATTCATAATCATCCACTTAGTAAATATTGTTTATACTGGTATCGCTATGTAGACGATATCATTATTTGCTTCACAGGAACAGATAGACAGTTGAAAATTTTCGAAAATCATATAAATTCATTACATCCAAAAATTGCATTCACAACCGAAATAGAAAGCAATAATTCGATAAATTTCTTAGACGTAACAATTTCGAATGAAAATGGAAAACATGTTTCGCAATTTACCATAAGCCGTCACATACAGATATTATAATACATAACTCGTCGTGTCATCCATATCAACATAAAATGTCAGCATTCAATAGTTTTATTCATAGATTGATTAACATCCCGCTATCACCAGAAAATTTCAACAAAGAACTAAATTTGATTAAACAAATAGCCAAAATGATGGTTACAATCCCAAACTAATAAATAATATTTTAAATAAAAACAAAGTAGAATCGCATTGAATGAAGCTTACCCTGTCGATAAATTGAAACAAAAATTCAACACCTTAACCTACGTTGGCATTACAAGTGAGAAACTGAAATCATTCTTAAGTAGCAATAATTTCAACATAGCTTTCCAAACTAATAATAATTTAGGCAAATATATAAAAATAATAAAACCAAACCAGGTAAAAACAATAAATCAGGTGTTTATAGATTGAATTGCAATGACTGTGACAATTTCTACATTGGTAGAACACATAGAAATTTTAATATTAGAATATCGGAACATAAACGCAGTTTTTCAAATAAAAATCAGATTCAAATTACGCGAATCATCTCTTAGAAAATAATCATTCTTTCGACCCACAGTTTGAAATTTTGCATACAGATAATAAATATTGGAAGGTAGATCTTTGGGAAACTTTAGAAATAAATAAATACAAACACTCAGGTAGACTCATCAATGAACAAGTCGATTTAAGCCCTTCACCTCTATTGAATCTTTTCGGGAGCAATCTATTCCTTAATTTTATTGGATATACCTGCCATAAATAACCACTTAGGAGGAGCCGACCAATAAGCTTTTAATTACTCAAGAACATTTATAGTTATATTCTCATTTACATTTTTCTGCATAATCATTCGTCTGAAGAAGCTACGGTGTAGTGAAACGCGTTACGAATAGCAAATATTAAGTAAAATTCCTTAAAACACAGTACTTGTTTTTTATTATTGATAATGGAATTTTACCAAGTAAAAGCCTCCCAAATTCAGAAGTTTTTCAATTCTACTTGAAATAAGAATTTTGAATAATGAAGTTGAATGACATTAAATTATAGCAAGGCTAATTGAAACGAAATTACAATTGAAACTACCTATAAATTACCTATGCCTACCTAGACCAGAGTCCCTTTATCTCAGTGTGTGAGATCTTCGTCTAGAACCTACGTCCTAGATATAAGCCTTAGGAATAATACTCATAACTTCATTCAACTAGCTTTATCACAGAATAATTATCGAAATCACTGTAACTGACTAATAAATTACTAACTATAATCAAGGTAACTAATGCAAAAAAAACTTAACTACTAAGTTTAACCAATTACAATAAAGGAGTCTCAGATGAGATAAATTCAAACTACATAAGTGCTAATTTTCAATTTAGAACAATCTGCGCTTTTCACCAAAATGAAACTCAATGATAGAGCTCATTCAACGATTAATGAAGATAGAAGAGAAGAAATGCATAATAAAGAAGAACACTCATCTTTTAGGACTGAGGTTAATTCTCGCAATGGTTGTATAGTGTTTTATATCGAATTTCTGGTATTCCTATATCTTACAACTTACAGCTTACTTGATTGGCTGAATATGGTTCGCAAGGTGACTGCCCTAGGTGGCAAGATTAGTTCCCTAAAGACGTGGTTACCCCAGTCAAATGTCAAGGTTTGGCATAAAGATTAAAACTCATGACAGTAAAAGATCTTGATGGTAAAATCAATAACAATACCATATATGTCGAATATATATTTTTAAAATGAACAGAATGAATTTGACTTACCCTTGGAATAGCAGATATCGATCTAGTTTAATATAACGAAAGAAAATTCGAAATCTCTTCCCTCTCTAATTGAATTCGTTGTCGAGGAAATCCGGCATCCGGAATCCGGAATTTATCCAGAAAATCAAAAGTATACTTAATTACTTTTTCTGAAAATTATTCACTCCAATCGCTACAACACAGCTCCAAAAGAATCACAAACGATTCAGAAGATTTCTAAATGGAAAGAGAGCGAATCTAATGAATACCGAACTTATATAGACTCGGTTCTATGAAAAACTATTGATTTTCAAAAAAACTAATGAAAAAGCGAAATTATTCTCTTCACGACAATAAAGTGGAAATGAAACATAGAATGAGTACTGCTTACCGTTCTCCCACAGAAACGTGAACAACTCAGATCAACTTGTGAGCTCAGGAAAATGTAACAGGGAACCATATTATCTAGCGTATGATTCAATAAAAACCTGGAGAAAAAAATCGTTTCCCTTATTGCACTAGCAATAGCTTGTCTGTTTATGTTGTGTTAGTGTCGTGTGTACATAAAGAGTACCAAAGATTTTTCTGCTTAGCAGCTTCAATTCTCATCTTGCACTCCATGATTTTCAGACGAAGACAAGGGTGAAAGGAAGGGGATTTGGGACAAGAATCTGTAACAATGGAAAAAGGAAACCAGCAGAAAAATATTTCAACAATTATACCTGACTCTTATATGTCTAAACACACTTGAATTTAAAATTATGACAGTTGTAAAGGGCCCAGATGGACTGTACACGGAGTCTGGAAGAAAAACCTTGAAGATTCTTTCGAGAACCACTTCCCATTTGTCGGTTTCTGGATATCAGTGATAGCTGTGACAACGTCGCCCTCAAGCCCAGAGCTGTTAGGTATGCAATTCGCTCAGTTAATCTGTTCAAGGCTGCTGGGGAGGATGGCATCATGTATGCCTTGCTACATCAAGGGGTTGACGTCCTCCTTCCATATCTCATAATGCTCTTCCAGTCGAGTCTGACCTGGAATATTGCCCCAGCCAGCTGGTGGAAGGTTAAAATTGTATACATCACTAAGGTGAGTAAATTGAACTCACATCTTAAATCGTATCGACCGATAGCTCTTATGTCTATCCTTCTAAAAACCCTGTAGAAGGTTTTAGATGGATTCATCAGGACCAACGTGTTATCGCTGAAGCCTCTGAGTAAACATCAAAACGCTTTTCAAAAAGAGTAAATTAACTGATCTGGCACTCAACAAACTAGTCGGGAGGATCACTCAATACCTGGACTGCAAGGAGACTGCAACTTCAGCCTTCATCGATATTGAGGGTGCATTTAAGGCGCCCCTCACTAGTTCACTATGCGGGGCTGCAACGGTCAAAGAAGTACCAAATACACACACCACAAAAATTGTCGCATCACCTGGTATTCTGAATTCCACAATTGATTAAGCAGCTCGATCGCAGTTTCTTTGTTAACAAATGTTTTTGGACATATGAGGGGAAAAAATCTTATCTATGTAGTAGCATTTGTTTCCATATAACCTCAAACACGATTGAAACAAGAATGAGTTTATTTTAAATATCAGTATTAATTCAATTTCACTTCAGTTCTCACGCTAAATTAATGCAAGTTTTTGTGTTTCTTGTTGATTTTCGAATCTTTGAATTTATTGTAATGGCTGCTGAACATCCTGGACGCTATTTGAATGATCATGAAGTGGTAAGAATTGTAACACTTCTAGAGGAGAGGCGAAGCCAACGTTACGTGGCTAATTTGTTGAATGTTAACCAAAGCACTATTTCAAGAGCAATTCATCGGTACCACGAAACAGGGGAATATGGAAGAAGGGCCGGACAGGAAAGAAATCGGATAACAACACCAGTTGATGTGTACGGCTGTACGGCTAGAATGCTACAAAATGAACTTGCACTTTCTTTCATTGCAAACTATTCGGAACAGGCTCAGAGGAGACGATATCAGACCAAGGCTAGGTCTCATCAGAGAGCATCGAGTTGCAAGACTTCAGTTTGCGAGGGAACATGCAAATTGGGGTGTTCCAGAATGGTCGAATGTTCTCTTTTCCAGGTTCAGGTTCTGTCTAGTATCAAATGATAGACGCATGCCTGTATACAGAGGACCTGGGGAACGGTATCAGCAATGCAATATCCGGTAAACTGAAAACTTCGGAGGGGGTTCAGTAATGGTGTGGAGAAGCATTTCTTTCCATGGTCGAACTGAGTAAGTCCTAGTGAATAATAGAAGAACGACAGCGGCCAGATACATCGCAGATATCCTTGAACCCCCATGCTGTACCCTTTGGCCCATTGATTCGCGAAAACTTCATTTATATGCATGCTAATGCTCGGCCTCATGCAGCTAGAGTAGTTACAGAATTTCTGCAAAATGCCGAAATTGATATTATAAGATGGCCAGCCAGAAGTCCCGACTTGAATCCTATAGAACATGTTTGGGACAACATGGGGTGACAAATTCAGCAACGTAGGATGCCTTGTAGAACACTCCAACAACTAGAAAATCTGCTTTCTGAAATATGGAATCCAGTGATTCAAGAGTACATCCAAAGTTTGTTTGAGGGGCTTCCGAGACGTATACTGGCAGTAATTAGTTCCCAGGAGGAAACACTCGATTTTGAAAATGATTAGTAACCATTCGATGCTACTTGATTAGTCTCTTCGCGAATGTTTGAAGATGGTAGAATTTTTAAATTTTTCATTAACTCGAAAATTGTTGATATTTTCCATCATAAACTCATCTCTTTTGAATGATATCTTCTTATTTCACACTTCTGAAAGTTACCAAGCGACTCTTGTATGACCAACCTAAAAGTTTATATAGTATTGTCGTAAAAGTAGGGCGACAATTTTTGTGGGGAGTGTATTATTGCGGAATGGATTAGCAACATGCTAAATGCCAGAGTGATCAAGAATTACCTGAAAAGGAAAGTCTCTCAGAGAGGTGCATTATTCCCTCTGTTGTGGTCCCTTCTGGTTGATGGCGATCTGGCAATAATTGGTGCACTGAATTTTTATGTACAACCGTAAGCTGATAATATTCTGTAATTCTGGCTGTCGGAGATGATGACGATGTCTCCGTCAGACTTCAGGAGGCTATATCATCTATCCAGAGGTGGTGTGAAGGTGAGGAACTTAGCCCCCACAAAACCTTTATGGTACCATTCACCAGGAAAGTAGGATATTTGTTTTCCCCTTATACTGGGTGAAGCTATTTTTCAAGTTGTGGAGGAAGTAAAATATCTGGGGTTACTTTGGATAGTAAGCTCACTTGGAATTCATGATAACATAATATACAAAATTGGACATTCTTTATGGGCTGTGGAAACGAATGGAGGCATGCCCCATCGCAACTTCATCTGCTATTTGTGGTTTTGGTAAGACCACGTATCAAATACTGCTACATTGCTTGTTAGGAGTGCAGCCTTAAAAGCAATCCCAACTCATGCTCTGTATATCGCAGAGAACGGCCTGCATGATACTGCAGCTTTTCATTATACACCCACTGCGGCCATGGAACTGATACTGGGCCTTGCCCCTCTTCACCTGGTGATTAGAGGAGCAACTAAGATAGATCCCTATAGGTTCCATCACCTTTCCCGAATTGGTACGGGTATGTTCAACTTCGTGCTTGGCGATTTACAGTCTGAAATCGAGGAAATGCTGGATATGAAGTCCGACATAGCAAAATCCAAAACCAACATGGAGCTGCCATTCCAGATCATAATACCTAGTAAACAGGAATGGTCTAGCTCAAAGGATCGTCTACTTGAAGGCGGCTGTTGGTACACAGACGACTCCAAAACAGCAAAACGTGTAGCAGCTAGCGTATATAGTCGAGGTGCTGCCAAGGAACAGTTGATCTATCTTGCCGGGCTTGCGGCTGTTTCTCAAGTAGAAACATTCTCCAC
This sequence comes from Cryptolaemus montrouzieri, assembly GCA_013387265.2. Taxonomy (NCBI): domain Eukaryota; kingdom Metazoa; phylum Arthropoda; class Insecta; order Coleoptera; family Coccinellidae; genus Cryptolaemus; species Cryptolaemus montrouzieri. The sequence goes on from JABFTP020000021.1 coordinate 10,621,698, forward strand.
GGTATATGTACACATATACATGTACAAGACGATTCATCCGACCAGACTGTACCTATACTATAGGCCCTGGTTGAAAATGATTATGAAGGGTGAATCGAAAACCAGCTTCTTCAGCGAGAGATATTCAACATTCTATGAAAGTTTGAATATTGTTTCATAAATACAAGTCTTTTTCAACCATAAACTTGATTCTTCATTTCCGCTCTATTTTTCCACAACCCTCGTATGGTATAATTCAAAAAATTTTAAATATCCAAATCGTAAAAACGAAATCTAGAAACTGACTACATTCTTTTTTCATCTGAAAATTTCAAGGATGACCTATATATGACACTACGAAACATTATTGCTGTTTCCTTTTTCTACTAAATTTACAAATCTGGAAATAATTTTCTTTTCTAACTTAGGTATCTCAGATTGCTACTTAGAAGGTTACCCTGCTTTATTCAAATGTTAATGAATTCATACATACAAAAACTTTATAATGAAAACTTTTCCAATAATATCTAAGCTATCAAATAACTTTCTTCATAACTAAGATTTCATTACGAAATTATTGGAGTTTTTCTTGATTAAATCTAAACAGCGATGGATGTAGCAGTATATATGCAGCAGTAATTTTTTTATATAAAAAGGATGAGAAATGTCATAAAATTCGTTTTATTGTACACAATACTTTATTCATATTTCCCTTTTGTATTGTGCTCTCGAAGTTCACGATATAAACTTATAGAAACACAGACGAATTTTTATGGTACTTATATATTTATGTATATCCATATTCCAATTCTGACAGGAAGATTATTTGAATGTTCAATAATACACCACACTTCAGAAATATCATAAATCCTTAAAATATTCACTTTCATTATCACAGTATTCAAGTTATCTACCAAATCATAATTTTTCACAATAAAGTGGAAGAATATTGTATGGTGGTAACAAGGATTTCAAACAAAGTACAACACTAACTATGGGAAGATGTTTGTGAAGTCCATTATGTAGAACATGTTTTTGATAGAATTCACACATCCCACCCAAAATATTCCCATTTATTCTCTCCTATCTGAAAAACAAACCTAAAATAGCAGCAAATCTATAATAATAATCAAAAACAAGTACTGTGTTTTAAGGAATTTTACTTAATAATTGCAATTCGTAACGCGTTTCACTACACCACAACTTCTTCAGACGAATGAATCTACAGAAAATAAGAATGAGAATATAAATATAAATGTTCTTGAGTAATTAAAAGCTTATTGGGTTGCTTCTTCTTAAGTGGTTATTTATAACAGGTAAATCCAATAAAATTAAGGAATAGATTGCTCCCCGAAAAGATTCAATAGAGGTGAAGGGCTTAAATCGACTTGTTCATTGATGAGTCTACCTGAGTGTTTGTATTTATTGATTTCTAAAGTTTCCCAAAGATCTACCTTCCAATATTTATTCTCTGTATGCAAAATTTCAAACTGTGGGTCGAAAGAGTGATTATTTTCTAAGAGATGATACACGTAATTTGAATCTGATTTTTATTTGAAAAACTGCGTTTATGTTCCAATACTCTAATATTGAAATTTCTATATGTTCTACCAATGTAGAAATTATCACAGTCTATACAATTCAATCTATAAACACCTGATTTATTGTTTTTACCTGGTTTGGTTTTATTATTTTTATATATTTGCCTAAATTATTATTAGTTTGGAAAGCTATGTTGAAATTATTGCTACTCAAGAATGATTTCAGTTTCTCACTTGTAATGCCAACGTAGGTTAAGGTGTTGAATTTTTGTTTCAATTTATCGACAGGGTAAACTTCATTCAATGCGATTCTAGAATCGTATTGGTAGAACACATAGAAATTTTAATATTAGAATATCGGAACATAAACGCAATTTTTCATATAAAAATCAGATTCAAATTACGCGAATCATCTCTTAGAAAATAATCACTCTTTCGACCCACAGTTTGAAATTTTGCATACAGATAATAAATATTGGAAGGTAGATCTTTGGGAAACTTTAGAAATCAATAAATACAAACACTCAGGTAGACTCATCAATGAACAAGTCGATTTAAGCCCTTCACCTCTATTGAATCTCTTCGGGGAGCAATCTATTCCTTAATTTTATTGGATATACCTGTCATAAATAACCACTTAAGAAGAAGCAACCCAATAAGCTTTTAATTATTCAAGAACATTTATATTTATATTCTTATTCTCATTTTCTGTACATTCATTCGTCTGAAGAAGCTGCGGTATACTGAAACGCATTACGAATCGCAATTATTAAGTAAAATTCCTTAAAACACAGTACTTGTTTCTTATTATTGATAATGGAATTTTACCAAGTAAAAGCCTCCCAAATTCAAAAAAAAATCAATAATACCTCAAAAAAACAAACAAACCGTTACGTGAAACAGAAATTGGGTATTAGACTCGCCAAGATTCATTCTATGATGGGCCCAATGGTTCCTGTTGAGTTACTTGTGTAGATGGGAAGCCTCCCAAGCACATGGTTAAAAGAGGATAAGAAGAATATAAGATTCTGTGAATATTACTATGATCTTAATTTATTATCACAAAATAAATATTCTGTGTTAAATCTCTTCATCATCTGTCACATATTGATCATAGAAAATTGCTACATCTAACGATGTAATATATTCCAATCCTATTCTGTTCTAAATTCCGTTACAATACAATCAATCAAGTTTATATTGTTTGAAAATTTAATCGAAAGATTGAATTTATATTTGGATATTGATTTTATAAAACAATCTCATGCATTCTTACCTACTCGCTATATTCACACTATGGAGAAAAAAGAACGCGCCGACTTACTTCAAGACACAGAATTATAAACATAAAATTTCTGTCGAAGCACTCTGATTCAATATTTAATTATTTAAAACAGAGCAGTACACGAAAATAGATCGAAAATGTCTTCACAATTTTTATTCGAATTGAAGGGAAATAATTCTTCTAATATTGAATCAAGTGATACCCGAATTGAAAGTGGAAATGACGATCAAGAAGATTGCAATATCTTGTGTATGATATGGAAATCTAATAAACTGGGAACGTCATATTACAGTCTTTCGAGTAATCTAGTAAGCATCAATATCCTCAAAGTATTCATATTAATATATTGTTTTTAATAGTTATACATTTATGAAGAATATATTGACAATGGACCTCAGTTTCTTATCTTGAAATGTATATATCGTGAGGTCCTTCCAAAATATGTTGTTTGCGTAGGTTCGTCGACAGACGATTATATAAAAATACTTATAGATGCAGTAAACGATGAAAGTCCTAACACAACAACTTCAGATAACAGACGTTTACCAGCAAATTTCTTCATTGTGTCTATGAAGGAATACTGTAAGTTTAAATTATGGAAAAAAATGAGTTATACATTTTCTCTGACCTTTTCTAGCTTATGAATTATGCAAACTGCTCTTGCAGCAAGTAAATATAGCTTCTTTTCCTGATGAAGAATCTTCAGATATTCTGAAAGAAATGTATATCCAGTCACTTGTCAACTTTGATTGCAAAACATCAGTGTATGCTGCTGGAGCTTTAGTGAAATATTTAGATAGGAATTGGGCATTTTTTTCGCCGGACAAAGAATTACAAATATTATATATTCATCAAGTTACTAGGTAAGTACAATTCGTTTATAAAACACTGAACACTAAAGACCATCGAAGTATATAGTGTCCCCCGGGAGCTTCAAGTAGAAATACATAAGAAAAGGATGCAATGTCAATTTATTTGCAAGGATGTCCCCGCAATCTAGAATATGACTCCGTTATTTTCTGCGCATACGCTCTTCAAAAATAGTACCCGAAACTATAAAGAATTGCCCTTATTACGGCAGAATGAGAACTGGCAATTATTCTCATTTACGGTGTGCAACCTAACCTAACAAAAACAAATCGACCGTAGTAAAATGACAAGTGACAATTTTTATGGTGACACTCTGACAATTGAATAACTACATTATTTTGTAAGGTTGCAAAATCCCTATTTGAAGTGAGCGCTATTATCGTAAATATAATTAAAGTTAACTGTAAAATTAACGAAATTATCTAAGTTGCAAAAACTCTCTATTATCAACATTTTACTACTTCCTGTTCTAACGGAAGTAGCAGTCAATTCTCTTATTTCAATAGTTAACCTCCATTTGTTCAACAGATTATGATTTCGTATACAATTTTCTCGTTTAGCATATCCCTTCTCTAAACTACACTATTTTCAATAATTAATCATTTGGAAATTTCTCAAACAATTAGAAGAAGGTTAATTCCAACGTCGGAATGCTTAGTTAATACATTTCTATGTTAACAGATGTCAAAAGGAACCCACAGACAATAGACTCAAAATTGTCTCTTGTCAAAGTACACCAAATTTTGGTGAGAGGTAATACTTACTCTACTGATCACAAATGCACATTATAAAATCAACATAGTTCGATTGGTTTTCAAGATACAGGGTGTTTAATTTACACTCTTCCGTAATGGGTTCTTGCAGATTTCTCATGCTGCGTTTACAAATTAGCTTAAGCACCTACTAAGCAATATAATAAAATTAATTCTTTCTTACAACATATGCTTTTACTATACAACATGATCTCCGGCATCTTACAATATACACACAACCACATTTATAGGTAATCACGCGATATTTTGCATATTACTCAAGGATTGTTGGAATTGATCCTTTTTGAGATATTTCAATTGAAAAAAGAAATAGATTGAGGTTTATTTCAAGAAAGAAGCAAATAAAAGAAAATAAGAGACTCTTTCAGTACTAGAAGATTGAAGATTGTTTTCTCACGGAGTAGGTGTTTTTTTCTCGACCTCAGTAGCTTGTATTACCTCCTCTTGCCCTGATACAAGCCTGCATCCGTCTAGACCTGCTTTGGATTAGGTTTTCAACTTCCTCTGGGGTGATATTCTGCCAGTCTTCTGTGGCGGCTTGGATGAGCTGTTGTGGGGTTCTAGGATTATCCTGGCGAGATCTAATTTTCCTCTTGAGATTATTATATTAGGATTTTGGTCTGGAGAGAAAGCTGGCTAGTCCAAAATAGCGATTCCCCCTGTTTCAAGGTAATGTCAAGCGAGGTTGCTGGTATGCGAAGGATAAAAGTGAAATTCTCACCGTGGGCACCTCGCCAGAGTCTCACTATGGGCTCCAGCACTAGGTGAACGTAATTTCTAGCCGTTACACTCGCAGGAAACGAAATCAAATCTGTTTTGCCCTCCAGCATAATGCCACCCCAAAACATCACACTGCCCTTTGGTATTTCGGAATTTGTCTTGCTGCTCGGAGTCTAGCTCGTCTTCCACGACCCCTTAGAACCCGAATCCGGCGGTCATCTTATCGAACCCCAATTCAGGTCTCATCCGAAAAAGAACATTTCGCCAATTTTCAATATTCCAATTTTGGTGCTCGATATACCAATTGAGTCTGTTAATTTCTTGTTGTCTGGTTAGCTCTGGAACTCTTAAGGGCTTTCTGCTGTATAAACCCCTTGAACGAAGTGTTTCACTTATCGTTTCGACTGATACACTAATGCCTGTTGCTTCTAGAAATTGCCTTTGGAATATGGAGTGCGACGCACTAGGGCCTCATCCTGCAATTTGGCACAAAAAGAGGTCTTGTTCTTCTGAAGTGATCTTCCTACGACTTCTTCTAGGCCTATTTTGCAGAGATTGTAGCTCCACGTATCAGGCGTAGGATTTTGAAATCACCCCCTGTGATTGTGGCCGCTATATCCCTCTGTGTAACCCTTTCTTCAACGAGAGCAATTATTCGACCCCTCTGCACATTAGACAATCCAACGTCGAGCATTTCAATTATAATTATAGGCTTTTTCAAATTCTGAAATTCACAGTTTCAAATCTCATTAACGACTGAGTAGAATATTCCGAACATGTGGTGATAATTCAACATTTCTTATCATACTATCCAGTTTCTTTACAACAAAAAACTTCATTCAAGTAGTCAAAGATCCATGGTTGAAAACAATCAATAATGTGAAATACCGAGTGATTCCATATAAATTTGTTTGTGTGTACACGGTCAGGGCGTACCTGGGGGAGCAGCTGTCACCCCCCCCCCTTCAAGGATCGAACAATAAGCACTAGATAGAATGGAATTATCGCCAAAAGTTGGGTGCAACAGTAATATCAAATAAAGATCTGAGACCAAAACAATGATTGAGAAATTTTCACTTAGATTTGAATACTCGCTGGAAGAACCTGCCCCTTTCTCATCGCACCCAGCATGCCTCTGACGTCATATGCGTGCCTTATTGTATTTGATATTGAACAATAAACATTTGCATGATTGTCTTCCAAGAGCGTTGTTTTTCCACCGTGCTAGTTACAAGCTCAACATGGTTGTTAATGGCGTTCCTTAGATGAGAAACAAACTAAAAACCATCAAGTACATTATACAATTTTTCCGTGAATCATCTCTAAGTAGAGTGCATGCTCACAAAGAAGAGGCAGATCTTCTATGTGAAACACGATGGTCACAAAAATATGAGCATTCGGCTTTTTAAGAAGAAATTCCCTCTGAGTATCAATGGACTGCTAGTGGTTTCAGCGAAGGAAACGCAGCTAGTTACAAGCAAGTATTCATCTCATTTGGAGACGGTTGTTAATGTGTTACAAGGCGAATGAAACAGAGGAAACCATCTACAATCCATCAAAAATGCATTGCAACAAGTTGCTGAAGAGATTAGGGTCGAAATAATTCGCCCGAGAATAGTTGAGAAACAAACTCTTCGGGCCAAAGCACCAATAACGTTAACAGCAGAGTACTTCAGAGTGGACGTCTTCATTCCATACATACTAGGTGGGGTGAAAAGTAACCTCCTTAACCGCCAGAATGCGCTGCTACTGCAAACAAGTTTATGGTACCTTGTAGTCCGTTAATATACAGGCAGACATACCAAATTTCAATGCGATACTGGCCTTAGTTTTTGTTTTGACAACTGATGTTTCCCATCATGTTGAGTATGGACAAAAACAATTTTCGTTTTCTTATGAAACGATATTTTTCAGCGGCAAAATGGCGAAGGAAACTAAAGAAATGTTGGATAAATATTATGGATGATGTCCTCAGCGGCACGCCCTCCGATGTGGTTGCAGAGCACAATGTCAAAAAAACACATGAAATGGTGTTGACTGACCGGAACGTGAAGGAGGGCTTGAAGATGCCACAAAGATTAGTACTCAACGCTCACGCCATATTAAGGGCGAGATTCTGATATGAAAGTTATCATACTGCTGGGTGCCGCGCATACTGACTCCGGACCAGAAACACGAATGCATGAGCACTTCGAAAGAGTGTTTGGACTTGCTGATGCGGAATCAAGAGGTCCTGGATCCACTATTACACACCAGAAAACAGAATGAGTGCCCGTCAATAGACTGAAGCCAGCACGAGAGCTCCGAAGCTGTCGAGGGAGGCTCAATGGGTCGGAAAGGTTATGGCGTAGGTTTTCAGGGATTTTCATTGAATACACTTTCTGGAATACCTTGAAAAACAAAAAACCATCAACAGCCAGTATTACTGTGCACTATTGGACGATTGAAGGTCGAAATTGCTGCAAAACGGCCACACATGAAGCGAAAAAAAATTTGTTTTCGCAAGACAAAGAACCGGTGCACAAGAGCATCGTAACCACGGCTGAAATCTTTGGTTTAGAGCTTCAATAGCTTCCGCATCCACCGTATTCGCCCGATTTGGCTCCCTCGGACTATTATCTCTTCCCAAACCTCGAAAGATAGCTCATTAATGTTAAATTCAGCTCACGCGAAGAAATCATCGACGCCGCGAAAGAGTATTCTGCAGACCTTCTGGAAAATCATTTTCGGAAAGAATCAAGAAGTTGAAAAATCGCTGGAATGAGTGTATTGAACTTGAATGAATACATTGAATAAAATAATAAAACATTTTTTAAAGAAAAATTTTTCATTCTTGAGGAGGTTACTTATATCGAAAAACTATTCAAAGACCCACGGAATAGTTAATGCATCATCTGCACTTATAATGCAAGGAAAAATTGCCGGTAGACGTAGTGTTGGAAGAAGGAGAACATCCTGGCTGAAAAATCTACGTCAATGGTTCAAAATGACAACAACATCTCTATTTAGAACAACAGTAAATAAAGTAATGATAGCCAGCATGATAGCTAACGTTCGATAGTCGGACAAGACACTCTAAGAAGAAGAAGAGGTTACTTCTCATCCAACATAGTAGGCTCGTTGCTTCAGTCACTTTCGGCACGGTCTTAAGACCAGAAATAGTTGCCATTCGCTATCGAGAAGCTCCATCCCAGAACAATACAAAAAGGAACAACATCCGTCAATGCGATGATAGAAGTGGGGAAATTTTATGAATTTAAGATACACCACAGTGAACTGGAGTTGTGGATGCGATATTGGACTAGGAGGGAAGTTGTTGTAGTCGATTTTGTGACTGCATAACAGTACACAGCATTTTTTCCCGACATACGCCAGGCTATACTGATGTACGTCGAGTTTCCATGTACAACGACACAATCAAACGGCACTATGCGCCGGATGAAACATGGCTAAGTTCCACAATGACCTTCGATTGACTCAACGGATTACCTCCAATATCCCTTCACAGGAAAACGATAAAGAACAGTGCTAACTGTTAGGATTTCGAAAATTCACAACAAAGAAGGCTCGGCGCCTTGTTTTAATTCAAAGAAAAAACTAGTCGTATTCTTCTTAATTTTTCCAAGCCATCCCTACCTAAGTTACCCTCCTCCCCCCACTCCGATTTCCAGCTGACCACCTTTGCCCAAAGTCTGGCTACGCCCATGGTTTTAAACGTTCAAACAAATGCATAACGGTGCCATATAATTAAAATTGTATCATTCAATGATCTTATAGAATACAAACATGACAGCAAATCCCCTCTCATATACTATGTTACATGAGATATAACGCACCTTCGTAAACATTTGTATGGATCTTTCTAATAAATAACTAATATTTGCCTAGTCTATTGGATGCATGGTTCATAACAAAATTCATAAAGTTATCGGTATGAAAGAATCCTAAATAACATATATCATTCATGTGTTTCTATGCATGCTATTGCTGTATGTGTCAATAGTATATTGTGTGCAAGGTTCTTTTGACACAAACGTAATCAAAATTGCAAAATAATACACCTATACAGGGTGATTCACGAGTGATCGTGCATAGCTCAACTGTAGTTATAGTACACCTAGGGGAGTTCTGTCGGCACTATTCGTTTTCGATATACATGTTTTATGGATTTGAGTGGAATTTTTGATCGCAATAACAAATCAAATGGCTAATGTTTGCAGACGAAAATAAAATTTCAGGGCCGGACTGAAAGAATGAGTTTTTTCTCGAAAGAACTAAACAAACAGCCTGTACATGACTTTTCGAGAACCCTTATACCCTAATCTTAATCAACAAGAATGTCTCTAAAAAATGAGCCTATTGCGAAAACTGTCGCATTACACTAAACTTTTTTATTGAAGTATGATCATGAGAATAACTCATTTTTTTTTGATTTGGAAAAATTTTGCGATCACCAAATGTAACTTACTTTCTACTAGCAATTCAGCATTGTGTATTTATCATTTAGTACCGGGAATACTTCAGCTAATCCTATCCCCACAAAATGATGTCGAGGGAGAATTACAGGGCGTATTCCGAAAATTAATCTTCAATTTTCTTAATTAAAAATGCAAAGTGCGACGTCATCCTCGGGAAGTTTTCCAATCCCATGGAAATACGACAACAACATTTTTCCTTCAAGAGTTGCTGTTAATTGAACCATTGCCTGACCACAATAACAATCTTTAAGAGATTTTTCGATTGATATTTTGAGTATAATTAATGCATCATTTAAAAGACATCAATCGAATAATAAATAAATAAAATGAAAAATTCATTCGAGAACGGAAACATTAAAATACACTCGGAGGCAAAATTAGCGGAACACTCGAAAATTTAACCAAATTCGAAGTCCGATATTTTTCCTAATTCTCAACTGATTTAGATGATTTTTCGGCAAGTTATAGACCAACTCTTCTGCTTCGTAGAAATTATAAGAGAAAACAAAAAATTCAAAAAAATTCTGAGGAATTTCGTGGTCTGAGTTGAAACGTACAATATCATGGTCTGTCAAGACACATCTTCCTACAGTAACGCCTTTCTTGTTTTATGCATTTATCTCTATTTTTACAAGAGATATCCGATTTGAAGCGAAAAGTCACAAATTTCAAGAATTTATTTTTAATCTTGCGTAGGTGCATAACATCGGAGGTTAGCCAAAAATAAAATCAAAATTAGAGAAGCGGAAATCTAACGAAATGAAAATTTTGAAATTCAATCCAATTTCACGCTCCGGGAGAACTCGAAGTACACTGGAAAAATCGTTGATTTTGCACATTTTATTTTTTTTGTGTGACACTCTATAATAATTATCATTCCTGTCCAAAATTGAGAGCAGGTGTGTATCCTGGCGAAACACTCGTGAAATGAAATGAACATGTTGAGAAAAATGTTCATGATGACCCACAAAAAAAACATTTGATTTTAGTAGCAAGTATGACCCCCCGAGCTCTTATTACAGCGCGCATACGATTTCGCATACTCCCAATGATGTTGTCTATCATCTGTTGAGGTATGTTGTCCCACCAATGCCAATGTCAGCTCTTCAACGTTGCCTGGATTCCGTTGTCGAACCCTTCTTCCAAGAATGTCCCAAACGTGTTCGATCGGGTTTAAATCCGGTGACCGCGACGGCCAGTCCATTCGTGTGATCCCAACTTCATTGAGATATTCTATCACCATGCGCGCAGTATGAGGGCGCGCGTTATCGTGCATAAAAAGGAAATTTTCCCCTATGTAAGGAGCAAAAGGCACAACATGGGGCTCCAAGATTTCTGTTATATACCGATGGGCATTAAGTGATCCGTTGCCAATAATCTCCAGTTCTGTTCGTACTCCCAAGCATATGCCACCCCATATCATAACTGACCCTCCACCGTATTGCTCAGTTCCTGCGAAGTTCGCTTGATTGTACCGTTCCCCTCGATGCCTCCATATTCTATCTCTACCATCCACGAAATTCACACAATATCGGCTCTCATCACTAAATAAAACTCGTCTCCACTGATTGATTGTCCATGCTACATGCTCCCTAGCAAACGCCAATCTCGCTACCCGATGGACTCTATCGAGTCTTGGTGCTCTTGCTTGCGCGTATGATCTCAGACCAACTTCATTTAATCGTCTTCTGACTGTCCTCACACTGACGTTAATGTTATCCACTGCTTGTAAAAGGTTACGTGCCTGAACAGCAGTAAGACGAGGATTTCTTATGGTTTGATTGACGATGAAACGATCATGTATAGCGCGGGTTGCCCGATTTCTTCCTTGTCCTCGCCTCCTCACGTACAATCCAGTTTCCCTGTAACGTCGGTAGATTCGATGGATAACCGACGTCGAGACACCCAACATGGTACCGACTGAGCGGTAGGTGCACCCTTCCTCGATCAATGTAACTGCCCTTGCTACTGAGGTTGGTGGTAAATCTCTCATTCTGAATGAAAATACCGTTCCGAATCGTAAACAGTAAAAGAATCACAAAACACCGCAACCGATCGAATTTGTATCAAATCAAAGAATGGAAAACTCTCATTCTTTAAACAAGTGCAAATGTGGTCATATACAAAAAAACGTGTGTTGGATTTCATATTTGATAAAAAAAGGTGTGCACATGTGTAAATGAAAAGTTTTATCAATGGTCCCAGAATTCGGTTGTGTATTTCAAAACCTACAGACTGTTATCTCCTATGAATTCCTAATTTTCACCAAACTAACCAAATTGTCATCAATAACTAATGCAATTCGAACATAAAAATCGCAAACGACAAGTTCGACACGCCTGAGTGGTAATAAGAAAATTCCAAATTGATAGACGAATTTTAATGACAATTTCTTGATTCAATGGAATTTCTCCAAAATGGTGATTTTCCACTTGAAATTAAATATATTTTGCAAAAATAGAGATAAACGCATGATACAAGAAGGGCGTTACTGTAGGAAGATGTGTCTTGACAGACCATGATATTGTACGTTTCAACTCGGACCACGAAATTCCACAGGGTGTTACGAATTTTTGACAAAAAAAACACTTTTAGTTTTGCCCCCGTATAAAATTTTTGTCACATTTTCTTTGTTTTCTCTTATAATTTCTACAAAGCAGAAGAGTTGATCTATAATTTTCCGAAAAAATCATCTAAATCGGTTGAGAATTAGGAAAAATATCGGACTTCGAATTTGGTTAAATTTTCGAGTGTTCCGCTAATTTTGCCTCCGAGTGTATTTTAATGTTTCCGTTCTCGAATAAATTTTTCATTTTTATTTATTTATTATTCGATTGATGTCTTTTAAATGATGCATTAATTATATTCAAAATATCAATCGAAAAATCTCTTAAGGCTTGTTATTGTGGTCAGGCAATGCTTTAATTAACAGCAACTCTTGAAGGGAAAAGGTTGTTGTCATATTTCCATGGGATTGGGAAACTTCCTGAGGGATGACGTCGCAGTTTGCATTTTTTAATTAAGAAAATTGAAGATTAATTTTCGGAATACGCCCCTGTAATTCTCCTCGACTTCATTTTGTGGGGAGAGGATTAGCTGAAGTATTCCCGGTACTGAATGATAAATACACAATGTTGAATTGTTAGTAGAAAGTAAGTGACATTTGGTGATCGCAAAATTTTTCCAAATCAAAAAAAAATGAGTTATTCTCAAGATCATACTTCAATAAAAAGTTTAGTGGAATGCGACAGTTTTCGCAATAGGCCCATTTTTAGAGACATTCTTGTTGATTAAGATCGTGTACAAGGGTTCTCGAAAAGTCATGTAGAGGCTGTTTATTTAGTTCTTTCGAGAAAAAACTCATTCTTTCAGTCCGGCCATGAAATTTGATTTTCGTTTGCTAACATTAGGCATTTGATTTTTTATTGCGATCAAAAACTTCCACTCAAATCCATAAAACATGCATATCGAAAACGAATAGTGACGATAGAACTCCCCTAGGTGTACTATAACTACAGTTGAGCAATGTACGATCACTCGTGAATCACCCTGTATAGGTGTATTATTTTGCAATTTGGATAACCTTTGTTTCAAAAGAACCTTGCACACAATATAATATTGACACATACAGCAATAGCATGCAATGGAAACACATGAATGATATATGTTATTTAGGATTCTTTCATACCGATAACTTTATGAATTTTGTTATGAACTATGCATCCAAAAGACTAGGCGTATATTTGTTATTCATTAGAAAGATCCATACAAATGTTTACGAAGGTGCGTTATATCTCAGGTAACATAGTGTATGAGACACCCTATATATGAGAGGGGATTTGCTTTGTATTCTAAAAGATCATTGCATGATACAATTTTCATTATATGGCACAGTTATGCATTTGTTTGAATGTTTAAAACCATGGGCGTAGCAAGACTTTGGGCAAAGGTGGTCAGTTGGAAATCGGAGTGGGGGGAGGAGGGTAACTTAGGTAGGAATGGCTTGGAAAAATTGAGAAGAATACGACTAGTTTTTTCATTGAATTAAAACAAGGCGCCGAGCCTTCTTTGTTGTGAATTTTCGAAATCCTAACATATAAAATTTTTTTCAAATTTTTTTTGTTTTCTCTTATAATTTCTAAAAAGCAGAAGAGTTGATCTATAACTTGCCGAACAAATCATCTAAATCGGTTGAGAATTAGGAAAAATATCGAACTTCGAATTTGGTTTAGAGCATTTCTTGCTAATTAAGATCTTGTACAAGAGTTCTCGAAAAGTCATGTATAAGGTGTTTGTTTAGTTATTAGTTAATAGTGGTACGAAGTATAGAGAAAATCGATCTAAGCGTCCAAGAAAGTTGCGATTATAAAATTCGAGCCAAATCTATAAAACAGCCTGTATATCGAAAACGAATAGCGTTATCCTGTATTCTAAGTGCCGATTCGAACTTCCTTAGGTATACTCTAATTACAGAATCACCCTGTATACACATTAAATAGCACTTGGTATTAACAATTTGTTTTCAGGAAAAATCAGGTATTGGTTGACTGGTCCAGCGTGAACGCATTTCAAGTATTCCAACAAAAATCACACGAAGCTGGCTCAAAAAGAGGAGTTCAATCAAACTCCAGAGAGGGCATGAGTATTTATAAATTATTCTCATCTCATTGCAAATCTAGAATTGGACAGAGGCGTTTGAGGTTAGAAGTATGACGTTATATAAGAGGGGGAGATGTTGCAATGGTCAAGTACGTCTTAGTGTTCTTGTCTAACTTAAACAGTACCCTTATTGTGGTCCATCCTAATCCATGCACTCAAATATCTCCCAAGAAAACCACTTTTGAAGAAATACACTGCGCCAAGAAATTAAAGCACAAGTTCAATATTTCAAATTTCTTTTTTATGGGCCAAAGACTTGGAGTGTCCGATTCAACAGTTTCCAGAATGGTCTGTAGTTACTGCAACGTGGTAAAATCACGTCACAACAATTTGAGTTAAAACACCTGATTCCAGTCAACCCTCTATATGTGTCACGCCACTGGTTAACAATCTGATGCGTTAGGCGTTCTTTTCTTTGCAGACCTTCAAGCGAATTAGTTGAACTTGAAAATCCTCCTAAATTGCAGTTAATTAAATTATATTAAAATTCATATCTTGTATCTCATATACTGTGACCTATATCAAAATATAGAGTAAGTTGAAAGTTCATTTAGCAAATTACCGCACTTAAGCTTGAAAATCTAATTTATAATTTTTCCTTACAGCATTTTTTTATTAACTGCTTGAATGCCTTATAGTAGCTATTAAAAATTCAAATCCTCCTCTACAGAATTTGTCTTTTTCTCAGGATGGATTTCATAATCGTATTCCTTTAATTTTTACATTTTTTTTATAATGACCTTGATTAATTTCTCATTAATAAATTCGATCAAAATAATTCCAAATTTCAATCGGAGATATACGAGAATGAAAATTTGAAAAAACTTTAATTTGAGGGAATATTAAAAATACTGATAGTTTCTGAAATTTCAACCCCTGGATCTCAAATGTTAATCCATGTTCAAAGGATTTTTCTGCTCGTTATATGACCTTAAAGAATACTCACATTTGAATTAAGGAATCCGAACATGAACAAAAGAACAATAATTGTGGTCTATGGACCAAACGAGACGAATCAGTTAGTAAGAAAATCGAATTTTGGAAACAATTAACAAAAGATACAGAAGGATCAGGGGACAGTATTTATATTGCAGGTGACTTCAACGGAAGAGTAGGACAGCGAAATGATGATAGTATTTATAGGACAGTTTTAGGCAAACATGGAGAACAGACAAGAAATATCAATGGGACGAAACTACTAGACTTTGCCGTAATAAATAACTTGATAAGTAGTAACAGTTTCTTCCAACACAAGAATATACCTAAATATACGAGACAAGTAGAAAGTAGAAACGTGAAATCGGTAATAGACTACATAGTGGCAGAGAAAAGCAACCTGAAAACATAAAAGACGTTAGAGTGAGAAGAGGAGCTGAAATAGGGAGCGACCATTTTTTACTAGTAGCTTATATCAAAAAGAACTGAAAGACGACGGTAAAGAGATATCAATAAAAAACGAACGAATATGAATCGATAAAGGCTTACAAACTCGCCTATCCAGAATACGCCAAAATTTTCGAGCAAACCATATCAAGGAAACTAGAAAATATAGAAGATGCAACAGACAATATGAGCACAGAAGACTTATGGAAGTATTTCAAAAGCACTCTTCTCGATTCTGCTAAAGAAGTATGTGGAAGCAGCAGAAAGAGAAATAACGCAAAACAAACGGCATGGTGGACAGATGCAATTAGAGAGGAAGTGAGAATTAAGAAGAGAGCATGGGCAAATTATCTCAACCGTAAAATTATAAAGAACTATGAGTTATACAAACAAGCAAGAAAAAGAAAGAAAGCTCTAGTCTTGGCATCTAAAAGAAGAAAATGGGTCGAATTCGGGGAAAAATAGAAGCCGAGAGCAAAGCAAACCAAAAGCTATTCTATAAAATAGTTAAATCCGAGAGCGATGTAGAAGAAAAAGAACTCTGACATTTATAACATCAAGGACAAAAATGGAGAAATACTCATAGATGACAGGAAAGTAATGGAAAGATGGATGCAATATTTTCAAGAACTACTTGAGAGCGGAAGAAACGGATTAGAGGATAGTGAAGTTCGCAAAGAAGAAGATAGAGACTAAGAAGAAATAACAAAACAGGAATTACAGTAAGCTACAAAACGCTCGAAAAATGGAAAAGCCCCAGGCTATGACAAGATTACGACGGAAATGATAAAGAATATGCAACATTATGGAGAAGACGTACCTTTGAAAATATATAATAGGGTATGGCAAGAAGAACAAATCCCGGAAGACTGGCAGATTTCAATGATAATCCCAATTTACAAATCAGTTGACAAACATGAATGTAGCAACTACAAAGGAATCACGTTATTATGCACGGCTATGAAAATATATGAACAAATAATAGATATGAAGTGGATTTCGAAATGGAAGTAGTCTTCAAGATCATATATACAGCATAAAGATATTGATGGAAAAATCTAACAGAATGAACTTGGACTTGAGAAAAGCTTTTGATAGGGTGCCTAGACGAAGATTATGGGAAATACTACGTAGAAGAGGAATCGAAGCAAAAATTATAAGACTGATTATAAATATATATGAAAGTAAGAGAAATTGCATTAAAAGCGGAAACAGGAGATCGGAGTATTTCAAGACAACGGAGGGACTCAAACAGGAGGGTGGGCTTAGTCCTATATTGTTTAAAATCCTTATGGATGAAATGATAAAAAAAATTGCTCGACAGAAGTGAGGAAAATCCAGATTGGATTGGAAACTTACAGCAAGTAGAAGTATCAGAGGCATACGCGGATGATAAAATGATAATAACCAGCAATGAAGAAGATCTTCAGAAAAACTTGAATATATGGAACAGAGAATTAGACAAGAGTGATATGAAAACGAACAAAGAAAAAACTAAGTTAATAGTGATTGGAACAGAAAACGAAGACATAAATATACAGATAGAGGGGACAAAAATCGAATAAGGGAAAAAATATAAGTATTTAGGAGTTGAACTCGAAGAATCAGGAAAGCAACGTGCTGAAATCAATGTTAGAATCGAAAAGACCATGAAGGCATATTATGCTATCAGCAACAATACAATTCTTACGTTCAAAGCTATTCACCTTATTCATTCTCTCTAAACATCATTATTATCACTGAAAAAGCAAAAACAAAAAGCAAGACAGAAAACAGTTACATCGAGTAGTCGAGATCATCTGTACGACTACTCGATGTAACTGCTTTCTGTTTCGCTTTTTGTTTTTGCTTTGCCAGTGATAATAATGATGTCAAGAGAGAATGTGAACGTAAGAATTGTATTATGTGTTTTACTGAAATTATGATTTTCGTTTTAGATAATAATTGTGCAGAGATAAATGTTTTCTGATGATTGCCCTGTGCCGAAAAGCGTAAAAACACTTTGTAAATTATAGGTTTTTAACCTCGAATACTTTTCGTTCTCTTAACCCCGATTCCCCAGTAAAAACATTAGTTTATTTTTGAAGAAGGATTAGCAAATAAAATTCAACCTGTTCTCTATATATATATATATATATATATATATATATGTAAACATCCAAAAATCCGTAGATCAATGAATAATCCTTCCTAACAAGAACTAGTTCCCAAATCTGCCTGCCATGTACGCAGCCCCCAAGAGCCACAATAATGCAACTAAGCAGAATGCCGAGAAACGAAGCGACATACTGCAGTTTCGCCCTTATTAGGAGCTCATCAGTGTTGCATATCGCTTCTCAGCATCCTATCAAGCTACATCAGGGTACCCCATCGATTCCAGAAAGGACGCACCTCTTACATACCTATGGACCGACACGGCGAACCCGCTACCGGACTTCGAGAAAAATACGAACAATACCGAACAGATGTGGAAACGTTAAAATTCCAATATTTGGGAGACATCTTTCGCCGTTCCGTGAATCACATCAATGGGAAAAAACGAGCGAAATAATCCTGCTGGAAAAGTGATCTTAGCCTCTGTTTCTGAGACAAAACCTCCCGTCGGTAAATATTTGATGGGACAAATATCTTCCGCGATAAACTTCGTGAGGAGTCTACATATGTAAACTTGAGACAAGAAGAATCATTCAGAGATCCGTAAATCAATGAATAATCCTTCCTGCCAAGAACTAGTTCCCAAATCTGCCTGCCAGGCACGCAGCCCCCAAGAGCCACAATTGTGCAACTATTGCGACACTGATGAGCTCCTTATAAGAGCAAAACTGCAGTCTGCCGCTTCGTTTCTCGGCATCCTGATTAGTTGCACTATTGTGGCTCTTGGGGGCTGCGAGCATGGCAGGCAGATTTGGGAACTAGCTCTTGTCAGGAAGGATTATTCATTGATGTACGGATTTTTGAATGATTCTTCTTGTCTCAAGTTTACATATGTAGACTCTCATATTTATATATATATATATATATATATATATATATATATATATATATATATATATATATATATATATATATATATATATATATATATATATATATATATATATATATACAACATCATCAACCTACTAAAATATCTAATGACCACTTGGAGAACGAATCTAACATTTGGCAAAAACGTTACGTCTGAAATAAAAATTCTAGAAGGTATCTTCCAGGGGGATAAACTTAGCACACTGTAGTTTTGTCTGGCTTTGAACCCCCTCAGTAAATTGCTCAATAACAACCGATACGGGTATGTCGTAGATACTAGGTCAAATATCAAAATAACTCACCAATTATACATAAATTACCTCAAACTATACGCCGCAAATGAGAAGCAGCTAAGGAACCTCCTGAAAATAGTGACATCATTCACAAAGACCATACGAATGGAAATGGGGTTGGACAAATGTGCCGTATTACACGTCAAGAGGGTGAAATTAACACAGGGAGGAAAAATGCTTATTCAAGATGAGGTAACTATACAAGAATTAGATCCAGAAGCAACATATAAGTACTTGGGTATGCAACAAGCACTGGAGATAAGAACATTCGATCGAAAAGAAGAATTCAATAACAAATTCTTTAATAGAATAAAATAAGTCCTCCGCACATGGGCGATACCAAGCATAGCCTACTCCTTTGGCGTGATCAAATGGTCAAACACGGATTTAAAGGCGATTGACACACGGGTGCGAGTTCTAATGTCCAAATATGGTATTCACTACCCCCATGCATCGGTAGTAAGACTTTATTTACCGAGGCACCAGGGAGGTAGAGGTTTTCAGAATGTGGAGATGGCCCACAATAAGGCGGTTACAGACCTAAGAAAGTATTTTCACTCGAAAAACTTACCGTTTCTCCAATCGATATGCCAAGAAGACCAAAACATCACGGCTCTTAATCTAGCATGCAGAAGCGACCCACCACAGACGCCATCACCTGAACAGATGCTGGAGGAATGGCACAGCAAACCCTTACATGGCAGGTATCCGGAGGCACTGAAAGACAAAAGAGTGAACAAAGATCAATCACTTACTTACCTTGAATCCGGATATTTGTTCTCGGAGACCGAGGGGCGTCTCGCTGCTATCCAGGATCAGGTGGTACCAACGAGAGCGTACATGAAGCATATCACAAAGAAGAACATTCCAACTGATAGATGCCGAAAATGCCCCTAAGGTCAGCATGTAACGTCCTCATGCTCCATCCTGGCACCAAGAGAGTACACCCAGCGGCACAATGCTATGGCAGAAATTTATCACCAAGCGATTGCCATAAAAGTAGGACTTATACTTACCTCTCGAAGGGTGCACGAATACTTTCCCAAGCCTATATTAGAAAATAGTTCAAACTTTCCTGGGACAGCACTATAATAACAGACAGAACGGTGCCGCACAACAGACCTGACATTATTATCTTCGATAAGGAAAACCGCCGAGCTACCATCATTGATATAACCGTCCCGGCGGATGATAACATCAGCAAGGCGTATACGGAGAAACTAACGAAGTGCCATGATCTAGCTGTACCAGCTCAGATCGGTTAGAATTCTTCCCTGATAATATCCACGAATGGATTAGTTGAGAACCACCTGGCAGAAAACACTGAGTTCCTAGAACTTGATAGAGAACTAATAAGTAGAGCAGTAGAGCACAGAAGGAGGTGATACTCTGGACCACAAGAATCGTCCGAATGTTCCTAACTGCTGCCTAGGAAGTCCTTGGTCAGTAAACCCGGTCTTTCTAGAGGAAACCCCCTGAATGGTGATATATATATATGACCTTAAAAATTATTTTATGAAACCTATGAAGTGAATTATGAAATTAATTAATTATAGACAATCTAACACATCCATACCTTACCTGTACCATCTGCAGCACCCTCTCTACTTGCCTGTTCTATAATAAAATAATTCCGTATAAAAAACGACTTTTTCAGAAATTTACTTATGAACCCTACCTTCGATATAATTGAATTGAATAAAAGATTAGATTTCATTCAGTTCGCACTGCAGCCCGCCTACAGAGAATTCATCGATGGATTGCAAGGTTTTATCAAACAGCTTGTAGATATAAACGTGAGTGATTAGAATTTTAACTAATCTGCGATTTTGAACAACTTTGTGAATTTTCAGTTGATTCTAAGGGAGATACAGAATTCGAAAGCAAAAAGTGGTAGCTGGCAAACCTTATATAACGTAAGTATTGACAACTCTAACAGTAATTCCAGAAGAATCTCTGTATACAGTATCTCTTTATTCGCGGGGTATATGTTCCATAAATATGCCACGAATACAGAAACCGTGAATATGGAATCGTTATTTATATGGGATTATGGGGGATACGTTCCAAAGTAAAGAATAAATACAGGGTGCTTCAACGAAAACTAAACAGAGGCTATATCTACCAAGATATTCATTTCTGATCAAAACGCCAAAACAGGTCAATTTTTGTTTCAAGAGGGACATCTTTTGGGGTACAATACTTACCTGAAATATCAACCATCTAAGCGGGGGTTGCAATCTTTGAACATTTTGAATAGGGAAGATTTGTGTAGTGATGACTCAAAAGAAAGGTGGTATTTTTGTCTACATCGTCTTGAACGAATTTCCATTCTAATTGAAAACTATAAAAGATACAGGGTGAGCAACTGAAAGATAGGGAAGACTATTTCCCTGAGACTATTCAAGTTTCAGTGAGGAAAAATAGAACAGATCCATGCTGAACAATGGCAGTCATCATCAAGTACCATCCTCATCTCGAATTTCAACCCCTAGAGCTGGGGTGACAACCCTTGAAAATTTGGAAGAGAGTAGATGGCTCGAGTGATACCTCGAAAGAAAGGTATTATCTTTGTCCGCATTCCCGTGAAAGAATTTTCATTTTTGATTGAAAACTGTAGAAGATACAGAGTGAGCCACTGAAAAATAGAGAAGACTATCGCCCCAAGACTATTGGAGTATTAGTGCGAAAAACTGGAATAGATTCATTCAGATCGAAGATGACAGCCTTTGATCTGGAATGAATCTGTTCCATTTTTTTGCACTAATACTTGAATAGCTCAGGGCGATAGATAGTCTCCTCTATTTTTCAGTAGCTCACTCTGTATCTTCTACAGTTCTCAATTAAAAATGAAAATTTGTTCACGGGGATGCAGACAAGGTAATACCTTTCTTTCGAGATTTCACTCGACCCATCTCCCCTCTTCCAAATTTTCAAGGGTGGTCACCCCTGCTCTAGGGGTTGAAATTCGGGATGAGGATGGTACTTGATGATGACTGCCATTGATCAGCATGGATCTATTCCATTTTACTTCACTGAAACTTGCATAGTCTCAGGGAAATAGTATTTCCTATCTTTCAGTTGCTCACCCTGTTTCTTTTACAGTTTTCAATTAAAAATTAAAATTCGTTCAAGGCGATGTAGATAAAGATACCACCTTTCTTTTGAGTCATCACTCGACCCATCTTCCCTATTCAAAATGTTCAAGGATTGCAACCCCCGCTTAGGGGTTGATACTTCAGGCAAGTTTTGTACCCCAAAAGATGTCTCTCTTGAAACAAAAATTTACCTGTTTTTGCGTTTTGATCCGAAATGAATATCTTGGTAGATTTAGCCTCTGTTTAGTTTTCGTTGAGGCACCCTGTATGTGTAAACAACCTTCATGAACACGAAAATAATATTCTTCTTTACGGGAGATGTACCGCATTTGAAAAGAAGGGCAATTAATTTCGAAGTTACTTTTATCTAGAATTTATCTGCATATAAAAATGGTATAATTACGGTTATTTGAAGTAATTCTTCAAATAATTCAATTTCTAATAAAATATGAATTAAACTATTATCGAAACATTTAAAAAATTCGTCATTCGCTTCTAACTTCATCCACAACGAAATGATACAGGATGCTTCAACGAAAACTAAGCAGAGGCTATATCTACCAAGATATTCATTTCTGATCAAAACGCAAAAACAGGTCAATATTTGTTTCAAGGGGGACATCTTTCGGAGTACAAAACTTGCCTGAAATATCAACCCCCTAAGCGGGGGTTGCAATCCTTGAACATTTTGAATAGGAAAGATGGGTCGAGTGATGACTCAAAAGAGAGATGGTATCTTTGTCTACATTGCCTTGAACGGATTTCTATTTTTAATTGAAAACTGTAAAAGATACAGGGTGAGCAACTGAAAGAGAGGGAAGAATATTTCCCTGAGACTATTCAAGTTTCAGTGAAGTAAAATGGAACAGATCCATGCTGATCAATGGAAGTCATCATCAAGTACCATCCTCATCTCGAAATGCAACCCCTAGAGCAGGGGTGACCACCCTTGAAAACTTGGAAGAGGGAAGATGGGTCGAGTGATACCTCGAAAGAAAGGTATTATTTTTGTCTGCATCCCCGTGAACGAATTTTCAGTTTTGATTGAAAACTGTAGAAGATACAGAGTGAGCTACTCTAACTCCTATGAAACTGAATGAGAATAGAATTATTGCGAGTAGTCATGAAGGCAGTCGAAATCCTTTACTTGAAATGTATCACTAGATCGAATTATTACCCCTGCTCTAGGGGTTGAAATTCGAGATGAGGGTGATTTCGGAAGATGACAGCTTTTGATTTAAAATGAATCTATTCCAGTTTTTCGCACTATTACTCCAATAGTCTTGGGGCGATAGTCTTCTCTATTTTTCAGTGGCTCACTCTGTATCTTCTACAGTTTTCAATCAAAAATAGAAATTCTTTCACGGGAATGCAAACAAAGATAATACCTTTTTTTCGAGTTATCACTCGACCCATCTACCCTCTTCCAAATTTTCAAGCGTGGTCACCCTTGCTCTAGGGGTTGAAATTCGAGATGAGGATGGTACTTGAATATGACTGCCATTGATCAGCATGGATCTGTTCCATTTTACCTCACTGAAACTTGAATAGTCTCAGGGAAATAGTCTTCCCTATCTTTCAGTTGCTCACCCTGTATCTTTTACAGTTTTCAATTAAAAATAGAAATTTGTTCAAGACGATGTAGACAAAGATACCACCTTTCTTTCAAGTCATCACTCGACCCATCTTTTCTATTCAAAATGTTCCAAGATTGCAACCCCCGATTAGGGGGTTGATATTTCAGGCAAGTTTTGTACCCCAAAAGATGTCACCTTACACGCCAATGCCGGGTTGAAAGTGTTGTGAAATTAACCCGACCCATTACACAAGAAGAGATATAAAATTCAGGGTGCTTAAACGAAAACTAAACAGAGGCTATATCTACCAAGATATTCATTTCTGATCAAAACGCAAAAACAGGTCAATTTTTGTTTGGGGTGACATGATGATATACTACAGTATATCATCTCCTAATGATGCTAACTTAGTTCGACACGCGCGTCGAGAGTTAACGTTAAAGTTTTGGTTAAGTGGTGATATAGTGTCTTCATTGTTCATTTGCCTAAGGTTCCAAAATCACAACATAATTTTCCCCGCGTATTAAAAAATTTTCCGTGGACATAATGAATCTACTGTGGAATTCAATCACTAGATTGAACCTTTCCCATCGTTTTGAGGGGTCGAATTCGAATATTGATTTAGAATTGTGCCAATTGTCGTCAATAATATTTCTCTTCTACACCATCATATCAACCTGCCGTTGTAAAACCTCTGAACCTAGACTGCATGCATTAACACTATGATAAACAAAAAATAATGAAATATCATCGAGTTTTAGACGACATCTGGTTTGAACTCGAATTTTATCTTGGTGTTGCAGCCCCTAATTACAAAAGAAGTACAATCTATGATCTTGAGGAAAAATTAATGATAACAGGGTCATTCGGAAGAAGATCAGGATGACTGTTTCCCAAATATCTCAGTGATGTCAACTGACATGATTTTGTTTAACAAATTACATGAGTTAAAACGTTCACCAAAGAGAATCGAGTACTTAGAATGGAATATGACCTCCATTGGCATCCACAACCATCTGCATCCGTCTTCTCCTGCTCTCTATTGATCTCAAAATTACTTCTTGATCAAGATTGTTCCAACATTCTTGAAATTGTTGCCACAGTTTCTCACAATTATTGAAAGTAATACCATTTGTATTCTCCATTTCTTCCAAATGACTCCACAGAGTCACGGATTAAGATCGTGACGATTTGGGGGCCATTGTTCTGGTACGGTGATATCGTCTACTCGTTGTCTTAGATAATCCGTAGTATAGTAACTGTTCTGACATCTGGCTCCATCTTAAAATCAATTTAAATAGATTTCATTTAAATACATCTAATCTGGGACACCCTGTACACTGACGGCCAGTTGAGAGTAAGTAGCGTTTTTTTGTGATATATTACTGGTTGTTCATTTCTTTGGCAAACGTTGTCAGAAGAATATGGAAAAAATTGTAGAACTCCAAAGAAGATTCGAACTATTAAAAATCATTCAAGAAGCTACTCAATTTCTCAACCGTTCATTTTCTGGTGGTGGCAACTGTACTTATTCAAGTCATACAAAAAACAGCAATCATTCACCTGCATGAAAGTGAACTGAAGAGTTGACGCCTCAATAGTTGGTAACATATGATTGAGAACTATGTGACAACAATTTTTCGAATCTAATCTTATGCCTTGTTCTATAAAAATGATACTTGATTTGAAGTTCCTCGAAATACCGGCAGAGACCATTACATGCCTGCCAAATTCTTGTATTTCCCTCTGCAAACGAATTAAAGGCACATTCCTCCTGATTTCATTCGTCAGAACACAAATTCTGTCATTCTGGCTGTTTTTTAGTGGGCCAACACTGAAAATTTTTTCGTCTTTGAACCAGATATTTTCAATTTGTCTACATGTTCTAAATCTATTCAATAAATTTCTTCATTGCGGGGAAAATTGTTAATATTTGAGGAAGTCGGCATTTTGAATTCGAACGGAAATCAAATTTGTTTTAGTAAAATATGGTTCTTTGAACATCCATGACAAACACAACAACATCAGGAGTGCCAACGCCATGAGGTGACAAAAATATTTCGATTTCAGCTGAAAATCAGAATGAAAAACTTCTTCACGCTACTTTTTTACCAACTCTTAGAATATTTTTAAGATCAATAAGTCAAATTGTTCACAGAAGTCTGAATTACCGACTGAATGCCCCATTCGATGTTTTTAGTGAAAAAAAAAACGTTCCAGCGATCTTGAAATATTGCGCATCTTCGAATGAGTCAGCCATATTGGATTTCACAGAAAGTGAAATTTCGATACAATTTCTAAAAACCTAGTCCTTTGACTTTCCAATGGTGCAAGAACGAATGATTTAGCTCTAAAATTGCTAAAGTTTATTATTATTATTGAAGTAATTTAAGGCTGAGGACAAGTCGTATAAAAGCCTAATAACAGAAAAATAATTTCTATAGTATTGCAAGCACAGCTTAGCCATAATTAAATATGCACACATATATAATAACTAAATCCACTTATGTCAAAAACGAAATCTAATTAAACAAAAGAAAGTCCAATTTATTTTTGAATTCATTAACCGAATTTGAGTCCACCATATCACTAGAAAACTTGTTCCAATCATCAGACACCCTATTCACAAGAAAATACTGTCTTTGTCTCGACGAAAATTTTCTTTTTCAGCTTCAGATGATGACCACGCAAACGAGTATCAGCACTCAAACTAAACAAACATCTCAGGTTGGCGTAATTGTGTTTAATTATACGATAGCACAAGATTAGATCTCCGCGATGTCTTCGCTGCTTGAAGGTTATGAGACCAGCTCTAGCCAATCTTTCATTATATGAGGGACGAACGACCCCAAAAGTCATACGTGTAGCACGGCGCTGGACACCCTCAAGCATGCTTTTATCCCGAGCCAGAACCGGACACCAAACCGAGCCTGCATACTCCAAAATAGGACGCACATAAGTCTTATAAAGTGTAACCGAACTAGAGAAGGACAACTTAACGAACGATCTACGAATGAGATAAATTAAAGAATTAGCACGTTTACAAACACTTAGGACATGTTCCGACCACGTAAGGTTTGAAGTAACGGTTACTCCTAGATCTACATGTGAAGTAACTGAGCGAAGTGGATGATTGTCAATCGAGTATTGATGAGATGGATTATTGGGTCCTATATGGAGCACAACACATTTATCAACATTTAGTGGTAGGAGCCAGTCGTTGCACCATCGGTTTATTGCGTCAAGATCGTCCTGGAGAATCTGTCTCTCGGTGAGCGGGTTTGCATACAACTTGGTGTCGTCAGCGAAGAATGACTTGCGAGATTTAATGTGTAATGAAAGATCGCTGGCGAAAATGACAAATAAAAGTGGCCCCAGGACGGATCCCTGAGGCACTCCGCTCACAACCAGTCTTTCCGACGAAAGAACACCACCAACCCTCACCACGAATGTTCGCTGCGACATATAATTAGTAGTCCAGAAAAGCAACTTCCCGCGAATTCCAACGATATCCAATCTTCTTACTGTGACTCTGTCGAAAGCCTTGGCGAAATCTAGGTAAATGACATCAGTAGGGATCCTTTGATCATAGTCATGCGTCCAATCATTAACGCAAGACAAAATATTGGTGGTAGTTGACTTTCCTTTACGAAGCCATGTTGTTCTGACGGAATGATAAAGTTTTTGTCAAGAACTCGGTTATCACTTCGACTATTATGGATTCCATCACTTTTGATGCAACAGACAGAAGGCTTATTGGTCTATAGTTACATAGGTCCAGTTTATCACCCTTTTTAAATATAGGAGTGACACTTGATTTCTTCCAGTCCAGAGGAACGCGGAAGGTCTCGAAAGATGTTCTCATAATCAAGGCCAAAGAATGAGAAAGGACGTCGGCAAACTTCTTCAAGAAAAAGGACTGATACCATCAAGTCCTGGAGACGAATGATTTTTAGCTTGATTAGGTGCTTTTTACTGTGCAAGAATCAAACTCTACGTGTGTTAGACTATTCTCAAGACGTCTAGTTGCAGAATGGGGCATCTAATCGTTATTGGGCTCAGTTGTGAAACAACTGACAAATGCATCTGCCAAAATTTTCGCCGATTCAGCATCAGAGCCACACATGCTCCCATCGTCTTTTCGTAGCAAAGGGGCACTGACCATCGATTGCAAATTGGCACGAATGAATTTGTAAAGTTTTCTGTTATTGTCGGAGGCAGCAATTGATTCCTCATATTCATAGCGTGCAGAGCGCAGAGCATAGGTCACGTGACTAGAAAATCTCTATGACTTGTGAAATCTTCAGAATTTTTAGTTCGTTTATACGTTTTTTGTGTTGTATAAGTGATAAAAGTTCCGAATTTATCCATGGTTCAAGAGGGTTCACACGTGAGGTCCTTCTCCTGGAGTGTCTATCTATAAGGGACAGTAAAGTGGAATGGAATTTTTTCCACATAATATCAGCGTCGTCTGCTGGATTTAAGAGTCTTTGCCAGTTTACACGCTGAAGCTCCTCTGAGAGCGAATCAAAGTTGGTCACGCTGTATTCAACGCGATTGGATTTTTTAGGTATAGTAATATAAGAAGGGTTGAAGTGATAGCTACATGATCGGAAATGCCAATCGGTGGATGGTATTCAGGGAGTGTAATGAGTTGTTCTTCGTTGGTTAAAGCGAGGTCAAGTGTTGAAGGCTCATTGTTTCTTCTGAATCTAGTTGGCTCATTCACCAACTGGATAAGATTCGAGTCAGCAGCAAATCTCACAAAGTCGGCAGCAGGGTTGGACGCCTCAGGAACGCTCGCTATTGGCCAGACGATATCGCGATAATTGAAATCGCCAACAATAATTAGATTAGTAAATGATGAAATTAGGTGCAAATATTCGATGAGCTGGGTATTTGCTTCACGGGAGACGTCACCAGGTCGATACACACACACCAAATTAATGTCAGTATTATTTCTAGATAATCGAACATGTAACGCCTCAATTCCAGAAATTTCGACTGCTTTTGGATAGATCGCAAAATTATGAGTTTTCTCATCGCTCAAGTAGACAGTTACACCTCCACCAACACGATTCTCCCTATCACGTCTATAGATACTGTATCCATTGATATTCACTAGGTTATCAGGATCCTTTCTACCCAGCCATGTTTCAGTTATGAACATTATGTGTGGTTTGAGATCATTGATTACGCAAATCAAATCATTATATTTAGGTTTAATAGCGCTAATGTTGGTGTAAAAAAATAGCCAGTTCAGATAACTTGTTGAAGAAGAAGTCTAAAGATGCAGCCTGTCCTACGATTGTAAAGCTATGCAATGATTGTCGCACCTTAAATTTATTGAACCAACCTTCCGATGATAGATTTCAATCCGATACGATCTAAATCCGAAATTATCACTCCATATTCTCACGGTTTCTGTATTCGCCGCATATATACGGAACATATATCCCGCGAATAAAAAGCTTATACTGTATAGATGAATAAATTCGACTAAGAAATAATTAATTTTATTGGTTACACCTGGGACTATTCGACCCGTGTGTTATCACATAAAACGTAACCTTAGACATATTGAATGTTTCAGGCAATTCACCACACCATCATAATAAACGAGTTGAGCAGACCCCATAGACATAGATGTGTCCTATTATCTGAATTGTGCGATACAATTTCATCGGAATTGATTGGCTTACATCAATCCATTCAAGATTCTTTCGATTTTTCCAAAAAACTTAAGATTGGTAGACCAGTGATAAAATTTGGAATAGATGCTAATTTAGACGCAAGTGAGTATTTATATTATTCTTACAATTTAAAAATTGTACAGGGTGGGCAAATTTCGATGTATTTGTGCAGCTGCTATGTGAAATATTACAAGTATAGAAAAATGAACCCTCCTCTCTCGGTCTGATTTTCAGAGAATAATTTAGTGGTGCCAAGATTTTTCTGATATATCTTTCCGTTTTAATGCAAACATGCTTTTTTAAATACAAACCATAGGAATTTCTACCCCTATTGGACTTTTTTCCTCTTCAGTAATAAATGTATAACAACGATCACGATCACGATCTGCCTATTTAAATCCACTGCTGGATGTAGGCTTCTCCCATATTGAACCATTTCTTTCTGCTAATAGCTTCTCTCATCCAAAGAAGACCCGCTGATTTTTTAATATCGTCTCTCCACCTTGTGTTTGGCCTGCCGATACTCCTATGCCCCACTCTTGGCCTCCATTCCATGAGCCTCTTGGTCCACCGATTGTCATTTCTTCGAGCTACATGACCTGCCCATGACCACTTTAGTTGAGCTGCCCTCTCCATGACATCTGTCAGCTTGGTTTGTTCTCTTATCCAAGTATTTCTTATGCGATCTGATAGTTTAATATTTAATATTATTCTCTCGTGGGCTCTTTGGGTTTTCGTCAATTTTTGGGCCAACTTCTTAGTAAGACACCATCTTTCGGCTCCATATGTAAGCACAAGAAGAATGGTTGTAGAGGTTTTTCTTGAGGTTGTGGGGTATGTCTGATGGCAGGACAAGTTTTAATTTGCCAAATGCCGCCCACGAAAGGGACACTCTTCGTGTAATCTCGTCAGTCATGTTGTCTTTTTTAGTAGTTAGTTTTTGTCCCAGGTATATGTAGTTTTCGACATTCTCTAGTTGTTGACCTTCCACGTGGATTACGGGGTTATTGTTTGTGTTAGTCATTATCTTCGTCTTGCTGATGTTCATTTCTAGGCCAACATTTTTTGAATGGTTGTTCAGGTCTAGGATCATATCTTGTAATTCTTGGACGTTACTACTTATTAGTACAATATCGTCGGCAAAGCGTAGATGATGTAGAAGTTCGTCATCAATGTAGATTCCTTTCTTATGCCAATCCATTTCTCTAAAGATTTCGTTCAAAGCTGTATCTCCTAGTCGAACACCTCGTTTTATTGGAATGTTGTTGGTTTTATTCCATAACTGGACATGCATTATGGCGGAAGAATAGATGTTTTTATCAGGTTCGTGTATCTGCTGTCCACTCTACATGCATTAAGAGAATTAAGGACTGCCCAAATTTCTATACTGTCAAAGGCCTTTTGGTAGTCTATAAAGGCTATATAAAGATCTAAATTATACTCATTGCACTTTTCTATTAGGTGTTTAATTGCATGAATATGATCCATCGTACTGAACCCAGATCTAAATCCAGCTTGTTCACGGGGTTGCTGGAAATCTATTTTTCCGTTAATCTTTTGGTAATTATTTTGGTGAATAATTTATATAGCTGGGATAAAAGGCTTATTGGTCTATAATTACCAAAGTTTCTTATGTCGCCTTTTTGTGGAGAAGAAATGCTTCAGCCTCAAGCCATGCTTGGGGACTTGACTTTGATCCAAGCATTTGTTGAACAATATTACCAGTTCTTGTTTTAGGCGAGGACTTCCACATTTGAGCATTTCTGGAATTATGCCATCTGGTCCAGCCGCCTTGGAATTTTTGAGATTATTCAGGGCTGAGTTTAATTCATTAACAGTAATTTCGGGAATATCCTCAGAACCGACATTACATATTTTTCTCTTTTCATCTTCCTTTTACTGTGCGTTTGGATGTAATTTGGAATCATATAATTCTTTATAAAAGCTTTCTATTAATTTGAGCATTTGATCTCTATTTGTAATGACCTTCCCAGCTTTGTCTTTAAGTGATGTCATTTCTCTTCTTCCTATACTAACATGTCTATTAAAAATTTTTGGGCCTTTGTTATTCTCAATAGTTTCTTTTATGATCTTGGTATTAAATTTCCTAATGTCTTTTCTAATTTCTCTTCTTATTAATTTGTTCAGTTCAGCCCATTCGATTAAGTTCCTATCTTTGTCTGGTTTTAGTTTCCTTCTTTCTTCAAATAATTTCGCTGTTTCGTCACTTATTTTTCTTCGACTTCTTTTCGTCACTGTTGTTACCTCACTTGCGCTTTCTTTAATGATGTTGCTTAATTCATTTGCATGTGTATTTAAGTCGGTATGTCTTAGAGTTGGGGGTGCCTTATCAATATTTTCGTCTATTTTTAATTGGTACTGTTCTTTTCTATTGATAAGGACTTCAGGGTCTACTCTCTTTTGGGGCTTCAACGTTAAATTTCTCTTATGTGTTTTTATTCTGACCTTTGCTCGTATCATTCTGTGGTCACTTCCCACATTTACCCTGCTGACTGTAGCGACATCTTCTACTATGAGAGGGTTACTCGAAATTATAAAGTCAATTTCGTTTTTATACTTGAAGTCTGGACTTCTCCAGGTCCATTTTCTATATTTACGTTTTTGGAAGAAGGTATTCATAGCATAAAGCTGGTTCATCTTTAAAAGTCAACCATCGTGTCTCCACGTTCATTTCATGTACCGTATCCGTATTGACCTACTGCTCTCTCGGTTTCATTTACTTGATTGCCTATTTTGGCATTAAAATCGCCTATTATAAGAATGTCTTTTCCGGTTTTGTTGTTTATGATTTCCTGTAGTTGTTCATAGAAACTCTCTACAACATCGTCGTCGTAATCCGAAGTAGGGGCATACACCTGAACTATTTGCATGGAGTATTCTTCTGAGATCCTTACTGTAACATAAGCGATTCTGTCTGAAATTCCAACATATTCCGTTACCAATTTTGCAAGTTTGCTGTGTACAAGAAATCCAACACCATAGCGTTTGACATTATCTTGTCCTTTATAGAATAGTACATGTCCTGACTTTAGTTTGACGATGTCTTCCCCTATTCTCCTTACTTCACTCAGTCCTAATATGTGCCACTTAATATCCTTCAGTTGTTCCTCTATTTCTTCTAGTCTATCATTGGTGGAGAGTGTTCTGACATTGTATGTTGCTATTTGGATTTTCCTAGTCGTTGCCTGTTTCGTTTTATTGTAGCAGCCGGTCCAACCCTGACCGCTGCCTTGGTCAGAGAGTGTAGGACTGCTGGGCACTGGGGCCATATTTGATTTGTACTGTTCATAATGGAAAAATATTTTAGCCATAATGCACCTTGCTGGCCAGACTTCTAGGTGCATGGTCTGAGTATCACATTTCCTAGGTACTCGGTGGAACAGTTATACCGCTGTGATTCGGTCGCCAGAGCCTCGTTAGTTATAGCAGGGCGCACCGGGATGGATGTATAACACTTGTAGATAATTATTGCATTCAATACCTTTTTTCAGAGAAAATCCTGAAATTTCCACAATTCCATTCGTTAGGCGCATGCCCATCAACGATTCATATCGTTTGTTTGTTTTTTCTTTAACGTTCTCTATTTCTGCCTTTTCGGCTAATAACACGCCGGGGAATTCTGTCATCTCACTAACCCGGGAATTTTTCCGAACCCCTCTCGTGTCGAGGGAAGGGATCTTTAATGTCCAACACATCTCTGTTAGACAGGACTGACAGCTTTACATCTCCTCCGAAAGATGGACACTCACGTGATTCCTAGAATCCGAAAAATCTTTTCATGATCCTCAAAGGGCCACCATACCCAACTTTAGAAGTGTTAACTGAGAGCAAAGAACTATTCCAAAATAAACTGAGCCAAAAACTATCAAACAGAAAAAATCTTTCAGAAATAACCATCAACGACTTAACAGAAATGATAACAAACAGTTTAAAGACATCAACGAAGAGAATATGCACAAGACAAAAAGACACTAACACGAAGATCAGTACACATACGAAAATGCTATTGCAGCAGAGAAGAATAATGGTCCGGAATGAAGAAAATTATAAAGAACCGAACAGAGAGACATCCCGAAGCATTCGAAAAGATCTGAGGGACTAGAAGACAAGATTCATAATGGATACTGTTGAAAACAATTAGACTATGAAAGTTCTGAAATCCAAGCTCTCTAGCTCCAACAGAAGATCAATACTGAACAGCATTAAAAACAAAGCGGTCATTTTGGTGAACAATAGATCAGACATCATTGAAGCAGTTAACGAGTTTTACACATGTCTTTATACTTCGGAGACAAGTGACCCAATACAACTCAAAAGCCAGTGGTGAAGAATATCGGTTGTGAAGAAATGCCAGACATTGAAATAGAAGAACTAAAATTAGCACTTCAACAGATGAAAAACCGCAAACATCCAGACGAGGATGGGATAAGTTGTGAAATGTTGAAAATGGGTGGCGGGGATTTATTGGATGACGTGAAAATTCTCTTCAATAAATGTCTCTTGGATGGAAGAATTCCACAAATGTGGCAAAATTCTGTAAGTCTACTTCACAAAAAAGGGGATAAGAACAACCTGGAGAACTTTCGGCCCATCAGCCTTCTTTCACACCTATACAAGCTGCTCACTAAAATTGTCACAAATAGACTCACCCACAAATTAGACCTATACCAACCTGTAGAGCAATCCGGATTCCAAGCAGGTTACAGCACCATTGATCATTTACAAACAATTTGTACTCTCATCGAGAAGTGTACCGAATACAATATTCCCATCTACTTGGCTTTTTTAGACTTCCAGAAAGCTTTCGATATAAATGTGAGCAATAATGAGATCCCTAGATAATGCAAGAGTCGACCCTCGGTACTCGAATTTGCTGAGATACATTTATGATGATGCTTTCATCACAATTCATTTGAATGTGAACAAGATAACAGATAAAATGTGCATAGAGGGGAGTACGTCAAGGCGACACTATTTCTCCGAAATTGTTTACGCTGGCCCTAGAAGACGTCTTCAAAGGTTTAGAATGGAACAACAAAGGAATCAACATCGATGGAGTATATTTAAACCATCTGAGGTTTGCAGACGATATATTTCTTATTAGTACAAACCCTAAGGAACTCAAAACCATGCTAGAAGAACTGCACCAAAAATCTAGAGAAGTCGGCCTTCGAATGAACCTAAATAAAAACAAAATTCTGAGTGCAGAAAACACACATTTCGATTGAAAATCAGGTGATAGAAAATGTGACCGAATACATATGCGTTGTATGTGGAATTTTTCGAAATTCAAATTCAATAGATTCAAAATGATTGAAACACAGAAACCCTTCAATGACTCTGACGTTAATCATTTTTGAACACGCCTATGCATAGAACAGGTTTTATCAATAGTCAATGTCAAGAAAGAATTTTTCCTGAAATACAATTAGAAAGTTCGAAAATATTTTGTAACGTCCTAGTCTTTTCTTCGAGAATAATCTGCGAATCCTATGCTATATCTGAAGAATTACTTATTGAGTATGGGGTACCTCAAGGAACGGTC
Source organism: Cryptolaemus montrouzieri (assembly GCA_013387265.2). NCBI lineage: Eukaryota > Metazoa > Arthropoda > Insecta > Coleoptera > Coccinellidae > Cryptolaemus > Cryptolaemus montrouzieri. Next base: position 10,656,640 of record JABFTP020000021.1, read on the forward strand.
CTTGGGCCTATACTCTTTCTAGTATATAAACACCTCAAAAAAGTCTAGGGAACACTTCTGAATATCGATATATCGTATCCAGAACGATCAATATTGGATGATTTTTTCAAGAAATGAACACCTGCATCAATTTCTCACCAAATTATATAATCATTTCATGTATTCAGTGTTTGAAATCAGTTAGTTGGCACTTTGTTTCTGTTGTAAGCACAAATAAAAGATTCAAGTTTTGTGATTCGACCATGGAAATACGACATTTGACTAGAGAAGAGATGTTACGAGCCGTTGGCATGCTTCAAGCTGAGAGCTCACAACGGGAAGTATCCAGGGTTCTGGGAAGTAGCCCAAGTGTCATAAACCGTTTATAGTCGCGTTTCAATGAAACAGGTAGCGTAGAAGAACGCCATATAGGTCGTTTCAGGATTACTACAGTCGCTCAAGACCGATTTTTGGTTTTACAAGCCAGAAGAGATCGTACTACCACAGCATCTCAATTAGCTCAAGAGCTATCACGAGTTCATAATGTACAAATTTCCGACCAAACTGTGAGAAATCGACTGCACGAAGGTCAACTCCACTCCAGACGTCCTTTAAGAGTTCCACAACTGACCCATGGAAATCGCGCTGCTCGTTTAGCTTGGTGCCAAGAACACGTAAACTGGGATCAAGAGAGGTGGGCCACAATTCTCTTCAGTGATGAATCTAAATTTAGTTATTATCTCGATTCAGGAAGAATTCGAATATGGAGGAACCTGAAAGCAAAACCGTCTCCAGCATGCTCGAGAAGTTGTTAGACAGGAGGCAGATCAGTGATGTTTTGGGGAGATATACGCCTTGGTGGAAGAACTGACCTCGTTTTCATACAGAACAACCTCACGGGAAATTCTTACGCAAATGAGATAGTTTTACCTGTAGTGGTACCGTATCTCCAAACAATGGGTCAAAATCCACTCTCCCAACAAGATAATGCCCTCCTCATAATGCAAGAGTTGTCTTGAACGTTCATGAAGAGAATAATATCGATCTTCTACCGTGGCCATCCTGCTTACCAGATCTGAATCCCATCGAGCATGTGTGGGACATCCTAAAAAGAAATCTCCTGCGTCAAAACGTTTTCCATCATGAACAGGAGCTTCGATTAGCAGTTCAGGAGGCTTGGAATGACTTAGGCCAAAATGTAATAAACAATTTAATATTGAGCATGCTGCGACGATGCCAAAGTGTCATTAATAACAGAGGTGGACCTTCTGGGTACTGAAAAATATAAGTGCTTTCATATCGTTTCGAAAATATTAACTCAGGATTTTTTTGTTTTACCGAATTTCGTCATTTTCAAATTTCAAATTTTTTTTATAATAGGTGCCTTGGAGAAGTCAAATATTATTTTGTTTTCTTGAGAATACATTATATACAATACATCCTAACAAAAACCGAAAATTTCTATAAATTCGAATCATCAAATTCATATTTTAAAGATATTGGTAAGTGTTCCTAGATTTTTTGAGGTGTTTATTAATGATATAGTTAAGTGTATTAGGCATTGTGAAATTACTTTGTTTGCTGATGACTCGAAGTTGTATATTTGTGGTAATGATATTGAAGAGATGAATCGAAAGATTAACGAGGATCTGAGTTCTTTGTTTTCCTGGCTTTATGATAACCATTTGAGTGTGAATATCGATAAATGTAAATGTATGATAGTTGGAATTAGATATAAATTAAGTCAGATGAACTGTGATTGTATTTCTGTCAGTCTAGATAACTGTAAATTAGATAGATGTAGGGAATTTAAGTACCTCGGTGTAATGTTGGATGAATGCCTCACATTTGGATCCCATGCTGGTTATATTAGAAATAAAATATCTAAAAGTAGTCTCTATTAGGTAGAATTGGACAATCTCTTAGTATGTTTGCGAGAAAATCTCTATACAATGCAATCATACAACCTAATTTGGAGTACTGTGCCACTTTATTTTTGAACTGCCCAATATCGAAATTAATAAAATTCAGATTTTACAGAATAAAACCTTGAGGTTAATTTTGAATCCATGAGGTTAATTTTGAATTCCATCAATATGGTGTTGAATGTTTTGAATATACTCAGTGTCAGACAGAGATTGTTTCTCCGAACTATGGATCTTATATATAAAATGAAAAATAACAAACCACTGTACGACATTAGTAATAAAAACGAGTTGTATGTAAATGGCTGCCAGAGGGCGAGAACTGAAACTAACTCTTTTTAAGGCTTTAAAAAGTATAATCGACTACCAGAAAGTATTAAAATTGCGAGTGTCAAACTAAATTTCGGAAGTTACTTTTAATGCATATAATAAGCGTACCTGATGTACAGTCAAGTGTTATTGTATTTTATTTTATTTTGTTTGTCTTTTCATCTTTTAAATCGATAATATTAACTAGATATAGTAAATATTTGTTATCATAGTAAATCTTTATATTTTTCTATTTATATTGTTAGCAATGCTAAATAAACGATATTATTATTGTGCCCATACGCGCGCCATCGGTAAGTTCAAAATATTGTTTCGTATTGAAAATTATGCATCTTTCGATTAAATTTCAACACCCTGTAAATCGGTAACGAATTATTTGCAGACCTATGTTTATATGAACTTTTTTCATGAAATGACTTCAGTAATCACCTCCTCAAATAATGCCGTGTCTTTTTTAAACACCCTGTATATGGACGGTAAGAAGATTGTTTTGAACTCATATTTGCCTGATAATTTCGCGGAGAATACTTCGAAAAACAATAAAGTCTTCAAAAAGTCTCAATTTTTTCATTCTAACTCTATATGCAAAACTTAAAATATACCCCTCGTATGGCAGTAATTTAATGTGACATCTTACACACAACCAAATTTATATGGAATCACTCGGTATTTCACATTATTGATTGTTTTTAACCATGGATGTTTGACTACTTGTGAAAAATGAAGTTTTTGTTGTAAAAAACTGGATAGTATGAAAAAAAATGTTGAATTATCACCACATGTTCGAAATATTGTACTCAGTCGTCACTGACATTTGAAACTGTAAATTACAAAATTTAAAGAAGCCTATAATTATAATTGAAAATACCTTACGTTGGATTGTCCGATGTGAAAAGGGGTAGAATAATTGCTCTCGTTGAAGAAGGGGTGACACAAGGAATATAGCGGCCACGATTGGGGTGATTTCAAAAACCTACGCCCGATACGTGGAGCTACAATCTCTGGAAAATAGGCTTAGAACAAGTCGTAGGAAGATCATTTCTGAAGAACAAGACCGTTTTCTGTGCCAAATTGCAAGAAGAGATCCTAGTGCGTCGCACCCCATACTCCAAAGGCAATTTCTGGAAGCAACAGGTATCAGTGCATCAGTCGAGATACTTCGTTCAAGGAGTTTATACAGCAGTAGGCCCTTAAGAGTTCCAGAGCTAACCAGACAACGAAAAATTAGCAGACTTAATTGGTGTATCGAGAGCCAAAATTGGAATATTGAGAATTGGCGAAATGTTCTTTTTTCGGATGAGACCAGAATTGGTGTTCGATCAGATGATCGCCGGATTCGGGTTTTAAGGGGTCATGGAAGACAATCTAGACTTCGAGCAGCAAGGGGGGGCATTATGCTGGGAGACAAAACAGATTTGATTTTGTTGCCTGCAAGTGTAACGGCTAGAAACTACGTGTACCTAGTGCTCGAGCTCAAAGTGAGACTCTGGCGAGGTTTCCACGGTGAGAATTTCACTTTTATGCAAGAAAATGCTCCTTCGCATATCAGCAACCTCGCGCGACATTATCTTGAAACAAAGGGAATCGCTATTTTGGACTGGCCAGCTTGCTCTCCAGACCAAAATCCTATTGAACATTCATTGGATATCTCAAGAAGAAAATTAGATCACCATTCAGAGGAATGATTGACAAAAATCCTTCCTTAGCCAACATGTCATTGAATACCATCCGAATAAAAATACACAGATTGGTAGTGTCTGTCATATCGGTGGATTCGTCGAACTGTAAAGAAAGGTATGTACATGTCATGATATCACGTTTCAGTTTATCTGCCATGCCTGACAGTCGGACGAGATAACTGAAGTTCTCTAATAGCAGACATGATTTCTGTTTTGTTTTTGAAATCTTCAAATAAAGTCTCACCCGCTTCAATAAATGCTTCCTTCACAACCGATCCATCTTCGAATGGTTTCTTGTGTATCGCCAATATATGAGATATTTTAAATGACGCGATCGTAGTAGCTTCTGCTTGTTTGGCTGGTTTGTGAACATGGTTGGTTCTTTTCTCAAACAAGATATCAAATCACGTACTTTTCGTTATCTTAATTCACTCTGTGGCGGACAATCCTTTTCATAGCTTTTATGGACCGTTTTATGACGCCTCTTTAAGTTACCACGCTTAGGTATTGCAACTGACGCACGACAAATAAGACAAATGCACTTATTCTTCACCGTACAAAAGAAAAATTGTTCCTCTCAATCGTTATTAAAATGATACGTTTCAGATTTCTTCGCTGTACTTGTACTATTTAATAATAAACTTTTGCATCGACGTAGTATAGCCTTTAAGTTACAATTCAGAATGACTCCTATTTCTGCAGGCGCAACATTTATATCGGCGTAAACGCAAGTCTAGAATGTTCCTGTCAAACGCCACGCCTGAAATTTCTAGAAAAGCGGCAAGAATAAAAAACACTTCTCTTTGACAAGTACCGCGCGTTCCTTTGATAAAGCCGCCTTTTGCCGCTAGCACAGTGTTATTCTATTACATAATAGATTTTTGTAATTTGGTTACCTACTTATTGAAAATTTTTTCCGACCGATAGAGCACCACTGATCTAATGTTATTGAACGTTTTGTGGTTTTTATATGTTCGCATATTGAAGAATTATTATCAATGGATGTCTTCTTTAAATCTGGTTTCAAAATTTCTACCAGTCTGCTCAAGAAAAGCTACCGTACACTAATTGCAAACAATTTTGTAAAGCCCTGAAACTAACTGAATATTATTTCTAAACTAAACAAGGAGTAGGAAAGAAGAAAACTCAAGATATCTAAAATATTCAACAGCCTTCAGATCGCTGCCTAATATAAGTTTAAAGGAGTTTTTCGTCATGAAAAAGACTTAAGGAACGATTGCTTATAATCTTTCGGACTTATTTATTTACACCCTGTATATCACCCGATACCGAGCTTCATAGTGATGAAAATATCATATCAACATATACACACAAACAAATTCATATGGAATCACTCGCTTTTTCACATTATTGATTGTTTTTAAACCATGGATCTTTGACTACTTGTGAAGAATGAAGTTTTTGGTTGTAAAAAAACTGGATAGTATGATAAGAAGTGTTGAATTATCACCACATGTTCGGGAAATTGTACTCAGTCGTCACTGAGATTTGAAACTGTGAATTTCAAAATTTAAAAAGCCTATAATCATAATTGCAAATGCCTTACATTGGATTGTCTGATGTGTAGAGAAGTCGAATAAGTGCTCTCGTTGAAGAATTGGTGACACAGAGGGATATAGCGGCCACGAAAGAGGCGGTGATTTCAAAAACCTACACCCGATAAGTGGAGCTACAATCTCTGCACAATAGGCCTATAAGAAGTCGTAGAAAGATCACTTCTGAAGAACAAGACCGCTCAATTTCTTCTAGAAGCAACAGGCATCAGTGTATCAGTCGCAACGATACGTCAAACACTTCTTGCAAGGGGTTTATACAGACAACAAAAAATTCACAGACTTAATTATTGTATCGAGCACCAAAATTGGAATATTAAGAATTGGCGAAATGTCCTTTTTTCGGATGAGACCCAGAACTGATGTTCGATCAAATGACCACCGTATTCGGGTTTTACGGGGTCGTGGAAGACAAGCTAGACTCCGTGCAGCGAGACAAATTCCGAAACACCAAGGCGGCGGTCTGATGTTTTGGGGTGGAATTATACTGGAAGGTGAAACAGATTTGGTTTCGTTTCCTGCGAGTGTAACGGCTAGAAATTACGTGGACCTAGTACTGGAGCCCACAGTGAGACTCTGGCGAGTTGCCCGCGGTGAGAATTTCACTTTTATGCAAGATAATGCTCCTCCGCATATCAGGAACCTCGCGCAATATTATCTTGAAATAGAGGGAATCACTATTACGGACTGGTCAGCTTGCTCTCCAGGCCTAAATCCTTTTGAACATTTATGGGATAATCTTAAAAAGGAAAATTAGATCGCGCCAGGATAATCCAAGAACCCCACAACAGCACATCCAAGCGGCAAGAAGAGAGTGGCAAAATAACACCCCAGAAGAGGTCGAAAACCTAATCCAAAGCATGCCTGGACGGATTCAGGCTTATATCAGGACAAAAAGAGGTAATACAAGCTACTGAGGTAAGGTTAGATTTCTCCGTGAGAATACAATTTTCATAATTTTTACTACATGCTGAAAGAGTCTCTTTTTTTATTTTATTTGTTTCTTCCTTAAAATAAACCTTAATTTATTTCTTCTTTCAATTGAATTATTTCGAAAAGGATCAATTCTAACAATCCTTCGAAATTGCCAAAATCCCTGAGATAATATTCAAAATATCGGGTGATTCCATATAAATTTGGTTGTGTGTATTATCTTTTTAGATGTAAATGTTGAGATTAATGGCTAATATTTCGATGCGAAATTAGGCAATAACAATCAGGAAATTAATAAATAGTGTCGCAAACTGATTTTCGATACACGCGCCACCTACGGAGATCTACAATACTAGATAAGCTGATTATATGAAAGTAGAAACTAATAGGCAGAGAGGTGAAGTTAGCAATAATATCGATCTGAGCGCTCGTAGTGGGCACCTGCGGAAACATTGAACTACCGTTTTTTGATTATGTCATAACGTTTTCTAATACAAAATTAACATGGGCAAAACCTAGCGATCTGAAAAGCCTTTTTGTGTTCCTGAATATTGAGTTGATTGTGATTTGAGTAAAATGAGTCTTATAAATTTCAAGTAAGGAAATCTAACCTAACCTAAAAGAAATATGAAAGTGAATCAAGGCACTGAAATGAAACAATAATTTTACTACTCAAATTCTGTTGAAAAAGTATCGAGAATTGCTCAATTAAACACAAAATATTTATTTTTATCCAAGTTTATTGTATCGCCTTCGAAGTAGGCCCCCACCGAAATAATACATTTACACCAACAAATAATCCAATTATTAAAACATTTTTCTAAAGCTTTTTCCAGAATCGACTTCAATTCTCGCCGTGAATACTCTTTTATATCTTGTATCGATTCAGAACGGGTATCTAGAAGTGATAATTTGACTTTTAGAAAAAGAAAAAAGTCGGTCGGAGCCATATCAGGTGAATACGGTGGATGTTTGATTGTATTTGTTGAGTTTTCGGTCAGAAATTCATTCACAATAATAGCCTTGCGAGGTGGTGCATAATTCGAGGAATTTGCTCTCTCAAAAGCTGCTTAACGCTCAGATAATAGTCTTCATTTACCGTCTAACCTTCTGGCAAGAACTCCGAGTGCTGAAACAGTAAACATTACCTTCACCTTTGATTGACTTTGAAGTGATTTTTTTCGGTTTCAGTTCAAGTTGAAGGCGCCATTCGAAAGCTTGTTGACTGGTTTGCATGTCAAACTCATGGTGACGTCTCATCACCAGTTACAATACGTTTTATAAATGTGAGTTCGGTATTGGCTCGTACTAAAATGTCTTCAGCGACCTTTACTCTATCCAATTGTTGAAGAAAATTCAGGTCTTTTGAGACTAGTCTAGCAACAACGCGTTTGATGCCCAACCAATCGTTTAAAATAGTACGAATTGATTCATGAAACACAGAAGTTCATTGCCTATATCTCTCAAACATAAATTACGATTTTCAATTACGATTTTCCTCACTTTATTGATGTTATCTTCAATTTAAAATGTTGAGGGCCGACCAGATTGAGGCAAATCTTCCAGATCGATATTGTCTCTCGTATATGCGTCAGTTTTTACAATGGGAACAATATAAAATGTACACAAATTTTTTCATAGTGATAATTAACAAATTGATCTATCTTTAAGAAGTTTCTAATGTGTTCCCTATTGATATAACAATTTTTGTTTCTTCCTTCTCTCAGAAAAATTACAGCGCCAAGACATAGTTAAACATTTGACAGCAGCTGCGAGAGTAGCAGTTGAAGAATTACCCGATTATCTAACGGAATGTGCGGTCGTCTATCTTCCTGAAATGGGACATCTCATCTCTGTCAAAGAATGGGAACCTAACTGTAATCCGGAAGCACTGAATGAGATTGGTTATAAATTCATGGTATAAATTCTGTCGTTGGATCCAAGTTAAGTATTGAGATTTTAATTAAGCATTATTCTGTTTCAGTTTACAATTGATGGTTCTATTCATTATAAGAGTCCACTTTGTGCAGGTGAGATTTAGTTTAATTAGTAAGGTAATTAAACGAGGATGGTCTGAAAAGTTTCCGACTTCTACATGAAGATGGCAACACTCGCAAATAAAAGCTAGTAAATTTTCATTACTCATCTACTAACACTTACTCACCAAAGTTTCAGCCATTTTGAACGCGCAGTTGTTATGGAACAGTCGTTTGAATGAGTTGATGTCAGTGTTTTTGTAAAAATCGAGTTATCATTAAATGACCCAATATTTCACTAATTTCTCTCCAGATATTTTTTGATTACTCCTTCAACTCTATTTCTCTTATCTCTTCGTCTTGTTCTTCTTCTGTTTCTTTTCATACGGTATCTTTCTCTTCTCCATCGATAAATTCTCTGATGTACTCGACTCACCTATTTCCTATATTATCTTTTCATTTTATTCATATAACTTCTTCTCATTTTTGTTTGATGTTATTTATAATATTAAAATCTTTCTCGGGAATAATCCAAAGAGATGACGGTAGAAGAAGGAAAGCGGCAGACGAGTGGTGCGGAAACGTCGACGACAGCGAACGGAAAGTAGAAATGGCGAAATTTCTTCAGAATCGAAAACATCGGTATTTCCGAAGACGATTGGAACGATCGATCGTGCGAAAATTCCGAGAAAAAGCGAAAATAAAAAAGGTTTCCGATTTCTAGCGATTGTAGGGCATAATTTCACCGAACTTTTATGTCTATACAAACTTTTTCATCGCGTTCGATCGTTTTGAAATCAGGACGGGGACGAAGCCTCGAGTTTTACATGTTGCGACGCAATGTTTTGGTCTCCATTAAACCCAGGAACGGAAAAATTTTCGATCCCACGAAAGGCTTATACGGAGTTGGCAGTAGGAAGGATTTGGGTGACGAACGATTCCAACATACTTCGAGATCGGGTCCACGAAAAGAAATCGTCACTCTACTAATTAGTTTTCGAATTTCGGACGATTTTTGAGACCTAGATCTTCGAAAAGAAGACCGGAAACACCGGGGCATAGCCAGCGAATTCTCATACCACACCTAATACTGCTATTCTAACCCGGAAGACAGTCTGCCTAATAAACGTGCAAAGTGGATGACGCTAGTTCAGCTTCTGATCATTCTCGGGGTTAGTATTCCGGTAGTCAGTTTCACCAACGTATAGAATATAATGATCTCTCTCTTCTGAATGAGAACAGTGAGATGGAAATAGTCAGTAATTTTTAGTTTCACCAACAATTTCGGTACTACCAACATCTAGAATATTGTGTTTCTCTCTTTTCTGAATGAGAATATAAAAGTTGGGAATTTAGATTGTCAGATTATCAAGACACCCCCGCCATCAGTTTAGAACTTGCAGTCGTTGCCCGATCACGTCGGATAACGGAATAATCTGCGAGATCCAGAACTTCAGAGTCACACTTGGTTTCAGCCATCATATAATGAAATATGGATTATACTGAGTGATTCACCAGTGGCGCGGTGCTCTTTAGCTCGTACACTCTTGAAGATTTCATTTTTGTTCGAACCGTATTGTATTTAGAAAGTAAGAATCTACTTCAGCAATTTATTTTGCAGTAAACAGGGTGTCCCAATTTTCTATAAAAAAATCTTGTTGAGTTTTTTCATATTGGAAGACTCCTTTTTTGTTGAAGATTCAAGAGCGTCCTAAACTCTGCTAAAATTTTTTTAATTAATAAGTTTTTTTGGTGAGTAGTTTCGTCACAATATTTTTTTTTTCCGTACAAATTCATGAAAATAGGGTCTCACATCATCGCATGCTTCTTCGGCCAGAGAGGATGAATACTTTTTTCCTTACGTTTTCTTATTGACCAAGGATAGCTTTATTGATGAATTGAAATAAATTATCCTCATTTTATACAGGGTGACTAAAAAATTATTGAGTATTGTAATTTTGAAAAATATCATATCTTGATTTTCAAATGCAACACCCTGTATTTTATTATTCATGTCAACGCATAAAATATTGTGCTATATTTTTGTAGAAGTAACCTTATCTTTATCTGCGATTATTTTCGAAATATTCGATTATTTGTGAAAATTCTACAAACAGTATCAAACTCATCAACATGCATCATCATTCCCACAGATGTTTTTTTCTGTAATGATTCAAGTAGTAAAAAATGAAACCTAAACAAGATAATTCTTTCAACGAATGATAAAATCAAGATGATTAAAACATAAATCGAGGTATGTTTTTTATTTGTGGCTTTTGTCAGGTGTCTGGACATATCATATTCTGCATTTTACATAGTGAACCTATCAGTGTTTCGTTATTAAACATTGTTAAAGTGAGGTTTGAACCCAATTTTCTCAAGTGACCGCCATGAAGTTCTCCAAAGAAGAAATGGTTGATATGATTTTTATTCTGGGTGAGTGTGATAGAAATTCTTTGTTGGTAAGTAGAGTTTATGCACAAATGTTTTCTGATAAGAGGCATCCTGATGCAAGATGCTTTGAAAAACTTCTGATTAGATTTATCGAAACGGGTAATATCGCAATAACTGCTACAGCTGAGGACAACCAGTTATTAGTTTTGTTGACAGGGACAGAGGACCCATATAAAAGCCAAAGAGACATTTCTCAGTTAATAGATATCAGTCAAACTTCCGTCCAGAGAATCTTGAAAGTGAATAAATTTCATGCATATCATGTACAGCTACACCAGGAACTGAACATTCAAGACTATGAAAATCGAATCAATTTTTGCAATTGGTCAAGTGACAAAGTAGCTGAAAATCCAAATGTGTTTAGCAGAGTTCTTTTCTTGGACGAGTCAACCTTCCACAAGAATGGGCTTGTTAACAGGCACAACTTTCATTATTACGTCACGAAAAATCCACACCTCATGAGACAAACAGATCACCAGCATCGTTGGTCCTTAAATGTGTGGGCCGCTATAGTAGATGGATACTTAATTGGGCCGCACTTTTTCGAGGAACACCTCAATAGTGAAATGTATTTAGATTTTCTGCAAACACATCTACCAATGTTACTTGCCGATGTACCAGAGCATATAAGACAAGATTTGTGGTTTCAACAGGATGGAGCACCGGCACATTACTCACATCAGGTTAGGGAGCATTTGAATCATGTATTTCCAAACAAATGGATAGGACGTGATGGTCCTGTTAGATGGCCAGCTAGGTCTCCGGACCTTAAAAGTCTAGATTTTTTCTTGTGGGGTGATATTAAGGGCATCGTTTACCAGATTCCTTCTACAGCACAGTTGGATATGAGACAGAGAATAGTCGACGCCTTTCCTTAGAACGATTGAGTTGTGTCTACAAAGAAACGGGCAACATTTCGAACACTTATTGAAATGGTTCAACACCTTGTAGATCATCTCACCAAAAACCAATCTATTACGTATTTCATACACGATTACCTTGAAATATCTCCATTTCTCTGATCAAGTATAATGATGTACTAAAAAAAATACTCGTCTTTCGCAACCTCTAATTTTATAATTTTTTGAGTCACTCCTGTATAAAATGAGGATTATCTATTTCAATTAATCAATAAATCTATCCTTGGGCAATAAGAAAGCGAAAGGAAAAAAGTATTCATCCTCTCTGCCGAAGGAGCATGCGATGATGTGAGAGCCTATTTTCAGGAATTTTTACGAAAAAAAAATATTGTAAAACTACTCACCAAAAAAACTTAATACTTAGGCATTATAGCAGAGTTTAGGTCGTTCCTGAATCTTGAACAAAAAAGAGTGGTCTTTCAATCTGAAACAACCATCCAAGATTTTATTATAGAAAATTGGGACACCCTGTTTACTGCAAAATAAATTGCTGAAGTAGATTCTTACTGTCTAAATACAATACCGTTCGAACAAATGAAATCTTCAAGAGTGTACGAGCTACAGAGCCCTGCGCCACACACCATATATATATATATATATATATATATATATATATATATATATATATATATATATATATATATATATATATATATATATATATATATATATATATATCCATCGATGTCGATCAACTAACCCACACCGCCATATGTTTAAAATGTATGAAACTGACAGACAGTTATAACAATTCTTGATATTCTAAACAAATAATTTGCAATGAAGAAATATTGAACAACATGAAACAAACAGCAGAGAATATGCAAAATATCCTTATGATCAGTTCACTAATTCATCCTATTTCCTTATTATGATCAGGTATCTAAAGAAGGGAAATTTGGGATTTCAGAAAAAGAAATTTGATTCTTAAATGTCAAACTCATTTTTGTATAATTTTGATGATAACCTAGATATCCACGAATTACTTTTTGCACCACTCAACTGTTTCCTGAAAAGAATCGAGCCCGGCCTGGGTTATTTTTTCCCAACTATAAGAGTTCACAGAGCTGCTCTACTAAAACATCGAAATTCGTTCAAACGGTACCACTCAGAGAGGCGAAAGGCGACATAAGTTTACAAATAGAATGCATATTTGAACAGCATTGATTTATTAGGTTGAAATATATATAGAAATTTTCATGAAATAACAACATCATAAGGAATCTTCATCGTCAAAAATCCTGCCATTTAAATATTAATATTGAATCTTTTTTTAGAATTAGATGAAGTACTGGGAGACATAAATGCCGAGATAGTGGCACACGAAAATAGAATTGTTCAGAGGATGTCAGGTTTCATCTTGAAATATAATAAAGATATCAGAGAACCCCTTAATATAATTGCTCTTATAGACAGGTGAAACTTTCACTTCACTTCATTTTGTCTAAACGAATTTTGTCTTGAAACACTTCATTGATAATGATTTGGTTTCAGCCTGATTGCTCTCGCGAAAGTTGCCGAGGAAAAAAACTTTGTGAAACCAACTTTGAACAATGACAGAATCCAAGAAATTGAAGAGGCTAGACATCCCCTAATGGAAGATATGTTTCCAGGATTCGTATCGAACGATTTTCTTTCTGGCGGTAAACATAGCCGCATGAAAATAATAACAGGTCCAAATGGGAGTGGCAAAAGTATATATTTGAAACAGACTGGTATTATTATTTATTTAGCCCATATAGGATCATATGTGCCAGTCAAAAGAGCTAATATTGGAATGGTTCATAGCATACATTTCAGAATAGCCACAGAGTCTGTATCAGTTAGACTTTCTTCCTTCATGATAGATGTAACACAGGTAAGACAGTTTTTCATAGCAACGTCAGCCAATGATCTTGTCCTTATTGCCATTTAAAAAGAAGGATATAAACAGTATATTTCTATCTTATTCGATACAATATGTTGCCGTATTTTATTTCAGAATGTGTTCTGATTATTTTAATACCTACTCTTTGTTCGTCATCATGTTTAGGAATATAATATACCGGGTAGTATATTTGTGTAAGGGGCGAAGGTAAAGAATATATATTCAGCAATGCCAGCCCAAATGTCAACCTCACCTGCTCGTGTGATAACAAACGTTATCCGGTGCACCCTGCTAGATAACTAACGAGGCTCTGACGACCGAATGATCGCCGGAATAAGCGATCCACCTCCAGCTTGTCAACGGCTACGGGCGGATGAACAAGTGGAGGAAAGGGCACTCTTTTGTCCTGAGGTTGAGAAATCGGCCTCGAAGGCGGAGGAATTACCAATAAGTAATCAACGGCATAAGAATACAGAAGGCAACGGGAAACTACTGTATTAAAGATCACAAGATATCCCCAGGAAAATTACATATGCTCATGGAACAAAAAACAATGGCCCTCAGTCCCGGGCACCTCTTAAATGAGGAAAGGGTGGGAAGAATCCCCCGGTTAAAAACTGAAAGAATTGGAACATGGAATGTGAGAAGCATGTACGAAGCAGGTAAGGCTGCAAATTTGATCAAGGAGATGGAGAGACTCAAAATAGATGTTCTTGGTTGCAGCGAGGTAAGGTGGCCACATGCAGGTACTTATACGATAGGTAACTATACACTGTACTACTCCGGAGATGAAACGACACAAAACAAGAATGGTGTTGCTATACTTACATCCAATGAAACTGCGAAGTCAGTTACTGGGTTTCTTCCAGTGTCATATAGAATAATGCTAATAAAGATAGACAGCAGACCAGTCAATATGAATATTATACAGATATATGCCCCAACAAGTCAAAGTACAGAGAAGGTAGTAGAACAAGTCTACGAAGACTTAAGTAAAACTTTACTCCAAACAAAGAAACATGAAACCAACATAATTCTCGGAGACTTCAACGCCAAGATTGGAAAGGGAAGAGAAGATGACACGATGGGTGTGTTTGGCCTCGGTATAAAAAATGACAGGGGAGACAGATTAATACAATTTTGTAAAGAAACCAATATAGTATAATGAACAGTTCTTTCAAGTTACCACCACGAAGACTATATACATAGAAGTCACCAGCAGATGGAGTAGACGGACGCATCACAAGAAACCAAATTGATTACATAATTGTTAACAGAAGGTACAAAAATGCAGTAAAATCATGCAAGACATACCCTGGAGCTGACATTCCCACCGATCACAATCTTCTTCTAGCAAGGATAAAGGTAGAATTTAAAAGAACCAAAGGAAATAAGAAAGCAACTATTATTAACACCGATAAATTGAAAGAGGAATCTACGTACAATAAAATAAAGGAAGAAATACATAGATATATAAACGAAAAACCATTAAAGCCGGCGCAAACTTCTGAAGAAGACTGGCAAAAGATTAAAACAACACTAAAAAATGTTACAGAGAAGCACCTTAAGCAGGAGACCAGGAAAAAGAATCAATCTTGGATGACAGAAGAAATCTTGGACATGATGGAAGAGAGAAGAAAATTCAGAAATAAAAACGAAACAAGATATAAACAAATACATAAAAATATCAAAATAAAAATCAAAGAAGCTAAGGTTACCTGGCTAAACGAAAGATGTGAAGAAATTGAGAAACTAGAACAAAAACATTATACTTTCAACTTACACAAAAAAATAAAAGAAGGAGCTGGAATGTGGAAGCAATCCTCTTCATCTTTCGTCGAAGATAAACATGGGAAACCCCTACTGAATATAAAAGATCAAATAAACAGGTGGAAAGAATACATAGAAGACATGTTTCAAGACCAGGAGAGACAAAGGATAGATGTACAGAAAGTAGCGTCTGGACCCTACATCACAAAGGAGGAAATTATTAAAGCAACAAAACAACTAAAAAACAAAAAAGCTGTTGGAGAAGATAATATCCCAATTGAAATTATAAGGATAATTTCAGACGAACACATCGATGTTATGGAGAACTTATTTAATAAAATATACGAAACTGGAATAATACCAAAAGACTGGCTGACATCGGTGTTTATACCACTACCAAAGAAGAAGAACTCCAGGAAATGTGAAGAATATAGGATCATTAGTCTAATGAATCATATACTGGACGAACACTCGGGACGAACACAATTTGGCTTCAAGAATGGCTTTGGAACAAGAGAGGCACTTTTTTCAATACGTGTGCTTGTTGAAAGATGTAGGGATGTAGACTCTGATGTGTATCTGTGTTTCATAGACTTTCAAAAGGCTTTCGACCTGGTGAAACACGATAAACTAATAGAAATTCTCAGGTCTTGTAACATAGACGACAAAGACTTGAGAATCATATCAAACCTTTACCAAGACCAAAAGGCTAAAATTAGAATCAATGGAGAGACATCTGAAGACATTAACATCGAGAAAGGAGTAAGGCAAGGATGTGTTCTTTCCCCGTTGTTGTTTAACGTTTTTTCGGAAGAGTTATTTAGGAAGGCACTACAGGATACCTCGGATGGCATAATAATAAATGGACAATGCATTAACAACTTGCGATACGCAGATGACACGGTTATTCTAGCAGATAGCGCTGAAGCACTACAACGCCTAATGAACCGAGTGATGATAACATGTAAAGAATTTGGAATAAAACTAAATACAAAGAAAACAAAAACGATGGCTATCAGCAAACACCAAAACAGAAAGGTCGGAATTAGGGTCAACGGAACAGAATTAGAACAAGTAACAAAAATAACATACCTAGAAAGTAGCCTTGATGAAACTTGGGATCACTCACTAGAGATAAAAACACGCCTGGAAAAAGCACGAGCTATATTTTATAAAATGCAAAAAATACTATGCAACTGCCAACTAAATATCTCATTAAGAGTTCGAATACTGAAATGCTACGTTTTCTCCACCGTGCTATATGGCGTTGAAGCATGGACAATGACGGAAACAACACAAAAAAGAATAGAATCGTTCGAACTTTGGTGCTACCGTAGAATGCTCAGAATATCTTACATGAGTCATACGACAAACGTAGAAGTTATGCAGAGGATGAGAAAGGATCGAGAACTTGTGCAGATAATAAAAGAAAGAAAGACGCAATATTTCGGTCACATTATGAGAAACCAAAAGTACGAACTGCTTCAACTTATCATCGAAGGAAAAATCAATGGCAAAAGGGGACCGGGAAGAAGACGCAACTCCTGGCTTAAGAACTTACGTCAATGGACTAATATGAGCTCTATAGAATTGTTCAGAGCTGCAACAAATAAAATAAGATGGGCAAATGTAATCGCCAACGTCCTTAAGGATAAGGCACCGTAAGAAGAAGTATATTTGTATCGAGCTTACAGTATACCGCATTCAGGTGAATTCGCAATCGCCATATTAGCCGAGCTGTCTGCCTCAAAGCTCAAAGATTCTACTCAAAGCGATCGGACGATATACCGATCCATCGTCGGGCTAACGTAGGCTCGATAAAAATCCCGGTAAAGTTTTTAGTTCTGTATTCCGTTTCCGATTTCAATTCCGTTATTCAAATTTAATGAAAGATATAATGGAGTGGCCAGAAAATTATACGTACCACGTGGTCAATTCGAATGATATAAGAACAAACTTCAAAACGAAGTACGAAGTTGACGTGAGTAAGAGGGCAAAATTCAATTATCTACATAACCTTTGAAACAAACAACGAACGTTCAGCTCAATTTAGTCTGCGTTGGTTGAAAGTTCCATAGGTGCTTCGTTTCAGCTTTCTTGGGTCCAAGTGCTTTCTTGTATAAACTTGAGGAAGCGAATGAATCTCACATTTGTATCTTGCTTTTTGATCATCACATGAAATATAACGTAAACTGTATTTTTGACAAATTAATTACCTACTGAGAAGTGAATATCTATATTTTTTCTTCAACTCGAGACCATTCAAAATCATTGACAAAAAAAGAATGTTTGTGTCAATGATTTGGATACCTACCATGTTCATGAGAAATTTGAAATGTGTTTTCATGAAAAATAACTTAACTACGTCGAGGTTCATTCTTGAATTCTCAAATACCTAATGCCATTTGGAGTTATCAGGGTTTCTCCATAAAATCGGGTATTTGAGGTTAATTCCTAAAATAATGCATGTCTTTCAGCAATGGGTTACTGATCTGGATCTAAAATCAAAAAATACATGGTATATCACTAGACCACAATTACACCAATCGAAAAAGCTAGACAGCACGTATTCAAAAGATTATATCATTGTCAGTTCAAAACAAAAATTAATAAATTGAATGTCCGAAAGAAAGAACATGCTTCTAGAAATATAAATTGTCCAGCAAGTTGTTATTAAGAAACAAGAATTTCATTCGAGGACAAGGCTTAAGCATGTTGAAACTCTGCTAAAAGAGTGGCCATGCATAATCACTTTGAATAATAATCACAACCATATAATAGATAGTGTGGCCGCTTTAACCAAAAGACGAATTGGGAAAGAAACAAAGTGAGAAATTCTTCAATTGTTTGAAAAGGGACATTCTGTTGCATCATCTTATAATAGTTTCTGCTTAAGTAAAATAGAAGAGCTAGGTGACAAATATGATGAAAATGTATGCGATAGATACTATTTTCCATGTAGAGAAGATTTTTCAAATATGTGAAACTCTCACTTCAAACGCAATTATGGAGATAGATCAGATGAAAATATGTTTTTTAGGCTCGAAGAGAATCTTAAACAATCCATCGATACAGTTTATAAGATAACCCATAATGAAGACGACAATGCTGTTGCATTATGCACAGTTGTAAACACCTCAAAAAAGTCTAGGGAACACCAATATTTTTAAAATATGAATTTGATGATTCGAATTTATGAAAATCTTTCGGTTTTTGTTAGGATGTATTGTATATAATGTATTCTCAAGAAAACAAAATAATATTTGACTTCTCCAAAGCACCTATTATAAAAAAAAAATTGAAATTTGAAAATGACGAAATTTGGTAAAACACAAAAAAAAATCCTGAACTAATATTTTCGAAACGATATGGAAGAACTTATATTTTTCAGTACCCAGAAGGTCCACCTCTATTACTAATGACACTTTGGCATCGTCGCGGCATGCTCAATATTAAATTGTCTATTACATTGTGGCCTAAGTCATTCCAAGCCTCCTGAACTGCTAATCGAAGCTCCTGTTCATGATGGAAAACGTCTGGCAAGCAGGATGGCCACATGTCGATGAAGATCGATATCATTCGATATTATTCTTCATGAACGTTCAAGACAACTCTTGCACGATGAGGAGGGGCATTATCTTGTTGGAAGAGTGGATTTTGACCGATTGTTTGGAGATACGGTACCACTACAGGTAAAACTATCTCATTTGCGTAAGAATTTCCCGTGAGGTTGTTCTGTATGAAAACGAGGTCAGTTCTTCCACCAAGGCGTATACCTCCCCAAAACATCACTGATCCGCCTCCCTGTCTAACAACTTCTCGAGCATGCTGGAGACGGTTTTGCTTTCCAGGTTCCCTCCATATTCGAATTCTTCCCGAATAGGGATAATAACTAAATCTAATCTAGATTCATCACTGAAGAGAACTGTGGCCCACCTCTCTTGATCCCAGTTTACGTGCTCTTGGCACCAAGCTAAACGAGCAGCGCGATTTCCATGGGTCAGTTGTGGAACTCTTAAAGGACGTCTGGAGTGGAGTTGACCTTCGTGCAGTCGATTTCTCACAGTTTGGTCGGAAATTTGTACGTTATGAACTCGTGATAGCTCTTGAGCTAATTGAGATGCTGTGGTAGTACGATCTCTTCTGGCTTGTAAAATCAAAAATCGGTCTTGGGCGACTGTAGTAATCCTGGAACGGCCTGTATGGCGTTCTTCTACGCTACCTGTTTCATTGAAACGCGACCATAAACGGTTTATGACTACTTCCCAGAACCCTGGATACTTCCCGTCGTCTTTCCATGGTCGAATCAAAAACTTGAATCTTTTATTTGTGCTTACAACAGAAACAAAGTGCCAACTAACTGATTTCAAACACTGAATACATGAAATGATTATAAAGCAGCGTCGCATCTGCTGCATTTTTAGTTTTTTATAAAAAAAAACTGAAATCTGTTGCGGCACTCTACATAATTTGGTGAGAAATTGATGCAGGTGTTCATTTCTTTAAAAAAATCATCCATATTGATCGTTCTGGATACGATATATCGATATTCAGAAGTGTTCCCTAGACTTTTTTGAGGTGTTTATTTCTTTGCAACTCAATCTCCTGCTGGGAGTAAACCGTTAGGATGCATAACTATTTTTGATTATGCTCTGAAAGATTCGATCGAAATAATGCCTTTCTAACTTTCACCATCAGTCATTATGACAGATGATGATTTAGTTGAACGAAATATTTTACAAAAATATTGGCCTAGATCCACTTTACCTCTTTGCAGTTTTCATGTTTTGAAATCCGATGGAAATGGTTGCAGCCCGCTAAAAATGAAATCAAAAAAGGAGATAGACAATCATTATATGCATTATTCAGAAATATACTCATGTCCAAAAGGGAAGCATGCGTGGCAAAAAACTTAGAGTTATTTTACCAAAACCATAAATATCCACAATACAAAAAATACGTTGACAATAAAACTGAAAGAATTCATGTCTGGTGCTTGTATTATCGACAATCATTAATGATACGTGGAGCTGATACAAATAACTATGTCGAAGTAATGTTTCGTCTATTCAAAGATATTTCCCTCGAAAGAACAAAAGCATATAACCTAACACAGTTAACTGATTTAAAACGTAATCTTGTCTTGTATGATGACGAGTTCTGCCCACCCATAACGAGTCAATCAGCTGTTTGTCGAATACATTTGAATTTCATACAGTGTTGTCAGATTTATGACATATGGAGCATGATAATCCATTTCCAATAGGCTGCACCCTCACGACAAGAGTTATATGGGGATGCATGGAAGCAGAATATATGGCCGGATGGGGTAGTGGTTAGCAATTTTTTATCAAAAAGGAGGACTCCATCCAGTTCCGAGGAGCAGAGGAGTTTTCCAAAGAAGTATCTTTAGATACAGTGCCCATTTAATTCAACAGTAAAAGTGGGTATGATGGTACAAATTACTTGAAGGATAGAACACCTGAAATAGAACATCTTCCGAAAAAATGCGATAGTATAAAAATCCAGAAAATCTCATCAAACAATAGCATTTAACATTTAAGCATGGAGTTCTTATTGTTGCAAGAAAAAATTGGCGGGGGATCCCAATACAAAAGTTAAAAGAATTATCATATGAGAGAGATGCTGAGTTTGCGGGTGCATATTTCGGCAATATTAAGACCGTCATAGTGGGAGTATATAGATCACCAACGGGTTCAGTAGACGTATTCTTTCAAAAGATCTCAGAAGTTTTGCAGTACCTAGCAGAGAATTTGACGGACAAAATTATAATATCGGGAGATTTCAACATAAATTTCTTATAAATAGTAAATAAGAATGAACTTGATGCACGCGATTGGTTGCAGAAAAACTTTCAAAGAACCATCTAGGATAGGACAAAACACAGCCACTTGTATCGATAATATATTTACTAATATTAACTTTGTAAATGGTACAACAACAGAGCTTCATATGTCCGATCATCTAGCACAAATATTGAATTTCGCCATAGCTTCAATTGAACCTGAAAAAAGAAAAGAAACTATCATGAGTAGAGATATAACAAGATATAATACTCACCTACTGCAGGAAGACCTAGCACTGATTAAATGGGAAAATCTACTTAAATCGAAGAACGCTGCTGAATTTTTCAAAACTTTCCATAATCTCTGTCTGAAAACCTCTGGTGAAGAAGAAAATAATTAACAGAAACGACAAAAATTATCCTGGAACACACAAGAAATCAGGAGATGAAAAAGGATATTAGATGCACTTTACACAATATCTAGGGTGAGTGGGGATATAGAATCTTTTAAAGCTTACAAATCATACAAGAGGCAGTTCAGCGAGGCAATTGATAGTACAATTAGAAACGTAAATGAGGAATATATAAATAAGGCTGAAAACAAACGGATGGCATTGTGGAGGGTAATAAAAGCTATACTGAAGGGAATAGCAAGGAAAGTTAACACCAAACTGAATGCAAATGTAATGAATGCCTACTTTGCAGATGTTGGTAAAAATCTGTGATGAACTGGTAACTTCATCTTCAGATGTGAGTACCAAGGCGAGAATCATAAGCCCTAATAGTGTTGGGTCTTGTTTTTTCTTTGAGTATTCAGAGCGTGAAATTGTTAACACAATAGCATCGCTGAAGTCCAAATCTACAGTCGATATATATAATATCTCAACCGAAATATTGAAAAGTGCAAGTAAGGAGATCGCCAACCCCATCACTATAATGATAAATAGGTGCTTTCAAGAAGGTCATTTTCCACAAGAACTCAAATCTGCAAGAATAATTCCCATTTATAAAGGCAAGGTAGATAAAGATAATTGTGAAAACTACAGACCAATTGCCATATTGCCATGCATCTCAAAAATCTTCGAGACGGTTGTAAAAACAAGAATTCTGTATTGGATGGAGAAGCAGAAGTTGACAAACAAAAATCAACACGGATATAGGAGAGGCAAAAGCACAACCACAGCACTCATGGAAGCAATAGCAGTGATAATTGAAAATCTGCATAATAACGAAATCATGGAAATGCTTAATTTTGATCTGAGCAAAGCATTTGATACAGTGCTGCATTCACTGCTATTGCAAAAGTTGCACTACCTAGGATTCAAATGAACAGTGTTCAGGTTAATTTGACTGACAGAGAACAAATAGTTAACTGAAACATGGAAACATCATCCAAATTGGGGTGTGTTTATGATGTACCACAGAGATCAGTGCTGGGACCTATCCTATTTATAATTTATAAAAACGACATCGACATTCAGAATTGTGCCTATATTACGATGATACCTCGATCATTATCATCTCGAAAAATAGGGAAAATTTAATGAATAAAAAAGAAGTCGCTTTGAATGAAGAAGTTAAGATTTGGTTTACAAATAATTCGCAGAAACTTAATGTAGACAAAACTGAAACCCTTGAATTTAAAAGGCAACCAGGACTTAAGTGCCAAGTTCTGGGAGTGATTATTGATAGTTGGTTGAACTGGACGCCACACATAAATTATACATGTAAGAAACTGTTCAAAATTTTGTACATGCTTAGAAGACTGAAACAGAATGGCACTCACCAGATGATGAAGACAGCATATTTCGCTGAGCATTCTTCTATATGGGGTACTTCTTTGGGGTATGGCACCAGAAGCATCAAGGGTCTTCATCCTGCAAAAGAAGGCGATCAGAATAATGCATGGGATTCGTAGTCCAGAGTCTTGTAAACCAATTTTTGTTAATCACAAAATACTTACCTTTCCATCTTTGTAAATAAAAGAGTGCCTTTTGCACAGGAACAAGGATTCCTTTCCAAGAAACTGTTCACCTATTTAAAACAACATATAAACAACTGTATACAACACCACTTCATGTTAAAAGGAACACACAAAATTCATGGAAATACTGGGGGATACATCTATATAACAACTTGGCTGCTGAACTGAAGTGTTCGTCTGGAACGGTATTCAGAAGAAAAATTCAAGATCTACTGCAGGGGGGCCATTTATTCAGTTGAAGAATTTTTCAAAATATGAAAAATTAAATAATTGATCGATGAAGCCTGGAACTACGTGATAGTTGATATTCATAATGAATAATAAAATAAAACAAGTTACTATGTTTTAACTATCACTAATTTTTACATTGGTTGAACCGGTTTCGGACATACGTCCATTATCAACAACAAGCTAATGAAAACTGAATACTCATATACAATACAGGAATTACCATCAATAAAATGCTAGTAGAGGTCACAGAAACTTGAATAATTGTGATTGGTAGGTAATTAAGTCTACCTGGTCGTTAAGAAGCAACCATTTCTACCTAGATGCCTTGAAAATTTCCATCGATTCAAAGAAATTGAGTTTATAAGATTTATCACAGGAATGAAGAATTTTAAGCTGTTGAAGTTCTGAAAAGGATGACATTCATTCTGATGTAGGAATAACCGGAAATGTTCTTTGTATCTAGCCTTGAAAGATCGTCCTGTTTGACCTATATAAAGGGAATTGCACTCAGAACATGTTAATTGGTATACTCCTGATTTTTCGAATTTATCGGTTTTATCTTTTGTGTTGAAAAAGCAGGCCTGACAATTTGCTAACTAGTTTGAATGCAATATAAACTTTTACTATCAGACAAAACTCTAGCAACCTGTTCTGACGTCTTCCCAAAATATGTTAGAGACATAAATTTTTCAAAATATGGCTTTTCTCTCTTGGATTGGGGATATATCATGTTGAATGTGTTGTTGCGTATTTTTCGATTAATTAAACTCTCTATTGCTTTTATATCGAAGCCGTTGTTCTCTACTATTATCATAATGGTGTTAAATTCTGATTTTCGGTCCATGTCCGATAAAGGCAAATCGCTCTGTGAATCATGGATTTGAAGGCTGCTATTTTTCGAGAATGCGGGTGAAATGAATCTATGGGTATGACATTATCCGTGTACGATGGTTTTCTGAAGATATCAACAATTGCAGGAGAGTAATAACCGTTTATCAATTAATATCTTCAGAAAACCATCGTACACGGATAATGTCATACCCATAGATTCATTTCACCCGTATTCTCAAAAATAGCACCCTTCAAATCCATGATTCACAGAACGATTTCTTTGCCTTTATCGGACATGGACCGAAAATCAGAATTTAACACCATTATGATAATAGCAGAGAACAACGGCTTCGATATAAAAGCAATAGAGAGTTTAATTAATCGAAAAATACGCAACAACACATTCAACATGATATATCCCCAATCCAAGAGAGAAAACCCGAAAATTTATGTCTCTAACATATTTTGGGAACAGGTTGCTAGAGTTTTGTGTGATAGTAAAAAAGTTCATATTGCATTCAAACCAGTTAGCAAATTGTCATGCATGCTTTTCAACACAAAAGATAAAACCGATAAATTCGAAAAATGAGGAGTATACCAATTAACATGTTCTGAGTGCAATTCCTTTTATATAGGTCAAACAGGACGCTCTTTCAAGGCTAGATACAAAGAACATTTCCGGTCATTCCTACATCAGAAATATGATTCAGCTTTAGCTGCACATTGTCTGAATGAATGTCATCCTTTTCCAGAACTTCAACAGCTAAAAATTCTTCATTCCTGTGATAAATCTTATAAACTCAATTTCTTTGAATCGATGGAAATTTTCAAGGCATCTAGGGTAGAAAGGGTTTAAGCTCCTTAACGACCAGGTAGACTTAATTGCCTACCAGTCACCATTATTCAAGTTACTGTGACCTCTACTAGCATTTTATTGATGTTAATTCCAGTATTGTACATGAGTATTCAGTTTTCATTAGCTTGTTGTTGATAATGGACGTATGTCCGAAACCGGTCCAACCAATGTAAAATTTTGTCATTCTTTACATCAATAAATTAGTGATAGTTAATACATAGTAACTTGTTTTATTTTATTATTCATTATAAAATTAAATTATACAGACATATCTATTTACATATATATATTTTTTCTTTTGGTGTTTTGCCATTATCATATATTTTAGACAGTGATGTAAAATATTTGTCAACTTTTTCAAATGTTTAATATGTTCTTTGTATATATTTGCTGTTTTATTAGCTCGTAAGTATTTTGTAACTTCGCTTATTCGACACGCCATGTAGGATTTTGATGGCAATAAAATTATCTATCTATCTATCTATCTATCTACGATATTAACAACATGACATAAGAGAAGTAGTTTATTATCTATTGACTAGAAACTAGAAAAGAAAAAGGTCCACTAGAAACACAAGCGTTCAATTATTGTGTGCGCATACTGACCAACCAGTGCGTCCAAATGTTATTTTGCTCGTAATCTGACAACACTGTATAAAATTCAAATGCATTCGACAAATATCTGATCGATTCATTTTGAGTGCTTCATAGTCATCATAAAACACAGGATACCCAACGATTGATATTTCTAGAAATCATTCTTGTATTTTTCAGATATCACAAGCAATTTACAACTCAAAACCATCTTCACTAATAATAATGGATGAATTTGGCAAAGGTACTTCCGGAGTGGATGGAGTTGCCCTAATGGCTGCAGTTCTGCAAAAATTCCTAAGACAAAATGAAAATTGTCCCCACGTTTTAGTTTCAACCCACTTCCAACAAATCAAAAGTTTTCTATCAGAATCAGCCCAACTTGAATACCAGAAAATGAGTTATACGAAAAATAACAACGAAACAATGGTGCTGTTATACAAACTCGTAAAGGGCATTTCCGAAAGTTATGCTTTTGACATAGCTGAAGAAGTTGGATTGGATTCAGGCATTATACAGAGAGCTAAAGAAATATTCAATTCTCTTAAGCAGCATGATGTAATCAGACCATTGGAGCTACCAAAATTTCGTGCAATATCTCCTTCTGAAGAGATTCAGAGTTTTTTAGCACACAATGAAATTTCTGAAGACATCTCTGACTAAGAATAATGATTGAGTCAAAATAAATCTCAAATAATTTATTGAGTTCCAGAAATCTTTTAATACAAAACTTACCTTATTGTTAACAAATTAAATTAAAACTAACTTAAAATATATATTTATGTGTTGATTCCATATTTGGATTTCATTTTATCTATTTCTTCCTGCTTCTTTTCAATATCTGTCTTCTTGAATGCCTTACTAGCCTGATAGTATAGTACAACAAGGTATCGGTTACATACGTTGAATCCCGAAAGATGATCACATGCATTTTTGGCATCAAAAATATCTTCGAATACTACAAAAGCTGTTCCTCGGGTTTCAGGTGTATTTCCTACTCTGATTTGCCTGATTGCACCATATTTCCCAAAAATATCATACATTTCTTCACCAGTTATCTTGTATGGCAAGTTTCTAATATAGAGGATTCTGTTGATTTCTGGTGGCAAACGAACCTACAAATATTTTGATATGAATTTAATCTACGGTTGTACTGCAAAGAAACACTCACGTTTGCTTTTCTCTGCATTGCCAAAGCCATGATGTATTATTTGATTCCTTCCAATTTTACAAACAAAGTTTCATGAATATTGTTTTCCTTTTTGTTGTTAACCTAACATCTATCAACTGTCAATCTTCCTGTCTTCCAGTCTTCTTCTTCTCAGAAATGAGTTTGCCCTAGAACATCTAACTCTATGTTCTGAGTAAAATGTTCGTCTGACATTTTGGCCTCCATCTTCCTTAAAGTACTAACAGATTAATTGTTCAGGGTAATATTTACGTTCAACAACCAGCGAAAAACGTACTAGGAATATAATTGATCAAATTAAAATCCAAATAAAATATATATTTCAGAATTAATATCTAGGAAGCTTATTATCAAAATATTCATTGCAGTGATCGTTCCTTTACATTTTGTTTTAAATTCTTGAATTGACCTAATTTTAGTCACCCAAACAAGTTTTTATTTTATTAAGAACGTAAAATTAGATTGACTTATCACTTTTTGAAATACTGTCTTTTGATTTACTCACAATCCATATAGAATACACAAATATTTACCATTTATAAACTTGCCGTTAACAGAGAGGTAAAGAAGTGAAGATGACCTTTTGCAGTTTGCTTTCTGCAGTAACAATTGCCTTATTTGGAAAACAATCAGAAATTGAGCTGTTGTGACGTTTTTCTGATCATTTTTTATTTTTTCCAGTAATTACTAGTTAAAATAAGAGAAACGCTCGACTAAACCGAAACGAATAATACATTCAATATTGTCAAATGTTGTTATGACATCGAACGTCCAACGAAATGTAAAGTTCATAAATGAGCGAAAATTTAGAACTGCAGACAAAGCTCGGCCATTAACGGCAACGACAAAGGAACTACCAATTGCCAATTAATAAATGGACTCTAACTTTATTGATACTGTACGATTAACATTGTAATAAGAACACAAGAAATAACCAGTATGTTCTTGATTTTCATTTTTGGAAAAATGGGGGCCAAAATGGCAAACGAGAATAGCTTTATAAATTCAAAATTTCAGTATGATGGTATTCGTTTTCAAAATATAATATAATAAATTTGATAATTATACCGTATAGTGGCGGTAGTCAGAATTCACTGAAAAATGTTCACTTTTTTGGGGCCCAGAATCAATTTCGTTTTGCCCCGAAGATCGTTTAAGTCCTCTTGTCTATATCATTCAAATTCTATCATTGTTTCATTAAAATGCCTTGTTATTATTACAATGGATAATATATACACACATGTACCATTAATCAGTAATTCTACTCTCAAATATACATTAATTTCTTATTAAAATGCTTCTCCATTCGAATCTTTATTTTTTAGAATGTTAACCCGCCATATTTACTTTCCACATATGATTGCCCCTCAATTCTCAATATTAGGAAACAATTTTACACATTTACAGTCCAAGACCTACGTGACATGATCCCGACAATAATGACGTACTCGCCATCTCCCGTCATAGCAGAGGGATATTCAAATGGAAATGTCTTCAAACCGAACCTATCTAACCTAACCAAACCTCAAATCTAATTTAAATTTATAATTTTGAATTGAATAGCTTAGTAGGATAGATTTTAGGTAAAATTAGGTTGGATTTGGAAAGATTACCTTTTGAATTTCGGTCTCAGTTATGAACGAGAAAGATAGTGAGTATTCATCTCTTTTTGCATCGTTTTGAGCCGTACGTCGTATAACATGTAACATAAAAACACTGTAAATATGGTGGGTTAACTGTCTAGAAAATACACATTCGAATTGAAAAAAAGCATTTTAATACGCAATTAATGAATATTTGAACGTAGAATTACTAATTAATGGTACATGTGTGTATATATTATCCATTGTAATTATAACAAGGTATTTTAATGAAGCAATGATGGAGTTTGAATGATATAGACAAGAGGACTTTCAAGGAAATTTTGTTTTTTATTTCTCTTAAACGATAGCCTTCCGGGGCAAAACGATTTCAGATTTGGATTCTGGGACCCAAAATTAGTAGGTAAATATTTTTTCAGTGAATTCTGACTACCGCCACTATAGGGTATAATTATCATAAATTTTGAAGTAAATTGAAATTCGCTTAACGAAGTTGGAATTATATAAAACCAATTTCTTTTTGGAACTGATTGGAGTAGTTGTATGAGCTCACACCAAGTTATGTGCAAGGCATCAGAGAATATTATTTTTTCTTATCAAAGCATCTGCATTATCTCTGTGATCATGTCATTACTGTCAAACCATCCGTTTATAGTTGATCGGGTTGGGTTGTTGATAAATGTCAAGTTTTCACAAAATATCCAGTTAAGAAAATTAAAGCAGTTATTTAAAAAATCAAAATGTTAGCACTAATGAACAGATTGTTGGACTGGTTCCGCAGTCTTTTCTGGAAAGAAGAGATGGAGTTAACGCTCGTAGGTCTTCAGTACTCAGGAAAAACGACTTTTGTGAATGTTATAGCCGTAAGTTTGAATTTCTTTTCTTTGTTCATTTCAATCGAATTGAATTCTTATTACATGGATATTCATTTCAGTCTGGTCAATTCAGCGAAGATATGATTCCTACTGTGGGTTTCAACATGAGGAAAATCACTAAGGGAAATGTTACTATCAAAGTTTGGGATATAGGTGGCCAACCTCGATTCAGATCTATGTGGGAAAGATACTGCAGAGGAGTAAATGCTATTGTGTAAGTAATAAAAGTCTTCTGCATTATTAATTCTACATGACAAATTTTATGTGCTATTCAGATATATGGTAGATGCAGCTGATCCAGATAAAATAGAAGCGTCAAGAAATGAATTGCATAGTTTGTTGGATAAACCACAGTTAGCTGGTATTCCTGTTTTAGTTCTGGGAAACAAAAGAGATAAGCCTCAAGCATTAGATGAGAATGGCCTTATAGAAAGAATGTAAGTAATTCCATATAAATTTAAAATTATGGAGAAAACTGATATAGAATGAAAAACATTGTTTACTTCAATATTATTACTTGGTGTATTAATATATGATGTTAAAATTGTGAATTTGGTAATCCTGCATTGTACGCTGACCGCCACGCGCATCGTGTACCCAGACGACGAGAAATGTTTCCGAACAATTTAAATTTCAGTCGGTGTTGCCAGATCTCTTTCCTGGTGTTCATTTCAATTTAACGTTCAAATAAGAGAATAAATGTTTGATCTCAGGGTAATTATTTAGTAGTGTTGATAGTCAAAATTCAGTGAAAAAGTGTTTTCATACTAATTTTGGTTCAAGAATCCAAATCTGAAATCATTTTGCCTCGGAAGGCTATCATTTAGGAAAAAAATAACCAAAATTTCCTTGATGAAAGTCCTCATGTCTATGTCATTCAAACTCTATAATTGCTTCATTAAAATGCCTTGTTACTATTACAATATATACTCACATGTACTATTAATTAGTAATTCTACGCTCAAATATACATTAATTTCTTATTAAAATGCTTTTCCGTTTAAATGTTTATTTTCTAGACAGTTAACCCGCCATATTTACCTTCCAGATATGATTGCCCCTCAATTCTCAATATTAGGCAACCATTTCACACAGTTACAGTCCAAGACCTACGTGACTTGAACCCGTCAATAGTGACGCACTCGCCATCTCCCGTCATAACAGAGAGGAATACTCAAATAGAAATCTCTTCAAACCAAACCTAACTAACCTAACCCAACCTCAAACCTAATTTAAATTTATGATTTCGAATTGAATAGATTGGTAGGTTAGGGTTAAGGTAAAATTAGGTTTGAGGTTAGGTTTGGAAATATATTTGAATTTCGTTCAATTATGATAGATCCTATATATATATATATATATATATATATATATATATATATATATATATATATATATATATATATATATATATATATATATATATATCAGCTCTACAGGCCAAGTAGGCCCATGGCTTCATTACATGTTCTTCTCCATTTCATTTTATTCATAACTGCTCCCTACCAGTCCTTCACTGCTAGCTCTTCAATATCTTTCTCCACCATCTTGATCCATTCTGTGTGTGGTCTTCCCCTGCCTCTTCTTCCCGTTATCCCCTTGTCAAAACTTGTCTTGTTGTTCTATCGTCTCCCAGTCGGAAAACATGGCCAAGCCATCTCATTCTTTGTGCTCTAGCCACATTTGTTATTGAGGGTTGTCCATACAATTCTTGAAGCTCGGCGTTCGTTCTCCTTTCCCAACGATTTTCTACCTTTTTTCCACCATATATTCTTCTGAGTATTCTTCTCTCGAAAACTTCTAATGTATATTTTTCCCTCTGATTCAACTTCCACAGTTCGCAACCGTATGTTACCACAGGCCTGATGATCTTCTGATAAATTTTCTTCTTCGCGTTTTTCGACATATTTTTGGACCTGAGCACTCTGTATAATCCTCCTAAGCATTTTGTTCCTTTAGCTATCCTTTCCTGTGTTTCTACTTTCTCCTCCCCTGTTCTCGTCAATGTTACACCTAAATAGTTGAACTGTTCTACCTTTTCAAAGCAGTATGTCCTATCTTCACTAATTATTTGCAGATTTGAGTGCCTTTCATTTTCTTGTTGTCCTACTATCATATACCTGGTTTTATTTTCATTTATCATTAAACCCTTTCTTCTTGCAGCGGTTTCTAACTTCCTGAATTCATTCACCAAATGTTCTCTTGTTCTGGTCACAATAACTATGTCGTCTGCATACGCTAAAACTTGTGTCTTTTGACTGTATATTGTACCTTTGCTAGCTATACTGCTCTCTTCTATAATTTTATCCATCACGATATTGAAAAGTGTAGTAGAAAGGGGATCTCCCTGTCTCAGGCCTTTATCAACACAGAATGATTCCGACAAATGTCCGCTCATCTTAACTTTATAGGTGGTATCCGTCAATGTCATTCTCACCAGCCTTATTAGTTTGCCTTTTATTTTTAGTTCATCCATTGCTTCATATATATATTTTCTTATTATTCTATCATAAGCCTGTTTATAATCTTTTGATTTGAATTTTGGAGACTTTTACTTGGTAAAATTCCATTATCAATAATAAAAAACAAGTACTGTGTTTAAAAATTTACTTAATAATTGCGATTCGTAACGTTTATGAACACGTAGCTTCTTCAGACGAATGATTATGCATTGAAATGTAAATGAGAATATAACTATAAATGTTCTTGAGTAATTAAAAGCTTATTGGTATACCTGCTCCTAAATAAATAACCACTTAGGAGGAGGCGACCAATAAGCTTTTAATTACTCAAGAACATTTATAGTTATATTCTCATTTACATTTCTCTGCATAATCATTCGTCTCAAGAAGCTACGGTGTAGTGAAACGCGTTACGAATCGCAATTATTAAGTAAAATTCCTTAAAACACAGTACTTGTTTTTTATTACTGTTTATAATCGATGAAAAGCATATGGAGTATCATGTTTTGATCAATAGTATTATCTATAATTTGCTTCAACACAAAAATCTGATCCATGACTGATCTATTTTTTCGGAACCCACACTGATACTGTCCTAGCTTTGGTTCTATTATTTCGTTTAGTCTATTTTTGATAGATATCGCCATAATCTTGTAGATAGTGTCCATTAAGGCAATCCCTCTATAGTTCTCGCAATTGGTCGTATCCCCCGTCTTGTGCAACGGACATATTAGAGCTTCCTTCCACCTACTTGGCATTTTCTCCTCTTCCCAAACTTTAGTTATTATAAAATATATATTGTCCTCCATTTCTTGTCCCCCTATCTTCAACATATCCGCCGTGATGCCATTTCCACCTGGCGCTTTGTTATTTTTAAACAATTTTATGATTGATCTTATTTCTTCCTTATTTGGTGGAGAAAATAAACATTCGAATGGATAAGCATTTTAATAAGAAATTAATGTATATTTGAGCGTAGAATTACTAATTAACTGTACATGGGTGTATATAGTATCCAATGTAATAGTAACAAGGCATTTTAATGAAGCAATTATAGAGTTTGAACGATATAGACAAGAGGACTTTCAAGGAAATTTTGAGTTTTTTCCTAAACGATAGCCGGGAGGGGAAAATGATTTCAGATTTGGATTCTAGAACCCAAAATTAGTAAGTAAACACTTTTTCAGTGAATTTTGACTATCGACACTACACTAAATAATTACCTTCAGTTACTTTTTTGAATAGATTGCAGTGGATGAGCCGAAATTTTTCTTTCTATTAGGCTTGACATAAACAAAAAAAACCATGTTCCCTCCGCTCCAGAGAAATTACGCGAGTGTTTTGCTATCAGTTTCACTTCAATAGTATATCTTATATTCTTTGCTATTTTTCATCGATAGGTAGTCAAAATCTCCGACGTGAGATAAACCGTGGCAACACTGGCTTGAAATTCAAATCGTTCAGAAACATTTCTCGTCTACTCCGTACACGATAATAATAATAATATTTATTTAATAGCAGAAAAAGCTAATACATAGTAAATATATGTTTGCATGGTGTGTACCCCTTACTACCACACTGAAATACACACCAAATGCATAATTTGGATTACGTAAAAAAATTGTCATCAGAACATATCACAGTAGGAATAAGCACAAATATCCCAATCAACACAATTTCCACATAGACTCAAATTATTTCAATAGAATTTTTACAATAGGTAATACATCTGCTTCTAAAGCTCTTGGGGGTTAAACTATTCTTGAGTGTGCTCGGTAAATTATTATAATAAAAGCAAGTAATGTGTTTTTTGGAATTTTACTTAATAATTATGATTCGTAACGCGTTTCACTACACACTAGCTTCTTCAGACGAATGAATGTACAGAAAATAAGAATAAGAATATAAATATAAATGTTCTTAAGTAATTAAAATTATTATTATTGGGTTGATTATTCTTAAGTGGTTATTTATGATAGGTATATCCAATAAAATTAAGGAATAAATAGCTCCCGAAGAGATTCAATAGAGGTGAAGGGCTTAAATCGACATGTTCATTGATGAGTCTACCTGAGTGTTTGTATTTGTTAATTTCTAAAGTTTCCCAAAGATCTACCTTCCAATATTTATTATCTGTATGCAAAATGTCAAACTGTGGGTCGAAAGAGTGATTATTTTCTAAGAGATGATTCGCGTAATTTGAATCTGATTTTTATTTGAAAAACTGCGTTTATGTTCCGATATTCTAATATTAAAATTTCTATGTGTTCTACCAATGTAGAAATTATCACAGTCATTGCAATTCAATCTATAAACACCTGATTTATTGTTTTTACCTGATTTGGTTTTTTTATATATTTGCCTAAATTATTATTACGAATCGCGTTACGAATCATAATTATTAAGTAAAATTCCAAAAACACATTACTTGTTTTTATTATTGATAATGGAATTTTATCAAGTAAAAGCCTCCCAAATTCAAAAAATAAATTATTATATTCTACAAGGCCATTGTGAAACAAATTATTTTGGCTGTATGAAGAGGTGACTCTACTTACATAAACGTTAGAATTGTTTCTGGTTGGATAATTATGAACATCTCTCACAAAAGTAACATGATCGAATAAATGTTGAGGATACATTTGATGGATTATTTTATATATCACAACCATACTGTGAACAAATATAATTTGACGCACACGCTAAAAACCTGATACATTTAACATTTCCTTCACACTAGTATATCTGTTTCATCCCAAAATAGATCGTAGCGCTTGATTTTGCCTCTTTTGCAACTTAACTAGATCAGACTTATTCAACAGAAAAAGGATGCTAGAACAATAGTTGAAATGTGGAGCAATTACAGTTTTATATATAAGTGTTTTGGACCATGTACTAAGATGCTTTCCAATTCTGTTAAGGAAATATACTTTTTTTGACACCTTATTTGCAACTTGAGTGGCATGACAAGAAAAAGTCAGACTGCTATCAACAACTATACCAAGGTATTTACATTCATCAACCTGTTCTATAATTTCTCCATTTACAAAAATTCCCGTATTATCGTAAGTATTTGAATTATATTGCTCCTTATCACCATGAATTTTGTTTTTTTGACATATTCACTCGAGCTATTATTTTCCAACCACTCAAATACATTTACCAGATCCTCATTTATAGTGTTCACGATATCTTGAACATTTTCTCCCACACAATTGTATGTATCATCCGCAAAAAAACGAATGCTACATTTATGAACTTTTTGAACTAAGTCATTAATATACATTTTGAAAAGATTAGGACCAAAAACTATCCCTTGAGGGACACCGAAACAAGAAGGGAGAGCCATTGAAAAACTGTCACCAAATTTAGTAACATAGAAACGATCACTTAAATATTCTGAAAACCGCTGTAAAACAACCCCA
Organism: Cryptolaemus montrouzieri; assembly: GCA_013387265.2. NCBI lineage: Eukaryota > Metazoa > Arthropoda > Insecta > Coleoptera > Coccinellidae > Cryptolaemus > Cryptolaemus montrouzieri. The sequence continues at coordinate 10,691,901 of JABFTP020000021.1, forward strand.
GAAAACCCAAACCTTTCCAACTTTCCCAGCAGAAATAGTCTGCATATGGTTTCAAATGCCCTTCGGATGTCCAGAAATAGTACACCAATGCATTTCCTCTCCTTCAGAGCGATTTTCCAGTCGATAAGGACCGATAGAAGAGCACTTTCACGTGATTTATTCTTCATGAAGCCTGATTGGAATTTGGTAACACCTCATTCTTTTCTATATATTCTATAATTTGATCATTTACAATCATCTCTAACAATTTTTCATAGATCGGAAGCATATTGATTGGTCTAAATTCTTCTGGTTTTGTGGTATTGGTTACTTTTTCAACAGGAATAATGGTAGAAAGTTTCCATTCTTTGGGAAAGTGACCATTCTCTAAGCAATTATTTACAAGATTCAAAAATCTATCACCAGCAGACTCAAAAGTTAGTTTCAATATTTTTGTATTAATTCCATCGACACTGCTTTTCTTATTTTTCAATTTTTTAACTTTTTTTTCAGTTCTGCGATATTGAGTTTTTTGAAATTCTCAAATTTGTGAGGTACTCTTGGAATATCACTCGAAACTTCTTCAATTGTATGTTGACTAATTATTGTCGCTATTTCACCAATACTTGTAACAAAGTATTTGTTGAATTCATTTGCTAAAATGAGAGGATTTTCAACTAAAAAACCATCGAAAGCTATTCCTTGTACGCTCGTCCTATTGTTACCTTTCAATAGTTGCTGGATTGTTTTCCACATTTCTGTTGAACTGCCTGATGCTTCATCGATCCTTTCCCTGTAAAAACTGACCTTGCTACATCTTGGTCCCCTTTGAGAATATTCTGCTCAATTTCCATAGTCCACCATTAGATCAATCTGAAATCCTAGTTCATTGAAATTTCTATAAGTTTTCATTGTTTTCTTTTTCTTGGTTTCATTATCTAAATCTATCGTTAAAATATTTTGGTCTGTAATCTTTGGTGTTAAGTAGTTCACAACTTTCAGATCTTTGTTGTTAGTGATCAATAAGTCTATGATAGTTTCAGAATCTTTACTTATTCTTGTGTAAGTGTCTGGTCTCATGTACAATCCATACTCCGCAATCAGTCTCCTCAGTTTCTCTGCATAAAAAGTCTTTTTTGAAATGTCAATATTAAAATCTCCCACTATTATTAGATTTCCTTCTGAAAAAGCATAGTCCTCCAGGATGTCTTCCAGTTCATTCAAGAAGTCTGAGTGACTGGAATTGGGAGAGTGATAAATGGAGATCAAATGCAGCTTATTTTTGTTCAGTATCAGTTGTATACCAACAATCCATAGGTTTGTCCCAATATTTTTAGCTAATATTGTTTTGTATTTATATTCCTCCTTGATGTATATCATTGCTCCCCCTGTATGTCTACTCAAAGAATTGGAGGAAACAAATGAATAGCCATCGATATGTAGCTTTGCCGCAGATATATCATCAGTAACACGAGTTTCTGACAAACACACAATCAGTGGTTTCCAACTCTGAACCAGGAGCTCTAACTGTGTTCTATAATATAAAGGACTGTCTATGTTCAAATACATAAGTTTACTCAGTCGATGCGCGTGGCGGTCAGCGTACAATGCAGGAATACCAATATATGACATTAAAATTGTGAATTTTATATTTTAGGAATATATCATCAGTAACACGAGTTTCTATCTGCGATTCAAGACCGTGAGATCTGCTGCTACTCAATTTCCTGCAAGGAAAAAGACAATATAGACATCACTCTACAATGGCTTATTGCGCATTCTAAATCTGGTATGCATTAATAAGTAAATTAAAATGGAATAATAATGTATCTTAGTAATCATGTTTTTTTCATATAATTTGTATTTTGAACTCTGAGAAATAATCATCAGTGTTTTGTAAGTTATAAATGTACATCTGGATCATTCTATGATTACATGAAGAAAATTTATCTTAATCTCTAAGACATTGGTCCTAAAGATTTTGTATTGAAAGTTTCCTATCGAAAATCAAAGATTATCTCGAACAAAATTATTATATGCATGTTCGAAATTTTTGAAACCATTTCAACAATTCAATTGGATTTGTTATTTTGATGGATTGTAAGGATATGAGTAATTTGTAATCCAAGAAACTAATTTTCAGTGAGTTATAAAAAGGCTGTGCATTGTTTTGAAGAACTCTCTCAGTTTAACAATTGGAACACTCAAATAATAAAATTATAAAACAAATATGATTACTTCGATAATTCACTGGTGAATTTCTATTTTGTATTTCAAAAGAATGTGGACCACTATATTCTGGATTTATTGGGAATGCTGAAACTGATAATGGTCTAAAAATATTATTATCCTTATTTTGACTGTTATTGTATATTTTAGATATTCAAAGAAGAGACAGCAACATTTTTAATTATGTTTCAAAAATTCTTGTGCCCCTAAGAGAGTGGTGATATTGAATTTCATTTATATTATAATTAAATATTTTTAAAATACATTAATTAACAACCCCAACAAATTCTTGTGGTGTTTTATATTGGGCAGTATCTTGCCGTATTAAATTTTTAGATGGCTTATATGGTATAGAAAGGGAATCAAGCTTGAATTTTTTAAGCTTAGAATTTGTGATACTTAAGAGTAATAGAACTGAATTTTAAACAAACCAAATAATAATACTCAGTTTAGATTGTATGGATGTTCCAGACAGAAAAAAATTCAATAATTTGTCAGTCTCATTTAGACTCAACAGAAAAAATTTAGTATTTTGTCAATCTTATTTAGATCGCAAACAGAAAAATTCAGTGGTTTGTCAATTTCATTTAGACCACAGCAAGAAGACTAGGAGGGCAAACTGCTTTGGTGGGGATAGGACAAAATAGTGCAATTTGCTGCTATCCCCACGCACTCCCTGTTCCCACTTGCGCAGTGTACCCGCGCATCTTTTGTATAATGTCCGACGTTGCCGGATTTTCCAAGTCAAGTGTGCTCCATAAATGTCTAGTCTAACTACAGTTTTGAGACTTGTCATGTCAAACGGAATATTCAATGCATGGAGTGAAAGTAGGTGAGAGTACAGATGCTGACAAACGGCTCTATAACCTCCCACCAAAGTAGTTCACCCTACTGGTCTCTATTTTTTTACCACTCAAACTCATTTAGGCCACAGACAAAAATTCAGTAACTTGTCAATCTCATTCAGATACTACTTGCCGAATTCTCTACTGGCTCAATGTGTACCCATGACACAAATTTGTGATCGAAAGCGATTTATATTTAAAAACAGAAACTTAACTTGAAATAAAAATAGAAATTGAAAGAATCATAGATATAATCACTTGCTGAAATATAATGTAATATTAGATTCATATATAAGTTGTACATTGCTAGTATAAGATTTAAAAACTACTTCTCTCATTTTATCAATATGTTATTTGATTATGTTTGTTATATTTTGATACAATTTATCCTACAATGACTAAGCTAGTAATAAACTCTGTAAGTTGTATATGATTTTTTTGCAAAATTTATTATATATTCTGTCAGTAATAATAAGTAGCCAATATATGGATATTTTGGAGTACCTTTTTATATAAGATTAGTCTTAGTTGATTTGTTTATAGTAAATTTTTCGGTGATCTTGCTGTTTACGCTGGTCACTTTCGCGCATCCACTACTGAGTCGAACAGATGTTTCCGGAAAGTATCCGAATTGTAGCCAGTATTGCCACAATTCATCTTACGTCGCAGATTTGATTACCTATCGTTGAAAATGAAATAGCGAAAGATAAAATTGATTGACGTGGAACCGATAGCAAAAAACTCCTAATCGCGTAACTTATCGGGAGCGGAAGGGAATTGTGTGACCTGTATTTTTTCACAAATGGGCTCAGAAACCCGCGCTTGATTATAAACAGATACATATTTTGATTCCTTTTATACAGGATAGTGCGGTATAGCACAAGATGTTTTCAAAATCTAAAGAGTTTCTAAAATATTTATATGATATTCGAATCTAAACTCTCATTTCAGTAATTCAATAAATTCAACATGATGGATGAGGTTGAGGGAAAATATTTCCCCTTGTTTGGTATAAATTTTCTGACAATCTGAGTGCAAAATATGAATTGCTTCAGAGTTTTATTGTAAGCGGGTATCCCAGGTAAGATATGAATGTTGGTGTGTTTGTCCCATATATATATATATATATATATATATATATATATATATATATATATATATATATATATATATATATATATATATATATATGGATATATATAACTAATAGGTTGAGTCCATAACCTCCGATGGCCAGATAACTTGTAATCCTCAGAGGTGGCAGTTATCATTGCACAGTCTAGGTGAGTGGTTTGGAATATTGAGCATCAAATAGAAAGAGTAATAGAATTCTCTCCATCGGCTCAAAAGGTGCCTACCGCAGCTAACAATTAAATATCAACTGAAAATCTTTCGAGATCATCATGAACAAGCCCAAAACCAGAAATTCAATGACAAAAATTGAAATTACACTTTTATGTCTATGTCTAGCCAAATAGGAAAAAATTTTCGGCTCATCCACTGCTATCTATTCAAAAAAGTGTCTGAACAATGTGAAAATACTTTGATAACTTTAATAATACTCGAAATATTGAATAACTCAAAAATCCACCAAGAAAAGGGGACTGACAACACTCGCTGAAATTTAAATCGTTCGGAAATCATTTCCCGTCGACTGGGTACTGGATGCGCGAAAGTAGTCAGCGTTAACAGCAGTATTACCAATTTTTCGATGACATTATTTTAAAATTAGTATTCAGTACTTTATTTCTATTGCATCCATTTTCGAGAACTTCATGAACATAGTCTAAAATCATTCAATCGAAGAGTGTATACGATGAGATCCAATTGAATGTTACACTTAAATACAATGTTAGGATCGTCCTATACAAAGCACAATGTGTAAAATCAAATTATACCTCAAAACTATTACTGAATCTTATATAGTTTTTTCATGATGAAACAATAACCGAACTTATGTTGCATAAACTGGTCTTCAAAAAAAATCTGATATATGATATGTTGTCTATTAAATAAATACTACAAATAAATAGTATTAGTAGTAGTGAGTCTGTTCAAAAAAAGATGAATTTATTTTTTCTCAAAAAAAAATGTTGATTCCCTACAAAATAATTATGTGTCTTTCCAGCGATGCAATATTTTTCTCCTCAATCGTCCACCATGTCTTTTCAGTGAGAACAGAACTAGGTCGTAGGTCGCGAAATTTAGTGGCTGCAACGTTATCATGTTTTTTGGTAAAAGGTTCTCTTGATCAAAATTTAGCAATTTCGCTGCCACACGACATGGGCCATCTGATATGCCAACATCTTCAGCAGCTTCTCTAATAGTAATTCCAGATTACGCCATAACAATTTTCTCCACAACTTTTCATAGGTTATTGACGTGCTGGAGTGTACAGGGCGGGCTTCTTCATTATGATCGTGCAGTCATCATTTCAAGTGAAGAGAGAGAGAACTGTCATTTATTGTCATACACATACAACAAGAGCCATCGACCTTCGGTCCTTCAGCTCAGTAAATTAAATATCATTATTTAACAAAAAAAAAACTGTTTATGTAAAGTATGCTTAAGTTATCTATTACTTCTATATTCCTCCCTGAGTTTTTGGAGTAGTGATTCTGATGGATACTTCCTTGTTGGGTTGTTGTTGTTGGGGTCCTCATGGTACAGCTTGATGACATCTGCCATACCTTCCAATCTGCCGTAAAATTTTGAATTTAATTTTTGAAATCTGTCTGAAATAGGTTGAATCATAGTTTTTCGTATAGTAATACATTGGGAGGATTGTGCAGTCTGTTGCTTGGATGTCTAATTCTTGATATGTTCCTCAGTGCTATTCTTTCTGCTTTTTGTATATTTTGGACTGCTGGGTTCCTGCAATTGATCAAAATTGGGTGGGCATACTCCAAGATTGGTCTGCATATGGTCTTGTAGATTTTGGCTGCATTCTCCACTGATAAGCCTTGGTTTCCAATAACTAGCTTCGAGAAGTGTTTTGTTCGGGATGTTGTTTTCTTCTTCATTTGACTTGTATGCAGATTGAAATTCATTTTATTGTCTACATAGACTCCAAGGTATTTTATTGCATGCTGTGGATTTTTTGCTCGTTACATATGGATATTGTTGGAGAGCTACTTGATATTCTATGATTGAAGATTATGAACTGAGATTTTGTTGGATTCGGCTTCAATCTCCAAGTACGGAACCACACTTCTATCTTCCCCATTAGTTCTTGAAGTTGTTCTATACATTTCGTTAAGTTCTTCTCGTGCGATATCAAAGAGTGTCATCCGCATACTGTAACACATATTGAATTTTTGGCTTTCAGGATTAAATATGTCCGCACAGTAGAGGTTGTATAGTAGCAGTGAAAGTGGTGAGCCCTGTGGTGTCCCTTGTTGTGGTACAAAAATATGTGATTTGCTGTTCTTAATTCTTACCCATAGTTGTCGGTTTTCCAAGAAGTCTCTTATAATATTTAGTAAATATCTGGGAGTTTTCATCGAGTTTAGTTTGAATAAAAGACCTTTGTGCCATACACTGTCAAAGGCTTTACTTATATCTAGACTAATTGCCGATGTTTTAAAATTCTTCAATGTGGCGTTTTGCGTGTTTGATATAAATATAGTCAGTAGATGTGTTGTAGACTTCTGATTTTGGAAGCCGAATTGAAAGATGGGAAGTTGATCTTGCAGATTTTCAATTAATTTCATCCTTATTATTTTTCATAAATTTTCCCAAAACTGTCAGGAGGGTTATCGGTCTGTAGTTTTTGATTTTGAGTGGTCCATGTTCGCTTTAGGTACTGTTATTATACATCCTTTCTTCCATATTTTTGGGAATATTTCTTGATTGAGGCAATATTCATAGATACTTATAAGGTGTTCATGTATTCTATCACTGAGTTTTTAACTATTTTCCAAGGTATGTAATCGACACCTGGGGCACTGTTTTTGGAGCTGTTTACTATTTGAAAATAGGTCTCTCTGTCAATTTTTATTTTTCCTGATGGAATTTTCTTGGAAGTTGAGAAGAATTTTCATACCACTGATTAACTCTCCTCTCGTGGGTTTTATCAAAGTTATCGTCATTGTCGTAATTGAAGGCATTTTCGTAGTGTTTTGCAAACACTTCTACTTTTCTCCATCTTCCGAGTAAGATCTTCCATTCTCTATTAGGGTGGGAATTTTATTATAGTGTTTATATTTTGAAAGTTTTTAGGTTTCTTGATAGAATGATCTCCTTTAGATTCATTTATTTTATTACAAGCCCTTATCCATGTGTGTTCTCTGTATTGGTGAATCATTTTTGGACGTTTTGTTGTACTCATTTATTTTCTGTTTTAAGTTAGGACTTATATTCCTGCAGTATTCTCTGTATATTTTCCTTGTGTTCTTGATCAGTTTTATTATATAAGGTGGTAGTTCATGAAGGTAATGTGTATGACTAATAGTGGGCGTATTGGCTTTGATAGTATTGGACAACTTTTCGTTAAATGATTCTATAAGTTCTTCATTGATTGCTTTATCTTTGTTTAGTTCGATGTATTCTTCCAATGCTTCATTCACCTTTTTTATGTCGCACCTGTTGAAATTATAAGTGAAGCTCTCTTGTTCCTGCCGTATAGGTTTTTCTATATCTAATTCTATCATCATTGCCAAGTGATCTGACCCCAAGTCTGGGATGAGTTTAATTTCTGTCACATTATTTTTTAAGTTGGAAGTGTGCAATATGATGTCTGGTGTGCTATCTGGGTTGTTATCCATCAAGAATGTGGGCATGGTTGGTACTTGAATGAAGTTGCTGTTTTGGATGAAATTGTTTATTTGTCTTTTTTTCACCTTGTTCACATTGAAATCTCCAATAATTATTGCATACTTGTACTGCAAGGCTTTTGTGAATATGGTTTCTTCTATTTTTGAATGTGGATGGATATATACAAGGAAAATATGTAGTTTCTCTTCTTTGAATGGTATAGTGAAGTGAAGGGTTTCATTTTTACGATTATTTACTGATGGGGGGTTGGCTTTTCCCATCTTCAGGCTGGGGTGACATTTTACCAGGCTTCCTCCTCTAACTCTCTCGTCTTTCTCTCCAATGTGATTAAGTATATTCCAGTCTTGGTACTCGATTACTTGGTCTTCTCTGATTTTCGTCTCTACAAACATTGCGCATTTTATGTTGTTGTGTTCTATATAATGATTGATCAAGTGTTTCTTAGGAATATAGCTGTTTATATTGTTGTATAATAACCTAATTTTAGAGTTGAATTTGCCTGTTGATTTGGTTGTGGACTGGTTCTGTTGGAGAATCTGCTTCAGGGTCTTCTATGTCAAACATAAGTATGTATATTCTGTTCCCAGAAAATACTGCTGTTGTGTCTACATTGTATTCATTGATAAATCGTCGCTTCAGTTTTTGTAATAGTTCTTCTCTGTTTATATTCTTTGGTTTGTTTAATTTTCTGATATAAGTGTTTATTATAACGTCGTGTATAGTAACTGAGGAATGTATTCTCTTTTGTTTCTTGGAGGATTCTTCAATGTCTTTCGATTTCTTGTTGAGAGGCTTTATATTAACATTTGGAATTCCCTCTATTGGTTTTTGGGTGTCTTGGGCATTTTAAGGACCAAGCATGATGGTTTTCGTCGCCGCATGATGAGCACTTGGGTGGTTCTTTCGATTTGCACATAGATGTTTTGTGTGGTCCTTGACATTTCGTACATAGCGGTGTATTACTGCATTTCTCTGTTGTGTGGTCAAATTTAAGGCAGATGTTGCATGGAATTGGAGTTGGTTCAGGAGGGTTGCTCGGATATACCGGATAATGCCGATTTTGTAGAATACTGTTGTTCAGTAATTCTTCGAATGTTCTCACACATCCTGTAATCACACGTATGTAGCCTGTAGGGGTATGGAGTTGACGTGATATTATTCTTCTGCAGTATCTGTGATCTAGGCCATTATCTTGTAGGAATTTACTGAGTTCTTCATCGGTAATATTTTTTTCCATACCTGAAATAACTACAGAGTATGTTTGCTTGGGTTCCACTTTCTCTTTCTGGAGATTTCTCTGTTTTGTTTCTTTATAAGAAAGTATTTTGTTATGATTTTGTAGGTCTTCAAGGATTTCTTTCAGTTTTTCTTTGTTATTGGATTTGAGTAGATACCTAATTTAGTTTTCAGTATAACATCGGTGTTTGTTGAATTTTTGTATTCCATAGGTCGGCCATTTGGATTCTGTCTTTTACTTCCTCACTGTTCACCATAACATAATAAAGGTTGGCATATTCCGTGTTTTGAATTCCTTCATCTTCAAGGAGAAATTAATATTTGTTGTTTTTATTTGGTTATTATTCTTACGTTGTTCATTCAAGTTAATGTTTTGATTAATTATTATGTTTGGCTTGTGTTTATTAATTGTTTGGGATGTTGTTCTGGTTTCTTTAGTGTTTTGAGTTGTACTTTTATTGGATGGAAATCCTTTAAATGGGCCATATTCTTCTTTATCGCTACATGTGACTTTGTTTACTCTGGCAGTGTTTATGATTTGAATTAATTGTGGGAGCACATGTATGACATCATTGGAATTCCCAGTTGTTTGATAATTATCTGGATGATAATCATGATAAGCGACTTGTGTTGATTCAGTGTTTCTTCCAGATGGAAATGCTTGTTTTTAGGGTGTTGTTGAGTTGGCGAGTTGGGTTTTTATCTCTTTCCTTTTGTGTTGAACTTTTCTCCATTCTCCATTATCATTAATTTCCATTTCGGAGTAATCACCGTCACTTGAAGAATTCATGGCGGGTTTTATATTGATTTAGTGCGAAATAAAACACTTTGAAATAATTTTCCGATAAACGCTGTGATAGACGACCGATCGCGGCAGATGCTACACATTGAATGTTCAAGTGAATTAAATCTCTTAATTTTATTTTCAACGCAAATTCAATGCATTTTTGAGGTTAGTTGACACTGGTAATCTCGTTTTATAAATTTTCTGGAAAGTTTCTGTCTTCTAATCCACATCTTCATCGATTCAGCCTAATACTCTATAACTTGGCAGAAAAGAATGTCCTGTTAAATGATTTCAATCGATTTTAGAGTATCTGAACCATTCAAAATCGCATCAAACGTAGGGTTACAATGCCTCTGAGGTTGAAGTTAATCTGCCTGCTGTAATATGTGGACTAATAGGGTATTTTTTATATTTAGTACTAGAAAATTAAATAAAAAGGTTCTTCTCTATTAAAATATCAGTAACTGATTTTGGATATTTTTTCACTCTTGTCTTTCATCAGGAGATAACACGTAGGGCACACATAAGTACAAGTAGAAATTTAAAGTCAAGATAAACTGACGGCTATGTTCTGTCATATTTAGTACTTTCGAAAATGTACAATGTGCAATACTGGATAGAGTAGGAAAGGATGGAACAAAAAGAAAATTTGTGCAATTTTAAAGTATTGATAAACGCCCATCCAATCTTTCTTGGAATTCCCACATTGAATTTTACCTTCTCTCCTTACCTATATTCGTTGCCAAATTGTCATTCTGCCTAGTTCATTGAGAAGAAACTGATTCAAATCAGAAATTATTCACTTCAGCACACTAACACGATAAAAATTATTGTAAGAAAAATCTATAAACTTCTCATACAGTATCTAATTCAAATTGATGGCTACTAAACATATTGTTTACATCGGATTATCCAAATTCAACAATCTAACACATCAAAACAATTTTATTTTTTATATAAGTAAAAACCAACCAAACAAACCAACAATGTCAAATGTGGGCAAACAACATAGTCATCCTTTTCTTGAATGGACGAACCTCTTACTTTTCAAGTACATAGTCATTTACTTATATTACATTAAAAGTAGAATTTTACTGAATCCTATGTTCTTTATACACCAGACGATTGGAAGAATATTTAAAGGTTTCTTTGGCAGATCAAATTTATTATCTTACAGATTATTTTATATTATCAAATTTGGCGTTTTGGATTTCAAAAGTCTAAAACATCGACTTAGTTCTATGATATGGACCATATATATTGCATTTTAGTAACCTTGGTGTAATGTTTTCATTCCTAATTAATTTATATTTTACTAATGCGCATGTCCAATATATAAGTGTGTTCTAAAATGTATATAGTCATCTAAAGCTTGAACGGCACTGGAGTTACTGACAGTTGCATCCTTTTTGTATAATTTCAGCTTCCTCCCTTATACAACAATTGGTCTTAGAAAATGAAATTTATATACACCAATTTTCAGCTCTAGAACTGGAAAATATACTTTGTGCAATTCAGTTAATCTTGTAAAATTAATAGGTCTGAATATAAATAAAAACAAAGGGAATAAGTTTTTCAATGTATATAACTCCTTTATTCACAACAAAACTATAATCTACTTATTTTTCCTCTTAGATTTAGCACCTTTCAAAGCTCCTCTTTTAGCAGCTTTCATAATGTTTTTAAATTGACTAGTTGACTTCATCTTTTTTCTGAAAACTCAAACAGTCAAATATATTTCAATAACTATAAAAAATTGTTTACCTTTTATTCAATGTGGTCCTCTGTAAAGGAAGATAGGCATATGGATCGAATTTTCCTTTTTTCTTCACATCACCTTTAGATTTTTTAGATCTATATTCTGAACCACTTGCCCCACTTTTAACGGAAACTGTATCCACAGACCTATAAAAAATTTTTTTTGGATTTTGCCTTTACTTGTTAATAACCTTTTTTTTTTGCTCACTATCAGTTATTGCAATCTTACCTATGTATACCAATTCCACCAGTCTTATATTTCGTAGAAGCTTTACTGCTAGCAGTACTAATACCGCTTTTGACACTAGAAGTAGCAGAACGTTTTCTTTTTCTATTTGTTAAAGGCAAAGTTTCTACACTATCATCATCTGAAAAATATCCATATTTTACCAAAAACTTTCACAATAATAGTTCACGTCCTACCTGAATCTGATTTATCAAATTTGATTTTATCTGTTTTCTTCTCATTTTCACTATCAGATGAATCATCATCTTTAATTATCAATCTTCCATCGGTAGCAGTTTTGAATCCTCTGTCCTTGTCTTTTTCTTCGACAGCATTGGAAGTTGTTTTTGTCCAGGCTTGGTAGCTATAAATAAAAAAAAAACGTTTTCTCAAACCCAAAACACTTTAACTCAGTTCTACCTGTAACTTTAGAGGCCACTGTGGGATCTGTAAAATCAACGATAGTTTCAGGATCTTCTTCGATCCAGGTTTCGATTTTTTTAGTTTTTCGTTCTTTAGTATCTTCAATTTCCATATCTTCAAAATCTGAATCGGAATCTGCCAAAATTTCTTCAACACTGAAACATTGGATGAAAATTATTAGTGATAATAGTCTCAGTCTATTTCTATTTGAAAAGCAGTAGACTTAGGTTGAAAATTCCTACTCTATATAATCAAGGACATAAGATAAACATGCGTTTAAGCTTGTTCTACGAATTGTATACGAAATTCCAATCATTTATGTAAAAATATAAAATACACATATATACAGGGTGATTCACGAAAGACTGTACAGCATGTCCCATTTTGGGGGTGCCACCAGGAGCATCTCTGTTATTATTTAGGATAGAGAGATGGGGTTTTCACGACCCCTGGCTACTTTTTCGAGACAAATTCATAGAGCTAATCAGAATTATTCTAACTTCAGTGGTTTTTGAGTTATTCGCGAATCTTGAAAATTTCCGGATTTCTTTTTTTCCCGATATCTCGGTTCTTATAGAAGATAATTGAAATCTGTTTTTACGTTTCTAAAACGGTTTTCTGAGTAGATTCCAGTGACGTACTCGAAGTTTTTTTCATTAATTATGACAGATATGACATAAAGTTGCATTTTTTTAAATACGAACATAGTTTTTTTTTGGCATATTCCGATTGCCGTTTTTTTCCTTTTCAAAAATATATAACATGATGACAAAATTTCCACCCAATTTGAAGAAAATAACGGAATAATGATTTACCCCTAATGGCTGGGCGAAGGAACACACGTGAGCGGACGAACCATAGAACATTTGTAGTTATTCGATGAAAACGATCAAAACAATGCAAAATCTTCTTGACCGAAATAATGGAGCTAGGCTGCTCCTAAGATTCCATCGTTATTTATGACATCCGCAATTTCCGCTTTTTATTTTATTTTGAGATTGTCGTTTAGTTTCTAGAGTTTTCTGAGAAATACCTACATGAGAATAATAACAGGCACCTAATAATTTACTCAAATTTACTTCTCATAATGATTTACATATATTGCTCGAACTGATTTCCATCATGTTGTAAACATAAAGTGCATCTTCGGATTATATCTTCTATGTCTGAATGCTCTCTGTGAACACAGAAGTCTTCATCTATGCACGTTCATTAGAAACCATAGAACGACCAATAATTATTATTATTCATTATCTGTGGATATATTGGCTTCGTGTCTATTTGAATTCGTAAAATTAGTGTTCGTTGTTGAATTTGGATTGTTTAGTTAATTTCTGCAATTCACACTATGGAACAAAATAGAAGATACGAAAACTTCGAAAAGTTGATATGCTGAAGGTCTACTTTCAGTGTCACTGTAACGCAGTCCGTGCATCAGAAGAATATTTGAATAGGTAAGTTCGACAATGGAAATGGAAGTAGTAATTCTAATCAATATTAAATACCTGACTGACACTCTCCAATAGATTTCCTCAAAGAATTCAACCAAACAGGAAGTTCTTCGCCAAAATGGTAGCAAATCTTTCCAATTATGGTTCGTTCGAGAAACCAAGAAGTAAAAACTCCAATAAACGGAATAGAGGTGATAATGAACTTGACGTGTTAGCAGCTGTTGAGGCTAACCATTCTACATCGTGTCGGCAAATTGAGAGCGAAGTGGGTGTGTCAAAAAGAAGAGCCCAAAGAATTTTGAGAAAGTATAAATATCATCCCTATAAACATAAAATAATTCATCATCTCAATGCCGGGGATGCAGAGAGGAGAACGGCGTTCTGCAATTGGTATTTAGGGAGAATCAGAGGTGAAGCTCGTTTTGGGCGACATATCATTTGGTCTGATGAGTCAAGAATCAGCAGTGCCAGAATCTTTAATCGCCATACGAATAGATTCTGGGCAAATGAAAACCAACACGAAGCAGTAGCTCGACGGCAGCAGGGAGGTTTGGTTTCAATGTGTCGTGTTTCGTAATGGGCAACAAATTAGCCTACTATATCTTTGATGGCAACTTGAATGCACAGAGATATCTCGAAATTTTAAATATTTGTCTGCCACAACTGCAAGATGACATTCCTCTTGCTCAATTCAACACATATGACTTCCAACAAGACGGTGCTCCTTGCCATAATTCGGCCGTGGTGAGGAACTACTTGGATTTAAATTTTGAAAATAAATGGATCGGTACCAATGGCCCAATTCAATGGCCACCTAGGTCTCCTAACCTATCCGTTTTAGATTTTTTTCTTTGGGGTTATTTAAAAATAAGATATATAGAAGGCAATACGCCAATTACGATCAATTGAAGAATGCAACAAATGAAGCATTCGAAGATCTGAGGAGATCCTCGCTACATTTGACTAGGGCCATAGAAGATATAATCCGAAGATGCACTTTATGTTTACAACATGATGGAAATCAGTTCGGGCAATATATGTAAATCATTATGAGAAGTAAATTTGAGTATATTATTAGGTGCCTATTATTATTCTCATGTAGGTATTTCTCAGAGAACTCTAGAAACTAAACGACAATCTCAAAATAAAATAAAAAGCGGAAATTGCGGATGTCATAAATAACGATGGAATCTTAGGAGCAGCCTAGCTCCATTATTTCGGTCAAGAAGATTTTGCATTGTTTTGATCGTTTTCATCGAATAACTACAAATGTTCTATGGTTCGTCCGCTCACGTGTGTTCCTTCGCCCAGCCATTAGGGGTAAATCATTATTCCGTTATTTTCTTCAAATTGGGTGGAAATTTTGTCATCATGTTATATATTTTTGAAAAGGAAAAAAACGGCAATCGGAATATGCCAAAAAAAAACTATGTTCGTATTTAAAAAAATGCAACTTTATGTCATATCTGTCATAATTAATGAAAAAAAACTTCGAGTACGTCACTGCAATCTACTCAAAAAACCGTTTTAGAAACGTAAAAACAGATTTCAATTATCTTCTATAAGAACCGAGATATCGAGAAAAAAAGAAATCCGGAAATTTTCAAGATTCGCGAATAACTCAAAAACCACTGAAGTTAGAATAATTCTGATTAGCTCTATGAATTTGTCTCGAAAAAGTAGCCAAGGGTCGTGAAAACCCCATCTCTCTATCTTAAATAATAACAGAGATGCTCCTGGTGGCACCCCCAAAATGGGACATACTGTACATCTACTATCAGTTCGTTAATTTTGATCATGTCACCTCCATACAAAATTTCGAGAGAATCGACTTATGGCGTTTAGAATATTCGTCCCAAATACATGAAAACCCAGCATATCGACAACGGATAGCCTTACCTCGCTCTTAGGCCTCGATTCGAACTCCTATAGGAGAATTCTAACTACAGTTTTTCTATATACAATCTTTCGTGAATCATCATGTATACAAAAATGATTCTTTTACCTCTTAGGTTTAGAGTTAACAATAAACTGTTCATCGTCATCTGATTCCTCGTCTTTCGACGTCTCCTTCCGTTTCTTTTTTCGCGAATTCAATTTCCTCAAGTTTCTAAGCCTCTTATACATAACAGTATCGTCTGGTGGAATATGGGGTGAAATAGTCTCGGCCCCGTATTTCCTAACCATCCTATCGAGTATGTCACGAATTTTCAACCTGAAATGACGTTTGCAATCTTCTGTCATTCCGCTCAGAGATTTCATCACCACTGGTAGCGATGCGGCCACTAAAGGACTAGGTAAAGATTTGAGATAAACTTTCAGGAAAGCTAAACAAGAGGCGACTATTTCTCTTGTTGGTGACATCATAAGTGTCGAGACATTTTCAAGTAATTGTTGAATATTTTCTTGTCCAATGGATCCTGAAAGAAATAAATTTAATTAATTCGGAAAAAATATTGTTGAAAACAGAAAAGCGACAGAAGAGTTATTCATCTCACCTGAAAAATTATGTAATACTGAAGCGAATGCTAGAACTGTACAGCTGATGAGCTGAATTGTTCCAGCCAACCCAGCTACGAGCATTGCCATAAACTCCTGGACATGATTCTGATAAATTAATCGTTCTCCAATAGTCTGAAGGACATCATACGCAGTGGCGCGACATTTTTCATTGAGATCCTTACATGCCAATACTACTTCAGGAATCATACTTTTTATTAGTTTACTGTCGTGATCTAGTTTAGGTTGAGCTTTGAGCAAGTAATGGAAACATCTCAACCTAAAATGAATTATGTTTTGAATTTGGGAGGCTTTTACTTG
This sequence comes from Cryptolaemus montrouzieri, assembly GCA_013387265.2. Taxonomy (NCBI): domain Eukaryota; kingdom Metazoa; phylum Arthropoda; class Insecta; order Coleoptera; family Coccinellidae; genus Cryptolaemus; species Cryptolaemus montrouzieri. The sequence continues at coordinate 10,708,431 of JABFTP020000021.1, forward strand.
GTAAAATTCCATTATCGACAATAAAAAAACAAGTACTGTGTTTTAAGGAATTTTACTTAATAATTGCGATTCGTAACGCGTTTCACTACACCGTAGCTTCTTCAGACGAATGAATATACAGAAAAATATAAATGAGAATATAACTATAAATGTTCTTGAGTAATTAAAAGCTTATTGGGTTGCTTCTTCTTAAGTGGTTATTTATGACAGGTATATCCAATAAAATTAAGGAATAGATTGCTCCCCGAAAAGATTCAATAGAGGTGAAGGGTTTAAATCGACTTGTTCATTGATGAGTCTACCTGAGTGTTTGTATTTATTGATTTCTAAAGTTTCCCAAAGATCTACCTTCCAATATTTATTATCTGTATGCAAAATTTCAAACTGTGGGTCGAAAGAATGATTATTTTCTAGAGATGATTCGCGTAATTTGAATCTGATTTTTATTTGAAAAACTGCGTTTATGTTCCGATATTCTAATATTAAAATTTCTATGTGTTCTACCAATGTAGAAATTATCACAGTCATTGCAATTCAATCTATAAACACCTGATTTGGTTTTATTTTTTATTATTATTTTTTATATTTGCCTAAATTATTATTAGTTTGGAAAGCTATGTTGAAATTATTGCTACTTAAGAATGATTTCAGTTTCTCACTTGTAATGCCAACGTAGGTTAAGGTGTTGAATTTTGTTTCAATTTATCGACAGGGTAAACTTCATTCAATGCGATTCTACTTTGTTTTTATTTAAAATATTATTTATTAGTTTGGGATTGTAACCATTATTTTTGGCTATTTGTTTAATCAAATTTAGTTCTTTGTTGAAATTTTCTGGTGATAACGGGATGTTAATCAATCTATGAATAAAACTATTGAATGCTGACATTTTATGTTGATATGGATGACACGACGAGTTATGTATTATAATATCTGTATGTGACGGCTTATGGTAAATTGCGAAAACATGTTTTCCATTTTCATTCGAAATTGTTACGTCTAAGAAATTTATCGAATTATTGCTTTCTATTTCGGTTGTGAATGCAATTTTGGATGTAATGAATTTATATGATTTTCGAAAATTTTCAACTGTCTATCTGTTCCTGTGAAGCAAATAATGATATCGTCTACATAGCGATACCAGTATAAACAATATTTACTGAGTGGATGATTATGAATTAATTTCTCTAAGTTATTCATGAATATTTCTGCTAACAAAGGACTTACGAACTTATTGCCAATATCAAAGATACCACTATACCACCTAATTCCAAACTCATTTCTTTCGATGTTAAGAATCTATTTCCCAACATTCCTCCGAAAGATACGTATTACTTAGTTGAAGAATTATTAGAAAAGAATCATGTCAATACTATCATTAAATCAGATATTCTTTCATTATTACAAATTTGTTTAGATCAAAATTATTTCCATTTCAATAACAAATATTATACTATTGAAGACGGCTTGATTATGGGCAATCCGTTAAGTCCTTTGTTAGCAGAAATATTCATGAATAACTTAGAGAAATTAATTCATAATCATCCACCCAGTAACTATTGTTTATACTGGAATCGCTATGTAGACGATATCATTATTTGCTTCACAGGAACAGATACAGTTGAAAATTTTCGAAAATCATATAAATTCATTACATCCAAAATTGTATTCACAACCGAAATAGAAAGCAATAATTCGATAAATTTCTTAGACGTAACAATTTCGAATGAAAATGGAAAACATGTTTTCGCAATTTACCATAAGCCGTCACATACAGATATTATAATACATAACTCGTCGTGTCATCCATATCAACATAAAATGTCAGCATTCAATAGTTTTATTCATAGATTGATTAACATCCCGTTATCACCAGAAAATTTCAACAAAGAACTAAATTTGATTAAACAAATAGCCAAAAATAATGGTTACAATCCCAAACTAATAAATAATATTTTATATAAAAAACAAAGTAGAATCGCATTGAATGAAGTTTACCCTGTCGATAAATTGAAACAAAAATTCAACACCTTAACCTACGTTGGCATTACAAGTGAGAAACTGAAATCAATCTTAAGTAGCAATAATTTCAACATAGCTTTCCAAACTAATAATAATTTAGGCAAATATATAAAAATAATAAAACCAAACCAGGTAAAAACAATAAATCAGGTGTTTATAGATTGAATTGCAATGACTGTGATGATTTCTACATTGGTAGAACACATAGAAATTTTAATATTAGAATATCGGAACATAAACGCAGTTTTTCAAATAAAAAATCAGATTCAAATTACGCGAATCATCTCTTAGAAAATAATCATTCTTTCGACCCACAGTTTGAAATTTTGCATACAGATAATAAAATATTGGAAGGTAGATCTTTGGGAAACTTTAGAAATCAATAAATACAAACACTCAGGTAGACTCATCAATGAACAAGTCGATTTAAACCCTTCACCTCTATTGAATCTTTTCGGGGAGCAATCTATTCCTTAATTTTATTGGATATACCTGTCATAAATAACCACTTAAGAAGAAGCAACCCAATAAGCTTTTAATTACTCAAGAACATTTATAGTTATATTCTCATTTATATTTATCTGTATATTCATTCGTCTGAAGAAGCTACGGTGTAGTGAAACGCGTTACGAATCGCAATTATTAAGTAAAATTCCTTAAAACACAGTACTTGTTTTTTATTATTAAAATGAATAATTTTATTTATATTATAAAGCTTTAGTTCAACCTCAATGTACATTCTGTCAAAAAAGTACCAGGAATCGAATGAAACACAAAATATTTATTTTTCATCAAACACACACACACACGATACAAAAAAACGATTTCAATTACCATTTACCGTAGTTTATCGACATTAAATTCGGTTGAAGATGTTCATGCACGACCAGATAGTGTAGCGTGCTTAGTGGCCGCTACTACTTCAACTGAATAACCTTTGGATTGACACGGTGCAAGTTTAACACAGTGCAAGTCACTTTGATTTTATGACCATTCATTCCGTGAATATTCCCCTCTACCATCGGCGACTATCGAAGAATGACAACTGAGAGAACACCGGAGTTCATGCATTTCCTTTGAAGACTTCGTTGAAACAACTCGAAATTAATTAATCATAATAATTTGTGAATTGTTTAATAACCCTTCAAAATAAAAATATACCGAAAAAAGTTTGAAAAATGAAATTCTGTCACAATTTAAGAAAATTATATTTAAATAAGTTCATTTTTTGAGAATTACATTTTTTCAGTATTAATATTATTCAGTCATTTTTCAAAGCATGGAACCACACACAATCATACGTCACAAAATCTGACACCTATATCAGCTCTCTTTTCGTTTTTTTTTTGTGCTAAGAGTAAACAATACATACTCTTGCTGGGTGCTTCTGTTTAGATATTTCTGGAAGCAATGAAGGGAAATGCCGCCCCTGCAGCCGCAGAGGCATGTTCTCAGCCGACCTTTTACCTCCCCCACTCTTAGGTCTTTCTCTAAAATACTTTGCGAAGATTTCACGAATCCATTCCAGGTGAAATTGAGCTAAAGACTCATTCACTTCAGTTTGTACATTGTATAGAGTATGAGCATTCAAAACAGACATATCTAGAAAATGGGAGAAATCTTCTTATACCATTTCACTGTTTTCCTGATGCACTCAATTGAACTTAGCTATATATCAGTTTTGTCAACCGTGCCCATGTTGGTACTATACTCAAGAACGCATTGAGGCTTCTTCTTGCACGGCGCTTTTGTGGAAAGCACTCAGGTTATTTGACCCATTGCCAAGTTGTATTGTGTTGTTATTTGTCTTGCAAAAACTTCCTGATGAAGCTTGCAAGAGTGTTGTAGCTAACCCAAGGTGTTCAGTCTGGTTTCCTTATGAGCGGGAGATTCGAAGAGTACGTGTTCCATTGTTTCGTCATTTTCTAGGCAACCACGGCACTGTGTGGTCTCCGATAGTTTCATGACGTGTAGGTTTTTGTTGAGTTGGTGCCCCGTCAATAGACCCACTACCATCAGACTTTTTATCGAGAGACAATAGCTCATGTACCATCTTCTTTGATTGTGGCCCCTTTATGAGCCTTTTTGACTGTCTCAGTCCCGAGATGCCAGCCCAATAGTTTGGGCCTTGGTGGTGTTCCAGTTTTGAAATAAAGAGAGCACATTGGTCCATGGGATGGTCAGAATTGGTTCTGGTTCCATCGGCTTGACAACTGTTGCCTTTTTAGCAAGGCTGTCTGCTATATTGTTCCCTTCGATACCCTGATAGGCCGGGCACCAAATTAGAGTAACTCTGTAACACTGAACTGTCGAATTGAGGCTTCACTTCATAAGAATCTGTGGAATGATCCCTCTTCTCTGTGGTCACCATTACGCTTTTGTGGAAAATTGTCAATATATACACCTCTTTCTTGTCCATCCATTTTATAGCTAGCATAGTTCCTTTAGATTCAAAATCCGTTTCTCCGCTTTTCAATGTTTTTGTCAATTTAGGCATGTTCTTTCGGTTTTTACTTGCTGTTCCACATGCATTCGTTTCACGTTCGTGCAACCATTGAAACAATGTAGGGCTTGTATAAAAATCATCGACATAAAGAGTATGCCCCTTATGAAGATATTGTTATATTAGTGTGGCTACAACTATTCCCGATTTTCGTCCTCAAAGGAAACCTGAGTTCTCGCGAATGTGTGAATAATGAAACCGAAGATGAAGCTGGTCTGACAATCACATAACAGATAAAACTTTATTCCAAATCTACTGCGTTTGGAGGGGATGCACTACTTGGAATAGACACGGCCTTTATACAGCAGAAGACTTTCGTCAATGCAAATATTTTGGAAAGGGTAAAAATCAGTTTCGAAAATGTTTGCGAAATGGTCCAGAAGTGGTCGTTTTTTGTAGACAGCCGGCAAACCATTGTTGAAGTGAAGAACGAGTAAAATATGAATCAAACTATCTCTGACCAAAAACAGCAGTTTGAATCAATGAGTCTTTGGACCAAAACCCTTGAACCTCCAGTTTTTAAGTTCGTGGCATCAATAAAGTGAGTCCCAAGAAGCAGAACAATTCTTCAACGTTCAAAATTTTGAACCGTTTCTGCATCGTCTGATTTATGTCTCCTTGTTGTTGAAGTAGGTGTAATAATTATTTGATTCATCAACAATATGTTGAAGTATTGAATAGGACAAAAATAGCTCGAAGAACTCCAATCTTGTTGACTGATCACAAATACCCTCTGCCAAAATTCCACAGTCTACTGCAGTAAAGTCATGGAAAACTGTACTGGGTTCTGTAGATGTCCAACCATCATGACTCACCGGATCTCTTCCCTCGTCATCAGGCTCCTCTTCACTGCTAGAGACATCATCCAAAGACTGACGACAGACAGGCATATTAGGAGCAAAGGTTGACGAAGTTGAAGGATCGCCCAACCTCAACGATGGCCTTGTTGAGCCGATCATTTCATCACCAAACAAATCACTGTAAATATAATCCTCGTCTTCACTATTTTCGAGTATGCGAAGAAGTTCTTCATCAGTAAAACTGTACTGTACACGGTAACAAAATGCAAGAGGTGGAAACAACAACTCACAAGGTCGAAGTACAAATCATTATCATCAAACCGATAGATGGGCGCATCCTACCGGTAATTACTCGAATTCTATACTTCCAAAAATACGCTACCTAGTGAGTTATAAGCAAACTAACTACCGAAGCGACCGAAAAGTAGAACTGTGAACAACGTGCGTAGCATGCCATGCCCATCGCCAGGAAAACGTAATATTACGGGCGTAGAACCCCCAGCCCGGATATCGTACACGTATCTATACGAACGTAGTAATGAAAAGCAGATTTTTTAAAACAATCAATTTCTGGTACTTTTTGATAGACTTTATATTCAAAAATTCATAAAATTTCACTAACCTTGCTCCTTTACTAGAAATAGCAGCCGAATCCATAGAAGCCTTCAACAACCTCTGCACCTCTTTTCTATTATCCTTGATGAATATTTTACAATTTTCTGATTCGCTACCACAAATTTCCTCCAATATCCTATAAGCCTTCTTTTGTTCTTTTCTATTTTTGATCTCTGGTAAAATTTTAACACATTGATTGTACAAGGTTGAAATATTTTCTACCGATTGATATGGAACAAGAGCACGAATTAAATCGAGAATGCTTTCTTTTATGAAAGGATCTTCAGGGTCATCTGAAGAACTGTTAAGCCGCTCTAAAGCGTGGGTGAATAATTGTTCCGTCAGTTCAGGTTTCGCTATCGTTAAATAAAGCTGAAAATAATGCAATCTTGGAAATTATTGATATAGACATAGCATACATTCAATCCTTATTTAGCTGTGCTAAATCGTTACAACCCTTATAAATTCAATAATAAAAGAAAACAAGTACTGTGTTTTAAGGAATTTTACTTAATTGCGATTCGTAACGCGTTTCACTACACCATAGCTTCTTCAGACGAATGAATGTACAGAAAATATAAATATAAATGTTCTTGAGTAATTAAAAGCTTATTGCTTATTCTCCCGAAGAGATTCAATAATAGTTGTTTATGAGTCATATTTGTTGATTTCCAAAGTGATTACCTTCCAATATTTATTATCTGTATGCAAACTGTGAGTCGAAAGAGTGATTATTTTCTAAGAGATGATTCGCGTAATTTGAATCTGATTTTTATTTGAAAACTGCATGTTCCGATATTCTAATATTAAAATTTCTATATGTTCTACCAATGTAGAAATTATCACAGTCATTGCAATTTCAACAATTTAGTTTTAATTAATATTTGATTATGTTGAAATTATTGCTACCCAAATAGCCAAAAACGTAGGTTAATGGTTAATTTATCGACAGGGTAAACATTCAATGCGATTCTACTTTGTTTTTATTTAAAATATTATTTATTAGTTTGGGATTGTAACCATTATTTTTGGCTACTTGTTTAATCAAATTTAATTCTTTGTTGAAATTTTCTGGTGATAACGGGATGTTAATCAATCTATGAATAAAACTATTGAATGCTGACATTTTATGTTGATATGGATGACACGACGAGTTATGTATTATAATATCTGTATGTGACGGCTTATAGTAAATTGCGAAAACATGTTTTCCATTTTCATTCGAAATTGTTACGTCTAAGAAATTTATCGAATTATTGCTTTCTCTTTCGGTTGTGAATCCAAGTTTTGGATGTATTTTTCTATGATTTTCGAAAAGGACTTAACGGATTGCCCATAATCAAGCCGTCTTCAATAGTATAATATGTGTAATTGAAATGGAAATAATTTTGATCTAAACAAATTTGTAATAATGAAAGAATATCTGATTTAATGATAGTATTGACATGATTCTTTTCTAATAATTCTTCAACTAAGTAATACGTATCTTTCGGAGGAATGTTGGGAAACTCGTCGTGTCATCCATATCAACATAAAATGTCAGCATTCAATAGTTTTATTCATAGATTGATTAATATCCCGTTATCACCAAAAATTTCAACAAAGAATTAAATTTGATTGAACAAATAGCCAAAATAATGGTTACAATCCCAAACTAATAAATAATATTTTAAATAAAAACAAAGTAGGATCGCATTGAATGTTTACCCTGTCGATAAATTGAAACAAAAATTCAACATAACAACGTTGGCATTACAAGTGAGAAACTGAAATCATTCTTGGTAGCAATAATTTCAACATAACTTTCCAAACTAATAATAATTTAGGAAAATATATAAAAATAATAAAACCAAACCAGGTAAAAACAATAAATAAGGTGTTTATAGATTGAATTGCAATGACTGTGATAATTTCTACATTGGTAGAACATATAGAAATTTTAATATTAGAATATCGGAACATAAACGCAGTTTTCAAATAAAAATCAGATTCAAATTACGCGAATCATCTCTTAGAAAATAATCACTCTTTCGACTCACAGTTTGCATACAGATAATAAATATTGGAAGGTAGATCTTTGGGAAACTTTAGAAATCAACAAATACAAACACTCAGGTAGACTCATCAATGAACAAGTCGATTTAAGCCCTTCACCTCTATTGAATCTCTTCGGGAGCAATCTATTCAATTTTATTGGATATACCTGTCATAAATAACCACTTAATTTTAATTGAACATTTATATTTATATTTTCTGTACATTCATTCGTCTGAAGAAGCTACGGTGTAGTGAAACGCGTTACGAATCGCAATTATTAAGTAAAATTCCTTAAAACACAGTACTTGTTTTCTTTTATTATTGACAATGGAATTTTACCAAGTAAAAGCCTCCCAAATTCAAATCTTATGAATTCAATTCAAACATTCTGAAAGAGTATTTCCCTACCTTGATAGTTTCTAGAGCAGCTAATCGTTGACCATCTTCATCAGTTCCAATAGATTTCGTAGTATAAACGTTAAATAAAATAGGTAAGTAATTCTTGTCAAATCTTGCCAACTCATTAAGATCATCTTTATTTTCATTATTTTTAGCGAAAATTATCAATTTTCTCAATGACGCCATAACTGGTAATCTCAGTTCTTTCCTGTCAGAGATCGCTGTTCCCAAAACTTTTGCTATAGTCTGAAACAAAATTGTTGTCATTAAACATTTCTAGGGAGACGTATTGCAATTCTTACCTTGAAATTTTCCTTGATATCGCTGGGATTATTACAAAAACAAGGTAACAAATTCCACAGCTGAAGATACAAAAGTTCTGCACTATGAGCACCGATACCATCATTTGCTTCAGCTAATTGAATGGATCTTTTCTGACTGAACAAAGCCAATGATAATATATTTTTAACAAAGTAATCCAGTGAAGAATGCTTGATATTTTCTTTGAGAACTGGTAACATCCATGATCTATCAATATTCAAATCACCAGTTTCTTTTTTGAGTGGTATAACATCGAGAACTGGTTCTGGACCAATAGATCTTACGGCAGCACCAACAGCATGTTCTAATTCATTATTATAGCTGAATTTATATGAATCTCTCAGCTCTGATAGTGTTTTCAGAGTATTGAGGAAAAACTCCTTACAATGTATGCCCCCAACCTGAAATCAAGAAATTAAAAACTATCAGATCAATGATAACCTGCGCTATATTTTTTTTATGCGCGCTTCCCAGGATTAGGCGAACCTGTTACACCACATGAGTAGGAACCTGAGAAGAATTGAGGTTAGATTAGTCTGTTTACTCGCTTCTTGAAGAGGGCTAAATTGTAGGATGTTGGACGGAAGCGAGTACCACAGCTCACCGGCCCTGTAAACGAAGGAATTGTTATAGAGAGAGGTTAGAGAGGTGGTTAAATGTACCGCCATATGATGAGAACTCCTTGCCAGCCTAGTGCTGCGGCAAAACATGAGTTTTCCCGAAACAAGAACTTTAAGCTCCTTGGAGCATCTTCCGTGAAAGTATCTGTAAAATAGAAAAAGGTCAGCAAATTGTCTTTTCAGAGCCAGCGGTTGGAGATCGCGGGTGATCTCCGGGAGGTCGATGAGGCGCACAGCCCGTTTTTGCACAATATCCAACATCCCCAACGAATGTTTGGGCGCAGATCCCCATACATGGGAACAATACTCCAAACCAAGTCGAATGTGCGCCTTATATAGAAGCAACAGCTGAGATGACCTGAAGTATCGCTTGGCTCTGAAAAGAAAACTAAGTTTAGCGGATGCCGACTTAGCTATTGCTGATACATGTTCATGCCAGCGAAACTTGGAGTTGACCGTTATTCCGAGAAGGTGCATCGAATCTTTGGATGCAATTTGTTGGCCTTGCATTATTAGGGGAGGTTCTCCAGCGGGGACCTTTCTAGAAAACGTAGTTGCTTGCGTTGAAGCTCACCAGGTTCAACTGACCCCACTCAGATATCCTCTGTAAGTCAGAGTTTAAGTTATTATTGTGTGTTTTCTAATCAGGGTCACCAGGTACTCCAGATCTTCGATTATCCCAGTTATAGTTTTCCCTTTATGTTGCCATTAAACACTAACTCTGTACCAAATTTCAGCTGTCTGAGTTTATGGGAAGTACTAGTTCTATTCTGATGATCATGAGTGAGTGAGTGAGTGTCATAAATGCGAAACTTTGCTTTCGCTTAACTTCGGAACTAAATGACCTATAGACTTGAAATTTTGGATTTTGAGTATGTGATTATGGTTTACTGGATGGCGAAAATTTCTGCGTTCTGGTCATACCTAGAGGTTCTAGGGCCTGAACATGCGGCGAAATGGTGCGGCAGTGTTTGCTTAGAGGGCACTACTGTGCCCTCTAATAAACTGCACCCTTATAAATTTTTATTGGTCCAAACTCTACAAGCTGGCGATCCAGAGCTTCGAATAGAATTGTTTGAGATCCTTCTTCTCAGAACACAGGATCCCGATTTTCTCAAAAGGATTATCTGGACGAATGAGGCAAAATTTTCTAATGAGGGTGTTTTAACTGGAATAACTCAAACGTTTGGGCCAACCAAAATCCTCAGAGGGAAAGAAATCCTCAAAATAATTTTAGTTTTAATTTGTTTGAAATTTTGAAGGACGACAGATTTTCGCATTTCGTATATGATGAAAACTTAAATGGTGAACTTTATATGGAGATTTTGAGGACTCTAGTAAGTGACTTCGTTGACACTTTATCGGTAGCCGACTCAAGGCGTTGTTGGTGCCAACTCGATGGAGCGCCAGCTAATCCCACAAAAGGAAATTATCGAATTTCAACTGATATGTTTGAAGATAGAAGGATTGGAACGAACGTCTTTGTGGCCTCCAAGATCACCTGACCTAATGCCTATGGATTCTTATCTTTGGGGAACGCTGAAATATAAAATTTATCCTGAACATGTGGCTTCAAGATATGATCTGCATAATAGACTGCAAAATGCTTTCAGGCAGCTGGATGTGGAGGAACTGAGGCGAGCCACATCACAGGGTGTTATTCGTCGGTTAGAACTATGTCTAGAAGTGAATGCTCATCACTTTGAACAATTATTATGAAATTTAGGAAAATAGAGTTTAATTCGTTCTGATATCTTTTGATTCGATTTTGGAAATTCGTCAACAATTTTGACATCTCTGACGATGAGATTCCGCAGCTGTGATCGGCCTCAGACTACTGAAAGACGAAACCAGGGTACAATCTGTCTGCAAAACCAAGATCTTGTTCTCTGTAGATGACAGAAGATCATTTATCTCCAACAAAAACAAGGTTGGCGAATTTCCATTGTCCTAATATCTTGGTGGAATTTTTCACTCTGCTCGCCAGTGATAGCTCCCAAATTTCAGGAAAAAATGACAAATGTGAATGGAGGAAATGAATTTTTAATGACATGTGGGCACCCAGTGATTTGTAGTGTGGTAGTTTGCATCTATATTGTTGCCCAAAAATCCTCTTACAACACTTTAATACAGCATTTAAAGAGCTGTACCAAACATCACAAACATAGTAGTGACGGCCATTATGAAAATGGTGCACGTGAGTACATTGCGCAAGTTAGAACAGGAGTTGGTGGGGATAGCAACAAACGACACTATTTCGTCCTAATCCACCAACGCAATTTCCCCTCCTGGTCTCTAGTATTTTAGACATGAATCTAACGAAATGTACAGAGTTCATACCTACAATTTTCATTCCACAATCTATGTGTTGCCATAGAAAAATAATTTAGTAGGAATCATATGAAATCATTCCATATGTCTAATGTTTTCTGAAAGTTTATAAAATCAACACGCAAAGTGAAAAATAATTACAATTTGAAAAATCATGCTAACTTTGAAGTTACACCCAATGCAATAGAGGTTTCTGGACGAACCTAGTGCTTCATCACATAAATAACTCAATCTATTGCAGTCGATTTTGCAACAACCTCAATTGTTTTTGAAAAATCCAAATTTTGAGAAAATATACATCAACTCCCTTTACATTGTTTGAATGAATCATGATTTATATGAGCGTCCAATGAAAACTATTTTGTTCTTATTGTCATCAATGAAAAATAACCGAAAATGCGAAGAGTCTTAAAATATATTACAGCAGAGGCACAAAATTACCCATCCTGTCTATCGAAATAAAAGCGAAGAACACAAAAATTTGTAAGTAATTATTGAGGTAGAAATGCTTTCAATACTCATTATATTACAAGATTTTTCGAATATCTACCAAATCATTAAAATTGAAACTGATTATGACTTAAACAAAAGCATATTCGAGAAATAATTTAATTAATTAATTATTTGATATAAGGCTGAAGGACCCAAGGTCGATGGCCATTTGCGCAGTGCGCAGTGCAAAAAATATTTGTTACTTTTATTTGATATAGTGTCGAGAGTCAAAATCCACTGAAAAAGTGTTTACTTACTAATTTTGAGTCCCAGAATCCAAATCTGAAATCATTTTGCCCTCCAAGCTATCGTTAAGGAAAAACAAAATCAAAATTTCCTTGAAAGTCCTCTTGTCTATATCATTCAAACTTCATAATTGCTTCATTAAAATGCCTTGTTACTATTACAATGGATACTATATACACACATGTACCGTTAATTAGTAATTCTACGCTCAAATATACATTAGTTTCTTATTAAAATGCTTCCCCATTCGAATGTTTATTTTCTTAACAGTTAACCCGCCATATTTACTTTCCAGATATGATAGCCCCTCAATTCTCAATATTAGGCAACTATTTCACACATTTATAGTCCAAGACCTACGCGACATGAACCCGTCAATAGTGACGTACTCGCCATAACAGAGAGGGATATTCAAATGGAAATCTCTTCAAACCAAACCTAGGATCCAATCTGAAATCATTTTGCTCCGCCTGGCTATCGTTTAGGAAAAAACAAAAACCAAAATTTCCTTGAAAGTCCTCTCAAATATACATTAATTTCTTACTTAAATGCTTTTTGATTCGAATGTTTATTTTCTAGACAGTTAACCTGCCATATTTACAATGATTTCATGTTACATGTTATACGATATACGGCTCAAAACGATACAAGAAAGAGAAATAATCTACCTCTCTCGTTCATAACACACCGAAATTCAAATGGGAAAATTTCCAAACCTAACCTAACTAACCTAATTTTACCTAAAACCTAACCTACTAACATTGTTTGTTATTTCATCTTTTAACAATGGGCTCAATAAACTTAGCCCATTTACACAGTGGACCTATAGCTTATAGTAGATTCCACTCTCCTAGACCATGCAATGATAACTGCCACCACAAGGATTACAAGTTATCTGGTCTTCGGAAGTTTATGCCCTCTCTGGGCGACTTTTCCAAGTACTACAATTTTTGTTCAAGGACAACATCCATAACTTGAACCCGGATTCGAACCAGGAGCCTCGGCCAAGCATATTCCTACATACTTGCTCACTAACCGTGCAGCTGCCGAGGCGGTCAACCTACTAACATATTCAATTCAAAATTATAAATTTAAATTAGGTTTGTGGTTCGGTTAGGTTAGTTAGGTTTGGTTTGAAGAGATCTACCAAATCATTAAAATTGAAACTTAAGATAACTTGAGATTATGACTTAAACAAAAGCATAATCGGGAAATAATTTAATAAATTAATTATTTGATATAGTGTCGATAATCAAAATTCACTGAAAAAGTGTTTACTTACTTATTTTGAGTCCCAAAATCCAAATCTGAAATCATGTTGGCCCGCTCGGCTATCGTTTAGGAAAAAACGAAAACCAAAATTTTCTTGAAAGTCCTCTACATTAATTTCTTATTTAAATGCTTTTTGATTCGAATGTTTATTTTCTAGACAGTTAACCTGCCATATTTACAATGATTTCATGTTACATGTTATACGACTTCGGCTCAAAACAATACAAGAAAGAGAAATAATCTATCTCTCTTGTTCATAACACACCGAAATTCAAATGGGAAAATTTCCAAACCTAACCTAACTAACCTAATTTTACCTAAAACCTAACCTACTAACATTGTTTGTTATTTCATCTTTTAACAATGGGCTCGAGAACTTAGCCCATTTACACAGTGGACCTATAGCTTATAGTAGATTCCACTCTCCTAGACTGTGTAATGATAACTGCCACCACAAGGATTACAAGTTATCTGGTCTTCGGAAGTTTATGCCCTCTTTGGGCGACTTTTCCAAGTACTACAATTTTTGTTCAAGGACAACATAACTTGAACCCGGATTCGAACCAGGGGCATCGTCTAAGCATATTCCTACATACTTGCTCACTAACCGTGCAGCTACCGAGGCCGTTAACCTACTAACATTCAATTCAAAATTTAAATTAGGTTTGTGGTTTGGTTAGGTTAGTTAGGTTTGGTTTGAAGAGATTTCCATTTGAATATCCCTCTCTGTTATGACGGGAGATGGCGAGTACGTCACTATTGACGGGTTCTTGTCACGTAGGTCTTGGACTATAAATGTGTGAAATAGTTGCCTAATATTGAAAATTGAGGGGAAATGATATCTGGAAAGTAAATATGGCGGGTTAACTGTCAAGAAAATAAACATTCGAATGGAAAAGCATTTCAATAAGAAACTAATGTAAATTTGAGCGTAGAATTACTAATTAACGGTACATGGGTGTATATATTATCCAATGTAATAGTAACAAGGCATTTTAATGAAACAATTATAGGGTTTGAATGATATAGACAAGAGGACTTTCAAGGAAATTTTGGTTTTTGTTTTTTCCTAAACGATAACCGGGCAAGGCAAAATGATTTCAGATTTGGATTCTGGGACCCAAAATTAGTAAGTAAACACTTTTTCAGTGAATTTTTACTATCGACACTATATCAAATAATTAACTTTTTAATTATTTCATATCCATTTTTATATGAGTAATAAAATTGATATTAAATTTCATACATACTTCAAACATGGTTGCAATCACATGTAGCACCTGATGCCACACATTGTGATATTGATAACTTAGGCATGATTCTACAGTGTTGAAAATTTTTGCAAGTTTCGATTTGTGCTGTTCAACTAATTCCTTGGTAGCGCATGCTGGAGTGACCGCATCCTTCAAAAGAACTTCTATCATATGAGTGGCGCTAGTAAGTACTTCAGGTTTTTCTGCTAACCAAAGTTGGGTGGCTGTGACGAAAATTCTAGGTAAGGCAGCACAAGCCATTGCCAAATCGACACTAAAAGAAAAAGAAAAATACATAAAGTTACAGATGGGCTGTGAAAATTTGTAATTATGCTTTTACTATCTCGAAACTCGAAACAAACTTAGAACCACACAACGCGCAATTGAAAGAACTATGCTTGGAGTGAGCCTGCGGGATCACATACGTAATGAAGAAATAAGAAGGAGAACAGGCGTAGAGGACGTAATCACGAGAATAGCTGCATTGAAGTGGAGATGGGTTGGACATGTAGCAAGACAACAGGATGTAAAATGGACTAAGCGAATAACTCAATGGAGACCACGCTTATACAAAAGGGGAGTGGGGCGCCCCCAGAGAAGGTGGCTGGATGACATAAAGGAAAAAGTAGGAAGAGGATGGTATAATATAGCACAGGACAGAGAGAGATGGAAGCTAGAAGGGGAGGCCTATGTTCAGGAGTGGACAGAGAAGGGCTGAAAAAGAAGAAGAAGAAGAAGAAGACTATCTCGAATTTAACATTATCACTAATGCTTAAAATTAATATAACAAAACTGGTACTTGTGTAGATCATATATTTGTAAGGTCAAAACATAATAACTTTTTTGAATCTGCCGTATCTAAAACAGCTATAACTGATAACTACGCTATTTATGTACATGCCGATCAGAATAACTTCAAAAATCACAGAATCAAACAAACAAAGTCGATCACGGACTGGAGTTTTGGCAAACCGAATCCAAATCGGTTAATGAAAAGTTTGAACTGTGTATAGATTCTCTTAATGAGTTGGTGCAAGAAAGTAGAAGGGATATTTATTGTAGTAATAGAATGACCAAGATAAAACCATGAATGACTCGGGGTCTTTTAAATTCCATCAGAAAAAGAGATAAACTTTTTAAGAAAAGTAGAAATTGTCCCCAGAATGAATACATCAGGCAGGAGTATACTGAGTACCGAGCTTCGACAAAAAACTGATAAATATTAGTAGAAAAATGTATTATGAGAATGAAATTAAAAAAAACTCGAACGATATTAGAAAAAAATAGAAAATTGTTAATAGCTTGGTAGGGCAACCAGAATCTAGAGAAGATATAACAGAAATTGTAAACCCAATAAATAAAGAGAAAATTACTAGACGATCTGAAATAGCTGAAGTAATGAATACGACTCATAAACAATATAGAAAATATAAAAGTAAACATTAAGAAAGGTGACGAAACAAAATTGGGTACGCAAACAACGATGAAAGAAAGTCTCTTCCTATTAGCTTTTAACGAATCAGATGTTAAGGAAAGTATCAGAAGCCCTCAAAGTAATAAATCCCTAGGACCAGATAATATCACTTCCAACTTAGTAAAAGAAATAAAAACAGAAATAGCACCAATTCTGAGGGATGTTTTAATGAATCGACAGCGAAGGGTATAGTTCCAGACATTTTAAAAAACGCTGCCATAATACCAATTTATAAAGAGGGGGCCAAAAGCGACGTACAGAACTATAGACCAATTGCGTTAATATCTGTATTTTTTAAGATCTTTAAAAAACTCATGTTAAAATCTCTCCTTGACTTCCTAGAAAAACAACAATATTTTTCCAGGCATCAGTACGGCTTTTTGAGGGGGAGAGGGACTGAACTCGCATTAATAAATTTCTCATCGCATGTTCTTCAAGAACTAGATAAAGGAAATTTTGTGACAAAGATAACACTTTTCTTTTGAGTTATCACTCGACCCATCTTCCCTATTCAAAACGTTCAAGGATTGCAACCCCCGCTTAGGGGGTACATATTTCAGGCCAGTTTTGTACCCCAAAAGATGTCCCCCTTGAAAGAAAAATTGACCTGTTTTTGCGTTTTGATCAGAAATATCAGAAATGAATATCTTGGTAGATAAAGGCTCTGTTTAGTTTTCGTTGAAGCACCCTGTATATAAATAATAATATACTTACTCTGCCAAATGAACATGAGCTTGTTGCATAACTGCCAACCATGCTTGGGTGGGTTGAACATCTGAAGAACCAGGCTGATAATCATATAATGCCCCAATTAACTGGCCATTCAATATCGCTGGAACCACAGCAGTTTGAGCCGAAAACAGCGAATGCAAAACTTGTAAACCACAAGAAGTAACGATTGGATAATTTAGGGTCATAAGTTTGAGAATAATTTCACAGGAAGACTGAAAACAAGATATTTAATATGTCGTTACCAAAAGTAAAATAATACTTACTTTAATATATTTTTTTGGAAAATTACAAATCACTTCTTTCATTAGCCCCAAAGTATGCAAAATTGTTGTTTGTCCACTCTGCAACGATGATACTAGAACTGTATTATCATCGCTTTTTCCCAAGGCTGCATCTAATGTTCTCTCACAAAATTTAGCAACTTCGGCCGCAGCTAAATTTGGAACTACATCTTTAAAACCACCTGCTTTTACAACAACTATCACAGCATGCTGAGCTCCTTTTCTCCACTGAAAAATATGCCTATTTACTATTTACTCATTATGGTAATCATTTGATATAGTATCGATAGTCAAAATTCACTGAAAAAGTGTTTATTTACTAATTTTGGGTCCCAGAATCCAAATCTGAAATAATTTTGCCTCGCCCGGCTATCATTTAGGAAAAAACGAAAACCAAAACTTCCTTGAAAGTCCTCTTGTTTATATCCTTCAAACTCTATAATTGCTTCATTAAAATGCCTTGTTACTATTACAATGGGTAATATATACACACATGTACCATTAGTCAGTAATTCTACGCTCAAATATACATTAATTTTTTATTAAAATGCTTTTTAATTCAATGTTTATTTTCTAGACAGTTAACCCGATATATTTACAATGATTTCATGTTACATGTTATACGACGTACGGCTCAAAACGATGCAAGACAGATAGAATCTCTCTCTCTCTCGTTCATAACTGAGACCAAAATTCAAATGGGAATATATCCAAACCTAACCCAACTAACCTAATTTTACCTAAAACCTAACCTATTCAATTCAAAATTTTAAAATCAATAAATGCTAATGTATTTCTTTTACTAGAATTGAGGATACTATTAAATTCGACTATAGCGTGATAATATTATGTTAAATAGGGTTTGTGTTGTCATTGACTCAAAGGTGAGCTTCAGGGCACATATCGAAAAAGTGGTCGGTTATACCTTTAAAGTATTGGGTTATATAAGACGCAGCACAAGTGCCTTCACGGGTGTTAAAGTTTTATTCGTATTATTCAATAGTTACTGCAGTCCTATCTTGGAATATGCTTCAACGGTATAGTCACCTCATTAAGCAGAACCATCTCAGGAAATTGAAGGAGTTCAAAATAATCTCCTTCTTTATGCCTCATATAAAATGTCTATCCCTAGAAAAGAATTCTCTGTCTCAGCTATGAGATCTAAAGCAAATTTCAGAACTTTGGCGGACCGAAGAGTAATAGCTGACCTTTTTTTTGTACAAATGCTTGAATAATGAAATTGTCTGTCCTGATATTCTATATCAAATAGGTTTTCATGTATCTGGAATCACAAGATCTGAAAATCTGTTTGATGAAACTTCATACCAAACTAATTATTTCGGCAATGCTCCAGGGTGTCGAATATTGCGGTTCGGCAACAAATATATGAACGCAGACTGGTGCTTTAATATTTCCCTTGGGGAATTGAAGGCAAGACTTAATTCGCCTAGTTTTTCTAGCTGAATGTAGTATGTACCTATATTATTATCATTTCTTGTCCAGTAGAAGAATACCATTCACTCTGTTATGATTTTATATTTGGTTGTAAAATGTTGTTTGTTTTAAAGGTTTGTAAATAAATCAAATCAAATCATATCTGGAAAGTAAATATGGCGGGTTAACTGTCAAGAAAATAAACATATTTAGGCAACATAAAATTATATCCCTTCCATCCAATTATTTATTTAAATTGCTTCTGTTAGTTAAAGCTAACCTGTCGGCGAACTCGGAGCCACATGTGCACTTTACCCGTTCTAGAAATGAGCTCCGTGCTGCACCTCATCGCACGAGCAGGTTTGAAAGGTCTCCTTTCTACATAGGTTCCAAACTCTGGAACAAGCTGTCTGCTGAACACAAAACAAAATCCTCTTCAATGTTCAAATGTAGAATAAAGGCTAGACTTCTCGACAAGTGCTATTACTCAACAGATGAATTTCTTAACAACCCTTTTCAGGATATAGGGAAATAATTGTAATTGCGATTAGTTATCTCACATTGCAAAAATTTTTATGTTTCATTTTTTCTCTAGCTAGCGCTTTAATTATTGTAACTGTTTATCTGTGAGTTCTGTATCCGGTTGACCAATTTTTACCTAAGTTTCAGTTTGTAATTGCTCTATATTATTACTATTGTTATTATTATATTGACTAATGTATATCTACATTTGTAGCAAAAATACGTATAATAAATTCAATTCAATTCAATTCAATTGATTCGAATGGAATGGATTCTTTTCATAAGAAATTAATTTATATTTGAGCGTAGAATTACTAATTAATGATACATGTAGTATATACACTCCCCACAAAAATTGTCGCATCACCCTACTTTTACGACAATACTATATAAACTTTTAGGTAGAAGTACCCAGGTAAGATATGGATGTAGTATGAATGTTGGTGTGTTTGTCCCACGTGGACTCATAACCGATAGGTTGAGTCCAAACCTCTGAGTCGCTTAGTAACTTTCTGAAGTGTAAAATAAGAAAAGAGATGAGTTTATGATGGAAAATATCAACAATTTTCGAGTTAATGAATAATTATAAAATTCTTCAAACATTCGTGAAGAGACCAATCAACTAGCATCAAATGGTTACTTATCATTTTCAAAATCGAGTGTTTCCTCCCCGGGTCCTAATTACTGCCAGTATAAGTCTCGGAAGCCCCTCAAACAAATTTCGAATGTACTCTTGAGTCACTGAGTTCCAAATTTCAGGAAGCAGATTTTTTAGTTGTTGGAGTATTCTACAAAGCATCCTACATTGCTAAATTTGCCACCCGATGTTGTCCCTAATATGTTCTATGGGATACAAGTCGGAACTTCAGTTTGCAGAAATTCTGTAACTACTCTAGCTGCATGAGGCCGAGCATTATCATGCATATAAATGAAGTTTTCGCCAATCAATGGGCCAAAGGGTAGAACATGGGGTTCAAGGATATCTGCGATGTATCTGGCCGCTATCATTCTTCCATTATTCACTAGGACTAACTCAGTTCGACCATGGAAAGAAATGCCTTCCCACACAATTACTGGGCCCCCTCCGAAGTTTTCAGTTTGCCGGATATTGCATAGCTGATACCGTTCCCCAGGTCGTCTGTATCCAGGCATGCGTCTATCATTTGATACTAGACAGAACTTGGACTCGTCGGAAAAAGGAACATTGGACCATTCTGGAATACCCCAATTTGCATGTTCCCTCGCAAACTGAAGTCTTGCAACTCGATGTTCTCTGGTGAGACGCGGGCCGGTAGAAGCCACCCTTGGGTGAGCTTGGACGGAATTCCAACTATAGTATTGAAGCATGTGCCCAAGTACATCGCACAGCCTCTTTCATTTATAGTTAATATGTCGATGCATTGTGGAATATTCCCAGATTTATTAAAGACGCTAGAATAAAGGCAGTTTACAGAAGGGAGACTCAGCGAAGATTGAAAATTACAGGCCCATTGCGGTATTGAATGTACTAAGCAAAATTTTTGGGAAAATTATTTATGAGAGATTCATGGCGTTTTTGGAGAAGCATTCCATACTGCACGAACCACAAAATGGGTTCCGTCGAGGTCGTTCCACAATTAGAGCAGTATATGACATAATGAAGCCGCTTAATGATGGAAAACCTACCTTGTCAATGTGTGTCGATCACTCTAAAGCATTTGACTGCGTAAATTTTGAACTATAGGTCAAAAAGTTAGAACGATATGGTATACGGGGTACAGCCTCAGAACTCAAAGATCGAAGACAGTTTGTTTCCAAGATGAACAGAAGCGGAGAGTTGGTAGTGTCCGATTCATATGTTATAGAGCGAGGAGTACCTCAGGGTTCTATACTGGGGCCTCTGCTCTATCTTCTGTATACAAACGACCTGCCGGACGTTCTGGGCAATGGAGCAGTTCAATTTGCTGACGATACGTCCTGTCACATGTCTGGGAACAGCGATCAAAGCTGAAAGATGCAGTTTGTCGAAATGGAAGAATATTTCAAGAACAACTTTTTGAAACTTAATGTCGAGAAGACGCAGCTCGTGAAATATTCAGACAGGCGACACCAAGAGAAAATACAATTGAACTTCGATGGGTATAATCAGGAGTCACAGAGCCACATAAGTTCCTTGGCATGGAGATTGACCACAAAATGGACTGGAGGATCCATATAGATAATCTAATGGGACAGCTGAGTAGGTACTGTTATGCTCTGAGGATCTTGAGCATGGAGGTCTGTAAGGAGACTGCCATCATCGCCTACCATTCTTTTGTCGAGTCCCGTCTTCGCTATGGAATCATTTTCTGGGCGAAGTCCGCAGATTTCAATAGTCTTCATCTTGCAGAAAAGGATGATAAGGGCAATACTCAACCTCAGAAGGAATGCCAGCTGTAAGCCTCACTTTACTCAGGTGTCAGTTCTGACCCTGCCAAGTCTGTTCATTTACGAGGCTGCATTGTTTATCTGTAGAAATAGGGATCTGTTTGGAAAGCTCACTCGAGATCATCAATACAATACCCGAAAGAAAATTGATCTACTATCCAGAAAAATGTTCATTTCTCTGTTCTGAAAGTTTACAACCATTTACCAGAGCTGATAAGAAAATTGCCCCCTATGAATATGAAATCTGTGTTGAGTGACCTTCTCCTGAAGAAGTCTTATTATTCATTGACAGATTTTTCAGTGATTCCTTTAGGAATTTTTTTCAATTTATATATATTCTGAAAATTATTTATGGTGTTTTTGAAAGTTTGTTTGTCGGTTGATACCACTATTTCTGTAATGTTTTATATTATTTTATTTGTACATTTACAGTTTCTTTTATTGACACGCTGTACAGCTTATGGTAGCCATAATAGCAGCGAATAAACTATTTGATTGATTGGTCTGATATCATCTTCTCTGAGCCTGTTCCTAACAGTTTGCAATGAAATATGCACATTTCTGGAAAGTGCAAGTTCATTTTGCCGTACAGTGCCGAACTCTTAGTGCAGTTAAACGAAGCCAACGATCATCAACTGGTGTTGTTATCCGATTTTTTCCCTATCCGGCCCTTCTTCGATATTCCCCTGTTTCGTGGTACCGATTAATTGCTCTTGAAATAGTGCTTTGGTTAACATTCTACAAGTTAGCCACGTAACGTTGGCTTCGGCCCTCCTCTAGAAGTTCTTACCACTTCATGATCACTCAAACAGCGTCCAGGACGTTCAGCAGCCATAACAATAAATTCAAAGATTCGAAAATCAACAAGAAACGCAGAAAACTTATATTAATTTAGCGTGAAAACTGAAGAGAAATTAAATGAATACTGATAGTAAAATAAACTCATTCTTGTTTCAGACATATTTGAGATCATATGGAAACAAATATTAGTACATAGATAAGATTTTTTCCCCTCATATGTCCAGAAATATATGTTGACAAAGAAACTGCGATCGAGCTGCTTAATCGATTGTGGAATTCAGAATACCAGGTGATGCGACAATTTTTGTGGTGTGTGTATTATCCATTGTAATAGTAACAAGGCATTTTAATGAGTTCGAATGATATAGACAAGAGGACTTTCAAGGAAATGTTGGTTTTTGTTTTTTCCTAAACGATAGCCTGGAGGGGCAAAATAATTTCAGATTTGGACCTTGGGACCCAAAATTAGTAAGTAAACAAGGTAATCCTGCTGTTTACGCGGCCCACACGCCCACCCTGTACCGAGTCGACGAGGAATGTTTCCGAACGATTTGAAATTTACGCCAGTGTTGCCACGATTTATCTCACGTCGGAGATTTGAGTACCTATCGTTGAAAATGAAATAGCAAAGGATAAAATGTATTATTGAAGTGAAACAGAATATAGTGCTCATTTCGCGGGCTAATCGGAGCTACTGTCCGACGGTGTCTATATTAGCTACAAAGGGACGTTATAATTCTAGGAAAGTTGTCTGTCTATACGACCAGCGGCGTCTGGTTCCATCGATTAAGGTGCATACATCATGTAAATTTTTGCAATAAAAAGTCGTTTTCACTGAGTTTCTATTAAAGTATATACGCTTAGTACTTAAAACTGAATAAAAGTTTTGAAAACTTTGTCAATCCGAGAGCAATCTCTGAAACGGCTGATTCGATTTCTATTGGCATTTTACTGAAAAATAACCCATGATAACTTCAGAGTATTGAAAATAGTTTGGGGTTCTGTAGGAGAATTACATATATGAAGTCCGATTTAGTGAACCGATTTTGATTACATTTCACTTAAATTTTCTTCCCAAAATGATATTGAAATTGACCTTTTCGGATATTTTACGACATGAAAAAATCGTTACAATAATAATTATAAACTAAAATAATATAGATTTATCGTCAACTTGTTACAATATATTTTCACAAAAGCAGCGGTTCCACTCGTAGGTGGTTTTCTAGTAAATACATTTCATGAGAAAATAGATCAAACATTTATACTCTTATACGAATGTGAAATTTAAATGAACTTCAGGTAAGGGATCTGGCAACACTGGCGTGAAATTCAAATCGTTCGGAAACATTTCCCGTCGACTCGGTACAGGGTGCGCATGTGGGCCGCGTAAACAGCAGGATTACCGTAAACAATTTTTCAGTGAATTTTAACTATCGACACTATATCAAATAATTACCTTCATTATTTCAGAAGAATTATATTCTTCTTAATTCTCCCTAAATTCACTTACCTTCGGTTTAGAATGGATGCAAAATGGATCGATAATCGCATTAAAAATTTGAAAAGTATGATGATTCCATGCCGCTGCCTCCTGTACTTTCAAAATATGACCCATAATTGTAAAAATTGTTTTCATAATTGTATTATTTTCAGATACTACATAATCCTTCAAAATGATCAACATCTTGTCAGAAACATTGGAGAACTGAGTCTTGAGTACTGCATCTGGCACTGTTTTGATACCCATACTAAGCAATGAAAGCACAGCTGTGATTTGAAACTCTTCTTTAGCTTTATAAACTTCTTCCAACGTAGTTATCTTAAATATTCATAATTTGTCAAAAATGGATTATAAGGGCGAAAAATTCATCTTACCAGTGTACAAAAATATTCGGTAGGCGTCTCTGTTCCACCATTCTCAACTATAACATCTTTCACAGCTGCTAATACTGCTAGCATTTCTTTATGAAGAGCCGAGTCAGCTCGAAAAACATTCAAAAATCTGTTGAAAGACATATTACTGCAGCCTGACCAAGCGGAAGCAAAAGAATCCATAGAATCGAATGAATATTGAGTAGATGCTGTCTCTTCTTCATCCATTTTAATTGAATCCTCCTTTTTAGAATCATTTTTAGAAAATGATTGAACATTATCATGAACTTTGAGTGCTTGAACTGTTAGTCCACTCGAACCTAAAAAAAGGAATATTAGAACATTTTCAAGATTTTCATCAAACTTTTTTACCCAAATTTTCTTGAAAAAATCTCGACTTTGCAAGGTCTCTATACTTATGTGTTTCTGGATTGGAACTAGAACTTTGTCCTTTTGGCCAACGCTTTCCTTTAGTTTGACCTTTAAGTTTACTTCGAAATTTCCCCATATTCACAAGAAATATTAATGTATTATACTGATTTTTGAATATAACCAGAGCACATGTACTTGCATGACAACAATGTCAATGAAAAGGTTGAGGTTATAGCAAACCATGAACATAGACCAAGTATAGAAGAAGACAAAGCACCCCATAGAATAAATTGAAGTTTCTATACCAGCCAGAATCGCAATTCTGGCTGATAAAGATAGGTCAGGATAAAAAGATTGAGATGAGGTTCATAGAGGGTCCATAGATAAAACAGAATGCTATAATTTTTTATTTTCAGTTACTACTATCAGATGGCTGCTAAAAATTTCAAAGTTATCTTGAATGATAATCCATGGGCGAACTTTTTCTTATACAGTGGATAGAACAGATTACGATAAGTAACTACTTAGATTCTTATTACAGAAATAGAGATATGACTTTTTAAGAAAATTATAACAACATTTTTTAAAAGTCAACTCTAAAAATTCAAAATAGTTTCATTATGAGGATTGCGAATATTACTACGTAAAAATTATCAGTGTTTAAGATGGAAAAGTTTATTCAACGTTATAACTAATTCGAGCTTTCGCTTATCATCAGACAAGTAGCAACTTCATTCATCATTGCCAATTTTTTTTCACATTCCACGAAATACAACAATTTTTTTTTACTACATATCCCGTATTTCTGATGAATGAGTTTCTGGACCAATATTCATATGAACTCTCTTTCCTTAATTCACTGAAAGTATTAGTTCCTGATGTTTGGCTACATATTTAAAGAACACTTGTAAATCTTCGAAAAATTGAAATTCTATAGTGCCTTCATTATAAAAAATACATTCTAAAATGATTCGAACTTGGTAGACAAACTGAAGAACATCATAGAATATATGATTTCTGGGAAAAACTATTACTTGAATGTGTTTTCTTATAGCTACAGAGCCTGCAACCAAAAGCAACCAGTGTTTTTGAAGAATTGAGATTTTCGGACCTTTTTCCTAACAATCTAAAGATGGGATATTTTTTACTTGAGAAAAGATATGCTGGCGATGATTATATCGTTAATAAGTACCACCAAGAATCTAAATCGGAAGTTTTATAGCATTTGAAACAATAACTACAAGACAATATCGATAGAGGGAAAGTAACATGCAATGAATAGCTTTCCATCGAAATATTTATTAAATACCTACGAGAGTATTGTGATCTTCTAGGTTCTCATAAGATATAATTTCAGTTTCTGAACTGTAAACTACTTCAAATGCATAAAATTATTCATTAACACATACTGCTTCGAAACGGTTAACCCTAAAAAACTGTGGCCATGATTCCCTGTATTGAAGCAAATCTTGGTAATATTTCTCCCACTTGAACAACAGAGAGTTTTTTGTATTTGCTTCCTTTTCTACAATCTATAGTGCCACCACACCAACCCAGTGAATGAGGAGGATGTTTACTTCCCCTGGATACAAAAAACCGGCGGCGAACGATGATTGTTGTCCGTAACTCTGCTGCTGGTGCTTCCTTTCGGGCACCGCCAGAGGCGTCAGACTAAACACACAGTGTTACCTTCTAATTAAAACCTTATTTCCTGTCTTTCCATTAATCCTTAATCTTTATGGACCTTACGATTTCTTTCATAGCTGTCGTATTTCCCTATGTTTTTTCCTTATATATTAACCACATTTTTCCGCGGCTATACCTGTTTGTGTATGAAGAATTAAAATCGCTTTGACAAGCCCCTTAGCGTATGTATCCACGTCTTTGCTCTTGAATTCTTCTAAATTGCCTTAATGGGATCAGGACTGTTTTGAAAGGCCATAGAGAATCCTGATAGACTTAAACTGTTTTGACTGGAAGATTTTGGCGTTGAATAACACTAAAAATACTGTACACCACTACACCAAACTTCATTTCCAATACTCTTTTTCATTTTACAGTAACAATGTATTAGACACAGTCAGTTTAGAATCAGACCAAAGTTCGTTCATTACAATCTCTACAAGGTGTGAGATAATTAGATACATTACGATTGACAGTAAAGATAAATGTATTGTGTTACCAGAAGGCGTTGTTACAGCCAGTTTAGTAGCGAAACCTAATCAAAATAAAACACCTATAAAATTTTTGAACGTTAATGAGAAAGAGGTTGCTTTGAAAATTTTCAAACCCCCAGAAACCAATACTTGGTTGAAATTATAATATTAGAATTAGTTTTATTTCACTTTGAGGACTAAATTTTCAATTCTGATTCTGCGAATTATTGAGTTGTTTTTATTGAGATGATTATGAAGACTCCTGTATATTCGTATGTTAGCAATATGTTATATTCTCATGGCGATCCTGCGTTTTCGAAATGCAATCTTCTTAAATTGAAAAGTAAAGTAGCTGTGAATCAATAATGGGTAAAGGCCAGAACAAAGAAGAAGTAATCATAGCGAAGCTGATTTTGCATTATCGAACATATTGGGTTTCTATAGATATTGAGAATAATTTTAGACTTCCTTCGAGAAACATGTAGTGTTGTAAGTTTTCAGTTAATAGAGAATGAAAATTACTCCGGACTTTTACTACACATAACTACACCCAACTACCCTAAGGATAGTATATCATATATATGCCAACTAAGTTGGCATCATCAGGAGAATGTACTATCATCTCCTGATGATGCCAACTTAGTTGGCGAAACGCGCGTCGAGTATTGGAATAAAAGTTTTGGTGTAGTGGTGTACAGTGTTTTTTAGTATTTTGAATATTGGAAAATCCGTTGCACGAGTGCCTTGTGTCTGGAGGGGATTACTTTGATGACCATGATTATGATTTGGAAGAAATAGATTTTTCAAATAAATGCTCTCACTTTTTGAACACAGTAGTATATGAATACTGTTATATGTAATATTAAATTTTCTTTACCTCATCAATTGATTCACATTTCAGTTGAATAGATAAGGATAAAACATACAACAGCTATTTCTTTAAGATAACCTTATTTTATAATACTCACATGTGAACGAACTATATGATTTATGTAAATCCCCATTCTTTGATGTATTCAAATAGAAACTCCCTTTTGTATAGTTCAATTAGTGAAAATTACATTCGTGTTTTAATCGTACTGCTTTTTTGATAAACTAATGGAAATATATACTAGTTATGGGATACTTTTGCTGTACTTCAAACCAGCAGTTATAATCAAATTAATGTTTGAGTTAAGATAAAATTTTATTATAAAAAATTGATATGAAGAAACATTAATTCATATATAATTTATAAATAGAATTATACACAAATATAAAATAACATCAATAAGTAAAATACATAGGTAAATGGGTAGTAATTAGTTAGCGTTATTACTACATAAATTTGCTACTACCAATAATAAGTAGAACAAGTTGGAAGAATAAATACATTAAATTCTAAAAAGAGTGAAAAAGTTTGGGAATGTCACAATAGAAAATTGCAAACATATAAAACACATTTACGTAATTAATTCCTTGATAAGGTTTGCAAAATGGTATGAACATCCATATTCTTAGTATTATATTCACTAGTATTTACTGGCTAAAGTAAAACAATTTTCTCAACATTGTAAACAGATTCAACTACTTTTTAACCAAATATCTCAATAACCTTCAATATGAAAATCCAAAAATATGTTTCTCAATCTAATTTATTTCATACAACCTCTCATTTCTATAGTTCATCAATCAAAAGGATAAACAAACAGGCTGAGTTTCCTTGCATTGATTTGTTTAATTAGAAATTTTACCTGATATAATCAACTTGTCCACGTAACTATTATTATCAGGACATAGCTACACATGAAATTGAAATAACAAAAGGCATGGTGCTCTTCACCAGTTTATCTGCTAAGGTTTGATATTTGGTGGGGAAGACTTAAATATATTAATTTATGAAAACTAAGATTCCTTAATGAAGAGAAAATGAACCTGAAGTTTATAACTTTGTTCTGTTAATTTGATGTCAACTGATATTCAGGATCTCCAACTAAGCGTGAAACGATTATATGGAAAAAGCGTTCTAATGAGTAATATTAATGGTTTATTTATTTTATGGAAATCCATTTTCAACGAAAATGAAATAAAATGTATTTTATACTTCGCATAATTTTATTATCAAAAACACCACCCGTTTCGACTGGCAAGTCATTTTCAAGTGGTCAAGGAACGAACCTACTTATATAGATACTAGCCTAATTACAAATTTAGTAATGGAATTGTATTGATGTCCAGCTGACTATTAAGTCAGTGAAGTCAAGTGAAATCACTCTTAATAGTCAGCTGGACATCAATACATCTCCATTATTAAATTTGTAATTATGTAATTAGGCTAGTATCTATATAAGTAGGTTCGTTTCCTGTAGTTGACCACTTGAAAAGACTTGACAGTCGAAAAAGGTCGTGTTTTGATAATAAAATTGTGGAAAGTATAAAATATATTTCATTTCATCTTCGTTGAAAAAGCGTTAATTGTAGAATCATGCTCCGGTTATAACTCGCATACTGCATCACTATGTGCTATGCGCATCGGTAAAGCCGCCGCCTGCGTTTTGAAGCAATGACGTTAGATGTATACTTCTAACTTCATTTGTTCAAAGAATGTCAAATGCGTAGTGACAAACTGCACATTAACCGAATTCTCTAGATTTTGGCAAAGCCCTTAGCGGTGTTCTAGGTATACTTTCAGTAAGTATCACATAAATAGAAGTCCTTATTTGGAACAATCGTTTAACTTTCTGTGAAAATTGCAAACCCAACCATTCATTTATATGCAATAAAAATCCAATACGCTGTGAAAGAATAAAACGTTTTAGTACAATTTAATTAACTATGAACATCACATGATGAAGACGTATTTTATTAGATGTTTTTCATACCATATGAATCAATGTTTGTACTCGTAAAGAAAGTCTTAGTATTCGTTGACAAGCACACATTTTGCTAAGTATAAAATCTGAGAATGATCTGTAGGAAAAACTTAAATCTGAATTTGCAGGGTTATGCAAACACCCTGCAAAAATCAATCGTACAACCCTGCAAATTCGGATTTAATCTTTTCGTATTTTATACACAACAAAATTTCTACATGTCAACCTAAACTCAAATTACCTTCAAGTAGATTATTCAGTTCATTTGAAGATTTGGTTTTGGTGATACATCGGTTTTACAATAACTTCAATTACTTCATCATTTCAATCTAAATTATCTTATTTGAAGGAACAGAAAAGTAAACCTTCTTCTAGGTAAATTCAAAAAGTTACTTCTGATGCACATTTCTGCTCATTAATAAATAAACTATATAAAAAACAAAACAAGAAAAATTTACTAGTAAACAAATCATAATATCAATAAGCAGTAATGTGAAATTGCTCAAGAAACTTTCACATAAAAATCCTTCTATGAACCGAAATAATTCCTGTTCATTACCTAAGAGATAATTCCAAGCTTTAAAGGAATATAAGAATGTTCTGCCTATGATACTTTGTGTTAAGGACCAATTCAAAATAATGGTACTTTTAATCTTAGTTTTCCAAGCAAATAGTCATCCCACCTTAGCTTCAAACAATTATCATATCAATCAATTTAGATAATTATAAATAACAGGTCATATGAACGATTCCCTCATGTCATATTTTCGAAAATGCTGTCTAAATATTATTTTTTTTTCGTTTTTTATCTTCGTCTCATCAACGTTATGAGAAATTCATATTTGAGCCTAAACAGACGTCAGTCTTGGAAGCAACAACATTTTCAAAAATCATTTCAAATCGAGATATTTGATATGATTTTTTTAACATGACATCAATAATCCTAATTTTTAAGCATTTCTCTTAGTTGGCTACAATTACTCTGGGGAAGTGTTTCTGATAAAGGTACTTCACATTTCACCGCAATGGTGAAGAATTTCATTTTTCATCATGAAAATATATGTTTCATTTAACATCTATTCGTACATAGAATATTGTATTTGCTTAATAACATCAACAATTTGGTTATGCATCTTTCAAAGATGATCACAACCACAAATATGTATTCTATTCTGTTATGGCAAGATGCACAAAAGATAAACTAAATATGGCACAAATTTTCAAGTCCAAGGCTTTATAAATATATTTATAGAGAAATCTGTTCTAACTTTGAAACATACTACCTGTTTATCGAACTTACTGAATGATACATTGATTCATAAACATAATAAACACAATCTTACAATATAAACTTAATAATTTCAAAATGTGTTTAAGTACACATCGAAAAGTTTTGTTATATTAATTCAGCAACATTTCGAACACTAGATCAGAAAAATTGTTTAGAATTTTCAACTTCACAAAGATCAATACAGTATCAAAATAAAAATGTTTTCATAGAAAAATTTCGAATTCTCACAGTCTATCATGCCACACTTTCTGAAATGTGCGTTAAAGTTTAGCCCTAAATAACATTTTACAACCAATAGTCGATTTTATTACTCCAAAAATAATTTATAAAACTCCATAGTAAGTTATAACAAATAATTAATAGTAATCTTCCATTTTGAAATTAAACCTAAACTTCTGCTTATAAAAAGAATTGAACAAAAAGGCAACTATGAATAATACTGGCATTTGATTCATGGAAAGTTGTCGAAGAAAGGTGTAAACGAAATTTAGTGGCTTTTGGAAACTCTTCCTCGATTGAAGAATGGTTTTTCTTCAGAAGTATTTATTTAAAATGATTCATAGAAAATATTGATATTCATAGTAGGGGAAATATGTACAAAATGACATATATGGACAAAATGACGTACCAAATTCATTTCGAAATTGGCAGGCCTGCCACCTCGCATCTCAAAATATTAAGTCAACCATGTTGGCAAACCTGTGAAATTCAATATGACCTTCGTTCAGTCGTTTTGGTGCTATCACAGAAGCTATCCCAGCCTCCAAAATTTTCAGTTCACTTGAATTCTTCAATAATTGGTAAGTTTTACTTTATCTAGCACTACTTTTTTGCGATGGCCATGGAAATCAAAAATGCATTGAACCTTTAGCATATGCTAAAGAGAATGACATTCATATGCTTTATCTGCCTGCTCATTGCACCCATTGTATGCAGCCACTTGTTGTATAGGCCGTCAAACATATCTGAAGTTTCCCCTTCCTTTCATCAAAGTTCATCAAAGCTCTCGCGCGGAGTGAACATCGTGAAATACACTCTGTGCAACAATTATTTGGTATTTGGTATTCGAAAATGGAATACAAAACGAAAGTGGCGAATTGAAGTGTTATCGGGCCAATCTAGAGAAGTGACATGTTGAAAATTGAACTCTATAACATCTTAAAAAGTAACAAACCACGATGCAAGAATATGAAATTTGCTGATTTCCCTTACTCCGATTATTTTCTGTTTGTATTTGATTATACTCCTAATATTCGCATCAATTTTTCCTACGTTTGTGGGGCTGTAAGTATCTACTCACCTTTGAAACCTTTAACCAGAAAATTTCTTAGTGCTTAAAAAATAATCTAAGCCCAGTGATTTTTCATTTGCAAATAGGATATTTGATTAAACAAGCTTATGGAAAGGTTAAAACTGTCTAAAGCGCAATTAATGACTTCAAAATCACTTTATGTTTGAACCTGCGGAGATACTCCGAATATGCAAACATTAAAAGCAAAAGATGCACAAAAAAGTCCACCAGCTAAAAAAAAGCAAGTCAAGAACACTTCTTCGACAAAAAGACAAAACTATAACGAAAATTGTCTCGAAACAACCAAGGGCAAGAAGGAAATCAAAGAAAATATTAATTGGCAATGTGGATGGGGACGAAGACTGCCTGTGCACGATCCAAGCCTGGAGTATGCTGGTTTATAAGTATTAAATGCTCTTCTTGGGCACATGCATGCTGTTTTTCCCAACAGAACCAAAATCTTTATTTGTGAGTTTTGAAAGTTAGTTCAGTTTTATGTTATCCATACCTCATACGTCACTTTGAATATACTGTATGGACAAAATGGTTTTTGTTATGGGATAAAACAACTCTCCATATTATTATGTTTATGATTCTTATTATATTGTACTTCAAGGAACTCAGAAGTAATAAACCAAATATTATAATCAACCAACCGATTGTAGCAACTATATTTTAGTGGAAATAATTAGAAAATAAAACCTTATATCATTTTGTACGTACTTCTCCCAGACATTCTATTATAAACATTCTTCTGTTGAAATTTGTTCTTTGCTTTAGTATTATTTCACTTTTCGAATGAAGAAAAATTAAGAATATGTGTTAATTTTTCTCAGTCAAATACTACTTGATGAGATGAATAAAGTCATGTTTAGATAAATTTCTTTGAAGAATCGTTGAAGTGAATTCTGTATATATCGACAAAGACTGAAAAAACATATACTGCAACAACATAGCCAGTGCAATATCACATCATAGTAGAAAATAATCAAAATTTGTTATCATATTAGCACCAGAAAGTGCTTTCAAAAATGCAAATATTTTTTAAAACCGTACAACTTTTGAAAAATTCACAAGAGCATCACAAATCTGTGGTACATTGTAGTGATTTGTCAAAAAAATATTCTTTGCCATTTTAATGTCATTTGTTTAAATAGAAGTTATATATACTAGGAAGATATTTCCAAAAGTAGCGAAATTCTCGCTCACATATTAGCTGACTAACTCAAAACATTATTAAAAAATCATTTCAAAATTACTCTTACCCCTACATAAGTTTTGGAAGATGAACCTAAATGCAATTAAAGAAAAATGGAACAGATCAGGTAAAAAAGGGAGGATGGCAGTATCACTAAATTTTAGACAACCCTCTTCTAAGTTTCTAAAAGTGCCACTGCGATCCCCCCTGTTTTTCTCATTCACCGCCTGGGGTGCTAGAGCCCCATCTATCGAATTCGATTCCCGAATCCGGACTCACGCCGATGTGGGCAAGTGGACTCAGAAAATCGCTGTGCTGCTGACATTTACATTCACTGGTTAAATTACAATATTTACAAGGTCCTTTGGTTTTTTGCTTCTCCTGATTATTTCCCTGAATTTTCTGTTCCTGCTTGATCTTCTCCTTTAACGATTGTATGCTCTGGGAGGACACGTCCAGCTTCAGTTCTCGCTCGAACGTGAGGAGCTGCTCCATGAAGTGAAAATTGGGTGCAATGTTGGATTTTCTCGAACGAACCAAGTTGAAAGCGTCGTTTAGGTTAAGGGAACACTTGTACATAAGGTAAGCCACAGTGATTGTCACCGATCTGGATATACCAGCCAAACAGTGCACTAGTATCCCTTTTTGATGGGATCTTGCCTCATCTGTAACAAAAAATTAAATATGTAATCTATGTCAATAGTATCATTAGTTAGCACCTTAATTTTTACATATTACGATGGATTCTTCGTTTGAATGTTTTTTTTTATTGAAAGAGTACAACGATCCTGTCTTATTTAATATCAACATTATCTATACTATAAACTTCTCAGCACGTTCGTAACGTAGTCGAGTTCGATAGTGTCATCTTATAGCTGTAATTTTTTTACAGGTATCAAACACATCGTTATCCTTGTATTTTTAACGAATAAACGTTCATATATCGATTTTTCGTGTTTTGTTTCAATTTTATAGATTTTTCAGCATGTACCACCAGTGATACATGCAAGAAACTTTACTTCCCAGGTCCATCATGTACCACCGGTGGTACATGGTATTCAAGGTAAGTATAATTCAAATCGCTTCATAGTTACAGATAATTTTTGAAAAGTAGCAATGTTGAATAGGACAGCGAGGATTTTTGAAGCTATTGCTGAGCAAGCGGTAGAACCATCATGCTTCAACCCCCACGAAGTATTTGTCGAAATTGTAGAAATTCCCTCTAATCCCAAACATTGGGTGAACAGCCCCAGTCCCAAAACAGCTGATCAGCCCCATGCGTCTTCTGAATCTCGCCTCGAGAATCTCGCGGGCAGGCTCTCGCGAAGATAACTCACAATTTAGCTGATTCACTTTCATCGGGTGATGATGAGCCATATGCCGACTATTGGTGATCTTACCAGCCAGTGTTGTGAATCCATGTGAAGATATTGTTGGTGCGGGCAATGAAACATTGGGATCATGCGAAGTGTGATAAATGATTTTCCCTATATAGTAGAAAATGATGGCTACCAACAAAAACCTCAAGATTTCAGTGACTCCTATAAAATTTATCGACAGTTTATTGATGATAAGTACTTGAGCTTATTGTAAGGGAGACATATAGATACGTTGATCAATATATTCAAAACCACAGTCTTCCCCGAAGATCAGCTATTCGAAAATGGAATGGCATAAACAAGAAAGATATTCGGAATTTGATCAGGGGTATTACCACCTAACGACTTCTTTTTGTTTGCGCAAATCAAGAAAAAACTGCGTAGGTACCGATTTTCGAAGGCAGAAGAGAGAGTTGAAGCCTTCCAAAGCCATGTTTTGAAGGTATGTGGCAAAAGTATTTCGAAAATTGATTTAAGCACATGCTTAAGTGCATGGAGAATACTTTGAAAAACAATATAGCCTTTTTTCCCCCTAAGTTACTTGTTTTTTTGTCATGCAATTCATGTATCAAATCTCACATAAAAGAACTTGAATAGGTTTCTATAGATACACAACACATCAAAAAAAAGGGTTTATAGTATTGATGATTTATTTATTCTATGGAAATTCATTTTTAAAGGTTTCGACCCTACGGTCATTTTTAAGTGAATAACAATATAATACATGAGTAGGAAGTACAAGTACAGAATGAAATTTATCCTTAATATTGAGTAGTGGGGATCCATTATGCTGTAGTTGGCTGTTGAGGGTAATAAATTGTGGGTTTTTACATAGTTTGTTAATCTCCAAACTTTCCAACAAATTCATCTCTCTCCCTTTGTTACATTTATGAAGGATTTTAAGATTGTTCAATAATATCGAGTGGTTAGTTGATTCTATGTGTTCAAATATCGGAGAATTTTTATCTGAGGAAATATGTTTGTCCGACATAGGCTACCTGACATTCATTGCATTTGATTTGATGAATTCCTGATTGCTTGAATTTATCGTTCTTTTGTTTGGCATTGAATGATAATCTGCTTAAGTTGGGGCCGCTTGAGAATGAAGTACACTCGGAGGCAAAATTAGCGGAACACTCGAAAATTTAACCAAATTCGAAGTCGGATATTTTTCCTAATTCTCAACCGATTTAGATGATTTTTTCGGCAAGTTATAGATCAACTCTTCTGCTTTGTAGAAATTATAAGAGAAAACAAAAAAATTTGAAAAAATTTTATACGGGGGCAAAACTAAAAGTGTTTTTTTTGTCAAAAATTCGTAACACCCTGTGGAATTTCGTGGTCCGAGTTGAAACGTACAATATCATGGTCTGTCAAGACACATCTTCCTACAGTAACGCCCTTCTTGTTTTATGCATTGATCTCTATTTTTACAAGAGATATCCAATTTGAAGCGAAAAGTCACAAATTTCAAGAATTTATTTTTAATCTTGCGTAGGTGCATAACATCGGAGGTTAGCCAAAAAATAAAATCAAAATTAGAGAAGCGGAAATCTAACGAAATGAAAATTTTTGAAATTCACTGGCCAATTTCACGCTCCGGGAGAACTCGAAGTACACTGGAAAAATCGTTGATTTTGCAGTGATTTTGTCTTGGTGCTCTTGCTTACGCGTATGATCTCAGACCAACTTCATTCAATCGTCTTCTGACTGTCCTCACACTGACGTTAATGTTATCCACTGCTTGTAAAGGTTACGTGCCTGAACAGCAGTAAGACGAGGATTTCTTATGGTTTGATTGACGATGAAACGGTCATGTATAGCGCGGGTTGCCCGATTTTTCCTTGTCCTCGCCTCCTCACGTACAATCCAGTTTCCTGTAACGTCGGTAGATTCGTTGGATAACCGACGTCGAGACACCAACATGGTACCGACTGAGCGGTAGGTCCGCCCTTCCTCGATCAATGTAACTGCCCTTGCTACTGAGGTTGGTGGTAAATCTCTCATTCTGAATGAAAATACCGTTTCGAATCGTAAACAGTAAAAGAATCACAAAACTCCGCAACCGATCGAATTTGTTTCAAGTCAAAGAATGGAAAACTCTCATTCTTTAAACAAGTGCAAATGTGGTCATATACAAAAAAACGTGTGTTGTATTTCATATTTGATCAAAAAAGGTGTGCACATGTGTAAATGAAAAGTTTTATCAATGGTCCCAGAATTCGGTTGTGTATTTTAATACCTACCGACTGTTATCTCCTATGAATTCCTAATTTTCACCAAATTAACCAAATTGTCATCAATAACTAATGCAATTCGAACATAAAAATCGCAAACGACAATTTCGACACGCCTGAGTGATAATAAGAAAATTCCAAATTGATAGACGAATTTTAATGACAATTTCTTGATTCAATGGAATTTCTCCAAAATGGTGATTTTCCACTTGAAATTAAATATATTTTGCAAAAATAGAGACAAACGCATGAAACAAGAAGGGCGTTACTGTAGGAAGATGTGTCTTGACAGACCATGATATTGTACGTTTCAACTCGGACCACGAAATTCCACAGGGTGTTACGAATTTTTGACAAAAAAAACACTTTTAGTTTTGCCCCCGTATAAAATTTTTTCAAATTTTTTTGTTTTCTCTTATAATTTCTACAAAGCAGAAGAATTGATCTATAACTTGCCGAACAAATCATCTAAATCGGTTGAGAATTAGGAAAATATCCGACTTCGAATTTGGTTAAATTTTCGAGTGTTCCGCTAATTTTGCCTCCGAGTGTAGTTATGTTCAATTCGGAAAAGTAGTTACTGATTTTGTTAAGAGGTTCGTCGGTATATCTGAGACTAGTGTATCTTTTTTCCGGGATTTCTACGATGATATAGTAATTGAGAGGTAATACGTTGTTTTTTGTGTTTAATAATTGTATTTAGAAAATATGGTGATATGTTGTTATTTGAGGCAATTGTTATGATGATATCAAGTTCAGTTTGAAAATTTTCTGTCGAAAGGGGAACAGAGTAAGCTCTATGAATCATGGAGTTATATGCAGCTAGTTTACGGCTTAAATGACTGAACGAGTCCTTTGGAATCGATGCGTCTGTGAATGTTTCCTTTCTTTAAATTTTTTAAATGAGTTGGTTATTTGAATCGGTAATGGTTAAGTCGAAGAATTTAAATGAGTTATTATTTTCTAATTCAGAAGTGGAGCTGATGCGGCAATGTATATTATTCAGGAAATTTAAAAATTGCTGAATTTGTCTGTTTGAACCACGAAAACCATCCAAAATGTCATCTACATATCTGTACCAGAAAGTAATGTGTTTTTTAGGCAAAACTGTGTTTAATATTACTGAATTATTCATGAAAATGTCAGCTAGTAGAGGGCCAAGAGGTGAACCCATTGGAAGACCTGAATTTTGTTTAAAGAATTTAGATTGAAATTGAAAGTAACTTTGAGATAGGCATATTTGAAGAAGATTGCTAAATTCATTAGTGATATATGGCGGGGTGTTAGACTCGGATAAGATATCTGTAACATTCCATGGAATGTTGGGGTATGTAGTATTTTAGCAGAATCAATATGTGATTCGGTTTAACATTGTCCTTCACAAAGAACAGTTCGATATGTAAATATAAAATTACAAAAGCCCTCGAATGTTTCACCATTTCGGTCCAATGCATAATGTAAAAAGACACGAATTTCTGGGAGCTCGGGCTGAAGGACACGCAAGAATAAGGTCATCGAGAAGGGGTGGAAAAACGATACGATAAGGGCGTGTGGGCGACGTAGACATATTCAATCCGCTTGAGCAAACGTGTTACGTCAGTTTTCGCGTATTTAAACATGAATGAGAATTATATTCCCTTCGCTTCTATGTTGAAAAAGATTCGACGTTTGTCGATCGAGTGGTAAATTTACGTCAAGGGTATTGGAATGTGGCCACCTTTCAATATATCTACCCACTCCTTAAGTCTTCAGAGATGGATTTGGAAAATATTGGACAGACCAGGGATTAAATAAAACATTTGGAATATGGCTTCTGGCTTAGGTCGGGTAATAATTGGAAAGGGATTTGAGAAGCACTTCAGAAACTAGCGTTCTTAAACTATAAATAAGCATTTTGTGAACGAAGTCAGTAGATGAGATGAACCGAAAAAATTGGCCTTCTTTAGTGCTATATGACTTTCAATTGGCAGTTCACTATACTTCGACCTTTTCGCCTATATTTATTTGGTATACA
This sequence comes from Cryptolaemus montrouzieri, assembly GCA_013387265.2. Taxonomy (NCBI): domain Eukaryota; kingdom Metazoa; phylum Arthropoda; class Insecta; order Coleoptera; family Coccinellidae; genus Cryptolaemus; species Cryptolaemus montrouzieri. The sequence goes on from JABFTP020000021.1 coordinate 10,747,657, forward strand.
TTCTATCAAAAAAGTACCGGAAATTAGTGAATGAAATGTTTATAAATTCAGACAAATGTCAGAAAACTGCTGACAGCAAAATCAATCCCATTCCGAATAACTTGAATTTCTCTTACCGAAGTTAGTCCCATCATGGCGAGAGACATTATAAATTAACTGAAAATAGTAAATCTAGAGATTACTTATCAGTCCACTTACTTATTTGATTAACAGATGCATCAGGGCTGGGGTTTTCCTGATTGTCTCAAAATTAAGGTGTTGCCAGTAATGTTTCAAACTATAGGCCGACCTCTTTAGTGCCTGTTTTCTCCAAAGTACTTGAACGGATTCTGAGTGATCAGATTGCCCCATATTTTGAAAGTAAAAACTTGTTTTGACTGAACCAATTTGGCTTTAGAAAAAACAGAAGCACAACAGATGCAATAATTGAATTTGTCTCAACTACAATGAAATGTTTTGAACTAGGAATGTACTCCCTTAACCTTTGTTTGGATTTATCGAAGACCTTCGACTGTGTCTCTCATGCAGCTCTCTTGGTGAAACTTGGTCGTTATGGGTTTAGCGAGGCGAGTATCTGCCTTGTAGGATCCTTCTTAGAGAACATGTATCAATATGTTTATGCTCAAGGTAATTGGTCCGATAGAAAACCAGTTAATGTAGGAGTACCGCAGGGCTCAATCTTAGGCCCTTTGCTATTTTAATATTTATTAATGATTTACATGAGTATATGACCGGTTATCGGAGCATATTGTTCGCTGATGATACCACGGTTTCCGTTGCCTATGGCGATATTGATGAGGCTGGTGAGCTGTTTGAGAGAGCTCAGTCGGAGGCCTTTAGTTGGTTTTCGGGGATCGGTTGGGTGTGAATGGTGAGAAGACGGAAAGAATGATTTTCAGCCTGAGAAATACAAAGTCATCCAGTGCTAGGCATTCATCTTGATACAAGGCTCACCTGGAGAGTTCATATAGATCACCTTGCCAAAAAATTGAGTAAGAATATCTTTGTCTAGAGGTGTCTCAAAGCTTCAGTTTCTTCTAACGTTCTGAAGACTGCACACTTTGCGCTCTATGAAGCACATCTTAGATATGGACTTTTAGTTCGAGTTCTGGGAGGTGAAATTGAGAGGATTTTCAGATTGCAGCGTAAGCTGTAAGAATAATTTCCGGTATTGGGTATAGGGATTGTTGCAAATACTATTTCAAAAGCCTTAGTATTCTAACATTTCCTAATATTTTCATATTTCAATGCCTCGTGCATGCATATAATCACCTAAACGAGGTAACTTTACGTAGCAGCATTCATTGTCACAATACTCGTAACAAAGATGCACTCGGTGTACCGTTTTTCCGATTACGTAAGGCGCAGAATGGTCCCGATTTTCTCGCTCTTAAGTTTCAAAATAAATTACCTATTTCAGTTAGGTCATTTTCTGAATCAATGTTCAACAAGAAAATTAAAAACCTTTTAATAAATAACCTTTTGTATAACGTTTATGTTTATGAAAAAGTCGACCGAAGCCATATCAGGTGAATACGGAGGTTAATCGATGGTATTTGTTGAATTTTTGGTCACAAGTTAATTCACAACGATAGCCTTGTGAGATGGTGCAAAATCCATGCTCTCTGAAACGCTGCATAACGTTCAGGTAATATTCTTTATAAACAGTCTGACCTTCTGGCAAGAAATCCGAGTACACAACACCGCGATAATCGGAGAAAACAGTCAACAACATAACCTTGGTTTCGGTTCACTTGGAAGGCACCATTCCTAAGTTTGTTGAACGGTTTGCATGTCTCATCACCAGTTACAATGCGTTTTATGAATGTAGGGTGGGTGGGAATTGACTCGTTCTAGCATGTCTTCGAGCGATTCAATTTTTGAAGAAGATTCAGGTCTTTTGGAATTAGTCGAGGGAAAACGCGTTTCATACCCAAATAATCGTTCAAAATGGTACGAATTGATTCGGGAGACACAGAACGTTCTTTACCTATATCCCTCAAACTTGACGATTTTTAATTACCATTTTAAAGTCAAATTCTTCGTTCGATATTTTTATCCATTGTAAAAATAGCAAAATTTTGACAGAATGTATTATGGCCAAAATGTGCAAAACACAAAGAGCAATGGAACGCAGGATGCTTGAAATAAGACTAACAGACAGGAAAACAAACACATGGATAAGGAAGGTCACTTAAGTTCGCGATGTCAGAGAAGAAATTGCCAGACTCAAATGGGGCTTCGCGGGTCATAATGCAAAACAAGGAGATGGCAGATGGAATGCCGGAATACAAAAATACCATATTTGCGAAAAAGAGGAAGAGGTCGCCCTTCAATGAGATGGGGAGATGACCTGAAACGCATTGGAGGACTCAACTGGTATCAGGTAGCACAGAACAGAGACCGTTGGAGAGAACTGGGGGAGGCCTATGTCCAGAGTTAGATGACAGATGGCTGAAGAAGAAGTTCAAGTGTATCGTTCGCCACATGTCACTTAAAATGACCTCGTTGAAAGAATACGCATGTCTCTAAGACATATAGGGCGCTACTGATTAAATGTGAACTGTCAAATGCCAATAGAATTAATCTCTATCTTTCCCCAGACGAAATCCCATCAAGGTTCTGTTTCGGCAATGAAATTTCATAATTACTCAATTATTTTCGTTAGAATGATGAATGTGGGGTGAAAAGTAACATCCTTGGGAACGAAGAAAAATTTTTATTTTTTTCAATATAGTCCCCTTCAAGCTCGATACACTTATTTCAGCGATTTTCCAACTTCTTGAACCCGTCCGAAAAGTAGTTTTCCTGAAGGTTTGCTAAATGCTCCTCCATGGCGTCGATGATTTTTTATTGGTCAGCCATCTTTTGAGGTTGAGAAGAGATAATAATCCGAGGAAGCCAAATCGGGCGAATAAGGTGGACGCGGAAGCAATTGGAGCCCTAAACGATTGATTCCAGCCGTGGTTGCGATGCTCTTGCGTGCCGGAGCATTGTCGAAATTTTTTCGCTTTATGTAAGGCTGTTTTGCAGCTATTTCGGCCTTCAATCGCTCCAATAGTACACAGTAACACCACTGTCGATGGTTTTTCCTTTTTCGACGTAGTCCACGAAAAGTATGCCATGAGAATTCCAGAAAACCGATGGCATAACCTTTCCGACCCATTGAGCTTTCCTCGGCCACTTCGGAGCAGTGGTGCCAGCTTCAGTTCATTGCCGGCCACTCATTCTGTTTCCTGGTGTGTAATAGTGGATCCAGGTTTCATCTACAGTTAGCAATCGACGCCAAAAGTCCATCTGATTCCGCATCAGCAAGTCCAAACACTCTTTCGAAGTGCTCGCGCGTTCGTTTTTTTGTTCCGGAGGATAACTTTTTCATATGCAGAATCTCGCCCAAAATATGGCGTGTGTGCTCAGTAATAATCTTTGTGGCATCTCGCGTACCTTCAATTTCCGGTCAGCCAACACCATTTCATGTATTTTGTTAACATTGACCTCTGTAATCTCCTCGGAGGTTCTGCCGCTGCGGACTTCAACAACAATCAGCTGTCTAAACAAAACTAGGGCCAGTATCGCACTGAAATTTGGTATATCTGCCTATATATGAACAGACTACAAGGTACCATAAACTTTTTCGCAATAGCAGCGCATTCTGGCGGTCACTGAGGTTACTTTCACCCACCTAGTGAAACGTGATGCGTCTCAACGACGAGCCGAGATCAGGGGCATCCAAAACGGCAGAAACGAAGATCGGCGAGTTTTAGACATCATTGCGAACACAAGACCTTAATAGAAAAAAGTTTTGCATGTAGAAATATTAGTTTGGATAACTATAGATTGATTCAAAGCCTGAAAAATGTCTCTAAGAGTAACATCAAGGATCCTGTTACCTACAAGTTTCCGTACAGTTTGACGGTGTCAAAAATGTCATACACATATTCACCTAAATATCATCGAATCGATTACTTGGATACTCCTATTTTTATAAAACATTTGCAATTGCCTGATATTTTTCTTTCGTGTGTTACTCGTCATTCAGGAGTACACCCCTGGCGGCGGCAAGCAACTTCAACCGGGGACGTAGCTCTCACAAGATCCCCGGCTACAGTTACCCCGCTTCTTTCCCACCCCCGTTTTCATTCAGCATTGGCATGAATGGCGGCCCGATTTGGGTCAGCGAGGAGCGGGATATCCTGTATAAAGCAGAGACGGCAATTCCATTCACGTGCCGCCATCCAAATACACCCACGCCCGTTTTGGAGAACGCAACGATCGCCCCCGCACGGTGAGCGTCTCCCCCGCCACCGCCCCTCTGGCGCTGAATGATCTCCCTCTGCCAGAATTGCACCACCTTGCTCGACGTTTCAACGGCGATTCTCTCTCACATATTGCTGTGTAAGAAATACGAAATTCGATTTGATAATAATACAGACAGATGAAGATTTAATATTATTACTATAAATTTGAATTCAAGATATGAAACTGTAAACACTTGATAAATGAATGGCTATGTAGTGACCGCATCGATCAACACTCCTCTTGGATATACACACATGGCAAAAATGTAGGGTATTCTTGGTTTATGCACGAATATGGTAGCACAGAGGGTTGAAGAGATTTTGTATTTAGAGAGTTCTTGACTGAAAAGAAATCAGTTCTGGGATTGGAATAGATTCCACATCAAACCATCACTATATCTCCTCTGCAGCTGAGTACTTCCAAGACTTCACTAAGCCTTTGAATATTACCAGGTTGTCTCCACAGTCATATTCGCCTAGGAGTGCAGTATCAAGATTCATCTGAGAACAAAGTTCAAGTTCTCATACCACATGATTTTAAGCCCATTTCAATTGAACTTCATATTTTCTTGTAAGGTGCTTTCATTACTCTACCAAGGTCATCTGTAGTAAAGATTCACTTCATCTAACATTCCTTGAATTCTTCGATGAATAATGAATTCACGATGTCAACCTCCATGTCGTCTACTTCACGTTTCTCTATAACATGATCAATCATGCTTTCAACTGTGAAATCGTTTGTGCCCCACCCTCAAGCATGACAACTACTCATTCAAATGATGTCTGCCCACACATCCTAAAATTCAACACAAAGTATGTCCTTGAAGAACACCCAATCAACGGGACTTGATGACATTACATTACATTACATTCGTGAGGATCGATTGGCTTTGCAAGCCTTTCCGAACTGCGACCAAATTGATATTTTGTTCGTAACGCTTCTTATTCATTTCCCTGTAGGTCTAGATCCCTTACAAAATTAAGAATCTCCCTGGGTGCTTTCGCTTTTACTTCGTGCGGCTCTAGCTTATCGCTACCGAAGTGTATATGTCTTTGACGGACAGTTGCGATGCAACTGCAAAGAATATGTTCAGCAATTTCATCGCCCACTTTACACATTCTGCATGTTACCGTTTCCGATTTGCCCATTTTATTGAGATGGTATCTCAGTGGGCAGTGGGCAGTGTCCAGTAAGGAGGCCTGTTATGATCCTCAACTCGTCCCTAGAGAGATCGAGAAGCTGTTTTGTCTTCTTTGGCGAATAGTCAATGAACTTTTTCGCTTGCCTTTGGCCTGGAGTTTTCCTCCAGTATTCTTTTTTGCTAGATTCTTCCCATCGTTCCAGTTCCTGTCGTCTGTGCGGCTTACTTAGACCGCAGAACGGTTCAGGTCCGGTGGGTGTGATTCCAGCAGCTGATTTGGCCAGTTCGTCAGCGGCTTCATTTCCTTGTATGCCTTCGTGGCCAGGCACCCACCACAGGAAAAGTTTGTTCCCCTCAGCAAGTTGCTTCAAGGATTGACGGCATTCCCAGACAGAGATGCTCCGATAACTATAAGAGTTTAAAGCTTTAATCACTGCCTGACTGTCCGTTAAAATGTTAATCTTTGCCCCTTTGAGTTTCCTTCGTAGTCCCTCCTGGCAGCAAAGGTTTACAGCAAGTGTTTCTGCTTGCATGATTGTGGGAGTAGAGCCCAGAGGCACTGATGAAGAGTACTTGGGTCCATATATGCCTGCTCCTGTTCCATCAATCGTTTTTGATCCGTCTGTGTACCAAATGCAGGATTTTTGGTCTAATTGATTTATTTTTCCCTTCACGATGGCGCGGTCTTCTATGACCACTTCGAAGGGTGTGTGAAAATCAAACTTAAGCAGCATTGTATCCGATGGTTGTGATAAGATTTCTGGCGCTATGTAACCCAGAATCCCCAGGTGTCCTATCAGATCACCAGGTAATAGTTTTCTGGTGTCTTGGAGCCGTAATGCCGCCATCCAAGCCTCCTTTTTCAATTTTATATGAAGAGGAGGGAGATTTAGGATTACCTCCAGGGCAATAGTCGGGGTGCTTCCCATAGCACCTGTTAAGCCCAAGCACGCAAGCCGCTGCAGTTTTTGCAGCTTGTTTTGCGTAGTTATTTCTGATGTTTTCGTCCACCATACTAACGATGCATATGTGACAATGGGTCTTATAACCGCTGTGTATAACCAGTAGGTTATTTTTGGCTGTAGTCCCCAGGTCTTTCCGAAGAGTCTACGGCATGCCCATAGGCACGATGTAGCCCTGGAAATAGTTTTGTCAATGTGTAAATTCCAGTTGAGTCTCTGATCTAGGGTTAACCCTAGATACTTAGCCTGTTCCGAAAATTTCAGAGAATGTCCATTCAGAAAGGAGGGCTTTAACTTCAACTTTCTACGTCTTGTGAATGGAATTAGAATGGTTTTGTCTGAATGGATGCTGAGTCCCTCTTCAGCACACCATTCATTTACGATGTTAAGGGCTTTTTGCATCAGGTTCGATAAGATTCCATCATGCTTTCCCCTAATGATGATAACTAGATCATCGGCATAGCCTTGTGCGTTGAAGCCAGCGTTGTTCAGTCTTTCTAAGAGGCCATCAACAACTACTGACCATAGTAGCGGCGATAGGACACCTCCTTGAGGGCATCCTTTCAGTGCTGACACCGATATTTCGGTGTCTCCAAAAGTGGCCGTTATGATCCGGCCTTTGGGCATTTCTTTGATCCATTTGATGGTGGGTGTTTTGACACCCTTATTGTTTGCACCATTGCTAATGGATGTATATTATTATCAAAGGCTCCTTCTATGTCTCCAAATAGAACTAAGGCTCTTTCTTTAGCCTCAAGTGCTCCTTCCACTTCTTTGACTAGATCGTGTAGGGCATCAATTGTGGACTTGCCTGGTTGGTAGACAAATGACTTGATGACATACCAGTGAAGCTTCTAAAATTCACAGCGAAAATTATATCCCCAGTTTTAGCACACATCATAAATGTAATGTTTGACACTGAAGTTTTCCCAGATAAGCTGAAGAAAGCACAAGTTCGAGTCGTGCATAAGGGAGGGAGTAAACAAGATATTAAAAAATATAGACCAATATCGCTGCTTAGCAATATTGATGAAATTATCAAAATCTACAAAAGAATTATTGATTTTTTGGAAACACAAAGTACTGGTAGAATCCCAGAACGGTTTTCGAAAGGGAAAGTCTACAATAGGGCGATATATCAGGCCATCTTAAATATTTTAGAGATACTCAATTCAGGTAAATTTACTGCACTAATGTGCATAGATCTAAGTAGAGCGTTTGATAATGTCAGACACGACGTACTTTTTAGCAAGCTGAATATATGTGGGCTAAGGGATTGCCCTTGAAGCTTATCAAGTCCTATTTGAATGGCAGATCCCAATATGCTGTAGAGTTGGATCCGGTATCAGATGAATCAGTTCCATTGCCGGTAGGAAATGGTCTGCCCCAGGGATCGGTCTTGGGGGCACTCCTCTATATCATTTACACCAATGATTTACCCGGTTTCCTGACGGAGTTTAGTGTATCGTATGCTGACGATGTCTCTGTGGTAGTATCAGCGGACGACAAGAGTTCGTTGGGAACTAAAATGTGCATGGCACTTGCAGATTCAGAGGCATGGTTCTCATGAAATCATTTGAAACTCAATCGGGACAAAACAAAGGTGGTCAATTTCGGTGGAGGAAAGGAGTTCTAGAGCATGAGATTCCAAGATCAGAGCCGAATTATGTCCACAACTGGTAGCCTCAAATTCTTGGGTGTAACAATTGATCATCGGCTTGACTGGGGATTGCACGTGGATAATTTAGCTAGCGATTTGGCTAGATACGTATTCGCTTTAAGAACATTATCCAGGTTAATTGATACAGAAACAGCTCTGATCGCTTATAATGCGTACGTGGACAGTCGGCTCAGGTATGGAATTATTGTCTGGGGAGGTTCCTCACAGATCAGCCGTCTTCTTGTTCTGCAGAAGAGGTGCCTGAGAGCCATGCTATCTTTGGATTGCCGTGAGTAGTGTAGGTCCCATTTTGCACATAGAGGCATACTAACTGCCATTAGTCTGTATATCCATGAAGCTAATATGTTTGTCGCTTCAAACAGAGATTTATTCAGGGACTCAGAGAGAGCACATTCTTACGAGACGAGAGGTAGAGCTGACCTGAAGCCACCACAGACAAAATATACTTTCCTGCAGAAGAATGCTCAATATAACTTATTGAAAGTATATAATCATTTGCCAAGAAAAATGAAGAATTGGCCAAACATCAAATTGATGAAGAAGCTGAATGGATACTTTAGAAAAAATCCGTATTTTAATTTAGGAGAATATTACGAAGATAAAATCGAATTTGAGTGACTGTGTGTTTGTGGGTTGTGCAAGTGATATTGTATTGTCCTTGTCTCGTCATTCACTATGTTTATATATATATTTGTTTATACACTGAACGTTATTTAAATCGTAAACTCGTATTTACAATTTTAACTCACTCTACAATTGACATGTTCTACAACTACTGTTTTAATGGAACCAATAAATATATCTATCTATCTATGTAGGAATCCTGGGTCTCCCCTGGGTATGCCAAGAGGTTGAATTGAGAAAGTTCCTTTTGTAAACTTGAATAAACATCATTCTTTTCAATTTGATAGGGACGAATGATCGTCGATTTCCAAGGTACATCAGAGTTTTGGTTGACCTTTCATGAGCAGAAATTAATGGGCTCAAAATGGCGCATTTTTCTGAATCAATGTTCACATGTGTGTTCTGTTTTTAACCAGTCTCCACACTACATACCGGGGTTCACGTTTTCGTTCTGAATCTATAGCATATAAGAAACCAACCACAGCAATAGCGTCAGTTTCCGACATTTCAAACCAAGTGGTGGAGGGTAGGTGTCGATTGTGATGGCTTCTTTCAACTCTTGCAAATTTCGAGGTTTATCGACTTAGACCTTAGCCTTTAGATTTCCCCACAAAAATAATCACAAGCAGTGAGATCCAGGGAACAAGGGGGCCACGCCACATCACCAAAACGAGAGATTACATGACCAGGAAAATTGTGACGCACAACTTCCATTGAGGCTCTGGCTGTATGTGCCGTGGCACCATTTTTCTGTTCACTCTTCGTCGTCGCAATTCTGGGATGAAAAAGTTCTCCAGCATGAAAACATATCGCTCAGAGTTTACAATTACAATTCTCTTCTCTTAAAATACGGTGTAATCATCCCAAGACGGCTCATAGCGCACCACTTCGGGGACGACCTTGAGGTTTCGGATTCATTGCTGATGAAGTCGTTCTGAAACTAAAGCGTTCCTCCTGACTCGAATGACCTCAGCCGCTCCCCTCTACTCACTCAGCGTTACGTGTACTACCCGTTCCAAAAACGCCCTTCCATTTCGCCCCACCCTGAATAAAGTAAGAAATCGTAAGATCATTCTTAGAACTTTCTTAGAACACTCTCCGGTCTTATTTACTTTGTACAATAGCATATATACATACAGGCAACAGCCAGAGGTGTTAGATACAAAACGATCGAAGGTGCAGATACTTAATTTTCAAGAATAAAGATTAATGTAGATAATCAAGCCGACGCCAACAAATCTTCGGAGGCGTTACAAAAAAAAATTGACTGCCTTTGAACAGTATGACTGAAACATCTGAAACTCGGTTAAAACTATTGTGTTGATACGGTTTCAGATGAAATAATCCTTCCTAGATCTCATAGCCTAAAAAACAGTCAGTTAAACCAAATTACCCTCCTACTCCAATTCGATTCTGAGTTCGCAATTAGGTATCTACTACGACAGCTTCAGCAGCATCGCTCGAGCTGAATCGAATTATTCTTTTTTCTCTGCATGCAGGCACACAGTTGTCAACCCCAATTAACTCGGTAACGAAATAATGGAATCTCATTGCACCAGCAGATCCAACATGCTTGCGACAGAGCAACGTTCGCAGAACATGAATTGATATTGATTGGTTCGCGTCGTAATTGACACGAAGTTACATATACCCGTTATTTGTAGTAGCTGTACATGATATTTTGTTTGACCAGTTGGCTGGTGAAAAACATAATATAAACTCATTAGTTGTTGCAGATATGGGTTGAAATGCCACGTGGAGAGAAATGCGTTGGTTTTATAACCGTTTATTTAAGTGTTTTTGACAAGTAGGAGGGGGTTGCCTCAAAGTGGACATTTTTTTTGTATCTCAAGTATGATAACATGCGAAATACATTGAAGACTTTTATTCAGGGAACAATATTCAACCTTCCGTAGAATGTTGAATTTTCCTCGCTGAAGGAGTGGGTTATCTGATCCACCCTTTATAATCATCGTTAACCAGCGTCACACAGTAGTGGTACAGTTGGATGTCATGAATAGCAGCAATAGACAACAGTTTCGGTCTTGTTTGATGTCGTTAGCATTCATCATCATCATAGTCACAATGTCTTAACAGACATGCTGTGAACTCGTAAAATGCGTTAAGTCGGAGCTAGAACGCTGCCGATACGAAGATTATCAGTTGTTTTCGAAATTGTAGCTTTTGTGACACTCACATCCATCAATTGTTTCGTTGCATCCGCCCAGCGTGTAGGGGAACGGCCACGACGTCGTCCATTCGGAGCATGACCCTGGACAACAAGTTTCTCCATATTATCGCTTCTATGTATGTGACCGAAGAACGTCAGAATTCGCGTGGAGGAGAGCCGCTTTGGATTACCAAGTTCATTTAAAATCGAAACATTAGTTCGATGGGTGGTATGAGGAATTCTCAAGATTCTCCTCCAAGCCCACATTTCAAATGCATCAATGTGAGCGCGATCTACCTTTTTAATAGTCCAAGTTTCAGAAGCATATAGGAATATAGAGAAGATAAGAGTCTGAACTAAAGACATTTTGGCGCTTTTGGTGATATTGTCACGCCTTAGCGAGCTTCGTCATGGCCTCCCGTGCTTGCTGTATACGTAATCTAGTCTAATTTCCACAGCCACCAGAATTTTCGATCGAAGAACCGAGATACACAAAACTTTAAACTACTTGGCAACGGCCAACAGACTTCATTTCAGGATAGTTGTTATGTTCCCTGTCTACAATCATAACCTTGGTTTTATTATAGTTAATACTAAGACCATACGCTGCACTATGCTGTTCTAGGTTACTCAGCAAAGCTAACAATTCTTCCTGAGAAGCAACAATAAGGGTAGTATCGTCAGCAAACCTTAAATTAGAAATCTTGCTACCACCAATAGTTATGCCGCCATGACAGTTGTCAAGTACATGTCTCATTACAAACTCGTAATAGATGTTAAATAACATCGAAGATAATACGCATCCTTGACGTACTCCTTTTCTGGTTGCCATTTGATCAGACAGATTACCGTCAGTTCTTACTTGAGCTGAGTTGGACATATACAGTTTCTGAATGAGAAAAATTAGATGGTAGGGAGCTCCCATAGAACGCAGAATTTCCCACAGTTTAGGCCACTTGACGTTATCAAAAGCCTTGGAGTAGTCTACAAAGCAAATATAAACGGAAAAGTTATGTTCCCTGGCTTTCTCAATGATCTGTATCAAGTTCAAGATCTATTCGAGCGTACCACGTCCTTTTACGAAGCCTGCCTGCGGAGAAATTTGTCAGCCAATAAAACTCTCCAAACGAGACTGTAAAATATATAGTAGCACCTTACGTGAATGAGAGACCAACGAGAGTAAACGATAATTGTCTGGGTTTGTGTGAGAACCTTTTTTATGGAGTGGAACAAAAATAGACTAGCACCATTCATCTGGCCAAACACCGGAAGACCAGACTTTATTATAAATACTATGTAAAAGACAGATACCGTCATTACCCAAGTATTTTAAAGTTTCAGCAAAAATGTGATCTATGCCTGTAGCTTTGCCCGTTTTAGTTTTTTCAGGGCATGTTCCACTTCTGAAAAAAAAAGCTGGTGATTAACTGTCCATCGGAATTCTTCTAGGTTTGAAGTCTCGAGTAATATGTTTAATCTTTAAAAACATCTCTCCCGGCAGATTAGTATTGGCATGGGTCTGTATCTTCCTACACAGGTCTTGCAGATAGAAATTTTCATCTCGCCGGCAAAGTTTTTGAATTTCGCGCGAGAGCTGCCCATACATACTATGTTTTGTATCAGAATCCAGACCCAACAGCTTAAGGCTTCTGCGTGCCTCAACAACAGACAATGTATGAGTGGAAATACATTATTGTTTTGGTTGTATGCTGCGTTTTGATTGAGATATTTGAGCAGCTTATAAACAGATGACCTCCACAGTGTTCCAAATAAAATGTAATCAATTTGATTACGATGTTGTCCGTTCGGTGAGGTCCAAGTATATGAACGTCGCGGATGCTGGATGAACCAAGTGTTGACCTCTTTCATTTCTGACACCGAGACCGAATTTACCAATGTGTGCCGCTAGATATTCTTTTTCTACTGTTTTACCAATTTTAGCGTTAGCATTACACACCCATTAACAACGCCTGTCCTTCAAATTTGGCGCTTGCCAAAAAAAAAACAAGTAACTTAGGGATAAAAAACAGCTTCATTGTTTTTCAAAGTATTCTCCATGAAGATCGATACACTTTTGAATGCGCTTAAACCAATTTTCGAAACACGTTTGCCACTCCGAATGAGATACCTCCAAAACTGATTTTGGACGATCTTCACGAAGTTCGTCACTGAGTGGAGCATGGCCCCGATAGAATTCGTCATACGAGCGTTTCACAGTGGCCAAGTGTGGAGCTCCATCACCAGAAGCCGAACCAAGTTGATCGCAACACTGCTGTAGAGTTAATCCACGTAGAAAATCGTGAAAAATCATCGCACGAAAATGTTCACGTGTTAATTCTATTTTTTGTCCAAGTTGAAATCTTCAAACGACTATAAACATAACTCACTCGTACGTCAAAGTGTTGTAAGTACATTTAGGTTAAAAAATGTCAAAATACACGATGCGGTTGTCGGATGGGAGCTATGAAGAGTAAAAGTACCAGTGATGCAACTTTCGTATATGATGTACACCTGGTTAACAGCCAGACAAGTACTTGGAACGTTAGCTTTTCAACAGTTCGCATCTTGCAGACACAGTGTGTAGCGTTGCGTTAGATTATCAAACCAGTATGGCTCATTGAAGTCATTGTTTGATCTACCCTTTGTTTTTATTATTTCCCAGTGGCGCTGGTAGTAACATTTGTGTCAGTTTGTTGAAGGATGCCAACTGTATACATATAACTACAACTGTGTCCAAAAAGTAAGGTGACATTTGAATTTAAACTGCCCGCCCAAATCTAATTGGGGCAGTGCTCTTGTTTTTACGTTGGTAGGACTTTCTTTGATATTTATGCCAAGGTTCACATCATACTATTCATTAGTGTTCGAAATACGCTTCGTTTTCTAAGCTCCTAGAAGAATTTTCTGAGCAAAGAATTTGCATTAAATTTTGTTTGCGGAATGAATTTGGTGATGGGGTTATGTCGTAAAAAGGGTTTACAACTGGTATAAAAAGACACAAAAAGATCGACAACGTGTAGAAGATGAAGAGCCTCCCGGTCGACCATCAACCTTGATTGACGAAGCCACGGCCAGAAATCGAAGATTTCGTGCTTGTAAATCGTCGCTTAACAATTAGAGATCTCGCTGATCATGTTGGTATTTGAACAGGATCAATCAATACCATTTTGAAGGATGTTGTGGGCCTCAGACGCATCAACTCCGAAAACACTGAATTTTCTAGAAAACATCGTCGAGTTGAAGTGTGTAAAACAATGCCTTCTGAATATCAGGACAAAATGAAACGCATTGTACAGGAGATGAGACGTGGATTTGTGCTTACGATCCAGAAGCATCCATAAATCAATTGAATATCGTGCTAAAGGTGAAGCAAGACCAAAAACACCGCGCCAAAGTCGCTCAAAAATCAAGATCATGTTGCCTGCTAATTTCTAGCCGTTACACTCGCAGGAAACGAAATCAAATCTGTTTTACCTCCCAACATAATGCCACCCCAAAACATCACTCTGCCCCCTTGGTATTTCGGAATTTGTCTTGCTGCTCGGAGTCTAGCTGGTCTTCCACGACACCTTAAAACCCGAATCGGACGGTCATCTGATCGAACACCAATTCTGGTCTCATCCGAAAAAAGAACATGTCGCCAATTCTCAAAATTCCAATTTTGGTGCTCGAATTTCTTGTTGTCTGGTCAGCTCTGGAATTCTTAAGGGCCTGCTGCTGTATAAAGCCCTAAAACGAAGTCTTTGACTTATCATTTACACTGATACACTGATTCCTGTTGCTTCCAGAAATTGCATTTGGATGCACTAGGGCCTCTTCTTGCAATTTGACACAAAAAGCGGTCTTGTTCTTCAGAAGTGATCTTCCTACGACTTCTTCTAGGCCTATTTTGCAGAGATTGTAGCTCCACGTATCGGGCGAAGGTTTTTGAAACCACACCATGTGATAACCCCATTGTGGTCGCTATATCCTTTGGTGTCACCCCTTCTTCAACGAGAGCAATTATTCGACCCCTCTGCGCATTGGACAATCAAACGTTAGGCATTTTCAATTATGATTATAGGCTTTTTTTAATTTTGAAATTCAGTTTGAAATCTCAGTGACGACTCAGTACAATATCTCGAACATGTGGTGATAATTTAACATTTCTTATCATACTATCCAGTTTTTTTACAACAAAAAACTTCATTCTTCACAAGTAGTCAAAAATCCATGGTTAAAACAATCAATAATATGAAATACCGAGTGAATCCATATAAATTTGGTTGTGTGTAGATTGAGAATACGTTGTGTTACCGCTGGTCGTTTTTAGTAGCTTTTTGATAGGTCATTATCAATGACAGCGAAACAACTTCCGAAAATTCTATAATTTCATCGGAGTCACCCAGTAAGCTTGACGAGAGAAGGGTTTGTTTAGAAAACACGGACAGAGAACTAACATAACATAAATAATTTGCATTTATTCCACATAAATCCTGTGACTCCGACTGATATAATCGTCACACAGACATAGCAGAGCTCGTTTGACCTCATTGCCGAGATCCGTGCCTGTCCTATCCCACTTGCACAAGACGAGGGTTCGCGTCGTTCGAACCCGGTTATCGATTTCAACGGGATGTAAAATGGTAGAGCGAAGCGGTGGGATGGAAACACCCCTACCCCACGACAAATTCATCCAGCATCCAGGAAAAGTTTATTGAAAGCCTGAGTGAGTACCAAACGTATTCCTATACTTCCTGAAAACTAGACTGAAGGGAAAGTTACGACATTTCACGGAGCGCCGTAAATTTCATTCTATAGTTTCACGGCTAAGGGAGTTAGGGAATAAGCGTAAGAAAAGACAGAATGAACGGGATGTGCGTTTTTTGTTTTTCAATTTGCAAAAAAACTACGATAAATAATTCGTTACAGTACTGCATTATTCGTTAACCTTTAATTGGTGGCGTGGTACTTGTGTAACGTGAGAGGCGAAGAAAAATGTATGAGATATATCGAGATGAAAAATGAAGTAAGAAGAAGTGGTTAAGAACAGGAAAGGACAGTGACTTATACGACTATAAAGAAAGAATGAAGGTGGCTACAAAAATATGCCGATATAAAAAAACGGAATGGATAAACAAACAAATGGAAGGAGTAGAAAACAACTACGAAGACAACACTAGGTTATTTAACTGAATAGGAGAATGAAAAACACGAAACACCCAATATTCGGAAACATAGAGAAAGCAAAATGGGAAGGACATCACACCAGACTTTATAATACTGAAAAGGCAGAAGAGGAAGAAGACAACACAGTTGAAAAAGACATAGGTTATGAACACACCGAGGGAAAATCATATGAAGAAATTTCAACAGTAATCAGAGATATGAAGGCCAACAAAGTAGCAGGAACAGATGGAATAAATAATGACATTATAAAACACGCAGGAAGACTCTTCTTTAGAGGATATACAAACTGATTCTGCAGTTATGTATTCTAAAAAAAAAGACCCCACTGAATGCGAAAACTACTACGAAGGGATAATGCTCTTGAACAGCACGTACAAAATACTTACTGCGATTATACGCAACAGACTGGAAAAAACCCCTCGAATCAGAAATAGGAGACTAGCACAAGGGTTTAGGAAAGGCAGATCTACCATTGACACTAACCACATTTTGACCAAATCATCGAAAAATTCTCAGAACACGACATACCGTGTATGGTCTTCATAGACTTCGAAAAGGCCATTGACAGCATCAAAAGCAGCACATTATAGAACTATCTGCACACCTCGAACATACCTACTAAACTACAGACTAGTAAAAATGATTAAGAAAAATTCCAAAGCTACCTTCAAATTTCAAGGAGGTAAATCTAAGTTCTTCAATATAGAAGTCAGATTAAGTCGAGCGATGCATTGTCCACAACCCTATTCAACATTGCGTAAGGTAGGGCAATAAAGGGCCTGCAGAACAAAGGTCTGATTACCACCTAATCGGTACCTCTCATCGCATACGCAGAAGATATCGTGATAGTTGCACGAGACAAACAGAATCTAGCAGATACACTGAAGAAGTTGGAAAGAGAAACAAAAGAACGAGGATTGAAAATTAACCAAAACAAGACGAAATACATGAAGAGTAATAGACCAACGTAGTAAACGTTAGATTGGGATATCACCAGTTCGAAATAGTAGAAACCTTCAAATACGTGGGAGTGACAGTGAACGGAAATAATGGCAGAGGTGAAGAGATTTTAAACCGGATTCAAATAGAGCATAATATCAACATGAAAACTGTTACAAAACGTTCAACTCGTAAAAAAAGTGGAAGAGGAGAATACATAAGACTAATGAACTACGAAATAAGAAACCTATTGAAGGAAGACATTGTTACGTCATAAAATCACAGATAGGATGGTTAGGACACAGAAAGAAGACTTGACGATGCCGTCATAAAATGAATAAGCGATTGGAAACTGGTGACAGGTGGACCAAAGGGACGACCTAAGGCTAGATGGAAGGACCAAGAAATCAACGAGCTGACGACTATGGGCATAAAAGACTGGCGAACAACAGCGAAGAGAAGAGAATGGAAATTGCAAATAACGCCAACAGAGACCAAGCTATAGAAGTACTGAGAAAATTCGGAATGATTCACCGAACCAAATGAATCACTGAGCTCCATCGAGGAGTGGTCCAAATTTCAACCTTGATATGTAATGCGTTTCGTTGATTGTTCCTGACGACGTTACGGCTGGATCGCACATGCCATTTTCAAGTCGGAGTATAATTCTACTGGTCCTATTTGCCACTGCTTGCTGAATTTATACCTTGCGCGATCTCAGGTTGAAGTGTAGTGGCGGCGCCGTGTTACTATTGGTCGGTGACTTGACCTATGGGTATAGCGTGTTTGACTCTGCCCTAGGTGTTTCTCTGTTAGAGTGCTGTTACAGGTGAACATAATTTTCCAGATGGTAGGTATGTTTCTCGTATTTTTCTTTTTCGGAGTTGTTATATGTTGGCTACTTGTATCGTGTTGTCGTAATCGAGTTTGTGGCCTGTTTTGTGCGAATGTTGGAAAATAGCAGATGTTGTTTCCCCAATGTAGACGAGCCCACAGTGTGTACATGGAATTTTGTAGACTCCTTCGTTTTCAAATGGTATCCAGTCCTTTTGTGATCTCAGATTTTTACGTACCGTGTTCTGACGTTTGTAAATCGATTTTATGTTATGTTTTTGCAGGATGCTACCAATCTTGTCAGTTTCACCTCTAATGAATGGCAGGAACGCTAAGCATCTCGGTTTTGCATCCTCTTCTGTTTCTTTGTCAAAAGGTTTGTTGTACTCAATGACTTTGTGTATTGTTCTTCTGTTGTGTCCATTTTGTTGAATGATATTCTTGAGCTTTGTCAGTTCTTTGATGGTGTTGTAAGGTGAGCAGATACTTTTTGATCGGTGAACGAGCGTCTTGATGACTGGGTTCAGTTGAGCTGGATGATGATGTGAGTTTCCATTCAGGTAATTGGTATATGACTGTTGGACCCCAGTTCGAGGGTGAATTTTATTTTCTTGTGTTGTTTGTTCATTTGTCTACGAAATTCTTTTGTTTTTCATCTCCGTGTTTCTAGACTATAAAAATGTCGTCCACATCTTTGCCAGATCTTCGATAGACAGGTTATAGGAACTATTAAAGAGAGAAAACTCGCATACTTTGGGCATATAATGCGGAATGATAAGTATGAAATCCTCCATCCGGCCATGCAAGGAAAAATGGACGGTAAGAGGGGACCTGGAAGACGACGAATCTCATGGCTAGCCAATCTCAGGCAATGGACCGGGAAAACATCTCAGAAATTATTTCGAGCTGCAGTTAATAGAGTAATCTGGGCCAAAATGATCGCCAACGCCCAGTGAGGATAGGGCACAGTAAAAAGAAGATCTAAAATATGGTTAGGTCCACAATATATGCTGGGAACTCAAAATCGGTGCTGAGAGTATCCAACGATTCTTCTCTTGGGGTATTCGGAAACGGCGATAATACACATTCAAGCTGGATAGAATGTCATCTTATTCGATCGTATAATTTGTAGTTAATAATAATAATAGCATTTTATTGGCATCTTGTACAGAAATAATAATTATAACTATCAATTACATTGAAGGTCTTAAACTTATTATGAGTGAGTGTTTCTGTACATTGAGAGATACCAAAAGGTAGGATACAGCATAGCTGATTAATCCAACCTGAATAAAAATACTAGACAAGTGTACCCACAATTGTACGGAAACATCGTTATGTAAGAGATATTTATCACTAATCTTCCCAACTATTCATCTTGAAAACAAGAATTAAACATTAAAATAAATCAAAATTAATTCATGCACTCCATATATAAATTATTTTTTCTTCTTGGGAAAAAAAATTAGGAAACAAGGAAATACTACACCTCATTTAACTGACTCTCAAAAAGCCAATGCCTCACCCTGCTCTTAAATGCATCCAAACTCAAACCTAAAAGACTACTCGGTATTTTATGGATTTCATCTACAATTATATAAGAAAAACAACGCTGAAACATGGAAGCACGATAACGCCGTATGGCAAGTTTATGTCTGAACCTGACGTTGATGCTATGAACATCTGTTCTATATTTGTTTCGTCGGTGCAGATAGGAGAGTCTCTTCTCATTCAAAATCATGTGAGACAGACTCAGCACATGCAGCCTTCTTCGATTCGCCATGTTCAACCAACCCAATTGCTGCAGCCTGCAGGACGTGCGATCTGTGCGTCCAAGGTTGAAAACAATTCGAACACACCAGTTTTCGATTTTCTGAACTCGGGCCACATTCTGTTTTGTCAGACATGGGCCATATACGGTATCGCAATAATTGAGGTGAGACAACACCAGCGCTTCATTCTTTGTCGAATATCCAGAAAGTCTTTGCAACCATAAATCAATTTGATATTCACGAAAGCTCTTTTAAGTAGCAAGTTTATGTCAATGTCAATCAAACCTCGAATCGCTATCCATAATCAAACCCAAATTACGACACTCGCTAGTCAGAGGAAGAACTGTGCCATTCACAGATATCTTAATTAGATCTTTACATGCCTCTCTCATGACCTTCTTTCCAAATAGCACAACTACAGTTTTTGAAGGTTTAATGCGTAGACACATACCCTCAGACAACTTAAAGATTTTATCCAAATCTATATTAATTCTTTCTAGAGCTTCAAGTGAGTCGCGCGAAAACTGTAAATAGAGCTGTGAGTCGTCAGCATATAAATGAGCCGAGCAAAAAATTAAACAACACATGAGCTGAAAGGTATAGATAATAAAAAATATCGGTCCGAGAATGGATCCCTGCGGAAATCAACAAAACTCTTTGTGTTCTGATAATCAAATAGTTTTCAAACAACAAAACCGTATTTTCAGTGAAACCAATATAATGAAAGATTGCCAACAACAAATCGTGATTAATTTTATCGAATGCCTTCGAATAATCCAGTAGGACGAGCAACAAAAGTTCATTATCGTCTACAGCCTTTATGATGTCATCCACCACTGCGAGCAAGGCCGTGGTACTGCTATGACTGTTTCTCGACAAAATGAGCTAAGTTTCTTATGCACGATTCAGCTTCTATGACCTTAGGTTGTAAAATGTCTGTTAGATATTTGGTCAGTTTCTGAAGTGGAGATCCAATAGATCTTACTATTCCGGAGAGGGATGTTTGATTTGTGGATTTTTGGTAACCCGTATATCTTCGGACATCTCGACGATATTAGTTTGTTTTTAGTGTCGGTGTCTATTGGTGTGTTGGTGATCTTGGTTTTTGTGGTTCTTTCTAGATATGTTGTTGGATGGTTGTTATACTTATAAATAAATGAGATCTGCCAGTATTTTTTTCGCAATAACCCATCAATTGCTACCTGTATTTCTGTAACTTCAGTAACTTCAATAACGCGAAATTCACTTTCCCAATAAAATATGAAATAACAAAGATTCGATCCT
Organism: Cryptolaemus montrouzieri; assembly: GCA_013387265.2. NCBI lineage: Eukaryota > Metazoa > Arthropoda > Insecta > Coleoptera > Coccinellidae > Cryptolaemus > Cryptolaemus montrouzieri. Next base: position 10,768,532 of record JABFTP020000021.1, read on the forward strand.
AACAATGTCAACAATTGGTTCCCAAATGAATCTAGTTACCTCCGGTAATCGAATCCTTCGAAACAATAACCGAGTCGTGTTTATCTAGATAGCGGAATGAAAAATAATCTCAACGGAAGAAAAACGAGCTTCGATCGATTTACTGGATGGAGAACGATTGTTGCCAGTCCTTCGATCGGATTAGCGTCGGGGGATTTCCCGCATCCCGCTGATCCCGTTCGGGTTTACGTGATTTTCCTACTCGGCGGCGAACGGAGGAACACTCACGAAATGAAAAATTGCCTCGGATTTTGCGATTTCGTGCTGCGAAACGGAAATTTCTCCGTTTTCTATTGTTTACCAAACGGATTTTCATCCATCCTCGTTGAGTTTTCACGAAGACTATTTCTTATCGCAAATAAAAAGGAGAGTGAACGAGGGTGAGATATGAATTTTTGAAGAGGGCGTGAAATGTCAATTTTCGCCCGAACACAATTGTAAATCGATACTAAGTCTCTAAAAAACATTATTGGAAGTTTATGAGTTGTTCAATACATCTTTAAGTACTTTAAGTCTAACTAAATTGGGTTTTTATGTTCTACACCCTCCATTCCAAAAGTAACTTTTCGAAAATAGACACAACCAGGATTAATTTTTTAATTTCTCTATATCCTTTTGGGAATGGTCTTTAGCGCGTCGATCACCGCACTTTCAATGGCCTCAATCGAATCGTGCTCTGAGTATGACGAACTTTAGCCAGCGATCGCTTCATGACGTCCAAATAAAGTCTCCTGTGGCTGATTTTTTATTAATAAGAGACTTTTGATTTTGTTGCTGCATTTCTCTTATGATATTGTGATTCTGACTGAGAGTTGGAGGAATGCAGATATTCTTGACTCCGAGTTATGCCCTTCAAGTACAATATCTTTAGATTGGACCGAAACGTGAATACAAGTAGACTAAGAAGAGGCGGGGGAGTGATTTTTGTACGTTCCTCACTTAGGGTGGAATTCATTAAGCACACACATCAGGACGTTGAAGATTCATTTGTATTGGTGTCGAATGGGATCAGCAGGTTCATAGTTGGTGGTGTATATCTACCGCAGAAATCTAGCGAAGAAAAGTATGAATCACACAGCATGGCTATTGAGGAGATTTCTTCAGAGTATCCTGACGTGCCGATATATATTTCAGGTGACTATAATGTTAACACAAAATATGACGAATCCACGAATTAACTACGACATTATGCCTTTATTAGATTTTTGCATTTCTCAAAATTATTTCTTATTTAACGATTGTTTTTATAAAAGTGATGAGGGACTTATAAGGGGAAACCCCTTAAGCCCTCTTTTAGCAGAAATCTTCATGGATAACATAAAAAAAAACTATTCATAAACACCCGCTCAGTAAACATTTCCTATATTGGTATCGATATGTCGATGACATTATTGTGTTTCACAGGAACAAACCGACAGTTCACTGTATTCAAAAATTCCATCAACAACCTTCATCCAAAAATAAAATTCACTTCTGAAATAGAACAGAACAATTCGATCAATTTCCTAGACCTAACAATAACAAGATCAAATAATTAACACCAGTTTTCAATTTATCATAAGCCTTCTCATACAGATATCACAATGTATTATACATCAGCATATCCTAACCAACATAAAGTTGCCGCATTTAATAGCTATATACATAGACTCTTGAGCACACCGATGTTTAATGATAATTATTTCAAAGAATTGAATTTGATAAAACAGATCGCAATAAATAATGTTTATGATGCAAATTTAGTTAGCAGCATATTATATAAGAAAAAACAAAGATTAGCTTTACAACATATATATCCAATCGGTGAACACCAAGACAAGAAATTCAATAGTTTAACATATATAGGCAATATTAGCAATAATGTGAAATTCAAATTTAAATATAGCGTTCAAAACATCAACAAATTTAGGTTCATTTATCAGGAATTATAAATCTCCAATCAATAAAGAAAATAAATCAGGTGTTTATAGATTGGATTTTCATATTGGTAGAACAGGAAGAAATTTTAATGACAGAATCTCTGAACATAAACGCAGTTTCATCAATGGAAAAACCGATTCAAATTATTCAAATAATCTTAGGAAAACTCTTTCAATTCAGAATTTAAAATCCTACATTCTGAGAATAGAGGTATAAAACTCAACCTTCTGGAAGTACTTGAAATTAACAGATTTAGGTATTAACTGAAAATTCTTGATGATCAGGTAGACATAAATAACTCACCCTTATTAAATTTATTTCCTAAAAATTAGTTCAAATACGGATAGTTCTGAGTGGATTACCTCATTAGTATATATAAAATTTGTTAGTAAGATATATTTGTAGTATTCATTCGCTCTTGACGAAGATACTGTGTATCGAAACGCGTCGAGCATTTAATAATATATTTTAGCAGAAATCATCGTTTATTTGTATTTGTGACTATAATGTACCTAACGCTGCATGATCGTACATTGAATTTTTGTTGTGTAGTGTTGGTGAACCAGATTCTATTTTTAATGATACAATGAATTTTGTTAATCTTTCACAAGTAAGTAGGATCACGAATACTCAATGTTCTATTGGATCTTGTGTACACCCATCTCTCGCTATTGGTCCCGCAAAGGAAATATCGAAAGCAATAGTATTAATCAGAGTGCGGTCCAGTTTGGCATTTCTCTAGCTACTGCAGAATTCAGGATGACCTTGGCAGGAGGATCGTTTCGATTTTTACAGGGGGGACTACAGAGGACTTACTGAGTTTTTATCTTGTAGTGATTGGATCTTCGATATCGACAGTATCGATGTATCTGTGTCAAACTTTTATAGTTATATTTATAGGGTTTTAGTCTTTATGTTCCTAGAAAGTCTATTAAAGTGTCAAGATATCCCATTTGGTTTAATCGTGACCTTATAAAATCAATTAATGCGAAAAAGAAGGTCCATAAGAAATTCAAGTTTTCAAGAAGTGCTGTGGATTATGAGGATTTTAACGCGAAACAGTCAGGTTGCAAGGTTTTATGCAATTCTCTGTATGCGAATTATCTTGGGAATGTTAAGCGCAATATCCATCTCGATCCACAGAATTTCTGGAGTTATGTTCGCTCAAGGAGAGATGATTTCGATTCGCCAAACCAAATGCATTTGAATGGAGTAATTGGTTCTGAGGGAAGGGTTGTAGTGGATATATTTGCTCAGTTCTTTACGGAAGTATACAGCAATGAAGTGTTGCTTCCACAGAAGTTTGAGTACGCTGAAACTTTTAATGTATCGTCTGTCAGATTTTCTTCACGCGAAATATTTGAGGTAATCTCTGCCATGAAGCCTAAGTTGAGTAGTGGGCCTGATGGTGTACCCAGTTTTCTATTAAAAAAGTGTATGAGTGTTTTGTCTGATCCAATTAGCTCCCTATTCAATATGTCTCTCAGTCGTGGTTAATTCCCATCATTCTGGAAGCGGAGTTTCATTATTCCGATATTTAAATCGGTCAGAAATTCAATGTTAGGAACTATAGAGGAGTAGCTATTCAGTCTGCTATACCCAAAATGCTAGACAGCTTGGTTTGCAGCTTTCTGTCCTGGAATTGTAATGGAATATTAATGAATGAACAACATGGATTGAGGCAGAATCGATCTACCATCACCAATTTGGTTCTGTATGTCAAGGATATATTAGATTGCTTTGACGGAGGCTACTAGATGGATTCAGTTTATACTGATTTTTCAGAGGCCTTCGACAGAGTTAATATCAGCCTTTTGATGGTCAAGCTGGAGGCATTGGGTATTCCTGATGCCATTCTTTTATCATGGATGAGAAGTTTTTTGCATGGCCGTTTTCAAATGGTGGGATATAAGGAGTTCCTATCACCGTGCCGTCTGGTGTTCCCCAAGGTTCGCACTTGGGGCCTCTTCTATTCAATATGTTCATCAATGATGTCAGTAGCGTACTGACTACGAAATTTTTACTCTTTGCCGACGACATGAAGATATATTCGGTCATTCGGGATGATTCAGATAAAGCATATTCACAGGGCCAGATCGAGTGCTTCTCCCAGTGGGTTAGTTCGAATTCTTTGGGTCTGAACGTGGAGAAGTGTCGAGTGGTCACCTTTCATAGATTGAGTTCTCCACTCATAGGGAATTACAAATGGAATGATCGAATGTTGTCAGATCCAACTTGAAGTATGGCTCATGCATTTGGTCGCCCTATTACTTTTGTCAAATAAATAGTCTAGAAAAGGTCTAGAGAAAGTTTTCACGCTTGCTATCATATAGGACCCACTTTAATATTACTGCCATTGGTATTGATGTTCTGCGAGAACTCCTAAAATTGGATACTTTGATGACTAGACGACTGGTTTTGCATTTAGGTTTCTTTTTTAAGGTTCTAAAGGGGCACGTTGACTGTTCCGATTTAATGAGAATGATCGATTTTAATTTAGCTGGTAGACTCACTCGATACACTCCTCTGTTTCGATTTAGAATGTGCAAATACAATTACATCTCAAATTTTTTCCTCAATCGTTGTTTCGATCTTATGAGGAATATTGGTAGAGATCTCGACTTATTTTCAGTCTCTTCTGGTAGTTTTAAGGCAAAAGTAGGTTTTTTAATAAGGCAATTGTGAATATGTATTCGTTTCGTAGTACACTCGGAGGCAAAAGGAACACTCGAAAATTTAACCAAATTCGAAGTTCGATATTTTGCCTAATTCTCAACCGATTTAGATGATTTGTTCGGCAAGTTATAGATCAACTCTTCTGCTTTGTAGAAATTATAAGAGAAAACAGTTACATTGATCGAGGAAGGGCGCACCTACCGCTCAGTCGGTACCATGTTGGGTGTCTCGACGTCGGTTATCCATCGAATCTACCGACGTTACAGGGAAACTGGATTGTACGTGAGGAGGCGAGGACAAGGAAGAAATCGGGCAACCCGCGCTATACATGACCGTTTCATCGTCAATCAAACCATAAGAAATCCTCGTCTTACTGCTGTTCAGGCAGTAACCTTTACAAGCAGTGAATAACATTAACGTCAGTGTGAGGACAGTCAGAAGACGATTAAATGAAGTTGGCCTGAGATCATACGCGCAAGCAAGAGCACCAAGACTCGATAGAGCCCATCGGGTAGCAAGATTGGCGTTTGCTTGGGAGCATGTAGCATGGACAATCAATCAGTGGAGACGAGTTTTATTTAGTGATGAGAGCCGATATTGTGTGAATTTCGTGGATAAAAGAGATAGAATATGGAGGTATCGAGGGAACGGTACAATCAAGCGAACTTCGCAGGAACTGAGCAATACGGTGGAGGGTTCGACAACGGAATCCAGACAACGTTGAAGAGCTGACATTGGCTTTGGTGGAAGAGTGGGACAACATACCTCAACAGATGATAGACAACATCATTGGGAGTATGCGAAATCGTATGCGCGTTGTAATAAGAGCTCGGGGGTCATACTCGCTACTAAAATCAAATGTTTTTATGGGTCATCATGAACATTTTTCTCAACATGTTCATTTCATTTCACGAGTGTATCGCCAGGATACACACCTGTTTTCAATTTTGGACAGGAATGATAATTATCATAGAGTGTCACACAAAAAAATTCAAAAATAAATGTGCAAAATCAACGATTTTTCCAGTGTACTTCGAGTTCTCCCGGAGCGTGAAATTGGCCAGTGAATTTCAAAAATTTTCATTTCGTTAGATTTCCGCTTCTCTAATTTTGATTTTATTTTTGGCTAACCTCCGATGTTATACACCTACGCAAGATTAAAAATAAATTCTTGAAATTTGTGACTTTTCGCTTCAAATTGGATATCTCTTGTAAAAATAGAGATAAATGCATAAAACAAGAAGGGCGTTACTGTAGGAAGATGTGTCTTGACAGACCATGATATTGTACGTTTCAACTCGGACCACGAAATTCCACAGGGTGTTACGAATTTTTGACAAAAAAACACTTTTAGTGTTGCCCCCGTATAAAATTTTTTTCAAATTTTTTTTGTTTTCTCTTATAATTTCTACAAAGCAGAAGAGTTGATCTATAACTTGCCGAAAAAATCATCTAAATCGGTTGAGAATTAGGGAAAATATCGGACTTCGAATTTGGTTAAATTTTCGAGTGTTCCGCTAATTTTGCCTCCGAGTGTAGTTTTAATGTTATTGTTACTATAAAGGGGGTTTCCCGTACACTCTTATACAAATTGATGTATACAATTTTGTATTTGAACTAAATAAATAAATGAAAAAATTATTAATAAATTCATGTATTTTTCGATATTTTCTTCTGATAATCTAGTTTTGTTGCGGACTGATCTTTTGTCATCATTCGTACACTTGCGTACGGGATAGACAATCATTACCATATGCAGTTTGTAGCATTTGGTACGTTTCGGTAAGATTTACAAAGTTTAACAAGAAACTCAATTGCAGCTGTTTGTTCAAAACTTATTTTCCGAACAATGTACCAAACGTACTAACAAACATTACGCAACAACTCAAATTGCTTACATACCAATGTCAATGTACCAAGTTATCACAGGTACAATATTACAACAGATTGCACTAGTAGCACCGTTTTGCCAACTTGGTTGAAATTGACAAGAGCCTGGAAACCAAGCAAACAGACTGCTCGAACTCGACTCGTCTTCTGCTTCCGACAAGATTTACAATCAAATTCATCTCGTCTTCTTAAATTTTTTTTTCTTTTAGTATATACATTTTTTCAGTCGTTTCTTTTGTGTTGTAATGATCTGGTGATGCTATACATTATGTGCCTCCTTCTTTTAGTTTTGTTGTAGTGATTTTTGTTTCAATATTTTCACAATAGTTTAACTTGCTTCTAATATTTTGAGAGGCTACCCTCTCTCTTTTTCTGTGTGGAAACTTCCTACACTGCTTAGTTCAGTTGTCCAGAACATTGTGCCGTTTCACTTCACATTGCTTCACCTTATAAGCAAGAGGTGCATGCACATTTGATGAGCAAAACATCAGGAAGCAGTGAATCATTTAGTCTGCACATGACGTGCCTCATATATCATTGCTAATTATTCATCAGGTTGAAATTTTGGGCGCAAAGCTCACTAACGAATTCTCGCTGAAACCGTGACAGCCGTTCGAAATGTTGGTTTTGTTGTTGCTTGAATTAGAATACCTTATGCAATAGCGCGAATTACATAATCATAAATGAGTTGTTTTGAAAAACCTTTTTTTATAACACAATTACTATATTCCATGAAAGATACTTCATTGGAAAAATACGCTAATTTCAACTACGCTGGTCCTCAATAACTTGAGCAAATATTATTATAAATTTAAAATAACCACCTGTTTCTCAAGAGGATTTGAACGTGAGCAAATTATTATTCAAGGCTAAACAAAAAAGAAGTTCAAAAATTGAAATTTTACAAAATTGTTGGTAGGAATTTAGAGACCAGATTCAAAGAACATTCATCATCGGACAATAATTCTTCCATATGTTACCATATAGAAACCACAAAACATTCAATAACATTAGATTCAATTCTTCATAATTGCGACAAATTAGATTAGTAGAAATTTATACATGGAGGAACAGCTATTTTAATCCGTGATAATATTACCGACTTTGAGAACGTCCAATGGATCACTAACCTGAGTGTGGATAAGGAAATAGAGGTATCATGTGCAATCAGTAATACCAGAAAAATGATAATTTTGACAGTTTACAGGACCTGTTTGGGCGATGCACAGGTATTTCTTCATAAAATTGATCAAATACTCTATGAAATAAGTATGAAATTTAATAAATATGATGTGATACTCTGTGGAGATTTCAACATCAACTTATTGGAAGATAGCCACGTTAAAAATAATTTTGTAGATATACTTTGCACATATGATCTACAGCAAACAATAAACGAACCAACAAGAATTACACAAACAACAAAAACATTAATTGATAATATCTTTACCAACACTCCAACATATAGAAATAACTATAATATAAACTCACTTTTGTCGGATCATATGGCTCAATTCATAACAATGGAGTGTAATAATGTTGCCAATGGAAGAAAATGGATTAGAAAAAGATTTTCACTGATTCTAAAATGCAGCAGTTTTTCAGCAGTCTGGAGGATGTATCTTGGCAGGGTGTATTGGGGCGATCGGATCCAGACGAAGCATACAACTGTTTCTCAGAGATAATGCAAATGTATATGAATCTGATATTTCCAGAGAAGAAGTGCTCAATGACTAGAACAATACATACATGGATAACAACAGGGATAAAAATTTCAAGTAACCGAAAAAGATCAATGTGGGAAGAAGTACAAGAAGGAATAATATCACAGGACTATTACAAAAGATATTGCAGTATACTGAAGCAGGTTGTGAAACAGGCTAAAATGATAAGTCATAGGAACTATATAACACAGTCTGAAAACAAAACAAAAGCCACATGGAAGTTAGTCAACACTATCACAAACAAAAAGAATAATAATAATGACATAATTTTCAATTCATTTCCCCACCAAAATGAAGAAACTGTACTCAACCAATTCAATTCCCATTTTATCAGTTCAAATACAAGCAATAGTGGTATTGATGCGGACAACAATAACATCAAATCCTGCAACAATAGCATATTTTTAAGTCCACTTATAGAGCAAGAAACGTACCAATATATTTTACAATTAAAAATAAAAGTTCAGTTGGAAGTGATAACATACCAGTAAAAGTGCTCAAGAATTGTGCATCAATTATAAAAACTCCAATTACTCACATTATAAACCAGATTCTACAAACAGGAAAGTATCCACAAAGATTAAAAGAAGCAATGGTGAATCCCATCTTTAAAAAAGGTAGCAAAGAAAATATTGATAATTATAGGCCAATATCATTGCTTTCCAATGTGAATAAAATATTTGAGCGTATAATTTTGACAAATTAATGCAGTTTTTGAAGCAAACAACATACTTGTGAAACAACAGTTTGGATTTAGACAGGGAAGGTCAACATTGAATGCAATATATCAAGCACTTACTTCTATCATCAGGTCACTAAATCAAAATAATACTACAGCGGCCCTCTGTCTGGACCTGTCAAAAGCTTTTGACAGAGTCAACCATGAGAAGTTACTGAATAAGCTGGAGAAATATGGTATAAGAGGGGTAGCATTACAGCTCATTGGATCATATCTATCCAAAAGAACCCAAAAGACAATAAGTAGAGGAAAAAACGGAAATATAATACGATCTGATTCCAAACAAGTATTAAACGGTGTACCGCAGGGTTCTATATTGGGACCTTTGCTCTACATAATATATACAAATGATCTAGTTCAGACTACCAACAACGATGTCATAATGTTTGCAGATGATGCATCAGTAATATGTAAAGCTGAAAATCAAAATGAATGTATGAAAAGTCTTGAGACTGACATGAAAAATGTGAATGAATGGTTCCTTAATAACAACTTGATGCTAAATCTGGAAAAACAAAACTTTTGTTATTCAGGGAAAAGAAAGAACAACTTAATTTAAGATTCCAAGACTGTGAAGTTGAGTCAGTTGAAGACCTGTCTTTTCTAGGAGTGAATATTGATCGTAACCTCAACTGGTGTAGTCACGTTGAGAAGATTTCACCAATGATAGCACGCTATGGCTATGCATTGCGGACTATACGGATGATAGGGCTGGATGCTGCTCTGACTGCCTATCACGCCTACGTTCATTCTAGGATAAGATATGGAATCATCTGCTGGGGAAGATCTACAGAAGCGGAGCGAATTTTTCTTTTACAAAAAGATGCCTAAGAATCATCTTTGGCATGAATCAATATGAAACGTGCAGGAACATATTCAAGAATTTCAACATCTTAACACTGTATGGTCTATATATCTATGAATCAGTGATGTTCATTTTAAATAACTATAATGATTTCAAAGATCTTCAACTCCAACATTCCTATAATACAAGAGGAAAAAATATTCTTCAAGAGGATAAGCCCAACTATTCATATTTACAAAAAATGTAACTTATAGTTTACTGTCAGTGTGGAATAAGTTTCCAGAAAAATTTAAGTCATTATCAATTAAAGTGCAAAAACAAAAACTCAAATATTTTCTTATTGATAAAAGTTACTATAATATAGGAGAGTTCTTACAAGAAAATGATTTCAAGAAATTATTGTGATCTGAATTTTGTGTATTTTCTACATGTTTATTTGTATTTTTGACTGAATCTACACCTGTATGGTTTTTGATTTATTAAAGTATTATTATTATCTATATAAGTTCATTTCCTGAATTTGAAAATGACCTGACGGTCGAAACCAATCGTGTTTGAGAAAATAAAATTGTGGAAAGTATAAAATATATTTTACTTCGTCTTAGTAGTTACATAAAAGATGGGGCGTAATGGAAGGGCGTTTTTGAAATGAGATTAACTCAGCTGTTTTTCAACGTAGAACATTTTTAATTACGTAAAATGAAAGCTTAAATGTTACCATTTAGTGTAGAAAAAATGAAAAGAGTCAGGTTGTGAAAATGACATCAGGCAGATGACGTCCGTGTTGCACAATGCATTGCTCTAGTCGATTCTCAAAGTTCTGCATCACCCACTCTAACAAATCGGTGTCGGTTGCCCTAACTTCTCTTGTGATGGCTTCTTTCAACTTTTGCATATTTCGAGGTTTATCAACGTAGACCTTATATTTTAGGTTTCCCAACAACAAATAATCACAAGAAGAGAGATCCTGAGAACGAGGGTGCCACGACACATCACCAAAACGAAAGATTACATGACCAGGAAAAATGCGTCGAGGCTCTGGCTATATGTGTCGAGGCACCATCCTGTTGGAACCAGACATTTTTGTTCATTCTTCGTCGTCGCAATTCTGAGATAAAAAAGTTCTCCAGCATGAAAGCATATCGCTCACAGTTTACGGTTGCCCGTCTCTCATCCTCGAGAAAATACGGTTCATAGCACACCAAACGGTGTCTTTCTCACCTCGAAGTGGGGATTGATGCAGTTCGCGGGGGTTTTATGGTGCCCAATATCGGCAGTTCTGTTTATTAACCGGACAGCTCAAATGAAAATGACCCTCATCATTCATCATTATCACTGGTTTATTTTCATCAGCAATAATCATTAGCATTCTCTTGGCAAACTGTTGGCGTTGTGCTAAATCTCCTTCATTTAGGTGCTGGACAACCTAGAGCTTATAGCGGTAAAAGCGGAGGTCTTGGCGTAAAATTCTGCGAACAGTTCGACCATTTGGAGTGCTGCAGCTCGTTTTCGGACGGAGCCCTGGGCTTTGACTCTTTCCACGGAAGCCATGGGGACGACCTTGATGTTTCGGATTCATTGCTGATACATTCGTTCTGAAATTGTTGTCCAGATAACCATTGTGAACTAAATGGTTACTCCTCCTGAGTCGAATGATCTCAGCCGCTCCCCTCTACTCACTCACCGTTACGTGTACTACTCGTTCCAAAAACGCCCTACCCTGTACTTTAAATGCGTACGTAACGGAACGGAGTTATACATCAACTTGGAAGGATTCTACTCCATTCAGAAGTTCAAGAAGTCATACAGTAGGGAATTGTAACAATTTTTAATACGACAGCCAGTCAATCATATTTGATATGATATGTTTTTTGAAGGCGATCGTTTTCCATATTTTAACTCATTTAAAGAAATTTCAAAGAACTTACCGATGAACTCGATGGCTTTCGGAAAATGACTAGCCAAATTTTGCGACCAATGATCAGTGATAGGTATCTGCATATATTTGATGCTTCCTTGATCTTCGAACACATTTGGTAAGTCAGGTGTAACGTTCAGGATGTACTGTAAAAGAAAAAAATAATAACACAAAGTTTTCAATTCATCTATCATAAAATTCATATTTTTCAGCTTTTACTCTCTCAAATGTCAATGAATTTGTTGTCATGTCAAGATGTCATTTTCCAGACTAGCTTATAAGGATTATCTTTATTTGCACAAACTCTACGGCACATCGTTATTTCCCGAGGATTCCGGATCCAATCGATACATCCAGAATCTCACATCCGTGACAGGCTACATGCTTTCCTGTCCGAAGGGCTTCCGACGATATGAAAACCTTTTTCGTGAATATTCAACTCACGTTTTTGCGATACTGAGCTAACCGCTATTAGGTGAAACAAGTGTAGCGCATACATATGTCCAATTAATCACAAATGTCAATAACAAACGGGGAATCGGAATTATTTATATATACATAGGATGTTTTCTGAAAAACGCAGATCGCAACAACTCATCTGTTTTCCATTCTATTAGAAAAATTTAAACGCTTGGTTGAAAATTAACTCGCATGGTTGGATGGTTTTAACCCGCAGGGCCAGCATTTCTTGCATGAAATATACAGAGTGTTTAAAAAAGACAAGGCAATATTTAAGGAGGCTATTGCTGAAGTCGATTCATGAAAAAAGTTCATATAATCATAGATCCGCAAATACTTCATTACGGATGTACAGGGCGTTAAAGTTTAATAGAAATAAGCAGTTAAATTTGAAATTTTCATAAACCGCTTGAGATATTGAGGTGAAATTTTGGGTGTGTCGAAAACTTTCATTACTAAACAATACTTTGGACTCACCAACATCTTTTTTATGGTGAATTTAGTGCTAAACAAAAAGTTGGGTATCTTTTGCGGTATAACCGGAAGTAGTTCAACAATGAAAATATTTTCAAAAGATTGTTCCATACCCTAAAGACCTACACCAAAATTTGGTGTCCAATGTCGTATATTTGCCGGCCATCCCCTGTATGTGAACCAGATCTTCAAAAATGTGTTTTTATCTTAAATTCACATTTCCTTAAACCTGCACTCATCTTCTTTGAACAAAACATTTTCATAGTAAGTAATGACTTCCAGTTATTGAAAACATTTTCAACATTTAACACAAACCAAACCGAAATTATTTTCCTCACTGTAGTTCATCGAACGTCCACTAGGTTCGCAGTTATTACAGATGTCAAGTATCTGTGATTTACTCTGCGTGAATGTTTGATTGTGTTCATGATGGGTAATATAAGTTAATCATTATATTTTATTCGGTAATCTGAGTAGTCTTACCTGTATACTATGTCTTGCTAACGCCTGCCTATCTTCACTATTTGTGGCATTTCCAAGGAAGAGGTAAGGAAGTATTTCGACTGGAAACTCGCGATCTTCTTCTAAACCTGTAAGTAAAGAGGTACTCAGTGAATCTTTCCGATAACTCCTCATGTCTGCTTCATTCGAAAATTTACAAACATCAATTATTGAATAAGAATCTTGTTGGAAAATTCACAGTATCATCGAATAAAAATATCATTTCCAAGTATAACTCTTCTGTAATAGGTTCAAGGACAATGCCAACTATAGATAAAGAAAACCATAACTGTGTCGAACATAGATCAGTGAAATCAATTCAACACACAATCATAGAGTAATAATTAAATATATTTCTGTAAACGTAACATAAACTACCAACCTTATATAAGTGAAATTTATTTCAGCATTATTGTCCATAGAGTAACTGCTAAAAATATTTCTGTGTAGTGAGTAACAATAATTTATAACCTAACATTATCTCAGAAAGTTGTCCTCATTTCAGGAGTTTGCTTTGAAATATAAACGATTCGGTTTACACTAAACCTTTGAAAAGCGTGCAATATGAAACACAAAGCTAAACGAATAAAAGTGCTTTCGAGAATTACAGAAATATAATCCATCAAAACGAAAAGCAGGTTTCGCGATGTTTTAAATTTATTGTAAGCAATAGATCATAGAAAACGAGCAGAAATAAATTTGTGTTGGTTATGGAATAGAAGAAATGATATAACAGGTTCAAGCAAAGGAAGACCTGCTCAATAAAACCTAAATAAATGAAACTGTTAAATTTTTTTTTCACGTACTTGGCAAAAATGCTGCGTAATAATAAATATTAAGTAATCGACTTCATTCAATATTCAGACAGTGGGCGTTTTTCCGCCAATTTCCTTAAATTAATCAATTCCACTCATCTCATCTATAACCACTTGAATTATTCTTCAATCACATGTAGATGGAAATTGGCGAAGCAAAATAAGTTAACATTGATTTCCGCCGGTCGTTAACGAGCGGAAAATCCCGAGAAGCTTTCAGACGAGTTATTTTCCGATTTCCAAGAAACGTCGTGCCTGGATGGATCGTTTCCTGTGGAGGAAATATCCAATATTTTCTGATTATTCAACGATCGAGAGAAATAATAAATTGAAAGTACTAGTGGAGAAGGTGGTAATGTTGGGTTTTATAAGCTTTGTTTATTTCTTGATAGCTGACATGAAGTTAACAAAGAGTAGGCATAGAACTTCAGTGACTTTTCGTTCACCAATGTGAGGTTGGTACCAACATTTGAATACAGAATGTCAATGTCATTTATGTGTCGTTTCAAAACCTCAAATTCTAATATCCAACGGAAGTTGAAAATTGAAGGCAAAAAGGATTAAACGGTTGGTTGTTGTTTTGAAAATATATTTTAACACTTCGGGAGAAAAGCAATTTTGATTAGTATTGAATATAAGTAAGTATATTTTCATCGTACTCATTAGTGCTAATTTTTGATATTGATATGATATTGAAGAAACTGCCACTTCTAATTTAAACGTTGGCTAATTGTTCATGGTTCCTCTTCTAAAGTTTTCCTTTCTGCTCAATTCCTAGTGCTTTTCTATTCCTCCATTTCCTCTTAAATTTATTTTATTTTATGTTACAGTTCGATTTTTCACCGTCACAGTCCTTTTAATTTGAGCAACATAGTCATTCTGGTCCATAGCTCTTTCAAAATTGATTGTCTCAATCAGTGCAAAAGCTTCTTCAGACGAATATTCGTCTGAAGAAGCTACGGTGTAGTGAAACGCGTTACGAATCGAAATTATTAAGTAAAATTCCTTAAAACACAGTACTTGTTTTTTATTATTGATAATGGAATTTTACCAAGTAAAAGCCTCCCAAATTCAAATTTTTCTTTTTCCATTGTTACAGATTCCTGTCCCTTCACCCTTGCCTTCGTTTGGAAATGGAATGGAAGTGAGAATGAAGCGGCTAAGCAGAAAAATCTATGGTACTCTTTATGTACACACGACACTAACACAACATAAACAGACAAACTAATGCTAGTGCAATAGCGACAGGAAACGAGTTTTCTCCTCAGGTTTTTCACTCGTTTATTGAATCATATGCAAGATAGTATGGTTCCCTGAGCTCAAATCCTCTTATTCGGAAGAATATATATATATATATATATATATATATATATATATATATATATATATATATATATATATATATATTCTTTTCAGAGGCAGTTTCACCCCGACGAGTTGCCTGTTATATATCTGTTCATGCAATCAAACTGATTTCATGAAAAACGTTTTTCCAATTGGCCTTTTTCAAACAGCAATAATTCAATTTTTTTCAAATTGCAGGTGCCAATTTTATATCGCCATCAGATGAAGCGTCAAATTTCAGATGGAATTGTATTAGCATATACTATACCCATCTCTTATAGTTCCGAAATAATTTGGGAATATATTGAATTTTGATGATTTTGCAAGAACTAAAAGAGAATGCTTGGAAATATTTGAATCAAGTAGCTGAACTGGCTACACTCACCTGACAGATGCCTAAAATTAATATACTTGTCACTTCGTTCATTCGAATTTGATATTTCAACAAGAATTGTCGTTATTTCAGATTGAAAATATCCAAAAATACAACACATTTGGAATAAAACCACGGGTTATTCAAACGAAAATATATTTAATCTTTTTTAATTCATTTTAGAATGTCAAAAAGTAGTGGGTAGAAATTGTAGGCAATTCAATAACCAATTTACAAATTTACCGTCTATGAGTAAAATAAAATTTCGAAGCATTAGAAGCAATTTTCTACAATTCAGATGAATAAAAATTGTAGGAACTAAGCGAAAACCTATCGAAGATAATTACATTAATACGAATAAATGATACCAAACATCATAGGAGAAAACTAATTTACGGTCTGAATAAATGTTCAATATGGGCCCCATTTTGCTCGATACACTTGACAGCTCGTATACGAACATGATGAGTTACCCTCCTAGTTTCCTCAGGATCAATACTACGAAAAGCATTAGGAATGCGCTCTAGTAACTCTTCTTTAGTTCTTACAGGAATGAGATAAACTTCACTCTTGATTTTGCCCCATAAATAAAAATCAAGGGGCGTCAGGTCCGGAGAACGCGGAGACCATAAATTTGGTCCTTGATTACCCCACCATCTATCTTCGAACATTTCTGTTAGCTGCCGATCTACAGCTCGTGTTTTATGTGCTGGTGCACCATCCATTTGGTGATAGCAATCCCTCAGAATGTTAAGGGGTAATCCATCTAAAAAATTTGCTAATGTTCCTCTCAAAATTTCAAGGTATCTTTGTCCATTAAGATTTTCCTCATAAATGTGATGAGCCAACAAATCATTCATTTAAATTGCAAAAACGTTCACGCTGAATTTATTTTGGAAATCAATAACCTCAATGAAATGTGGATTTTCTGTGGCCCAAAAATGTCGATTTCTCCTGTTGGTTATTCCACTTTCATTGAACTCGGCTTCATCAGACCATATAATTTTTTGCAGAATTGTCTCATCTTCTTGAAGCCGAATGAATAGATTTTCACAGAAATTTAGCCGCTTGGGAAGGTCAGTTGGTTTCAATTTTTGTAGTCTGATAAAAGAATACGGGTGCATGTTATGTTTCTTAAGGATCCTTTGAATGGAAGTATAGCTCAATCCAATATCCATTGATACTGACTTAATGGACGCATGTGAATTGGCACGAAAATACGCTTGTGTATTAATTTGATTGTCGTCGTCCTCGAGAATTGGTTTTCTTCTAGTTTCTATGTATTTTGTTCCTCCAAATTGCAGAAAATTGCTTCTAATCCTTCGAAATTTTGTTTTACTCATAGGCGCTAAATTTGGAAATTGGTTATTGAATTGCCTGCAAGTTCTATCCACCACTTTTTGACATTCACCATGAATTAAAAAAAGATTACACGTATCCTCGTTTGAATAATCAGCCATTTCATTATCAATCTGGTGTTTTTCAAAAATTTTCACTTCAAATTACCAACAATTCTTGTTGAAATATCAAATTCGAATGAACGAATTGACAAGTACATTAATTTTAGGCACCTATCAGGTGAGCGTAGCCAGTTCAGCTGCTTGATTCAAATATTTCAAAGCATTCTCTGTTATTTCAATATATTCCCAAATTATTTCTGAACTATAAGAGATGGGTATAGTACATGCTGATACAATTCCATCTGAAATTTGACGCTTCATCTGATGGCGATATAAAAATTGGAACCTGCCATTCAAAAAAATTGAGTTATTGCTATTTGAAAAAGGCCAAATTGAAAAAATCAAACAAAACAACGCAAAAAACAGTTGACATGTGTAGACTGCTTAAAAAATTCCTTGATCCTTCTTCTATCCACCCAAGCAAAAATTGTGTCTGTAGTGCAAAAGATCTACGAGCTACAATATTTTTGAATGTTTCTCAAAAATCGAGTTTATAACAAAAATAATTAAATCTGTCAAAAGTTTTGAGAGATAAGTGCCAACAACTTGGGTATTTTATGCCTTGCTCAAATGTCGCTTCTAGATGTATAATAAAAAAGATAGATTGCCATTTGAAATAACAAAGTGATGACCCACTTCCGGTATAACCGGAAATGGTATCACTTCGAAAATATTTCACTTCATTTGGAAATCGCTAGTTATGGCCATGTATAAAATTTCAGCTTGATCCTGTAATTGGAACTCAAAAGTTTTTAATATATATATATATATATATATATATATATATATATATATATATATATATATATATATATATATATATATATATTAGCTCATACATTTCATCCACGTCCCCTCACTGGTATCCCAACCTTTTTTTCAGTGACTTGATAAGGAAGGCTTATTTTTAGTTGGTCACTAAGTTTTGGGCTATCTGTAACTCAGGTTACAATAAATTCAATATTTTCATTGTTCGTAAATGCAAGATCGATTTTCGATTTACCAGTATTGGTAACCCTAGTAGGCTGTGGAAAGAACGTTTGAAAAATGTTTTGACGTCTGGATTATTATTTGGCAAAAATGTATTATTTCGGAAGGGGTCTGTCTACTTAGAAGGCGATACAATAAATTTGGACGAAAAATAAATATTTTGCGTTTCATCGACCAATTCCCTGGTACTTTTTATCAAAACTGTCCGTAACAATTACTCTGTTGTTTCAAAATTATCCTCATATATTTCCATGATGAACTACACTTAATAACTCAATGATCTACCCCAATACAAAAAACCAGAATAAATCAAGTATACTTGCAGTTCTGTAATAATCGCCAAACAAACATCTAATTATCTAGGATTATCCTCGTTACCGAGTATGTACATTCTAAAAATACCGATGATTCATACGATAAGTAACGCATCTAATTAAGCGGTTATCGAGTTATCTGAATGGAAAACAGGTTTTTTTTCATTCATTTTCGTTTCATTCATCCGAACTGGCCGCCGTCTAGCCCGCCATATTCCTACCATAAAATGCGATGAATATTAATTAATTCGAACGTGGAAAGGTGGGCCATTTTAATTACAAAAAGGGTTCCAAAGGTTGATACGTGTTGGCTGTCTACGGGGCGAATGAAATATTCAGGTAAGAGTCTGTGGGGAATGGAAGACAGGAATATAAATAGAACGAAATGAACAAAAATTTCGACGTTTAAATCTCTCGAATTTATTTTATTACGAGGGAGATCCAACAAGTAACTGGCCTGACTTAGAGATGGCTGTAGAGCAATAAACCTCTAGAGTACGCCCAAGGGCGTGCGCTCTAGTGTGGGTCGAAAAAAGTAATATTTTTTTTCGCTTGGTACTCTGTAAAATAGGTTCCTAGACACCTTTACGAAAGTCTCTGCAAGTATGAACTCCTACTTGTAACGAAAAGGTCCTCTGCCTTACAGTTTTCAATTTTTCTGATTATCACATAGAAAAATTGATATATCGCTTCCACTACTTAAAACTAACCGTTTAAAACATATTAACGTTTAAAGTTTGATTATTTGAAGGTGAATTTTTCTTTTCTCTTTTCTTATAGCTCAATGAAAAAATCATCATAAATCATAAAACTCATAGTTTTTTAGGAAATTTACTACTCTACAAAAATGGTCTCTCATAATTTTTCGATTTAGTTGAGCGTTTACGAGATATTCTTCGTCAAACACCAATACCTATCAATTTTTTCAGTTTTTGATCAATAATTCGCAAATTTCAATTGAATTCATGAGTTTTGGGGGATATTCACACAAATTTGAGTTTTTAGGAACAGAAAAATGTTATGAACTATTTTTAATTTTTTTTTCAGTCATGAGTATGTTGGGTTAGGTTAGATGTGTATACGTATACCGATAAAACGTATTTCTTTATTCATTGTGGGTTAGATTAGAAGATTTATTTGGAATGAATTTTTTATATGAAGCGGATAGATACTGAAGATAGTTGAAAGTAAAAAAACATAGATGGTGTTAGCTTCAGAAGACAAACAGAAGAAGTAATAGGCTTCAAAATAAAAATCCCTCGATAAAAAACCAACGTCATAATAATAAATAACAACACGACTAAGATTTTGAATTATTAAAGATAAAATTGTAAAAAGTATTAGAATAAAAACATTCAAATAAATTTTGGAACATAAACCTGCTATAGAAGATACTCAAATTTGTGTAAATTTCCCCATAACAATTGAATGAATTAAAAATTTTTCGAATTATTGATCAAAACCTGAAAAATTGACGAATCCACGAATTAAATACGACATTATGGCTTTATTAGATGTTTGCATATCTCAAAATTATTTTTTATTTAACGATTGTTTTTATAAAAGTGATGAGGGACTTATAATGGGAAACCCTTTAAGCACTCTTTTAGCAGAAATCTTCATGGATAACATTCATAAACACTCGCTTAGCAAACATTTCCTATATTGGTATCGATATGTCGATGATATTCTGTGTTTCACAGGAACAAACAGACAATTCACTATATATATATATCCGAAAATTTAATCAACAACCTGTACCCAAAAATAAAATTCACTTCTGAAATAGAACAGAACAATTCGATCAATTTCCTAGACCTAACAAGAACAAGGTAAAATAATAAATACCAGTTTTCAATTTATCATAAGCCTTCTCATACAGATATCACAATTCATTATACATCGGCTCATCCTTACCAACATCTCTCTTGAACACACCGATGTCTAATGATAATTATTTCAAAGAATTGAATTTGATAAAACAGATCGCAATAAATAATGGTTATGATGCAAATTTAGTTAGCAGCATACTACATAAGAAAAAACAAAAATTAGCTTCACAACATATATATCAAATCGGTGAACACCAAGACAAGAAATTCAATAGTTTAACATATATAGGCAATATTAGCAATAAAGTGAAATCACTTCGTAAACATTCAAATTTAAATAAAGCGTTCAAAACATCAACGAATTTAGATTCATTTATCAAGAATTATAAATCTCCAATTAATAAAAAAATAAATCAGGTGTTTATAAATGGGATTGTGCAGATTGCAATTGTTTTTATATAGGTAGAACAGGAAGAAATTTTAATGTTAGAATCTCTGAACATAAACGCAGTTTCATCAATGGAAAAACCGATTCAAATTATTCGAATTATAAATGGCCACTCTTTCAATTCAAAATTTGAAATCTTACATTCTGAGAATAGAGGTATAAAACTCAACCTTCTGGAAGCACTTGAAATTAACAGATTTAGGAATTCACCGGAGATTCTTAATGATCAGATAGACATAAATAACTCGCCCTTATTAAATTTATTTCCTAAACATTAGTTCCAGCTCTGAGTGGATTGCCTCTTTAGTATACATAAAAATTTTTAGTAAGATATATTTGTAGTATTCATTCGCTCTTGATAAAGATACTGTGCATCGAAACGCGTCGAGCATTTAATAATATATTTTAGTAGAAATCATCGTTTACTTGTATTTGTGAAAATGGATTTCTATCACGTAAAAGCCTCGTCAATTGAACCTGAAAAATTGATAAGCATTGATGTGTGACGATGAATATCTCGTAAACGCCTTACTTAATCAAAAATTATAAAACACCATTTTTGAAGAGTAGTAAATTTCCTACAAAACTATGAGTTTCATGATTCATAATGATTTTTTCATTGAGTTATGAAAAGAGAGAAAAGAAAAAATGTACCTTCAATTAATTTCAACCATACCTTTTGAATTGTTTAGTTTACGAAAAAAATCGTAAGAGTCTTTTTTGTAGAATATTCAATTTCCTACGAAATCTTTAAAACAATTTTTTTTCAAGTAGTTGGAAGCGAGATATCAATTGGGGATTGGATTTTGTCGCTTCAAAAACGTGGAGGAAGTCCAAGTCGGTTTTATTTATTATGAGCTGGTGAAACCGAACGAAACCATCACTGGGGAACAGTATAGAACTCAATTGATGCGATTGAGAGACACAAAAAGTAATTCTACAGCGTTGCAACGCTCGGCTTCACGTTGCCAAACTCGTTGAAATATACTTGGAAACGCTCAAATGGGAAGTCCTACCCCACCCGCCAAATTCCCCAGATCCCCACCATCCGATTATTACTTGTTCCGTTCGATGGCACATGATCTGGCTGATCAGCAGTTCCGCTCGTATGAAGAGCTCGAAAAATGGCTTGATTCGTGGATAGCGTCAAAAGACGAACACTTCTACCATCACGTATTCGAGCTTTGCCAGAAAGATGGGAAAAGTTGTAGCTAGCGTTGGCAATATTTTGAATGATCCATTTGTAAAAATTTTGACAAATAAGGTTGTATTTTCATAAAAAAAACAGCGAGAACTTTGTTTCGACCTAATAATTTTTTACCCTCAAAACATGTTATGCAAGATAAAAACGAGAAAAAATTAATGCACCAAATAATTCGTCAAATAATTGCTGGAATTTGTGTACTAATATTGCTATAAACTCACCTAGCGAACTATCACACCTATCATCCGTGTCTGAACTATCCGTGGAGCTATTTGCTGTGGAAGACAGACTGTCACAACTTCTATGCGGCCTATGTATGGGGGTGGCCGATATTCTTAGCGACCTAAGTCCCATCAAGGGCAGAGGATCTGGACCAGCAGCCGTTGGTACGCCACCAGGGCAATCTAAGGCTTCCACACAACTCTTACACCATTCTGGAAAAGTAGCACGGAATTTCGGGAATCCATCTGGAACAAAAATTCATATATTGAATAATTACAATAGTGTTAGATGGGTAGATCACATTTTATATAGACATTCCGCGATTGTTCATATTTGACCTGGAGCACAACCTCAAAAGAGGGCTTAGCGATGTTCAGCAGCACCAAGAAGGTCAAGTTGTCTATCAGCCAACAAAGTCATGACCACAGTTTTTTGAGATACACGCGGTGTTATTCATATTGATTAGGGCTTGAAAGGGATAAAATGTTCATCGGCAAATATTGTTGAGCTTATGGACAAATTCCATAATGAAAACATTAACTGCTGAAAAATATACGTTTTTCTGAAGGTAACTACCAAGTGGACTGAAGTTCGTAGGTAACATGAAATTTTTTATCCAATATATTCACCTTCGAGGAAGATACAACGATTGAAGCGATCGATAATTTTTTCTATGCTATTTCTCTTTAACTTCAAAATGAGCTACAATTTCAACGATTACCTGTTCATTATAGTCTTTTTTTCCAGCGAGCATTCTTTTCGAGTCTGAAAACAGAAAAAGTCCGTGGGGGCAAGATCTGGTGAATAAGGTGGATGGGGAAGTAATTCGAAACCTAATTCGTACAACTTTGCCATGGCTTTGATTGATTTGTGATAAGGTGCATTGTCTTCATGAAACAGAGTTTTTTTTTCAAATGGAGCCCTTTCTACTTGATTTCTTCCTTCGATTAATCCAATAACTCAATGTAGTAGCTGCTATTTATCGTCAGGCCCTTTCAAGGTAATCGATGAATATAATACCCTGCGCATAACCAAAAACAGATGCCATAACCTTACTAGTTGACTGCTGGCAATAAGATTTAGTATATAGTATTGACGACCTATTTATTTTATGAAATTTCATCTTCAAAGTAAAACGAAATAAGACACTGTTGTCACTTTTTCACAATTTATTCAATAATCACGACCTGTTTCGACCTTACAGTCATTTTCAAGTGAACAACAATATAACAGACGAGTAGGTAAGTACAAGTACGGAGTGAAAGTTATCCTAGATATTGAGTAGTGGGGATGCACTGAGCCAGGGGTACTCAAACGGTCGATCGCGAGTGCTTTTTGAGCAGATCTCGAGAAGAAAAAAAATTTTAATAAGTAGGTAACTAAACTACAAAAATTTATTACGTAATAAAATAACACTCTGCTAGCGGCAAAAGGCGGTTCATCAAAGGAACGCGCGGTACTTGTCAAAAAAAATGCCGCGTTTTTATTCTTGCAGCTTTTCTAGAAATTTCGGGCGGCGGATTTTCCGCCTCAAGAAAACGAAGAGAACGTTATTTGATAGCTTGTTTGAAAAAAGAACAAACCATGTTCACAAGAACAGCCAAAAATCAGTTGCTACGATCGCGTCATTTAAAATATCTCGTATATTGGCGAAACTCAAGAAACCATTCGAAGATGGATCGGTTGTGAAGGAAGCATTTATTGAAGCGGGTTAGACTTTATTTGGAGATTTTAAAAATGAAACAGAAATCATGTCTGCTATTAGAGAACTTCAGTTATCTTGTCCGACTGTCACAAGGCGTATTGAAGTCATTAGTCAGGACATGGCAGATAAACTAAAACATGATATCATGAAATGTACATACTTTTCTTTACAGTTCGACGAATCCACCGATATGACAGACACTGCCCAGCTGTGTATTTTTATTCGAATGGCATTCAATGACATGTTGGCTAAGGAAGAATTTTTGACAATCATTCCTCTGAAGGGGAAGACCCGTGGCGAAGATATATATGAGAGTTCGCCGGTGTATCTGAGGCTAGTGTATCTTTTAATTGAAAGGTAATACGCATTTAATAATTGAATTTAGATAAGATTTAGAGCAAAATGTATCTTTGAATCTGATTCTTGGTTTGCTAGCAATAAACTCAAAATTAACCACGACAAAATCAAACACCCACACTTTTCATCAAAATATAATAAGAATATAAATGTGTAGAGTGCTTAGTGGCCGCTACTACTTTAACTGAATAACCTTTGGATTAACACGGTGCAAGTTCAACACAGTGCAAGTCACTTTAATTCTATGACCATTCATTCTGAGAAAAATCCCGTCTACCATCGGAGACTATCGAAGAATGACAACTGAGAGAACACTAGAGTTCATTCATTTACTTTGAAGACACAAATTTAAAGAAATGGACTTATCTTAATAGTAATGGTGTAACCTACCCACTTACTAATAGGATGTAAACTAATTATAATGACTTCATGAAAATTAAGAATTATGAACGCAGAAACCATAGATCCATGCTGTATGTAAATGTGACCTAAAGAGAATATAAGATTATCGAGGATGGATATTCAGAAATCTATGCACATGTTGAGAATATTAATTTAAAGATGAAAATTGAAAATGATTAGTTGTGCGAGGGATCTAAGTATTAATTCAATGTTTGCTCAATATTTAAGAAAAAAGAAATAAAGCGGATGACAATGGATTATTACTTACCACTTTTATTTTAAAGGGTTATTAAAAAATTCACAAATTATTATGATTAATTAATTTCGAGTGGTTTCAACGAAGTCTTCAAAGGAAATGAATGAATTCCGGTGTTCTCTCAGTTGTCATTCTTCGATAGTCGCCGATGGTAGAGGGGATTATTCACGGAATGAATGGTCATTGAATCAAAGTGACTTGCACTGTATTAATCCAAAGGTTATTCAGTTAAAGGGACGTTAATCATAGACAGTAAAATAAATTGTCAACAAAATTTTAAAAATAATGCCTCAGTTTTTCTAAGGATTTGGTGAATCTCCTTTGTACCTAAATTGGCTGATTAATAATCACTTAATAAATCAAACAAATCAAATTTTATTTTTCTAAGTTAATTCAACATTTTCGTCAATTTTAAACAACACTTTTTGGTCACATCTTTCAATAATCTTCAATATCCGTATTCCAATGGAGGCACTTCTTCATTTTCTATAGTGGAAATAATTTTTTCCTCATTTTCGACTATTTTACTGAAATCCATGGAAGAATCAACACCTTGAACTTCCAAATATTCATTCTTTTTAGTTGTTGCTTCTCTCTCACTTTGTTCATCTTCAGAATTTTTTTGTAATAAGATATGTGACAATCGTGGCTTATAATTCGCTCTGGGCATTTTGAGAACTAAGTGTCCAGTTGTGCTGGATCTTTGACATGTACTTTTATCAATGAAAATTTCATCGGGAAACACTATTTGAAAAATTTTATTCTTTATGGAAATCTTAGCATATATTGGCTGTAAATCAACGTCTATAAGTTGTGTATCTAAATATTTATAAATGTGTATTGTTAATACATATTCTTCTGGATTTTCATCGCTGAATGTAAATGGAATTTTAGCTTGATTAACATTTAAAGGTCTTCCATCTTTCGAAAATAATCTTACTTCTTTTCTTATTGTTTTCACTGATTCATCTTGTCCCCGAGCTTTCCTCGATCTAAGAGCCATCTCAACTCTTGTTTCTGGTGCATGTTCACTTGACGATTTCCAATATTGATCATCGTTTAAATTCGAAGAATCTTTTTCAGATAGACGTGCTTTCTGTTCTTCTCTGAATTTCCTATATTCTCTTTGTGCTATCCTGATTGTTTCTTCGTTTCGAGGAAGATTTTGATGAGCTTTTATTCTCTCACTTTTAGAAATGTCTTTCGAGTCTAATTTTTCTAACTGTGGCAATTTTGCAATCACGTAATCTCTATAGCCTTTGTATTCCGCACACGGATTTCCAGTTAAGTTCAAATTTCTTAGAAGGTGATTTTTCTGCAAGGAACATACACTTTCTAGATCACCGATGAAATTCAGGGTTAAATCTAGCTTTTCGAGCGATTCGCATCTTTCCAAGTTTTCAATTTTTTCTATGTTATTGATTGCTAAATTCAGGTATTGAAGTTTCTTGAGTTTGTTTAAATTTTCTATCTTTGATATAATGTTGGCTTGAAGATATAAGATTTGAATGTCCCTGCACCAGTTGTTTATGTTTTCTATTTTGTCAATATCTTCTTGGTGCAGAGTCAGTTCTTCTAGGGTTCCAATTATTCCTTCATTATGCTCTGATCGTTTTCTCACAAGTTCTTCTGTAATTCTAACCATTATGATTAAACGATGAACGATCAAATGATGTCAGAAATCGACTAGATATCTGTCAAATACATTCGGTTATGTTGTTCTATATCGTCCATGGTTTCCTAGTTGTTGGATCAATTTTTCATCCATGGTAACAACCTTTGCTTCTTGTCAAGTTAAATTCAACGTAGTTGAAAGTACAAGGGAAGTTTGATGAATTATCGAGTTTTGGAATGAAAGTTATTCTTTCAGTTGATGTACATTCTATCAAAACATTACCACGATTGATTACACTGATAAACAGTAAATTTATTGAACAACATCGAGTCATTGTTCGGTATCCCGTTAATCTCTCTAATATTTTCACAACTTATTTTCATTTAATTTTAATAATTTTTTTTGTTCAATAAGGTATAGGAATTTTCCTTCAATATTTTGCGTTCTGCTCAATAACACATGGATCAATAAGTCCCGAGACTAATCCAGAGATGGCGCTCGTAGTAAACCAGTAACCACGTATTTCTAGAGTACTAACCTTTGCTTGAAACGTGTCAAAATTTTAAGTCGATCGGACCAGAAACAGCTGAGTTATCGAGGTTAGAGTAAAGTCGTTTTGTAGTTTGTTTAAAAAATGGAAAAAACCGAGTTTAGTGTTCTGATAAAACATTGTTTTTTAATGGGTAAAAACACCGTGCAAGCGAAACAATGGATTGAAAAATGTTACCTGGACTCTTGTCCATCAAAAGCAACGATTTGTCGGTGGTTTGCCGAGTTTAAACGTGGTCGTACCGACACAAATGACGCGAAACGCTCGGGTAGACCTGTGGAAACCGTTACACCGGAAAATGTGAGTGAAGCGACGAAAATTATAATGAAAGATCGTAAAGTGAAGCTCCATGAGATTGCTGAGATGACACAGATATCATATGGAAGTGTATTTACTATCCTTCATGAAAAATTGAGCATGAAAAAGGTTTTTTCCAAGTGGGTGCCGCGATTGCTTTCGATGGAACAAAAACAGCAACGAGTCGATGATTCAGAAAGCTGTTTATCGCTATTTACTCGCAACAAAAAAGATTTCTTGCGTCGTTACGTGACCATGGACGAAACATGGATACATCACTACACTCCAGAGTCGAAACGGCAGTCATCTGAGTGGCGCACAGCTGGCGAAAGCCGTCCGAAACGTCCGAAAACGCAGCAGTCAGCTGGGAAAGTCATGGCGTCAGTTTTTTGGGATACGCATGGCGTGATTTTCATTGACTACCTCGGAAAAGGTAAATCGATCAACAGTGATTATTATATTGACTTACTGGTGCGTTTGAAGGAGGAAATCGCAAAAAAACGACCGCACATGCAGAGAAAAAAAATCCTTTTTCACCAAGACAATGCATCCTGCCACAAGTCGATGAAAACAATGGCAAAATTGAACGAATTGGGCTTTGATCTGCTTCTCCACACCCCATACTCGCCAGATTTAGCCCCCAGTGACTACTGGCTCTCTGCTGATCTTAAAAAAATGCTCCAGAGAAAAAGATTTGGCTCGAATGAGGTCATCGCTGAAACTGAAGCTTATTTTGAAGCGAAAGATAAATTTTTTTATAAACATGGTATTGAAAAATTGGAAGAGCGTTGGAACCATTGTATCACCCTAAAAGGTGATTATGATGATTAATAAAAGAAAATGTTGTTTTCATTGTTAGTCTCGGGACTTATTGTTAATTGTACTTCATATCAGCACAATTCCACCTTACTATTATTACAATATTTCAAATCGGAACAGACTCCATATTACAATAGCTCAGACGATTTTCCCAATACTTCCCCTCCAAGTCTCTGTCCAATCCAAACTTTCCCCTCCAAAACCCTCCAACTCTACAAGCGACCCGAGATCACATGCACAACGGGAACTAATAATATGCCCAGAATTGGTCGTTGCGAGGAAGAAAGAAGAAGAAGATTGAGAGCTGACTACAATCGTTCAACTAACGAGGTGTCTTGTGCGAAAAATAACTCAAGTGAAATTTATATTACTTAATTACGAATCTCAAATAAACTCATTATTTATTAATGAGATAAAAAACACAAGGTTTAACTTTAATCTACACTTCATTTGAAAAAATTTCGACGACGTTTCGCTGACACAGCAGCTTTATCAAGAATGACAAACAGAATGAAGAGTATAATAGTATTATAAACAAATCGTAGAACAAGTTGGATGAATAACAGGAAAAACCCACACCGAGCCATTGTACAGTTAGTATGAAAGGTAATTAAAAACTAATTAAACAAGTTAAGTAGGGGTGAATAATTCACATCTACCTGCTCATTCAAAAGCTTGTCCGAATGTTCGTATCTATTTATTTCTAATGCTTCTAGGAGATCTAATTTTAAACTTTTTGATTTTATATGTAATATGTCAAAGTTTTTATTAAATGAATGGTTTTCTTTCATTAAGTGGTTTGAATAATTTGAATCAGATTTATTTTTATCGAAGCTACGTTTATGTTCAGATGTTCTTATGCCAAAACTCCTATAGGTCCTACCGATATAAATTTTATCACAAGAACCGCAATTGAGTTTATAGATTCCTGATTTACTTGATTTTTCAACACGAGATTTATTATTTTTGATATGTTTACCTAAGTTATTAGAAGTTTTGAAAGTTATATTAAGATTTTGTTTGACGAGAAAGGATTTAATATTTGTACTTGCAGAACCGCAGAATGTTAAACTGTTGAATATTTTATAGTCTTTATGAATAGGATATACTTCATTTATTGTTTTCTGATACAGTTTTTACGAATGATTAGATCTATCATATCCGGATTATATGAATTATTAATGGCTATCTGTTTGATGATGTTTAACTTTTTATTATAATCTTCTACTGATAAAGGTAAATTGAGTAACCGATGTACCATGCTGTTTAAAGTTGGTTGTTACTTAAAAATGCTATAACATCCCAAAACCTGTGGTTTTTAACCACGTGTTTGAAGAGTGAAGTGTGTCCTAAATACATCAAACTCAACACCAATAACAACAGTTATGCAGCTCGAAGAGCAGTCATCTCTGGACAGAAGATATGGATCAAATCAGAATGCAAGATTTTGTTCCACAAACGAGACATCTACAATATTTATCTCAAGGTAATTCATACCGAGTTATTGTACAGACTTCATCCACTTGAATTCGATTCATTAGATTACAATAATAGATTCAAAATTAGATCAATAATACATAATAAATATACCATCCAAATCAAAAAGTTTAAAATTAGATCTCCTAGAAGCATCAGAAATAAATAGATACAAACATTCGGACAAGCTTTTGAATGAGCAGGTAGATGTGAATTATTCACCCCTACTTAACTTGTTTAATTAGTTTTTATTACCTTTCATACTAACTGTACAATGGCTCGGTGTGGGTTTTTCCTGTTATTCATCCAACTTGTTCTACGATTTGTTTATAATACTATACTCTTCATTCTGTTTGTCATTCTTGATAAAGCTGCTGTATCGGCGAAACGTCGTCGAAATTTTTTCAAATACAGTGTAGATTAAAGTTAAACCTTGTGTTTTTTATCTCATTTATATCATGGATCTACATCAAGTAACGGCCTCCACAATTCAAATCATTATTTATTCATTGTGACAAACTATTACATATAGTGCTGCGCTGCTATTACTATTATTATTGTGCTACTATAGACAATCCGAGAGGTACCTTCTCATACCCAACTGGACGTTCCCACGCAGATGAAAAGTTTCCTTTGGAAAGTCCCAATTTTTCCCTTCCTCTTTCCTAATTACGTATTTATAAATATTCACTGCAATACACTCCTCTTTCTCCCACCATAGCTCAGGTTCATTTTGTGGTCCTTCGGGCAGGATTCAAACACTACTATCTACCCGCATATAAACCTCAAACTTAGTTCTGTTCAATCACCCTCAGTTTTCATAAAACATCGATAAAGTGTAAAGTGTAAAGTGAGATAAGTGTTATACATCATACTAAGATGCCCAGTGTGTGTGTGAACGATTCTGATAACTTCTTTTATATTTGCGGTCAACTTACTGTTAAAAGTCAACGTCGTAGTTTGGCAACATTAGTTAAAAATTGTTATTTCAATTATTTTGGTTTTCCGGCGCGAAATTTGGACAAAACTTGATCTCCTAGTGTTTGCTGTGCACAGTGTGTCACTTTATTGACATCATGGGCTAAAGGATCTTGTCATATGCCGTTCGCAGTTCCAATGATATGGGCTGTACCATGTCTCAGATTCTAATTTCTGCCAAACTTCTATTAAAGGTATTAATCACAAATCTAGGAACTCTGTGAACTATCCAAATCTGCAATCTGCTCAAAGACCTATTCCACACAGTGATGATTTACCTGTTCCTCAGCCTCTAGTAAAGATGGATGACGTGACCGAAGAAAATGTATCCGAGAGTTCAAATTCCGATCCGACTTTTAAGCCCAGTACTTCAAACAGAGAACCTCATTTTATAACTAAAAACGATCTCAATGACTTGGTACGTGATTTGAATCTCAGTAAAAGACAGGCAGAACTGTTGGCGTTCCGACTTAATGACTGGAATTTACTGGAAAAAATACCAGAAACTTTTTTGGATTTTTCCGTATCTCCGACCGTTTTCGAATTATTGAATTTGAATTACGGTACAACTTCACTAGTCGGGGCAGATATCGTTCCGGCGCATGCCCGGACTATGGAAATGCCTGAATTTCTGAAGTGACTTGAATTTGTTTCATTTTCAGAATACATGCACGGCCTGGCTGACGGAAACACAACAGAAGCTAGGCGATTATATCAGGTGCGCTTTCCGAATCGAGTAACACCAGACAGGCGAACATTTTCAAATATCCACAGAAGGTTGAGGGAAACTGGTAGTTTTACTGCAAATAATCATTTAAAAGGTGCAACTCAAACTATGAGAACTCCAGATATTGAGGAAGCAGTTTTGAATTGTATTGATTTGAATCCTCATGTGAGTAAAAGAAAAATTGGAAATCAGTTGAATATTTCACATGTTCTAGTTTGGAGGATTCTCCACGACGTTTTATTGTACCCGTTTCATATTCAACGCGTCCAAACTCTACTTCCTCGAGATTTTCCTTCAAGACTGAATTGTTGCCGATGGGTCTTAGATGAAATTAGAATCAACTTACGCAAAAGCCATTAACAATACGCAAAACGGGTAGGAAAATCGGTAAGAAATGCTTGTACGCCTTGTAGGTGGAATGGATACAACAAATTTGCATGAAGAATTGGCCAAACGGTTCTATTGCTGACACCTAAAGCGTCAGCAATTGTTTGAGTGCAAGAACCAGGCTCGTCTTCAATTATTACAAGAACCTCATTTTCCACCGATCTTACTTCACTTGGTCTTCATGCTCCTTCATATCGTCTTAATGTGCCTTTTTCATATAGGCGTCAATAAATGGTTTCAAAAGTTTTTCTATCGAGAGCAATACGGTTTGGAAATCTTTCAATGTAGGTACAATCGCCGAGCTTCATTGTGCTTTATTTTCTTTGCCAATTTGAAATTCAAATTCAATATATTCGAAATGGTTGAAAAACAGAAACACTCAAATGACACTGACGTTAATCATTTTCGAGCATGTCTAAGACTGAGGATAGAATAGGTATTATCAATAGAAACGCAAGGATTCCTAGAAAACTTGTCACTATTTTTTCACTCAAAAACTGGGCGTCGTACGAAGAAATGTCAATAGAGAGTTTTTCTTGGAGAATAACTCCAAGAATATACTCATAACAGGAAAAACTGGATTACTCCAGAAATTGTTTTGGCCAAATGTGACCTACAAAATCTTCATTGGTTACATTCTGATATAAAAACTCAATCCTCTAATGATTTATATAAGAAAGCCAAATCCAATTATAAATCCTTAATCCTAAGAACCAAATACAATTTTCACAGTGAACTTATTGATAAATCTGTAAATAAAAATAGAACTGTGTGGAATCTAGTAAATACTATGACTGGTCGAAAACGTATGGAACAAAATTCTATTGCACTGGTTATTGATTATGTTACGCATAACGATCCCAAGGATTTGGCTGAGATTTTCGCTAATCATTTCACTACAGTTGCCGAATCTTCCCTCAACAGTTATTATAAAGACTCAATGTCATCCTCATGTACGACGTCACGTATGTTAGACACAACCTTTTTCTTCCACCCAGTCCTGGAGCATGAAATCCATGATGTTATAAGATCACTCAAAAACAACAAAGGTTCTAGTGTTGATTTCATCTCAGCACGAATTCTGAAGATGATAGGTACCGATATCAGCCGACATTTCGCTCATGTTATTAACCTGTCAATTAGCACAGGCGTATTTCCTCGTATTCTGAAAAAAGCAATCGTCATTCCTATTCATAAAAAGGATGATGTACACGATATCATGAACTATAGACCTATATCTATCTTAAGTGTCTTTTCCAAGGTTTTTGAAAGAATAGTGTTTGATAGAATGATGAAGTACCTAGATAAATTTCAAATACTTGATACTGCACAACATGGTTTCAGAACCGGCCGCTCGACTCAAACTGGAGCATTGCAGTTCGTGGAGTTCGTCTATCGTTGCCTTGATAATGGTCAATATGTTGCTGGATTGTTCTTTGACTTGTCTAAAGCGTTTGATAGTCTTGCTATCCAGTTTATATTGGATAAATGTTATAATCTTGGATTCAGAGGCGTGTTCTTGAACTGGATTCGTAGTTATCTGGAGGACAGAACTGCCTCAATCAGGGTTCACGACTCGTTCTCAAATGAACAGTACTGTAAATTAGAGTACCCCAAGGTTCTGTCTTGGGGCCACTTCTATTTCTGTTATTCATCAACGATCTGCCACCAAATTTGAAAAAAATATTCTACAGAAAATCTAATATTTGCAATTTATCATCAAAAATAATCTGGTTGATACTGTTCGCTGATGACTCTTCCATAGCTATTACTGCTGAGACTCTTGAGGAGCTTCAAAAGTTATGCGAGCTGCTGGTGGAGAGTTTCGTAGAATGGTGCCATTTTAATGCTATTATGATCAATGTCAACAAGACGGAATGCATTCACTTCACTCTGTCGTCTTGTGATCAGGGTAGCATAACAATAAGGTATTTAGATACAGTCATCTCTTCGAAGGACACCACTAAATTCCTCGGCGTTCACATTGATAGGAATCTGAAGTGGAGTGCACTATCGATGCGATTTGTAAGAGGCTGAATAGTTCCTATTATGCCCTAAATAGAATCAAGAGTTCACTACCTCTAAGTTCCCTTGTGAACGTTTATTACAGTTTGGTATATAGTCACCTGTCCTATAATATCTTACTGTGGGGAAATTCCTCAGACGTAGGTAGAGTTTTCATCATCCAGAAAAGAATTCTGCGAATGATGTTCGATACAGCTCCACAATCTTCATGTAGACCGTTGTTCCTGAAGAATGGTATCCTCACAGTGGCGTCTATTTTCATTTTGAGATGCCTCGTTTATATTAAAGAGAATGAAAGTAACATGACTAAACTTGCTAACTTTCATTCCCACAATACTAGAAATAAGGAAACATTATGTATCCCTAAACACAGAACTTCTAGATTTGAAATGTCGCCCTGTACCAGGGTATCAGATTGTTCAATCATCTCCCACGGCATATACAGGGTCTAAGTGTAAATAGATTTAAGGTAGCAGTTGATTTAGTGTTGATTTAGATAATGTCTAAATGTCTTTTCTATTGACCTGTCCTATACATACTTGTGATGTCTTAAGGGATCAATAAATTATTATTATTATTATTATTATTAACCTGCGTTGTACCCATACGCGCGCCACTGGTGAGTCCAAAATATTGTTTCGTATTGAAAATTATGCGTCTTTGAAAGATTTCGTCGTCCCCAAGAATTTACCTTAATATCTCAAGCGGTTTACGAAAAATTAAATATAACTGCATCTTTCGATTAAACTTTAACACTCTGTAAATCTGTAACAAAGTATTTGCGGACCTATGTTTATATGAACTTTTTTCATGGAATAACTTTAGCATTCACACCCTGTATACAATGAATTAATTCTTTATGATCGTATATACAGCATGTTACACAATAGTATGTCTCAACTTGAGGGAGTAAATCTACGTGCAATTTTAAGAAAAAAGCTCATATAAACATAGGTCCGCAAAAGCTTCGTTACGGAGCTACAGGGTGTTGAAGTTTCCGGAAAAAAAATTGTTTTTTTTCTTCAAAGCTCCTGCAGTTTTTGAGATATTCAGACCAAATTTGGAATGCAAGCTATTTTTTACAGCCTCCATCATTACACGTCCTAAATTTCAACTAGAATATACAAGGTCATGTCTCCTTTTCCTTTGAAACTTTTTTGCAGTATACCACTGATCAGCGAAAGAAACTTTTTTGACACTTGTAATTTTTTCGTATCTCTGACCGTTCTCGAGCAAGAAATTATTAAACGATTGTATGCATTCGCTGAATTGAAAACACTTTTATTAAAAAAATGACTCGTAGGCTTTTTTCCTTTATATTTATTCATTTTGACAGTTGCGAAAGTTGAACCAGTGTCTGCTCCAATTGTTTATTGAATTAACGATTAGTTCTAAGACTTTTGAAGTTATTGCTGTAAGAAAAAAATGGCTAATTCTGGCTGCAAGTGCAACTCAAACTATGAGAACTTCAGATATTGAGGAAGCAGTTTTGAATTGTATTGATTTGAATTCTCACGTGAGTACAAGAAAAATTGGAAATCAGTTGAATATTCCACAAGTTCTGGTTTGGAGGATTACCCGTTTCATATTCAACGCGTCCAAACTCTACTTCCTCGAGATTTTCATTCAAGACTGAATTTCTGCCAATAATTCTTAGATAAAATTAGAGAAAATGCTCATTGTGATAGTGAAATAATATTCACAGACGAAGCTAACTTTTCGAGAATTGCTATCACAAATTTTCACAATAATCATTATTGCTGAGGAAAACCCCCATTTGATTGAAGAATCTCATCGTCAAGAACAACTCTCACTAAATGTCTGGGTCGGAATAATTGGGCCATTTTTTTGCCTAACCGACTTACCCTTATTAGCAATTTCTTGAGGAATTACCTTTATTGCTCGAGGATATGCCACTTTTGGTGAGAAACATAATGTGGTTCATGCATGACGGGGCACCAGCACATTTCAGTGGAGACGCTAGGGAATTCTTGAATAATACATTCAACAACCGATGGATAGGTCGGGGTGGGCCAGAACCATGGCCTCCTAGGTCCACAGACTTAAATAGTTTAGACTTTTTCTTTTGGGGATATCTCAAAAGTTTGATTTATACCACTCCAGTGACCACTGTAGAAAAATTGAGAAATCGAATAATAACCTCTTGTGCCACGATAAGAAATATCCCAGGAATATTTCAAAGAGTGCTTGAATATGCGAAGAAAGACAGAGGCCTGTATTCTTGCAGGTGGAGGACACTTGAAGCAGTTTATTTAGTTATTAATTGTTCTTTTTTTGTTCGATATTGAATAAGTATAAGTTGAGTCTCAGAAGACGAGCTATCAAAATAAAAGCAAATTTTGGGCATACCTATCGAGTATTACTATCATTTTTTTTTATTTGGCGAATAACATACAATTCAAATGAATCAAATTCATTAGTTATTCACTCGAAAACGGTTAGAGATACGAATAAATTACAATCGTCAAAAAAGTTTGTAAATTGAACGAAGATGATGAAAATTGATTGTACGCTGATCAGTGGCGTACTGCAGAAAAGTTTGAAGGGCAAAAGGAGAAATGGCCCGGAAAAGAAAACACCTTGTGAATTTCAGATAAAATCTAGGACGTGTAACGATGGAGGCTGTAAAAAATAGCTTGCATTCCAAACTTGGAGTTATGTAGAAAAAATAATTTTTTCCGGAAGTTTCAACACCCTGTTGCTCCGTAACGAAGCTTTAGCGGACCTATGTTTATATGAACTTTTTTTCTCAAAATTGCACGTAGATTTCCCCCCTCAAGTTGTGATATACTATTATGTAACACCCTGTATTATATGGGGAAAAATTAAGTATAGTTGTTCATTTTACATTAAAAAATCACTCACCCTGTACACCAATAATATGTGCGAAATGCGCCACATTTCGAATCGAAAATATGGAACTCCTTATCGAAGAATACAAAGGGCAAATGGCGAAACATAATAATGCAATATAGGCAATGATAAATTGGATTCGAAAAATAAAAATACCACTACGCGTTCCATAAAACGATATCGGAAATGTTTTATATTACGCCGCGAAGTACGATATGAATGCAAATATTCAAATCGAGTAGCCGCAAACTGCTAGTAGTCTATATGAAATTGCGATAATGATCCATAAGGATGCATTCAGACGAGGCTGAATGCTCCATTAGACGGTATTATAAAGGACGCAGCGAACGAGAAAAGAAGGAAAATACCGTAGACGATGAGCGACGATGAAGAAGTGGAGCTTATTTCGATTCGAAAGGAATTTCAGAGAATATCAAATATTTCAGAGGGTTTCACGTTATTATCGGAATTGCTGCAAGCAACTTTGATGAATTTTCTTACAGTTCACATGCGCTCTTTCTAATACGTAGGTTGCCTTTTGAGTTTGGGCCTGACATAGGGAAAAATAGCTTTATTGTTTTTCAAAGTATTCTCCATGAAGTTCGATACACTTTTTCATGCGCTTAAATCAATTTTGCCTCTCCGAATGAGATACCTCCAAAGCATGGTTTTGTAAGGCTTCAATTGCATCTTCTGCCGTCTAAAATCGTTGCCCACGCGAACAACTTGGAAGACCCATACTGGCGATTGTTGTTTAGTTTCGGACTCGTAAGCATAAACACCCCAAAAAAGTCCAGGGAACACTTCTGAATATCGATATATCGTATCCAGAACGATCAATATGGATGATTTTTTTCAAAAAATGAACACCTGCATCAATTTCTCACCAAATTATGTAGAGTGCTGCAACAGATTTCAGTTTTTTTTATAAAACTATGAATGCAGCAGATGCGACGCTGCTTTATAATCATTTCATGTATTCAGAGTTTGAAATCAGTTAGTTGGCACTTTGTTCCTGTTGTGAGCACAAATGAAAGATTCAAGTTTTGTGATTTGACCATGGAAAGACGATATATGACTAGAGAAGAGATGTTACGAGCCGTTGGCATGCTCCAAGCTGGGAGCTCACAACGGAAAGTATCCAGGGTTCTGGGAAGTAGCCCAAGTGTCATAAACCGTTTATGGTCGCGTTTCAATGAAATAGGTAGCGTAGAAGAACGCCATACAGGTCGTTTCAGGATTACTACAGTCGCCCAAGACCGATTTTTGGTTTTACAAGCCAGAAGAGATCGTACTACCACAGCATCTCAAGCAGCTCAAGAGCTACCAGGAGTTCATAACACAGCTCTACAAAAAAAAAATTTTTTATTGTTGCCCTGGATATCATCGCAAATTTTTATGTTTTCAAGTGCCCAGATTACGAATATATTCATGAAAGTTCTCAATGTGCTCGTATTTTCATGATTTTTGCATTTCTTATATTTTGAAAATTATAAGCTTGTTAGAAATAAAATTTAATTTTCCAGTCATGATTAGGCTTCTGCGCAACTTTTCGCGCATACAAACATCACCTGATCCCCACTCTCAGACCCCTTGCTCCACAGAACAGCTGAAATCTGTTATTTGACAATATTGAAGTACATATACACGTAAATCTGGATAAAGTGTCATGGATTAATATTTTGTTTCAATTACTGAATGTCCATTCTTATATATTTGTCTTCTAGTCTAAAATATGAGTTCGTCACGAAGAAAGTGTAAATATTGTAGTGATTTATTTTGTTATATTTGCGGTGTTTATATACCAAAAACAAAAAGAAATATCACAGACTTTGTCAAGGAGACTTATGTTGAATATTTTGGTTTCAAAATGGACAAATTAGGTAAACCATGGGTTCCTAATAAAGTTTGTAAGTTCTGTGTTGAGTCTTTACGGTTGTGGAAAAAGGTGAACGTTCTGGATTAGACTTTGGTATTCCTATGATCTGGATAGAGCCTACGAATCATTTAGATGATTGTTACTTTTGCGTAGTAGATGTTAAAGGTTTTAATCGAAATCAAACGTGGAGATACCCAGACTTACAGTCTACGAAATGTCCGGTTCTACACAGTGAAAATCTCCCTCGGCCCATATACATTTCAAAAGTAATTCGCATGCCCTCAGAAACAATGATGTTACCAAATTCACAGAAATCGGGACCATCTACTAGTGGAAGTGAATGGGAAGGTGAAACATCTACGCCAAAGTTATTTTCTCAAAATGAACTCAGTGATTTAATACGTGATCTCAATTTATCAAAACAAGGATCAGAACTGTTAGCCTCAAGATTGAAAGAAAAAATTTATTGGCACCAACAGTAACAATTACAACATACAGAACGCGAGAAAAAGAGTTATTACAATTTTTAATGAAAATGAAGGATTAGTGTATTGTAATGATATCGCGAAGCTGCTATAGACATGGGTTTAAAAAGTACAAATCTACTGAATGGCGCCTTTTTATTGATAGTTGCAAAAGAAGTTTAAAATGCGTCTTATTGCACAATGGAAATAAATTTGCATCAATTCCAATTGCCCATTCAACGAAACTCAAAGAAGAATATGAAAATGTAAAATTAGTTTTAAAGTTAATTAAATACTCTGAGCATCAATGGCCGATCTGTGTGGATTTAAAATGGTTACTTTTTACTTGGCCAACAAAGTGGATATACAAAATACCCTTGCTTTATTTGTATGTGGGATAGTAGAGCAAAGCAACTTCATTGGGAACAAGATGTTTGGCCTGTAAGAAATTCTTTAACTGTCGGTAAAGCCAACGTAATAAGGAGCCGCTGGTGAGCAGAGACAAAATCATACTTCCACCATTACATATTAAGTTAGGTATGATTAAGCAATTTGTAAAAGCGTTGAACAAAGACGGAAATATGTTTTAATTACATTTGCAGAAAATTTCCGAAGCTTAGTATGGAAAAATTGAAAGGTGGAATATTTGATGGTCCTCAAATACGGCAATTGATGAAAGACTCAGATTTTATCAAAGTTATGACTGTTCCAGAAAGTAAAGCTTGGAAAAGTTTTGTGTTGGTTGTCGAAAATTTCCTAGGTAACCATAAAGCAGCAAATTATGAAGAAATTGTGCAAAATATGCTGACAAACTTTCAGACTTTAGGAGCAAATATGAGTATTAAGTTACACTATCTCCGCAATCATCTAGATAAATTTCCGGATAATTTAGGAAATTATAGTGAGGAACAGGAGAGCGGTTTCATCAAGATCTAAAAGGGATGGAAGAAAGGTATCGAGGTCGATGGGATTGTCACATAATGGCAGATTACTGCTGGTCTTTGAGAAGAGATTGTCCCTGAAAAATTATAGAAGAAAAGCTCATAAAAGGCGTTTTATGGAAATATGAAATATATTTTCGACATTTTCCTCTTTATTTACTTCGATGTATCCGAATTTCTCAAAACATAACTGACATTATAAATATATCTGTTATTTTGTTTCTTGTTTTACGATTTTGTTATGTAAAATGAAAATAAAGATTTAAAAAGAAATCAGAGCACATCCTACAAAATCATTGAAAGTTTCACGAATTGTGTGCATAAACAGACCCAAAATCATTTTCATATCTAGGGCAACAAAACCATTGTAGACCAGTGTAATGTACAAATTTCCGACCAAACTGTGAGAAATCAACTGCACGAAAGTCAACTCCACTCCAGGCGTCCTTTAAGAGTTCCACAACTGACCCATGGAAATCGCGCTGCTCGTTAAGCTTGGTGCCAAGAACACGTAAACTGGGATCAAGAGAGGTGGGCCACAGTTCTCTTCAGTGATGAATCTAGATTCAGTTATTATCCCGATTCGGGAAGAATTCGAATATGGAGGAACCTGAAAGCAAAACCATCTCCAGCATGCTCGAGAAGTTGTTAGACAGGAGGCGGATCAGTGATGTTTTGGGAGGTATACGCCTTGGTGGAAGAACTGACCTCGTTTTCATACAGAACAACCTCACGGAAAATTCTTACGCAAATGAGATAGTTTTATCTGTAGTGGTACCGTATCTCCAAACAATGGGTCAAAATCCACTCTTCGAACAAGATAATGCACCTCCTCATCGTGCAAGACTTGTCTTGAACTTTCTTGAACAGAATGATATCGATCTTCAACCGTGGCCATCCTGCTCCCCAGATCTGAATCCCATCGAGCATGTGTGGGACACCCTAAAAAGAAATCTCCTGCGTCAAAACGTCTTCCATCATGAACAGAAGCTTCAATTAGCAGTTCAGGGGCTTGGAATGACTTAGGCCAAAATGTAATAGACAATTCAATATTGAGCATGCCGCGACGATGCCAAAGTGTCATTAATAACAGAGGTAGACCTTCTGGGTACTAAAAATATAAGTGCTTCCATATCGAAAATATTAGTTCAGGATTTTTTTGTGTTTTACCAAATTTCGTCATTTTCAAATTTCAGATTTTTTTGATAATAGGTGCTTTGGAGAAGTCAAATATTATTTTGTTTTCTTGAGAATACATTATATACAATACATCCTAACAAAAACCGAAAGATTTCTATAAATTCGAATCGAAGCTGTTTTGGTTTTTTTGTGTAATTCTTATGTTTTTGGGTGTGCTGAATTCGAAAATGACTTTCATTTTGTCCTAGCACGTCACGTTTTCTGACAATGTAGGTGTCTATGCTAAACAAGTTATTATCTCAAAATAGAACATAATTTTTTTTAAATAAAGTAATTTATAATTGCGTATCAAAACTCATTTTCCTATTTAAAATACATTAATTAGTGAGCACTAAACACATTTCTTTTTCCCAGTGAGACTCATTTTGGTACATTCTCGCTTGAGGGAAGCATCTGGAAGGTCTCTTTCAAGCGTCCAACAGTAGTCTGCCATCATTGAGACGCTCCATCTTCCCTGGTATCTTTCTTCCATTTCCTTAATATCTTGGTGAAATTGTTCACCTTGCTCTTCACTCACGTCTCCTAAATTTTCTGGAAAATAGTCGAGGTGGGAATGAAGAAAATGTACTTTCAAACTCATTAAGCAACCTAAAGCTTGAAATGCTTTTAACACCCTTTTGACGATTTGTTTGTAGTTAGGGTTTTTGTTATTGCCTAAAAATTTGGTTATAACTTCCTTAAAGGCAATCCACCCTTCTCTTTGAGGATCCGTCATGATTGTGACGAATAGTGGATCAGCCATAAGCCGTCTAATATCTAGTCCAACGAAAACACCTTCCTTCAACTTTGCCTCCGAGAGGCCAGGAAACTTTGATATTGAGTATTTGAAGCAATTTCCATCTCTTGGAAGTGACTTTACAAATTGCTTCATCAATCCCAGCTTTATGTGAAGCGGTGGTGAAGAACTTAATGAGGAGGCATCAAAGTTTCATGCAGGACATTCTTTTCGCCAACTTTAGGTTCCCTCGCAGGCCAACACTCTTTGGTCCAGTGATTTGTTCGGTCTTTACTATTCCATAGACACAAAAAGCAAGGGAATTTGGTAAACCAAGATTGCTGTCCGAGCGCCATGCCCAAGATTTTGAAATCACCGCACACTTTTCAACCGTGGTCTTTATATTTTAATTTAGAAAGAATCAATTTCAAGTTCTTGTAGGTTTCTTTGAGGTGTACGGAATGGCCGACAGAAATGGAAGCATAGAAACCGCCGTTGTGAAGCAGAACGGCTTGAAGGCTTCGTTTTGAAGAATCTATAAAAATACGCCACTCTTCTGGATCGTATAAGATCTTAAACCTTCAATATTGGTGCAATGAACCAACTCGTCCTCTTGGGCAAAGTAGGAAGTAAACTGCTTGTCACGATATCTAAACCAGGAGTAAGTTCCTGCTTTTGAGCCTTGATCCAAGCAACTCAGCAGCGTTTTTGGGAAGATTCAAGTCTCAAATCATTAAGCTCGCCTTGGGAAAACAATTTTGGACTTCTGTCATCTTCAAATTCAAAAGTTGACTGGTAATCGGGTGTAGGTACAGCACCATCTTCGTTAGAACTTGGAACCTCTTCCAAGGTAGCAGGGACCTTGGGCACTAGTATTTCGGTCCCCTGAGGAATGGGACGAATAGCTGATTGCAGATTGGGGTATGAAATTGACTGCTTCCGTTTTGAATTATACCCTTTCACATTACACGAACAAAAGTAACAATCATCACTATGGTTCTTTTGCTCGCGCCATACCATAGGAATCGCAAATCGGAAAGCTTTTTTCTTGCCCTTAAACCAATTTAGAAGGTCTTCAACACACCGTTTGCAGACTTTATGAGGTGCCCATACTTTATCCTGATCTCCAAGTTTGAAGCCAAAATACGCGAAGTATACTTTTTTACAAAGTCCGTAATATTAACTTGTTGCTTTAATGTCATATTTTCTCCACAAATGTAACAGAAACTATCCGATGAGTTCACACACTTCCGCACAGATGACATTACACTGTATTGAACCAAGATCTATAAAACAATGATGGGTTAACACGTAATTGTCCCGCGCCACTTCTACACTATTGGAGCGCGCACGTTCAGGTTACAACATGTTTATACTTGTTAATGTAGGTCAAACAGGGTGTTCCTTATTTAGAAATTAATGATAGTTATATCCTGTAAACATTTCAAAACAGTAATCAAAATAAAATTATACCTATCATTTATACTACAAGTTAATCCTTTTTAGCCCAAAAAATCCGTTTTTTGTAATGAAATTTTGCGTTTTGTAAAATAACCTTACGTTCTGGAATTTTTTGATTATGTTTTTTGTTTTCAGAACACCTAAATACATAGAAATCAGTTGAAAATATTCGGGCAGCATTTTTATTGCAGACCTGTGTTTTCATAACCGTTTCAGCGTTTTCAGAAAGAGAAATTTTAAAAAATCTGAAGAATTCAACACCCTGTAGATCAGCGTTCGAAGACATATCTTCATAGAAACTTGACTTGAGGTATCACTCATTTGTCAACACCCTGTATACTATATATGATCCATTTCTAAAATTTATAAACTACAAACTAAAACAAAAATATTCAATGCAGTAAGTTTTCATATTAACGAGAATTTATATTTTCACACATTTATCCAACTGTGTATATCTAAAGAGTAATCATTTTAAATAATCCTTCATTGGATACTGTTATATGAAAAGATCTAATATCTGTCGACCCCACATAATTAGTCTTGTTTTTAAACAAATATTCCAAATAAAAACCAGAACTCACCAGTGATATATTTATAGATCTATCTCTTAGATTTTCTGGTCAATGCAATCAACTCGTCGGAAAATATCAAAAAGAATCGGAGGACTAATTTCATTTTAAGTATTCTTTTAATTGGCCTGTTCTAATCTCGACCGAAAACGTCCAAGATTAATGTAGTGACAACTGCTTCGGAATAGAGACAAACAACTCTTTGAATTGGTGGAATTTTTTCTGTAGTCTAGTCTTCTTCGAATAGTTCAGAGGAAATAGATTTAATTTGAAGGATGGTAGGCTGGAAATAAGTGTTTTTGAAAATTGTCAAAATTGTACTTCAACACTGAAAGAGAAGTATTTCAGAGAAAAAAGTTTTTGCGAATTATGGCTTTCGTGTGGTGATTCGTGTGATCTGTTGTTAAGGATTAAGGTTTTCATAAATGGCGGTTTACCTCAGAGGGCTAAGAGGTCTAGCTCTACCTAGCAATAAACAAATCGGCACATAAACTATAAATTAAAAGGTTGAAATGATAAATATACTCACTTCAGTTAGTTGCATTCAACACTTTTTCTTACTTTCTTACTAGACCGAGATTTAGAAATACCGCATCCGCATCGCCCGACTAGCGAACGGCGTGGACACC
This sequence comes from Cryptolaemus montrouzieri, assembly GCA_013387265.2. Lineage (NCBI taxonomy): Eukaryota > Metazoa > Arthropoda > Insecta > Coleoptera > Coccinellidae > Cryptolaemus > Cryptolaemus montrouzieri. The sequence goes on from JABFTP020000021.1 coordinate 10,813,008, forward strand.
GGAATTTCTGCTTTAGTGAGCCAGAAGGTGAGTATAACAGTGTACGAGGTCAGACAATTAAATAATGCGACAAAATTAAAAAATCAAGTATATTCAAAAAATAAGGTACATCGCTGTGATGTACAAGCTCTCTAAAGCTCTATTGTTGGTAGACAATGCACCATCGCACCCACCTGAAGAAGGGTTAATACTGATCCAAATTAGGAGTTATGTTTTTGCCAACCAACTGTACTGCCGTTCTCCAACTCATGGATCAGAATTTAATTCAAAAAATTAAAGTGTCTTATGAAAAATACCTTCTTAATCATATCCTTTCTCATGAAGGTGAAGAGATAACTTACATTTTGAAGCAATATAATTTGAAAGATGCTGTGAACAATCTTGCCCAATCTTGGAAAGCCATTACTTCAAAAAATATTAGAAAAAGTTGGACAGTATTGTGGCATGACACTACAGAAGTAGAAGAACCACATGATGAAAATAATCCACTCTCAGAGCTTTAGAAGAAACTTCGTCCAATCGGTGAAAATGATTTGAGAAATATTACCGAATCATTAAGGGTCATCGATCCAAAAAATGTCTTAACCATTGAGAACATTACCAACTGGGCTGTGGGAGACAAAGAGTTTGTTACCGATTTGACTGAAGAAGAGCTTATACAGGATGCTTTAGGAAGGAGCATTGAAAACGTAGAGAAATCTTCTGACTCAGAGGATGGTTTAATTAGTATGGTAAAAGTGAAACATGCAGATACTGTCAATGCGTTCTCCCTGATTATTAGCTGGGCCGAACAGAATAATCTTCCTGTAGAAGACGTATTGCTCCTGAAGAGGCTCAAGGAAAAATCAGTTCAGATGGCAGCATCGAGAAAGGTTCAGAGTAAAATCGATGAATGTTTTAAACGACATAAGGAAAAGCATGTTGTTTATGTAAACTAGCTTATATTTAAATTCTATATTTTCTATGAGGAAACATTGTAATGAATGGAAATTCTATAATTTGATTCTGTTTTATAATAGAAACTATTTTTTGTTCAACTTTTCGATATTTTTATAATAAACTCGGCTTTAACAGATGTTGGGTTGTTTCTATTTCGAAAGTGAAACATTCAAGTCACTTCAGAAATTCGGGCATGCGCCGGAACGATATCTGCCGGACTAGTGAAGTTGAACTGTACTAAGTTCACTTTGCAAATAGATACAGAGAATTCCATCAATTTTTTAGATTTGTATGAAACTAAAATTAACCACACATGATTGTTCTATTTTCCATGAAATATCCCATACAGATATCTCCATTCACAATTCTTCTGCACACCCGCAACAACCTAGATTAGCTGTTTATTACAATATGACATACCCACCAGTATTTCAATGTCACAAAATAATTTATTGAAAGTACTAGATATAATGGAACAAATAGTGGTCAATAATGGTTCACTTCTAGTATGATCAATAATGGTTCACTTCTAGGATGCTTCTGTTGAAACAATTCTAACACCAAATTCATGAAGTTTTTCCTTGTATTAAAGAGACCAACCAAAATACTATATACTAACTTATATAGATAAACCAAGACAACATTTAAAGTCTTTTCTTTCATCACATAATCTCAATATAGCTTACTGAACGAATAATTCTCTAGGTAGATGTTGAGACGACCCAGAACCGGGGTCGCGACTAAGAACGCGTCTGTAAAAGACTATGTAACAGGTACTTGAGTACCAAGGGCAGAGGGAAGTGAGGGTGTAAGCGCTGCTGGGTCACGCTAATATAAGTATCACGATCGCGACGTTAAGGGATTATTATGATTATCATTATTATTATTGAGTTATTTTTCGTCAGATGTGTAGTTACTCTTATAATTCAGTTATTTAGTTTTCGAAGCTCAGTGAATTTACTCATTCGTGTGAATCGGAATTAAATTTAAGTTAATTAATCGTGCATAACATGAGTCCAGAAGAATGGAAGACGCAGATTGTTCCTCTCGAAGAAACCGGACAGAGGAAGAAGAAGCACCGTATATGCTACGTAATTTCTAAACGCACTAAAGGTGAGTTGAAATAATCATTTCTCAAATTCCAAATTATTTTCACATATTTTTTTTCTTGGCAAATGATCTATTTGAACTGCACTGACATTTTCTAATATTTATTTTGAAGAATTATTTTCATAGACTTATTCAAAACCTTTGCTTTCGTAACTTGGTAGAATTTGAAATGTACTGAGTTTATTTTATATTGATTTCCACAGTTGTTTTAACTTAACACATTATTTTGAGGTATACTAAAATTCTTTAGTATAGATTTCAACATTTGTTTATCAACCTGGCAACATTATTGTTACTTAATTAAGCTATTGTGTACTGATTCCAACAACTTTGAGAACTATTGATCTCATTTTATAACTTAGCAGAACATACTTAAATTGTAACGAAGATGTTTATATTTCATTGTATCCAACTATGGGGAAGATCTTACTTTCGAATTATTGATTTGATGTCCGATACTCTTAAGTTCAATAAGGAACTTTCCTGCCTTCAGGTGTAATTATCACCTACGAATAATATCATAACTCATTAGTATAAATAAATGGCTTTAGGGACGATACGCATGTATGGACCCACAGACATTGAGGCTTGTATGTTGTCGGTATGAAAGTTTTGAAGAATGTCTGAGTTAGTGGAATGTATGTGACGTTTGTGGTACATACAGGTGTATGATCAGAGGGCATGATTCCCTGGTTGGCAAATCCGCGATATGGGAATAGAATATGATCCGCAGTCAGTGACACAATAAAATAATAATAAAACTGCCCGTTGGCGCTCAGTTGAGCAAAAAGAATCATGGCTTTACGGGCTTACCTCTAGTTCCATATATAACGTTTAAATACTATACGAATTACCGAATTCGATTAAAATTACGCGAGCGAATTAACGCTTGCAAGTTTTCAGCTGTGGACGTGTTCCTTAGAATTTTAAAAGCAAATCTTCCAGAGTTTGGAGTATCAGGGCAACGACCTCTTCAGAAAACATGATATCATATTACCAAAACCCTTAGATCGGGTCAGTTACCACTCATAAGATGGGTGAGGGCCGGTTAGGCCTGTCTATAATAATCTCATATCCGAATTCCATCCAGAATATGGATGAGGGCCGATTAAGCCTGTATATAATAATCTAATGTATCAACTTCCACTCAAAATATGGGTGAGGGCAAATTGGGCCTCTATCTAAATGATCTGATATTTCATTAAATTCATTAAAAGACGCCAAAGAATGCAAGGATAAGAATTTAATACAAATGTTACAAAGATCAAATAGACGTTGTTATCGAATCTGTTTTGATTTTCTAATTTCCTTACCTACGGTTTAAGCGACGAAGAATTGGTCGTATCACATCAAACCTTACATAAAAGAACTTGAGTAGGTTACTACAAAAACACAACACAACAAAGAAAAGGATCCTATTTTATATAAGAGAACTTCAAGGCAAGTTCAGGTACTAGACGATCACATGGCTTTTCATTTGACCGATTTCAGTCGGTCTCAGGTGTAATTAATATGGGGAAGTAAATAAGATAATTCAGGTATTGCAATTTATAGGAAAACGATGCTTTTTGCATCGTCTTTTATAGACCGGGGTTGTGGGTGTTTCAATATATTAAAACTGTGAGTCCAAATTTAATAAAGGAAATAAATAAGGTTGTTCTTTTGTGAAAGCTGTAAATTTATTTGATAGTATTTTAGCCCTTCAATAATAGGTTATCACAGCAGTTTTAATAAACAAATATCAGATTCTCACTAAGCAAATCATTCACTTGAAGAAAATTTCAATAATAATTTTTATATTTTCAATAATGTGAATAGTAGATTGAAACTGAACCTGTGGGGAACATTGCAAATCAACAAACAGAAACATTCTGGAACTTAATCAATTAAACCGTAATTCGTCGCTATTACTCAATCGTTTCATTTCTTGGAATAGGTAATCTCTGCTTGGATTTTCCTCAGGTTATCTGAAGTACCTACTTTTACGAATGAACAAACAAGTTCAAGTCACTTCAGAAGTTCGAGCATTTCGATAGTCTGGGCATGCGCCGGAACGATATCTGCCCGTACTAGTGAACTTGTACTGTATTTCAAAAGGGGCCCACTTTGAAGGCGAGACCTACAATAGGAATGAAAAATGAATACTTTGTGTTTCATTGAACAATTCCCGTTACTTTTTTGACAGAAGGTATTCCTTTTATGAAAAATTGAAAGGGGGAAACAATTGCTCTTAAGTAAATTGCCTTACTACCTTGATGGCTTAGCGATGGCCAGTAGGACCGAGCGTCCAGAGACTCAATTATCGATAATTCGAAAAATTTTGATCCTAACAACTTCAAATTTGCCGAGAACATTTCTTTCAAGTTGTAGTATCATAAAAAAAATCCTTCCCGCCCTTAGACGGAAATTTCGGTGCGCTGATTTCTATTAGTAGTGTATATCCTAAAGTCCCAATAACTTAAACGAACCTGCGGTAATCCAATTACAAACTGATTGAAAATTCCCAATTCCAATTGCATTATAATAAATTAATTATCAATTACATTCTCTAGCCAGGATAAACCCCAACATTAAACGGATTCATTTGCATAAACCCTTTCTCGTCAATTTCCCGCAAGCATACCATGTTCCTCTTTGCCAAGACGCAACTCGCACGAAAAATTACCGACATCAGTTCTAACCTATTAAAACACATGGCTCTAGGTGCGGCTGCGAACGACAGGCGAGCAGGGATGAGATGCGACGACGGTGGAGCAAAAATCGGCTTTAACCGCCTCCAGCTGGACCTACTTTCCCTTAATGCACCGTTGCTAGGTAACGGATTCAACCACATTGTAGGGAAAGTACCCTGTACCTGTTCGGACGTTATGACATGCCTTGCCCCCCACATCGAACGATACATTCGTCTTTTAAGGAAAATTCCAATAAAATATTCATTAAATGAGATAAAAACACAAGGTTGAACTTTAATCTACACTTTATTTGAAAAAATCTTTCACACAGCAGAAAATTCATCAATAAAATATGAACCGCAATTGAGAATGTTAAACTGTTGAATTTATTTTATATGTCTTTATGAATAGTTATATTATTTGACATTGCTTTCTGATTGCACAGTTTGTTACGAATGATTAGATATATTCATATCCGGATTATATGAATTATTAATGGCTATCTGTTTGATGATGTTTAACTCTTTATTATAATCTTCTACTGATAAAGATAAATTGAGTAACCGATGTACCATGCTGTTTAAAGCTGCAACTTTGTGTTGAGTTGTTACTCAATTTACCTTTATCAGTAGAAGATTATAATAAAGAGTTAAACATCATCAAACAGATAGCCATTAATAATTCATATAATCCGGATATGATAGATCTAATCATTCGTAAAAACTGTATCAGAAAGCAATAAATGAAGTATATCCTATTCATAAAGACTATAAAATATTCAACAGATTAACATTCTGCGGTTCTGCAAGTACAAATATTAAATCCTTTCTCGTCAAACAAAATCTTAATATAACTTTCAAAACTTCTAATAACTTAGGTAAACATATTAAAATAATAATTTCGTGTTGAGAAATCAAGTAAATCAGGAATCTATAAACTCAATTGCGGTTCTTGTGATAAAATTTATATCGGTAGGACCTATAGGAGTTTTGGCATAAGAACATCTGAACAAAACATCTTCGATAAAAATAAATCTGATTCAAATTATTCAAACCACCTAATAAAAGAAAACCATTCATTCAATAAAAACTTTGACATATTACATATAAAATCAAAAGTTCAAAATTAGATCTCCTAGAAGCATTAGAAATAAATAGATACAAACATTCGGACAAGCTTTTGAATGAACAGGTAGATGTGAATTATTCACCCTACTTAACTTGTTTAATTAGTTTTATTACCTTCATACTAACTGTACAATGGCTCGGTGTGGATTTTCCTGTTATTCATCCAACTTGTTCTACGATTTGTTTATAATACCATACTCTTCATTCTGTTTTTCATTCTTGATAAAGCTGCTGTGTCAGCGAAACGTCGTCGAATTTTTTCAAATAAAGTGTAGATTAAAGTTAAACCTTGTGTTTTTTATCTCATTTATATCATGGATCTACATCAAGTAACGGCCTCCACAATTCAAAAAAAAAATATTCATTCATTCCTATATTTTAGATACAAAATTCGCCATAAAAATTACAAGTTTTTATCAATCCGTTCGACTTAAAATCGATTTTGTTGGTTCATAAAAATGGTTATCTCTTATTTGGAGGTTTGCGCATCAGACCACTACCCCTGTCAACTAAAACCCCGATGTGTGACACCTCATTGAAGGGTGATAAATTTACTGCATTTTTTTAACTTCTTCCACGATCGAACAAACTTTTCACATTTTATGTTAAGATCAAGTCGATTTTGTTTCAAAGAGTTGATACAGTGTGTTACAACTTGAGGGGGTAAATCTACGTGCAATTTTAAGCGAAAAAGTTCATATAAACATAGGTCCGCAATTCGTTCGTTACGGAGCTACAGGGTGTTGAAATTTCCGAAAAGAATTGGATTTTTCTTCAGAACTCCTGCAGTTTTTGAGATATTCACCCCAAATTTGGAAGGCAAGCTATTTTTACGCCTCCATCATTACACGTCCTAAATTTTAACTAGAATCTACAAGGTGTTTTCTTTTCCGGAGTCATGTCTTCTTTTGCCCTTTTAAACTTTTTTGCAGTACGCTACTGATGAGCGTACAATCAATTTTCGTAATCTTCGATCAATTTAGAAACTTTTTTGACACTGATAATTTTTTCGTATCTCCGATCGTTTTCGAGCAAAAAATTATTGAACGATTTTATGCATTCGCTGAATAGAAAGCACTTCTAATTGAAAAAATGACTAGTAGGCTTTGATTTTTTCATTTATTTATTCATTTTGACAGTTGCTGAAGTTGAACCAGTGTCTGCACGAATTGTTTATCAAATTAACGATTAGTTTTAAGACCTTTGAAGTTAATGCTGAAAGAAAAAATGGCTAATTTTACTAACGCCGAATTGGCTGATATCCATTACATGTACGATCTGACTGACGGAAACACAACAGAAGCTACGCGATTATATTAGGTGCGCTTTCCAAATAGAGAACCACAAGACAGGCGAACATTTTCAAATATCCACAGAAGGTTGAGGGAAACTGGTACTTTTTCTGCAAATAATCATTTAAAAGGTTCAACTCAAACTATGAGAACTCCAGATATTGAGGAAGCAGTTTTGAATTGTATTGATTTGAATCCTAATGTGAGTACAAGAAAAATTTGAAATCAGTTAAATATTTCACATGTTCTTGTTTGGAGGATTCTCCAAGACTTTTTAGTGTACCCGTTTCATATTCAACGCGTCCAAACTCTACTTCCTCGAGATTTTCCTTCAAGACTGAATTTCTGCCGATGGTTCTTAGATAAAATTAGAGAAAATGCTCATTTTGATAGTGAAATAATTTTCACAGACGAAACACCTTGTGAATTTCAGTTGAAATCTAGGACGTGTAATGATGAAGGCTGTAAAAAATAGCTTGCATTCCAAATTTGGACTGAATATCTCAAAAACTGCAGGAATTTTGAAGAAAAACCCAATTTTTTTTTCGGAAATTTCAACACCCTGTAGCTCCGTAACGAAGCTTTTGCAGACCTATGTTTATATGAACTTTATTTCTTAAAATTGCACGTATATTTACCTCCTCGAGTTGTGACATACTATCATGTAACACCCTGTATAATCTGGGATGATATCATTTTCTTAAGAAAAAATTAGATTTTATCCGTTTGTATAAATAAATAAATAGTATGTTCCATTCTGATGGCATGTGCCAGTTGGTTATCAATCTTTCCTTGTTTAGAAATTGTTTCCAGATCTGATAGTTGCATTTACTTTAAGTTATTTGTTATAATACAGTGGTTGGTAGTATTTTCCATAGTTTTGATAACCTCAAATACAAGTCATTAAGTTGAAAAGGATGTACACATTGCAGGATCGCCTTGAAATTGTGAGTTTATCACAAAAATAATTACTGTGCCAGAACAACTGCGCGCATTTTCAATGAGAATAACCTTGAAAGAAATTTGGAGCACAAATACATTTTGTCAAAAACGTAGCGGGAATTGCTATTATTTTGTATTGTATTATTTTGGAAGCGGTCTACTTTGTAGGCGAAACAATGAATTTGGATGAAATATACTGGGTGATTCATCAGTGGCGCGGTGCTCTGTAGCTCGTACACTCTTGAAGATTTCATTTTTGTTCGAACGGTATTGTATTTAGAAAGTAAAAATCTACTTCAGCCATTTATTTTGAAGTAAACAGGGTGTCCCAATTCTCTATAAAAAAATCTTGGGAGGTTTTTTCAGATTGGAAGACCACCTTTTTATTGAAGATTCAAGAGCGTCCTAAACTCTACTATAATGTCTTTAAGTAATAAGTTTTTTTGGTAAGTTCACCACGTAAAATGTAGTATATGATATGTCCGAACACCTGACAGAAGGCACAAATAAACAAAAAGTCAACACATACCTCGATTTACGTTTTAATCATCTTGATTTTATCATTCGTTAAAAGAATTATCTTGTTTAGGTTTCATTTTTCACTACTTGAATAATTACAGAAAAAAAATCCCTGTGCGAATACTGATGCGAATTGATGAGCTTGATACGGTTTGTAGAATTTTCATCCAAAATTTTCACAAATGATCGAATATTTCGAAAATTATCGAAGATAAAGATAAGGTTACTTCTGCAAAAATATAGCACAATATTTTATGCGTTGACTTGAATAATAAAATACAAAGTGTTCCATTTGAGAAAATCAAGATATGATATTTTTAAAATTACAATAGTCAATAATTTTTTTGAGTCACTCCTGTATAAAATGAGGATAATCTATTTCAATTCATCAATAAAGTTATCCTTGGGCAATAAGAAAACGAAAGGGAAAAAGTATTTATCCTCTCTGGCCGAAGGAGCATGCGATGATGTGAGAGTCTATTTTCATGAATTTTCACGGGAAAAAAAATATTGTGACGAAACTACTCACCGAAAAAATTATTACTTAAAGACTTATAGCAGAGTTTTTTTTATAAAAATTGGGTCACCCTGTTTACTGCAAAATAAATTCCTGAAGTAGATTCTTACTTTCTAAATACAATACCGTTCGAACGAAAATAAATCTTCAAGAGTGTAAGAGCTACAGAGCACAGCGCCACTGGTGAATCACCCAGTATATAATGTGTGTTTCATTGACCAATTTCCATTATTTTTTTTTGACAGAATGTATTTATACACTCCCTATGAATCTTGGTTGGTACTAAATTAGCTAGCATTTTACTGTTGTTTTCAGATCCCTTGATATAAAAATTTTCGACACGTCTGGGCGATAATTGCTCTTTATATAATTTAAGCATTCTTTAAAAACAAATATTTCTGCTCGACTTAATGTGCGTAGTTGTTTTCTACACTAAGCTGAGCTTATACTTCATTATTATTCCAAACAAAGAAAAATACCGATGATCTTTGCAACAAAAATTTCAGAAAACCACAATTAATTTCTCTGAAATTCTTTAGATGCTTTCGCGTTTCAGAATTGAAAAGATTGAAAGGTCAACGCCAGTACACTACAGAGCGGTAGGCGGACCATATGCGGTTATGACAAAATGACCACAAAGTGCTCACATTTCTCGACCCTACCGATTGGTATTCACGAAGGTTGGTGATTCATCCTATTTTTCAGAGTAATTTAACGTGTGCATACTATTCCCAGTACAATAGTAACAGATCCGGTTCTACGAAACTTCAATATGACCGATACCGTACTTTGAGAACACTTGACAGGATGAGAAATACGATGACTGCAAGATGTCGCAAGATCTATATTCTATAGTCATACCAATTGAATAGAAAATGAATGTGTCAGAATTTCATGGCGATCTAATTTGTTATAATTGATATTATTTCACAATGGAGATATTAGGTATCTATATTGTCTGCACTGAACAAAATAGTAGTAGAAAAGATTATTTCACTAATTTTGAGAAATTATTTCAAATCATCATCACAAAACCCTTTTGATTCCACGAATCCAGGATATTTTTTTTTGCATTTTCAATATCAAAGAAGTAAATTTGAAATATAAACATGAAAAAATATTTTTTTCGAGCAATTTTAACAAAGAATTGTTGGACGCAATTGGTGGGACATTTAGGGGTCTAGCGAAACAACCTCATTTCAAAAAAAATCTTTGAAGGCCAACCAAATGAGTCCTGCTAATGAGACGTGTATACACACAACCAGCTTTATATGGAATCACTCGGTATTTCACATTATTGATTGTTTTTAACCATGGATGTTTGACTACTTGTGAAGAATGAAGTTTTCTGTTGTAAAAAAACTGGATAGTATGACAAGAAATGTTGAATTATCACCACATGTTCGGGATGTTGAACTCATCGTCACTGAGATTTAAAACTGTGAATTTCAAAATTTAAAAAAGCCAATAATCATAATTGAAAATGTCTTACGTTGGATTTTCCGTTACGCAGAGGGGTCGAATAATTGCTCTCGTTGAAGAAGGGGTGACACAGAGGGATATAGCGGCCACAATGGGAGTATCATAGGGGGAGATTTCAAAAACCTACGCCCGATACGTGGAGCTACAATCTCTGCAAAATAGGCATGGAAGAAGTCGTAGGAAGATCACTTCTGAAGAACAAGACCGCTTTTTATGCCGAATTGCAAGAAGATACCTTAGTGCGTCGTACCTCATACTTCAAAGGCAACATGAATCAGTGTTTCAGTCGAAACGATACTTCAAAGACTTCATTCAAGGGGTTTATACAGCAGAAGGTCCTTAAAAGTTCAAGAGCTAACCAGACAACAAAAAATTAACAGACTTAATTGGTGTATATTGGAATATTCAGAATTGGCGAAATGTTCTTTTTTCGGATGATACCAGAATTGGTGTTCGATCAGATAACCGCCGGTTTCAGGTTTTACGGGGTCGTGGAAGACAAGCTAGACTACGAGCAGCAAGACAAATTCTGAAATACCAAGGGGGCAGTGTGATGTTTTGGGGTGGCATTATGCTGGGAGGAAAAACAGATTTGATTTCGTTCCCTGCGAGTGTAACGGCTAGAAATTACGTGGACCTAGTGCTGGAGCCCATAATGACACTCAGGCGAAGTGCCCACGGAGAGAATTTCACTCTTATGGAAGATAATGCTCCTCCGCATACCAGCAACCTCGCGCGACATTATCTTGAAACATAGGAATTCAGGGACCTCTTCTCGCTTGGATAGGAGCATTTCTTAGGGCCAGGAAATATTTTGTCAAAATCAAAAATTCCAAATCTTTGGTCAGATCGGTTACAAGCAGCGTTCCTCAGGGCTTTGTTCTGGGACCTATTTTATTTCTGCTATACAAATCAGATCTTCCATCACTTCTTTCTTCCACTTGCTGTATCTTCACGGATGATACCAAGATCTACAATGTTCCTTCCCTTAATTCGAACACTCTTCAACAAGATCTAGACTTTTTATCGCTATGGTGTTCTGACTGGCTATTACCACTCAATGCAGATAAGTGCAAAATCCTCCATATTGGTAAAAACAACCCCCCCCCCTGAAATATCACCTGAATGGAAAGAATCTCGGCAGCATCCAAAAGCAGCTTGATCTTGGTGTAACTGTTACAGATGACTTAACGTAACCAAAGATTTCCGTTTCACCTACCTACTCGAAAGATCTTTTAGGCGTTGTGAACCAAAAACTTGTTCTTTACTCTATAAAACTGATGTACATCCTATAATGGAATTCGCTGGGCCGGTTTGGTCTCCTGTTTTGAGGAGTGATGTGGATCTACTGGAGTCAATACAAAGAAGAGTGATAATAATTCCCTATGGCCGCTTGAGACCATCTTATACGGAGAGACTAAAAATTTTCGGTATCCCATCTTTTGAGAACCGCCGTCTTTCCACTGAATCAGGACAATTGCAGAAGTACTCAGCGCCAGAGCTTTCTTCCGAACCTGGTATTCTCCAGATGGAACTCGTTGCCAAACAGTGTCGTTAAAGCTTCTACTATCAACGTTTTTAAGAATTCCCTCGACGAGTGGTTGACCGATCAATAACAAACTCTTTAGTAATATTTCATATTGAGTCTCATATATTTTTGATTTCACTTTCTTATATAGGAAAAAATAAATGTTTGTATTCATTAATTCATGAAGTTAACTATTAGTTATTTTGGTTTCATGCGCCAACACTTCCAATATTGTTTTGATTTGTATAACTTTTAGAATAGGCACCATTGTTTTTTCCTTATTTCGTATTTGAGTCATAATAAGCAAATTTGCCTTGACTCTTAATAATTGTTTAATAATAGGGAATCGCTATTTCGGACTGGCCAGCTTGCCCTCCGGACCTAAATCCTATTGAACATTTATGGGATGATCTCAAAAGGAAAATTAGATCGCGCCAGAATAATCCAAGAACCCCACAACAGCTCATCCAAGCCGCCACAGAAGAATAGCAGAATATCACCCCAGAGGAGGTCGAAAACCTAATCCAAAGCATGCCTAGGCGGATTCAGGCTTGTATCAGGGCAAGAGAAGGTAAAACAAACTACTGAGGTCGAAAAAAACACCTACTCCTTGAGAAAACAATTATTTTATTTGCTTTCTTAAAATAAACAATTTATCTTTTTTCAATTGAAATATCTCTTAAAAGGATCATTTCTAACAATCCTTCGAAATTTCCAAAATTCCTGAGGTAATATATAATGGGGTGATTCCATATAAATTTGGTTGTGTGTATATTTCGTTTTAAGCATAAAGTGGCATTACATTTGACACATCTCCAACGTGCTCTGAAATGACAAACTTTACACCGTAATTGTGTCTCAATTTTTACTGGAAACTGACAGCGTTCTTCTTGTATAAAACTCTAGGGCAGTGGTTCCGACCTGTGGAGCACGCGAGACTGTTGAAAGGGGGGCATGCAGCTGTTTCTAAAATATCATTTTCGAATACAAACCAAAAATGTCGAATAGGTGTCAAAGTAAGTATACGTAATCCACAATCCTCTGTACAATTTTTCAGGTAAAATGCTAAAACATACACCAATACTCTTGCTGGAACGAACATCTCGCACACGCTTTTGGAGCAGAGCGCCAGCGGCGCGAGGTATTCTTGTGCTAATCTAACCCACCCGGTATACACGTTTTTTGAGGAATGCAAATACTATTGTATAAAGCATAAATAAATTTTAATTCTTCAAACTTTATATTGGCTATTATTCTATAAAAATTCGTGAGACTGCCTTCTTCAGTAATTCATCAAAAACATCATTGAAATAAGTCGTTCAAAACAGCAGCCATAGTCACACTTACTCCCAATCTCTTCCCGAAAGTTTTCTGTAAATCACTGACAGCAACAACCAAATTGCGTTTCGTTCCAGAAATCAAGAAGTTATGGCCAGCCACTTCAAAGTAACAAATTGCATTTTCTGGGAACCTCGTCGAAGTTTTCGAATTGTTTAATTTCCACATAACGACCGGAAACTACTTTTCGGAGAAGTCTAACGCTCGTACAAATAATCCATTTTCCTGTCATAAACCGGTTAGTTATATTTAAAATATTGCCTGCTTGATTTTCGAAATGAATTTCGCCAACTTCCGTTCCTTATCTAAATATAAATGATGTTCAAATAAACATTTTGTAGTAGATTGATATACAAATACTGTTATCTTATTTGTAATGAGATTCTATTCATGTGGGCAATGCTGTTTTTCTTGAGTTTGTTTGGAGATGATAACCTATTACAACTGATGAATAAACTCCATGCTATCGGAAATTTTTGGAATTAATGCAATTTCGACAGAAATTTATATGTAAATAGATAGCCACTTCAGGAAATGCGTATCGTTTTTGATCAAGACTATTTTTATACATGGTAACCCAAATTCGATATACCCGGTGTCCGCGCGAAATGAGAGGGTTAAAGTATATGGAGAAAGAATGAGTTTCCTTACAAGTAACGTATGTAATCGAGAATACCTACTAGAAAAGAAGAAGAACAAGAAGTCAGATTCAATCCACCACAATAGTAATTGATTTCAAACTTTTTCTCTCGAAATTCCGACCAGAATTACTTTGATGAACATTCTGAGATGGGTCTCGTATTGAGAGATCGAAATGCACTATTTGAAAGATTTCCGGTCATTTAATCTGCGAATTTCAAGGTCCAGCACGAAAAATCGTAATTTTTGGGATAAAATCGCGAATAACTCGGAAACGATGCATTTTAGGTGAAGGGAAACCTATAACAGATGGATGCCTATTAATATTACCAGTTAAATGGTAAGTGCAAATAAATAGATAGTCTAATTTGAAAAAACGGGCATTGCCGCTAACAAATCCTCAGTAACGCAAGGTTCATTAATTTTCGGATTTCCCTCGTACACTATAAGAGCATTATAAGGGAACACATAAATATTACTTACCTTAATGCAGCAAAAAAAAAAGGAAGATTAAAGTCAACCAAACCTCTAGTCAAATTAAAATATCCATAACGATTTGGCTCAAAAAAAAATTTAAATACATCAAAAATTTAAAGGCCACTGTACAATTATATCCACTGACGTCAATCCACATTCCCTACGGTAATCGTACAAACAAATATACCCTACAACGTTTCACGGTCAATTTATAGCTTTTTATTCATTTGTGAATACACAAGGCTTAATGGACACATTTCATGATACATTGAAAAAAATTGCTTTCGGGAATTTGTTAATGGATTGTCATCAATTTTTCCGCACGTTCAACTGGGAAATTTATTGCCCAGAGAATAAATGAAATATTTAGTAATTATTTCGAGTAGTCCGTTATTCGCTAACGATTTTCCACGTATTTGTGAATGACATCGAATCATTTTCGCTCCGAAATTTTCAAAAATATCCGAGAGATCACAAATGTTTCGAAATCTTTGGAGAAAATTTGGTGGCGATCTATTATTCATTAAGTCGAAAAGTACGGGAATTTGGTCAATGAAACACAGAATGTCTTCTAGAGATTCGAAGCGGGTACTTCGAAGTGGTGATTCGAGTTTTGGAAAAATAAAACAGTCAGCCGGAGGCATATCAGGTGTATACGGTGTTTGTTCAATGATATTATTTATATCTATGATGTCCTGCACATTCTTCCCAATGAAAAATAGCAATGCATCATCAGCATGTACAGTATAAAAAGATTAGGCCCCAGTACCGTTCCTTGGGGAACACCAAAATCAGTCATCAAAGCCGCCGACACCTGATCTCCATACTTAGTCACTTGTGTACGGTAATTCAAGTATTCACCAAACCACTTCAGAAAAACTTCACCAAAGCCGATTTTTTTGAGTTTTTGTAACAGTAAGTCTGTCGATGGTTTCAAATGCCCTTCTGAAATCGAGAAACACCACTCCAACACATTCCTTATTATCCAAAGCATTCTTTCAATCAATGAGAACAGACTGTAAGGTTTTGCATGAATTATTCTGTCTGAATCCATATTGAAATTGGGTTGAAAGTTTGTTACATTCAACAAACTCTATAATTTGTTCATTTACAACCGTTTCCAATAACTTCTCATAACTGTATTGATGGGTCTAAATTCTTCAGGCTTAATCGTATTTGTAACTTTTTCAACAGGAATGACAGTACTAAGCTTCCAATTTAAGGGAAACGTTCCAGTTTCCAGGCTATTGTTGACAAGATCCAGGAATATATCGCCTACGGCATCAAATGCCAGCAGCAATACCTTAGAATTGATACCGTCAACACTACTTTTCTTCTTTTTCATCTTTCTAACAATTTTTTTCAATTGAGACATACTGAGTAATCTAAATTTCTCAAGTCTATAGTTACAATTTATCTCATAATTTCACTCCAACATATCTTGGTGTAAAGCTTGATCGTTCTTTGACTTTCAAATTTCATATTGATAATTTATATCAGAAGTTGAAAACAAGAAACAATATACAACATAAACTAGCTGGATCTAATTGGGGCGCCGGAGTTTCTACTTTGCGAACTACTGCTTTAGCTTTAGTATATTCAGCAGCAGAATATTGCTGTCAGGTGTGGTTGAATAGTGCTCATGTCAATAAGATTGATTCTCAGTTGAACTGTTCTATGAGAGTTATAAGTGGATGTGTCAGTTCAACTGCTACCCCATGGCTTCCGGTTATTTGTAATATAGTTCCTTCTCATATTCGCAGGAAATTAGCTCTTAAATCGTCTTGGGATAAGTATTACTCATTTCCAGAAGTTTTTCCGATAATACACGATCTTCAAAATCCACCTAACCTGACATTGAAATCTAGGAAACCTATTTGGTCGATAGACTTTTTGCGTGCACGGGTGAAGGCTGTTGATTTTTGGAAAACTGAATGGCGGGAAGTTGATGTCTTTAATAAAGTTCTCATAGAGGATCCTTCCAAAAGGGATGCTGGTTTCGATATAAGTAGGAAGAATTGGTGTACATTAAATCGTCGCAGGACACGAAATAGTCGTAATAATAATATGTTGTTCAAATGGAAAACTGTAGAAAGTCCGGCATGTGAATGTGGCGCAGCTGAAGAAACAATAAGAAATTCAGTCCTCGATTATCCTAGTTACCATTTAACGGGTGGTTTTCAAGAAATTCATTCTGTTCAGATAATTTCATCAACTGGGTAGAGAACTTTGAGTCTATTTAGGAGATTAGTTTTTGAATCTTGAGGTGATTATGGGCTACATCCCCGAATGGTGTATGAGATGTTCCCTGTTGAAAAACAGCGGAGCATTAGTTAAGTTCTTAGATAAGGCTAGGACTGTTCCCCCTTAGTATTTTTTTCCCATGGTGTATGTTGATAAGGCAAGGGCTACACCCATGTAGGGCTTCATTCCCAAAAGGTGTATGAGATGTTCCCTGTTGAAAAACAGAGGAGCATTAGTTAAGTTCTTAGATTCAAGTTAGTTTAGACATCCATTGTTACAGATTTTTCCTTTCCCAATCCCCTTCCTTTACACCCTTGTCTTCGTGAAGAAGTCCTGGAATTCATGGAGTGCGAGATGACAATGAGAGAATGAAGCTGCTAAGCAGAAAAATATTTGGTTCTCTTATTGTACACACGACACCAACACAACATAAACAGACAAGCTATTGCTAGTGCAATAGCGACAGGGAAACGAGTTCTTTCCACGGTTTTTTTCACTCGTTTATTGAATCATACGCAAGACAGTATGGTTCCTCTGTAACATTTCCTGTGCTCACACTTTAGGGGCAATCGTAGGAGGCATGATGCGAGTTTAGATGTCTGATTAAGGAACGGGCATCGTTTGTTTTTTCTACTGGTATTCTATTTATTTGCTTGTTTTTTACGATTGTGTTTTTCGGACACACACCAAAATTATATCTATAAGCATTTATTGTAAAAACAATTATTAACTGGTTGTCAAACATTATTTCCTTCTTACGAGAACGGCCACAACCCCCAATAAGCTGCTTCATGGTCTTCCACATTTTCAATGAGTCTCCTGCATCTTCTCCCTATAATATTTCTCTTTATTTTCTAATCATTTTCATTTTTCGTTATAATAGATTTTTTATACAGAATATCTCTTCTTCTCATATTTTCTTCAATTTCATATGTCCACCATTTATTATCGCCCCACTTGCTAGGTATAATTTTTGTTTTCAGTGGTGCATGACGGTTCAATGCTCCCCCAATACACCCCCGCAATGCTCTTGTCAGTACATCTGTGTCAGAGATGTCATTTTTCCACGATGTATCCATCAGGTCCAATTGAAACTTCAGCTCATCAAAGTTATCGAAACTCCTGAATGTTACCTTTTTCATTGTATCTTGTGTATTGTCAGCAATACTCACTGCGAGCATAATATGATCGGTCAGCTTTGGAGCACCATGGTTCTCCACAATCAATCCTTTATCGTTTGTGACTAGGAGATCTATAAGTGAAGATGAGTCTTTTGTTGTTCTGGTGTAGGAGTCAGATTTTTGGTATAATCCATATTCAGATATAATACTTTTTAAGTTTGGTTGAATAATATGTGGCCTCTGCAACATCAATGTTGAAGTCACCCACTATCATCAAAGTTCCATCCTGAAAAGCGAACCTCCCAAGAAATATCTTCAAATTCATTCATAAACTCTGCTTCACTCGAACTTGAGTGCTGCTGCCAAACCAAATAAGAAATTCCTCCTCTCCAATCAAAATTGACTTGTCTCAGCTTTTTCCGCTACAATCAGTCATTCTCGACATAGAGTCGGTGGCAAATTTCCGTTGGAACACACTGTATATATTAAGTACCTGGGAAACAGCTCTTATGTTCTAACATGGATAAAAAATTTATGTTTAGAGAATAAGATGATTAGTCGTTTCCCATTCGGTTAATAAATACATATCATTTATTTTACTACCGACATGAAATGATAAATTCATAGAAATCCATTATTATTATCACGTACATAAATTCTAGAAGAATGTCCCTGCTGTATAAATAGAATTTGTTGCTGATAATTACGTTATCGTTTCCTAGAATTCAACAAATATGCATAAATCGATACTTTGAAAGAAAATTTTCCTAAATGAGTTCAATGAATGTGCAATAATCTATTGTGAAGAGAATAATGTGAAGAGAATGATAACGAATTTTTATAGAAAAATTCATGATTTAAAATACCCATCATTCATTGAATAATTTTATCGTTAACGATAAAGTGTATAAATATCACGTGATTATGTCAATATGTTTTCTCAGTGATAATTTCACAAATTCAACTCTTATGTAGTCTCGCCGAATGGCTCGTTATCTCTCGCGCCTCGAATACTTTGACTCGTATTTATTTATTTATTGTGTCGATTTAGCAGAAAGAAACAAATCAGGATTAAATGAACAATACAAACCATCAAAAGTTACATGGTAGTAAACAAAATATTATTTACATTTACATATTTATGGTGAATTACACACACAAAGATGACTGATATATTTATAGCTCAGAAGTCTTGGTCGTTCAAATATTCGTCCATACAGTAGTAGGATTTTGAAACCAGCTTCTGCTTTAGATATTTTTGAAGGTTCGCTCTACTCATAGATTTTAATTCGCAGGGAAGCTTATTATACAATTTCATTGCTGTGTGATTTATACTGATTTGTGATAGGGTATCATGAATTTATCGGCATTTCGGGTTGAATATGGATGGTTGAAATTATTTTTTTGGAAAATTATGTCCATGATCGTGAATGAAAAGTATGCATAACTGTATGAATAGTGATGGTAGGGTAAGTATGCCTTCTTCTTTGAACAAATTCCTGAAACTATCAGCTCTTTTATCATTGCATAGTATCCGCACAGCATATTTCTGTTTTACAAAGATTTTTTGACCTTCAGCATGTCCAAATAACACCGCAGGATATCAAACTGTGGAAGCGCCAATATTAAGAAAGCTGGTATTGTCAGCAAAAAGAACGGAATTATATGATGTTACATTATGAGGTAATTCATTGATACAAACGAGGAACAGCAGCGGACCCAAGATAGATCCTTGTGGCTGCCATTGGGAGCATTTACCCTGAAGCATACTTGCTGGTATCTGTTAGTCAGATACCTCTTGAACAAATTCTAAGCAACCCTTTTGATATCACAAAAATCTAACTTCCCAAGTATTCCAAAATATGGTATCGTCAGCAAAAACAACGGAACTATACGATGTTACATTATCAGGTAGATCATTGATACAAACTAGGAACAGAAGCGGACCCAAGATAGATCCTTGTGGCACACCATAGTTGATTGGCTGCCATTGGAAGCATTCACCCTGGAAGCATACTTGCTGGTATCTGTCAGATAGCTCTTGATCAAATCCAAAGCAACCCCTCTTAAACCACAAAAATCTAACTTCCCAAAATTTCAAAGTGGACTACACTATCAAATGCCTTGCTCAAATCGCAGGCCGAGAGGTTGCATTTTTTTCTTTCACCAAAGGCTACCGCTATTTTGTTCAAGATTTCAGTCAGTGCAGTCGATATAGATTTCTGCCTCTCTGCTGCTGCTAGCAAAAAATATAATGGTGTTGACAAGTCTATATTTCAGAGCTGTTTCGAATATTTTAGATATTGCAGGTAGAACTGATATGACTCGGTAGTTATCCGATGATTGTGGGTCTCCAGCCTTGAACATTGAAGCTATTTTCGCTCTTTTCAGAAAAAAGCCTTCTGAGAAACATCTGTTTATCAAAAAAGTGATTGGTGCTATGAGGTTTGCAATAATTTTCTTCAATAGGTTGGTAGACATGCCATACGTATCTTTCGTGTTCTTCGCTTTCAAGTTCTCTGTTATTCGGAGAATTTCACTCTTCATTACTTCATTAAGGAAAGTTGACTTCTTAACCCTTTCCTCGGCTCTCCTGAGGAGATTGAGTGGGTGTTCATTAGTATTAGAACAACTTTCAGCAGCTTTTCTTCTTACACTCAAAAAGAAGTTGTTTAAATCATCAGGTTTTAGTAAATATGGAATTTCCTTCTTCTTGTTATTCTTTTCTTTGTTGATTATATCCCATATCGCTCTTGTTTTATTTTGAGCTTCTTGTACTTTTTTCTAGTTTTAGTTCTTCTTTCTCTTTCAGTTTATCACTATATTTCTTTTTTAAGGTGTTATATGCATTTCTACTCCCTGAATCTTTTTTCACATAGTTGTTCACATCTAGAGCATCCAATTGATTTTTCAGATCTTAAATTTCCTTACTCTTTTTGGGTTTCCTCTTTTCCTTTGAATTCTTGCTTATCCACTGTTCCTGCCGAAGATTTCCATCAACATTTTCCAAAAATCATTGAAAGCTTCTTCAGCCGATGGGGTCGATCTGCATGTATCTCGAAACCGACAATTTTAGCGATGGGGGTCCAGAGACACTGGAGAGACACTTGTTCGTTTGACCTGGTTTCGAAAGTCACAATTGAACGTGTTGTGGAGGATTCTGTAGCTGACTATCAGGTCTACTCGTATGTAGGAGAAGTATGGTAACTCGAAAATATTCTCTATATCGACTCTAAAAGATCCATGTCGAGTTTCACGGTGGGATGCCACACTGAATCCGCAAACTCCATGATAGGCCTGAAATATGTTTTGTAAAGCAGACTTCATCCTAGGATGACAGTTTTTGAGAGTTCTCCTTAGCATGGATACGCCTTTTTATTCACATCTTAATCAAGATCCCAAGTCGCGATGGGAAGTAGTACTAGTTATAGTAATTCCATCAAAAGTATACTGAGTGAGAGAATTGCTCTACATTTATCCAAATTCAAAGACCAGTCGATACATAACTGTCTGATGGAGTCAATATTCCGTAGGAGAGTGTTAGTATTATCAAGATGAGTATTGTGAAGGTAAGTGTCATCGACAAACATTGATCAATTGAACTGAATTGAAACAGGAAGATCGGCAGTATATAGAAGAAACAGCAAGGGATCTAGAATAGACCTCTGTGGAACACCAATGGTGATAGTGCGCTGAGAATATCGTGGGTTTTCGACTCTAATATAAAATTGCCTTCTAGACCAAAAACTTACTATCCAATTCTAACCTCAACTACCCAATAGATGACGTCAACTGGAATAACGAGATCAAACGCCTTTGACCAGTCACCCAAAGTGAGAAGATTCATGAGTACCGATCGCCCTGGTAGAAATCCCTATTGAGTTTCAGGAAACAAATTTCATGACTGTTTCGAAAATGTGTTTCCCCATACTGTTCCTGCTATGGACACCAAACTGATTCAGTTATGGTAAAGTTCAGAAAGTTAATAGAACCATTCGGTTAGGAAATTCAAAAATTGTTGTATTTGCCTACCCGTTCCTTGAAACCCAACTAAAATATCATTCACGTATCAAAACTAGAAGATTATATGTTTTTCAGCCAGGTTATTATTCAGAATTTTTGTGTTTCTTCTTTCAACTTCTAAAATCCCATGTTATAAGGTAAAATGCGGACTATTCGTCCATCTGCATCAAGGATCTTCTGCTCTGTTGTCCTTTTGAATGAACGGACTCTGTAAGCCCAAGTGATCACCAATGGGCGCGCCTAACTGATAACTGCAAATAACCCGAGCGAAGGAAGAAGCTGTACGTAAGACAAAAGAGAGTAGAATTCAATGTAGACAAGAGCAGAAAGATGCATTGGATGTGCCTAATGACACTGTTTCACTACATGAAGCTGGCATAGATGACTCCATGTAAGTATAAAAATTAATGTTCTTTTATTGGCGGTTTATTTCGAATTTTCACGTAAAAAAACTTCAAAACTGATTTTCTCGAAATATTAATTTCTTGAGTTTGTTAACATTAGAACTCAAAATCTACTGAACAGATCCTTTCGAAAATTTGAACATTACATTTTCACATAAATCAACGGGTAATCCGGAAGTTTTTTCTTCATATCTTTTTTCTATTTTTTATTATTAAACTAACCGCGATTTTTAGCTGAAACCGCGTTTTTCACTTCTGAGTGATACAAAAAATATCAAGAAAAAACTACTCCTGATTACCTCGAGAAATACATCACCTTTAAAATGGATATTTTTCGTTTCAGATCATCTGTAACGAGTTATAATATTCACCCCAAAACCACTTGTTTTCAAAGCGCCTTGGAGATTCACTGTCACCGGCGTTTTAATCAATATTTTCATAGAAATTTTTTTTTACATACTTCAAAAGTTATACAAACCCAACTAAAATATTTTTTAGCCAGGTCATTATTCAGAATTTTTGTATTTCTTCTTTTAACTTAATACAAAAATACTTCCTGTGTGCCACCCTGTACATGCCCCTCTATCACGATGTTGTCATACATATTTCTTCAACGAATCCCATTTCCAACCCATCACACTTGCACCGAACATTCAAACAAGGCAAGAAAGATGATCGAGCGATAAGAAATTCCCACGCCTAACCCATGTCTCGTCTCCTCCCCATAGCGACAACGCCGCCGTTCATACGTACTCCGGAAGTCGATCCCATCCATTACAGGCACTTCCGGCCTGCACCTTACCTTAGCGGAGCCTCTTTTGAAACCTCATTGTCTTATCCTGTATCCATTAGTTAGATTATATTTTACACTTATCACACTCTATAGATAAATGATTTATAGTTTATACAAACTGAAGGAAAAACAATTCATTATTTCTGTATGACATAAAAAAAGGTCAATTACGTCATTGGGAAACTTTCATATAACAATAACGGCTTCCCCTGTTTACTCAAAAACATAGGGACCGACAGACACCCTCGATTCAAAAAACAGCACTAGAGTCCGCGAGCTCTAAAATGATCCTTCAAGGTCATTCGAGGTGCATATTTAAAATGGCCTAGTAGGTGGTGCATACTGCCAACTGAAATCAGTAGCGTAGCGTCTCATTCCCATTGTGAACCTAGAACTGGTTAAATTATTTAGTTGTGAAAGATCTATTGTGAAAATGGTGTTTGGTAGTAAATGTAAACAAATCAATTTTGATTTAATAACATGGAAAATGAAGCGTGTAATGGTTTGAGCTTTTCATTGAACCAAGTTATAAATCGTGTGTGTTAATGAATATATCTGCAAGTAAGGAAAAAGAATAAAAAGGAAGGACTTGATGTATTGAGTGCTGAAGCATTGGACTTTTCAAACCCCCTAAAAAGATGACAATCTTAATATAATACAGGTATACACACCAACTGCGGAAGCGCAGGACCATGAACTAGAACAATTCTATGATGAAATCAAGGAACTGTTAAAATTGACTAAAAAACATGACGTGAATTTAATTATAGGTGACTTCAATGCTAAAATAGGAAAAGGAAAATTCGAGGAGATAATTGGATTATATGGTCTAGAAGAAAGAAACGAGAGAGGTGATCGACTGTTACAATTTTGCCAAGAAGAAAACATGAAAATAACGAACACATGGTTTGAACTTCACCCACACACATGGAAATCCCCAGCGGACTGAACAGACAATGTAGTTCGGAACCAAATAGATTTCATCCTCATTAACCAAAGATTCAGTTCAACCATCAAGAGAGCTTGTACATATCCTGGAGCGGATGTTCCCTCTGATCACGTATTATCAGTGACCGTCATGAAAATTGCTTTGTCAAGTCAGAAAAAGTCAACCGTACAACGACAGATAGCGTTAGAAAAAATGAAGAACCCAATAATAAAATCTGAGTTGAGCAATGACATAAACTCACAAATCCAAATAATAACTTCGAATATTGGAAACACGCCAACGCAAACTTGGACAAGGATAATGGACACTGTAACAAACTCAATGCAAAACATACTAGGATATAAAACAAAGAACGAAAAGCAGAAATGGATGACAGATGAGATCTTGTTTCTAATGGACAAACGACGAGAGCACAAAAACAAAAAAGATAGTAAGTACAAAGACATTCAAAGACTTATAAGGTCAAAGATTAGAATAGCAAAAAACGAATGGCTTAAACGTGAATGCCAAGAAATCGAACAACTACAAAACCAACATGATGACTTCAACATGCACAAAAAACTGAAGGAAACTGCTGGTATATATAGAAAAATGAGAACAACTGTAACAGTCAATAATAACAACCAGATAGTCCTCGACAGTAAAGAGAAAAACAATGTTTGGGAAAAGTATATAAAAGAACTATTTGACGATGAGAAACCTCCAGCTGATGTCAATATTTCACTAACCGGTCCACCCATAACTAAAGACGAAATTGAAAAAGCTATACGCGACGCAAAAATAATAAAGCAGTTGGTCCAGACGAAATTCCTTCAGAAATACTTAAACTCCTAGATGAAAAAGGCATCACAGCTCTACATAAAGTGTTTAACACTATATATGAGACAGGACACTATCCCAAGCAATGGTTGTGCTCAACTTTTATCCCCTGCCTACGAAGACCAATGCAAGGAAATGTGAAGACCACAGACTCATTAGCCTGATGAGCCATACCTTAAAAATATTTCTTAAAATCATACACCAGAGAATTTACAAAAAATGTGAAAGAGACATAAGTGACTCGCAGTTTGGGTTTAGACAAGGGTTAGGTACAAGAGAAGCAATAGTCGCCATACAAGTGCTTGTCCAGAATTGCCATGATCAGAGAAAGGATGTCTGTCTATGTTTCATAGACTACGAGAAAGCATTCGATCGTGTACAGCACCACAAATTAATGCAACTTCTAAAAGGCTTGATATAGACCAAAAAGACATACGATGCATTGAGAATTTATACTGGAACCAAACAGCACAAATAAAAGTAGACAATAATATGTCTAATGACATCCAAATTAGAAGAGGAGTACGACAGGGATGTGTGCTTTCTCCACTCCTATTCAATTTGTATTCAGAGACGATTTTCCAAGAGGCACTAGAAGACATGGAAATGGGAATCAAAGTCAATGGAGTGTGGATAAACAATATCCGATATGCTGACGATACGGTCTTAATAGCTGACAACATGACCGACCTGCAACAACTGGTCAATAGGGTAGGTGAACAAAGGGAATCAATGGGCCTAAATATAAATGTAAAAAAAAAACAAAATTTATGATTATATCCAGAAACCAGCAAATGTTCGAAAACTCTACGCTAATATTTAACGCAAGACTCATAGAAAGAGTAGAAAAGTTTAAATACTTGGGAATCTGGCTGTTTCAAGACTGGCCATCAGAAAAAGAGATAAAATATCGCATAGCACGACAGGCATTCCTAAAGTTTCGAAAAGTGTTTACCTGCTCCGACTTTGACCTTAACCTAAGGCTAAGATTCACTAAGTGCTACATTTGGTCGGTGCTTCTTTATGGTATGGAAGGTTGGACATTAAAAGCGAATGAAATAAACAAATTAGAGGCTTTCGAAATGTGGCTATACCGCAGAATCCTTAAAGTACCCTGGACGGCTAGATTGACAAATGAGGAAATTCTTAGACGAGTTAACAAACAACGTGAACTGTTTGCAGTGATCAAAAGAGGAAAACAGCATATCTGGGTCATATAATGCGAAACACGAAATATCAATTCCTGCATTTGTTAATCGAAGGCAAGATCGAAGGCCGGAGAGGGATCGGACGGAAGAAAATGTCTTGGCTGCGAAATATCAGGCAGTGGACAGAACTACACGATATACAGTCATTGATACACACCGCAAGAGATGGAGACGCAATGGAAAATGTTATCGCAAACATCCATTAGTGGATATGCATTAGAAGAAGAAGAAGAAGAAGAAGAAAAAGATGACGAAGTTTTCCCAAACCTGATATAAAAGTAGGAAGAGATGACTTCCTTAGGAATTATATTTACAATTACCACAAAATTGCAAGCAATTTATTGATTACAGATGGAACAGAAGTCAGCATAACAGAAAAATTTTAGTTGAATCACTGGATATTAGGACAAAACGACTTGATTATTTGAAAAAAATGATATATAAAAGAGAAAATCGGCCAGTTATTCATAATGATGAAACATATATCAATTCTAACCACATAACTTCGCATCAGTTGTTAAACAGTTCTGTTCATGATTACATAAAAAAATTGGAAAAGTTACTCGGTTGGTTATAACTTAACTGTCGGTAAGCAGGGATAATAAGGTACAGGAGGGTAATAAGGCCCTTCGGAAAATGAAGCCCATCTTCAAATTTCCCGCTTGGGATGAGAGGAGTGGGGTTGGTATCATTCTACCCAACCCCGAATTCAGTTGAGTCGCTTGTTTATATATGCTCACGGTCTCTAAGTTTGTTGATTTATTATTGCATAGTAAAGCATTAACAATTACATTAAGAGATAAGTCTATTATGTTACACTTTTCGCGTGCATGATTTATTGGTTTCATCCATTTCATTATGTAATATCTGTGTCTGGTCGAATATTTGCCCCTTCCAAATGTGAGGTTATGGTTTTATTTTCTGGTTGTTATGATTGGAGTGGGATATGCTGAAAATAAAGCCCGGGCCTTATTTCCGGAAATTTTTTCGGGCCTTATTTTCTGAATACTTTCATACCAGCATAAAAGAATTATTTCTGTATTTCAGATGGCTAAATATAAATGCCGAGGATTGAGTGCCAATTGGAATAGCGAGATGATGGAATAAGCGTTAAGGGATTTAAGACAAGGGCACTCCCAAAGACAGGTAACAGGTATCCCTCGAAGACAAGGGCACTGCCAAAGGCAGGTAGAACAACAGGTATCCCTTGACGCACATTAAGAAACCATTCAGAAAATAACAAAACCTTAAGAAGCCTAGGTCGGAAACCAATTTTAAAGGCAGATCGAGAGTTAGATCTAGAAAATAGAATAATTCGATTGGCAAATGTTGGTCTACCTCTTACTCCAAAAGCTCTGAGGAGAAGTGTTTAAAATTTCATAAAAGTTAATCGCATCGACTTGAATCAAAGAAGAGGTAGTAAAGAAATTGTCGAAAAAGATTTGTACTCTGCATAAACGAATCAGTATAAAAAGAGCTCAATCGAAGAATCCAGCGAGATCTCAGAAACGGAATCCATATATTGTAAAAGATCATTTTGCCAAACTGAACTCAATACTTGAGGAATTTGGTTTCAAATATTCACCCAATAAGAGTTTCAATATGGAAGAGAAAGGCAGCCGTTTGATCTTGTATCATCATCAATTAGTTTTGGCGTTGAAAGGATCAAAAAGAGTTCATGTGGTATCACATGAACACACTGAAAACGTGACCATTCTTGCCTGTGTGAATGATTTAGATAATACTATTCCGCCAATGATTCTATTCAAAGGAGTTCGTTTAAAACCTACATTTACCGACAATTCGGAATTATTTTGCAAATGGCTCGATCACTTTTCAATTTACAAACCGCCAGGAAAAGTTTTACTAATATTTGACGGAGCGGCATGCCACCTCGTAATTGCAATTACAACTAAGGTGGAGGAATATGCTGTCGTATTGCTGTGCCTCCCTAGCGATACTACATAGCATGTAAATGATCCAGATAAAGAAGTGTTTATATCCTTTGAGTACTTTTGAGATGATGAACTTTTAAAATATTGGGATAAAAATCCAGATCGACGTTTGACGATTTGCAGCTGTTTTTACAACATTTGGGAAAAATTTATGTCGGTTGCAAATATAACCAGTGGATTTAGGAGTACATTCAATGCCAGTGCGATACCTGAAAAAGCCTTTGCGCCATCGGCTTTACCTAGGAGGATATTCGAACCAGATTCGTCTTCTGATGATGACATAAATCTTTCAGAGGTGCGCCGCCATATAATAGAAAATAGAAAAAGAGTACCAATTACATTGAACCCACACCAGGTCCATCGGGTGTGCAACAAAAATTGCCACTTAAGTCAATAGATACCCAGAAAGAGAATACCGTACTGTTGAATTTGTCCCCGTTTCAGGAAAATAAACTCTGAAAACTCCAGATTTTCCTCTGGTGGAGGAAACATCAAACACGTAGGAAGACTATCAATTATAAGTCGCAACACAACAAAATATATATATATATATATATATATATATATATATATATATATATAT
Organism: Cryptolaemus montrouzieri; assembly: GCA_013387265.2. NCBI lineage: Eukaryota > Metazoa > Arthropoda > Insecta > Coleoptera > Coccinellidae > Cryptolaemus > Cryptolaemus montrouzieri. The sequence goes on from JABFTP020000021.1 coordinate 10,841,689, forward strand.
ATATATATATATATATATATATATATATATATATATATATATATATATAGGGTGCTTTAACGAAAACTAAACAGAGACTATATCTACCAAGATATTCATTTCTGATCAAAACGCAAAAACAGGTCAATTTTTGTTTCAAGGAGGACATCTTTTGGGGTACAAAACTTGAACATTTCGAATAGGGAAGATGGGTCAAGTGATGACTCAAAAGAAAGGTGGTATCTTTGTCTACATCGCCTTGAACGAATTTCCATTTTTAATTGAAAACTGTAAAAGATACAGGGTGAGCAACTGAAAGATAGGGAAAACTATTTCCCTGAGACTATTCAAGTTTCAGTGAAGTAAAATGGAACAGATCCATGCTGATCAATGGCAGTCATCATCAAGTACCATCCCCATTTCGAATTTTAACCCCTAGAGCAGGGGTGACCACCCTTGAAAATTTGGAAGAGGGTAGATGGGTCGAGTGATACCTCGAAAGAAAGGTATTATCTTTATCTGCATCCCCGTGAACGAATTTTCATTTTTGATACAGAGTGAGCTATTGAAAAATAGAGGAGACTATCTATCATTTCACATGAGGACGATGATCATACAGTATCACCTGTGAAAACAAAAAAGTTTCCTTTCAGTCAACTGATAAAAACGCATGTACATGTGAACCCAACTCTAGATGCATTGCTCGCATATCGTACAACGAATGTTCAAAGATCAATGGAGTTACTATGACTGATAGTTTTATCGTTTTATTTCAAGATTCATAATCCTTCATAATCATTCCAATGTTTCAGCTGCTTACCCAGTAATTATATATATATATATATATATATATATATATATATATATATATATATATATATATATATATATATATATATATATAAGTGCAAAAACAATATTTCTCTTTCTTTCTTGGAATTCAAGGCTTCAGTTGCTTCAATGATTCTGCCAGCTGAAAATCGAAAAAAACGTGGAAGACCACTTTCAGCTGGTAACGATTGTAGTGCAGTAAAGAAGAAAAGGTTTTCGACGAGAGTATTGCCAGAAATAAGAACTGACGGGATTTGACATTATCTCGAGAAAAAAGAATACAAGAATCCGCCAAGATGCCATGAGTAAAACTGTAATAGGAGAACGAGGTATGCTTGCAAAAAATGCGAAAAGAGTGTATGTCCAGAATGTATGGAGGCATTCTATCAATGAAAATTTATATTTTATGGGGTTATTTGTTCTTTCAGTTCGAAAATTCTCCCCCAAGGCTCAGTGGCATCATATGTATACACATCAAAATAAGAATTTTTTCCAAAATTTCTTATCAATTGCGAAACAATAACTGAAAATTGTAATTTCCGTCACAAAAGAAGCCTATTAAAATTTTATCTAACGAATCAATTTTTTTCCATAATTCGTCTAGTAAAAGGTTAAATGACGGTTTTCAATTACCATTTCCTACACTATATGGATATTAACTTCAGTTGAAGATGTTGATGGCCGAGCAAAGTGAAGCAAATCCTCCACAACATCTCATTCATCATGTTCAGCTATTCGGCACATGAATTTCCATTTGCAATACAAAATTTGAGAGACATTCTTTGTTCGGTATCTTTCTTATCCATTATAAAAATCGCGAAACACACTTGTGAGGACTGACAAAATCGAGCAGTGAGAACCAACTGAATGACACATCGCGTTCAAACTCCTTTTCAGTATAGTAAACAGTTGTGCCAACTTAGCAACAACAAAAATTTTAAGCAGTGTCTTTGAATAATCAATTGCCGGAACTTTTTCGACAGAATGTATCACCCAAATCGGTGATTCTGACTATGATCAAGAATATGACCAAACAAACACTTCATTATTGTTATTACATCATAATCAAGAATTCTAATCGTTTGTTACTTCGCTGCCTCTTATAATATCAAAGTCTTTGTCGTTAATGACTATAAACACCACTTTTCGTGGAACGAAATTCCGTGCGTTTCCTTTGTCAGTTGCAATGCTTTGTTGTTACTCTGTGTTTCCGATAATGATGTTTCTGTGAACTACACATTAATTTGAAATTGAATCTATTGATCGCGTTTAAACGTATTATCTTTATATAATTATGTACAGATTAAAGTAAATATCTCTAATACAGGATGGTTCACGGGAAAGTTTCTATCGTTTTTGAAATGTCAACAAAAATTGATAATAGGCGGATTTCTAAATATGAGAAGCTGTCTAATTCCCATCATCCCAGAACACATTTTAACATTTCCATCGATTGACGGTGAATGGCCTTGATGCCTTAACCTTTTACAGGACGAAATATGGAAAAATAATTGATTCTTCTGAAAAAGTTTTAATAGGCTTCTTTTGTGACGGAAATAACAATTTTCCGTTATTTCTTCGCAGTTAACAAGAAATTTTGGAAAAAACTTCTGATTTTGATGCGTACACATATGATATCACTGGGCCTTGAGGGAGAAAATAATGAAAAAAAAGTTTTTCTATATTCTTTTATTTTCGAACTGAAAGAACAAATAACCCCATAAAATATAAATTTTCATTGATGGAAAGCCTCCATACATTCTGGACATACACTCTGTTCGCATTTTTTGCAAGCATATCTCGTTCTCCTATTACAATTTTTCTCATGGCATCTTGGCGGATTCTTGTATTCTTTTTTCCCGGGATAAAGTCCAATCCCGTCAGTTCTGATTTCTGGCAATACTCTCGTCGAAAACAAGTTACCAGCTGAAAGTGGTATCCACGTTTTTTTCGATATTCAGCTGCCAGAATCATTGATGTAGCGACTGAAGCCTTGAATTCCAAGAAAGAAAGATAAAATTACTTTTGCACTTATAAAGAATCCAGGCATTCATAAGTGACACATTTAGAAAGTGAAACGCAATTGTCATGTAAAATGTTTTGTTTTTCAGACCATGAGGGTAATGCGCTATCATTTTGTCTGTCATGTCCACACCTCCCATGAAACGACCTAACCTACTAACCAAAATATGAACTTTTCATTGAGAACCCGCAATCACCAAAACTTTTCTCCCTCGTCAAACTCCATAAAACAGGGCATCCCATTAGACCAGTAGTTTCATATTTTCAAGCTCCAGCTGCAAAACTTTCACGCTTTCTCATAGACATCATTCAACAGTACGCTAATTTTGAACCTAAACTCTCTATAAAAAACTCTTCAGGCCTTATAAATAAAATTCGGCACACGATACTACCGCCGAACGCTAAACTTATTCATGGGATGTAGTAAATATCTTCCTGGTATTCCATCAAGGGATACAGTGAAACTCATCAACAACGCCTTTCAAATTTATAAAGTCAATCCGGTAATTCAATCAGAAATCTTACACCTTTTAGAAAATTGTTTAGAACAAAATTATTTTAACTTCAATGGAGTATTATATAATAGTAAAAAGGTATAATCATGGGTAATTCTCTGAGCCCTATACTCGCTGAAATTTTCATGGATAATATTGAAAAACTATCCAAGAACATCCGTTATTCAAACACTTTATTGAGAACTGATAATTCTTTTGGCCGATATATCAAAAACTGCAAATCTAAAATTGATAAGGGTAATGAATCCGGTGTTTATAAACTGTCTTGCGGGGATTGTAATAAAATTTATATTGGTAGAACTTTCAGAAATTTCAAAGTTAAATTATCCGAGCATAAACGTAGTTTTAATTATCATAAATCAGATTCCCATTATTCTAATCACTTACTCGAAGAAAACCATAACTTTTATGATAATTTCAAAATTTTACATCATGAAAATAATAGACAAAAACTCAATCTATTGGAAATTTTAGAGATCAACAAAGAAAAGAATTCAGGTTGGTTACTTAATAGTCAATTTGATCTAAATCCTTCTCCTTTACTCAATCTTTTCAATCCATAAAGTAAGCAACTCCGATGGGTTTTCTAACATACTCATTGTACTTGTACCTATTGTAATATTAAGTAGGAAATACGACTAATATATAAGGAATAACTCTGTTCATTAGTTTGTACCTATCTGAAGAAACCAGTGTGGTGAAACCCGTCATAGTTCTGATTTCTGGCAATACTCTCGTCGAAAACAAGTTACCAGCTGAAAGTGGTCTCCACGTTTTTTTCGATATTCAGCTGCCAGAATCATTGATGTAGCGACTGAAGCCTTGAATTCCAAGGAAGAAAAATAAAATCACTTTTGCACTTATAAAGAATCCAGGCATTCATAAGTGACACATTTAGGAAGTGAAACGCAATTGTCATGCAAAATTTTCTGTTTTTCAGTCCATGAGGGTAATGCGCTATCATTTTGTCTGTCATGTCCACACCTCCCATGAAACGACCTAACCTACTAACCAAAAATATGAACTTTTCATTGAGAACCCGCAATCACCAAAACTTTTCTCCCTCGTCAAACTTCATAAAACAGGGCATCCCATTAGACCAGTAGTTTCATATTTTCAAGCTCCAGCTGCAAAACTTTCACGCTTTCTCATGGATATCATTCAACAGTACGCTGATTTTGAACCTAAACTCTCTATAAAAACTCTTCAGTCCTTATAAATAAAATTCGGCACACGATACTACCGCCGAACGCTAAACTTATTCATGGGATGTAGTAAATCTCTTCCCTGGTGTTCCATCAAGGGATACAGTGAAACTCATCAAGAACGCCCTTCAAATTAATAAAGTCAATCCGTTAATTCAATCAGAAATCTTACACCTTTTAGAAAATTGTTTAGAACAAAATTATTTTAACTTCAATGGAGTATTATATAATAGTAAAATGGTTTAATCATGGGTAATTCTCTGAGCCCTATACTCGCTGAAATTTTCATGGATAATATTGAAAAACTATCCAAGAACATCCGTTATTCAAACACTTTATTGAGAACTGATAATTCTTTTGGCCGATATATCAAAAACTGCAAATCTAAAATTGATAAGGGTAATAAATCCGGTGTTTATAAACTGTCTTGCGGGGATTGAAATAAAATTTATATTGGTAGAACTTTCAGAAATTTCAAAGTTAAATTATCCGAGCATAAACGTAGTTTTAATTATCATAAATCAGATTCCCATTATTCTAATCACTTACTCGAAGAAAACCATAACTTTTTATGATAATTTCAAAATTTTACATCATGAAAATAATAGACAAAAACTCAATCTATTGGAAATTTTAGAGATCAACAAAGAAAAGAATTCAGGAAGGTTAATTAATAGTCAATTAGATCTAAATCCTTCTCCTTTATTCAATCTTTTCAATCCATAAAGTAAACAACTCCGATGGGTTTTCCAACATACTCATTGTACTTGTACCTATTGTAATATTAAGTAGGAAATACGACTAATATATAAGGAATAACTCTGTTCATTAGTTTGTACCTATCTGAAGAAACCAGTGTGGTGAAACCCGTCATAGTTCTGATTTCTGGCAATACTCTCGTCGAAAACAAGTTACCAGCTGAAAGTGGTCTCCACGTTTTTTCGATATTCAGCTGCCAGAATCATTGATCTAGCGACTGAAGCCTTGAATTCCAAGGAGGAAAAATAAAATCACTTTTGCACTTATAAAGAATCCAGGCATTCATAAGTGACACATTTAGAAAGTGAAACGCAATTGTCATGCAAAATTTTTGTTTTTCAGTCCATGAGGGTAATGCGCTATCATTTTGTCTGTCATGTCCACACCTCCCATGAAACGACCTAACCTACTAACCAAAAATATAAACTTTTCATTGACAACCAGCAATCACCAAAACTTTTCTCCCTCGTCAAACTCCATAAAACAGGGCATCCCATTAGACCAGTAGTTTCATATTTTCAAGCTCCATCTGCAAAACTTTCACGCTTTCTCATAGACATCATTCAACAGTACGCTGATTTTGAACCTAAACTCTCTATTAAAAACTCTTCAGTCCTTATAAATAAAATTCGGCACACGATACTACCGCCGAACGCTAAACTTATTCATGGGATGTAGTAAATCTCTTCCCTGGTGTTCCATCAAGGGATACAGTGAAACTCATCAAGAACGCCCTTCAAATTAATAAAGTCAATCCGGTAATTCAATCAGAAATCTTACACCTTTTAGAAAATTGTTTAGAACAAAATTATTTTAACTTCAATGGAGTATTATATAATAGTAAAAAAGGTTTAATCATGGGTAATTCTCTGAGCCCTATACTCGCTGAAATTTTCATGGATAATATTGAAAAAACTATCCAAGAACATCCGTTATTCAAACACTTTATTACGAACTGATAATTCTTTAGGCCGATATATCCAAAACTGCAAATCTCAAATGGATAAGGGAAATAAATCCGGTGTTTATAAACTGTCTTGCGGGGATTGTAATAAAATTTATATTGGTAGAACTTTCAGAAATTTCAAAGTTAGATTATCCGAGCACAAACGTAGTTTTAATTATCATAAATCAGATTCCCATTATTCTAATCACTTACTCGAAGAAAACCATAACTTTTTATGATAATTTCAAAATTTTACATCATGAAAATAATAGACAAAAACTCAATCTATTGGAAATTTTAGAGATCAACAAAGAAAAGAATTCAGGAAGGTTAATTAATAGTCAATTAGATCTAAATCCTTCTCCTTTATTCAATCTTTTCAATCCATAAAGTAAACAACTCCGATGGGTTTTCCAACATACTCATTGTACTTGTACCTATTGTAATATTAGGTAGGAAATACGACTAATATATTGGCAGGGAGCGGAGTATATAGTGGGGACAGCTGAATCGATCACAGCGCTCGATGTGGTCAAATTATCGTTAAATCATGCTTTTATCATAAATAAACACGTTAACATTAAATAAAAAATGATCCATAATAGTTGTTGTGTTGTTGATTGCAAAAATACAGCTAGAAACAGTAAATGTAAATTTTACACATTTCCAGTGGCCAAGTGGAAATAAATGGATGGAAGAAATAAATGGATAAAAAAAATAAATGGATAAATGATGTTAAAAGAAAAAACAAAGTAGTGTGTAACATTATTCAGTAACAATGCAACTAGGGTAATGTATGTTCAAATTACGATTCGCAATTACATTGCCATTAATTTTCCATTCTATTTCTGAAAATCATATTAACAATCAACACTTTTGTAATTTTCATTATTGCAGTTGTCATGTATTAAATTTGTTTACATTTCACAGGTTAACCCCATGGGATTCTAAAAACTCCTTTTACTTATTTATAAACATATTTACAAGCTTTTATTCAACTTGCAATGTATGTATGTTTGTATGTTCGGGTGAAATCTTACAACTCAATTTTAAGGCACTGGATCTCAACCAACTGAGCTGAAATTTTGTATACACGTTGAGTTTGGCTGACAATGCATGATTAACTATGTGACGTCATTATAAATCCAACAAGGCGGTGGACCAATTATTCTTAATGCAAAACGAAATGGCGGATAATTTTCTTTTATTCGTTCCTACAAGATGGGTACCAAATGAAAGATTGCCAAGAATAACTAAAAATGAAATTAAGTTTAAAAAAATTCTTTGAAAACAACCTTTTATTTGAATGCGCTAAATAGAAAATAAAATAACTTTCACACTAAATCTTTTACTGTTAACTTATAACGTCATTTCAAATTTAACACACTTGACACAATTTATATGTTATGCCAACCTGTTAATATTTCAAACTGAAGTAAATACGAGTACTTATATCTCGCGACAAGCTTTATATTATAACATATAAATTGTGTCAAATGTGTTGAATTTGAAATGACTTTTAGCGCATTTAAATAAAAACTTGTTTTCAAAGAATTTCAAAGAATTTTTTTTCCTTAATTTTTTATACACACTTTTTCCATCGTAATGAGTGTTTTCAATTTAAAAACACGATTACAGATTTTTAAAACACATATTTATTTTTAAATTCATTTTTTGAAACAATTCACTGTTATTTATACGGATCTTTCACATGTCATACCATTGCCGAGCATGATTTTACGCTACCATCAGATGTCGCTTTCGTCGTGCTCCCTGCGAATAAGGAATAACTCTGTTCATTAGTTTGTATCTATCTGAAGAAACCAGTGTGGTAAACCGGTCATAGTTTTGTTAATATAGTGAAAATCTAAATACCTTAGTTTTATTTCATTGAAAATATGATTTAAACGACCTAATCAGAGATCTAGGAGTGTCGAAGTCTGCTTCAGAATTCTGGCTTCTGAGTTAAAAGAGAGAAACTTATTATCAAAGAGACAGAATTTTCTGAAATATTTTGATGAATACCATTTCTTGTAACAATATAAGAGTTCTCTCTACTACGATAGCATCCAAAGGCAATTTAGACTGTGAACAACTTCAACAAACTCGACTTTTTGCATTTACGAGAGAAAATGGTTCAAAACTCAAACAGAATCGTCACATTGCATACTAAATCAATTTGGGATGCCCTGTATCATTCATTCTACGATTCGACTAAGCAAACAGCCTGTATACATGTTTTCTCAACTAGGTCTAGATCGACAAAGCCATACAACTAGCTCCCATCGAGATATCGAAATATATCCACGTATGAAGAAGAGACAGAAGACGGATGGATTAACTACTTCAGGAATGTCACCCAGATGGGTTTTTGTGATACGAGATGCATTCCACGAGTCGATAAAAAAACCCACTGTTTCGATGACCGCATGATGATTTTCAGAATTATTAAAGAACAAAGGGTAGTTGATAATTTGATGATTATTGACCCAACGTTTGATTGTTTTTCAATTTAAAAATAAAAATAGGTAAAAAAACTTTTTAAGTTAAACGGTTTTATGTTAAACATACATTGCACTGTTTAAGATAAATGTACTAAAAACCAAAAAATAATAAAATAGATACAGTCGTGGGAATTATAAACATATGCATAGACTAGACTAAAATAAAACCGTGGGGCACGTCAATTGTCTACAAATTATCGACTTAATGTGCGATAGAAGAATCGTTCAATTCGTCGTTAGGCAGTTGGCCCGCAGACGGTGAGGAAATTATTTACTATTTTCTTGCTCATGGAAATTCTAATAGTTATACACTCCATGTAAATAAAAGAGATGTTTTAACTAGTTTATCGTTGGACATTCACACTGCTGGCTGGCGAGGAATCGTTTCACTGCTTGTTGTTTGTCTTTAATCGACAAAACATATGACAAAAGTACTACTCGCTCACCACTATGAAACCCTAAAACTCGCTTATAATCGAGCTTGCTAGCTTGTTTCCACATTCTAGCCCTACTTATCACACGTCCATCGTTGTCGGTTGCACAACTGCCTAATAATTATAGTGTAACATTACAAAACAAACATTTTAATCAACGATTGTAGACAATTGACGTGCCCCATGGTTTTATTTTAGTCTAGTCTATGCATATGTTTATAATTCCCACGACTGTATCTATTTTATTATTTTTGGTTTTAGTACGTTTATCTTAAACAGTGCAATGTATGTTTAACATAAAACCGTTTAACTTAAAAGTTTTTACCTATTTTTATTTTCTAGTTTTTAGTTTTATTTCGCATTCTTTTTAATTCATTTAGTGCTTCATTATTGCAAGGTTTCTTGCCCGTTAGTTTATTGCAATCCAACTCCTCTATACGTAGTCCCTGCAAAGATCTTACTCTACTAAGAGCCACGTAGGCTTGACATGTATACAAATTGTGTTAATAGCATTCTCGAATGCCTGCAGATTATTAGCTCTGCATTGCTGGGTACGCTCTCGTTGTTTACTTAACCTCGTATCGCGATGTTTAGGCGTTTCTGAACCCAACTGCTGTCTTTGTCTTTCACGGCTTTGTATTAATCTAACTTCATATTCTTCAGGCGTTTCTGACGCTACCATCTGTGTATATCGCTCGCGTTGTTTTGTTAACCTGGCTTCATATTCTTCAGGCGTTTCTGACGCCGTCATTTGTGTATATCGCTGACGTTGCTTTTTAACCTGGCCTCATATTGCTCAGGTGTTTTTGACGCTAATTGTTCCCGTCGTTTCTGTAATCGACTTTTCTATCACCTTCACTTTCTTTAGCTCGTTTTGCTTGATACTTTTCTTTCGCTTTTTGAAGCCTTCGTTTACGTTGTGTTGCAGTTTCTGTTTTATTTATGTTTGTATTTTTTATATTTTTTTTACCATTTTGTTCCCACGAGTAATGGACATTCAAACGGTCGACCCCCCCAGAGGTCCAATAAAGGGGCAAGGCTATGTACAACAAGATGCGCCTGAGTCTTGAGGGGAAAACGCTAACGACATATCATTTTTATCCACCCTAATGCCATACAGTTCTCGGCGCGTTTTAACCTTTCACCTTAACTTGGGTGGTGTACCGCTAACGACGTATCATTTTTAGCCACCCTAACGCCACACAGTCCTCAACACGATACAAAATCTTGACTTGGGTGGTGAATTCAGGCTGGATACATTGTATTCTACTGGTTGAGCACTTTCATTTGATACCCATATTGATAGGATTGATAAAACCTACGTTATCCGCCATTTTGTAGCGGCCGCCATCTTGGATTTCAATTTTTTATAGTATATTGTATTCTGCTTGTTGAGCCCTTTCATTTGATACCCATATTGATGGGATTAATAAAACATAAATTATCCGCCATTTTGTAGCGGCGGCCATCTTGTATTTATAATGATAATGAATAAATATAATTGTATTGTCACCAAAATCCAAAGTGGATACAAAATTTCAGATTAATCGGTTGACAGGAAGAGGGTGAAATTTGAATTACTAAATTTGACCCAAGAATAAATAAAACAAACATATCGTTACCTTACTTTGCAATTGAAGTATGTTTAAAATCACTACCTTCATAGGAAAGCAAGAAATCTACTAATTTCATTTTAATGAGGTTGTTTATTTGCACACATTTCTGTTCATAAAGAATGTTCTTCAAGCTCTGTGACAAACTTCACAAGTTGATTCATGAAGCAATTCAAAGACAAATTAATTAAAACTGCACGGTCCTAATATTTTCAAATTCGGAGATACTCATCTTCAAGAATTTGATCCTCGCAGGTACAAAAATCACAATACAATATCGATTCTGGTGTTACCATAAATGGAATGAAATACATATCTTGTTGAAGGTGACATTCGTAACCATTGAAAAATGATTATCAAGAATGTTGAGTTACTTTTGATAGATAAATGTTAGACTAATATAATTAGTGATTTGAATCCTTAATTTATTGAAGTAGAAATTCATTCCTTCGTTAATGAAGAATATGCAAATATGATCTATTTTTATAGTTTTTGCCATGACATCCTCCTCTTCGTAAAGTTTTTACTTCGGTATTTAAAAGGCTCAGACAAACGGAAACACATGAGACAAAAAATGTAGGTATGATATCGTCAAGTCAACATTTAAAATGAGGAGAACATTATAGACGGTTAAAGGTGATCCTTCGATTAGGATTTAGCGCATTGCAAATCAGTTGTAATAACCCCGAAGTGTCGTGTGGCGTGGGACATTGACAGGGACTGCAGGCAATTAATGCAGGGGGCGAGCAGCATCGATTCATATTCTGCCGCTGGATTCTGCAACAACATGCTCAAGATCCAAATTTCATTTCTAAAATTTTATGTTTTGATACGGAGTGGCTTGTATATTAGTAACTTCTTGCCCATTCATATTTTGAATAACAATTTTCACTCAAATGGGGACACTTTATAAATAATATTACTAGACCCATCTAGTTGTGAATTTGATACTAAGTAAATATAAAGGACTTTTAAGATACATACTAAGATAACTTGAGCGTTTATACAATAGATGGCTGCATTCAATTTACCGTGTAATTTGGGGTTAACTCATTTTTTATTTACATTCTTTTGGTTCTGAGGTTGTTAATATTTTCTCAGGTATGTAGTACAATACTCTATGTAAATAATCAGAAACTACTTTGGAGATTTTCAGGAAGTACTTGACAGGTCGAAAGCAGAGGGGGGTTTGACAAAATGGTAAGTCAGCAGAGACGGAGATATGCTACGAGGTACCTCAGGGCTCCATACTTGGCCCTTTGTTGTACATCATCTTTGTCAACCATCTTCCGCAAAACATTATGGCTGAAAAAACTTGTCTATACATACAACATTCCTCAATGTGGCATCTTCTGACAGAGAATTTCAGAGTTTGTCCATCCAATCAGGCAGAAAAATGGTTTAGTGTGGAGGGACTCGGAAGATCTCTTTTGGAATGCGAAATCAGGACACGCTGACAATGCTTGGAGTGACATTGGATAAGGGTCTTAAAGGAGCGATTACGTGGATGATTTATTAAGCAGGCTTAGTACATCGCTATATACCATGAAAAGGATGAAAAAACTTTCGACACCAGCTATTTGCCGCATTACTTATTTCGCCAACTTTCATGTTGTGGCCACTTATGCCATTTCGCTCTGGGGGCATTGTGCGAGTGCCAAGTTCTCATAAAGCAAAAAGAGGCATTAAGAATACTCTGTGGGGTTCCACGTCTAACTAGTTGTCGTACACTCTTCAAACAGCAGGGAATACTCTTTACATCCGCCTTTATACTGGACTGTTTAAAACATGTTCAAACACACAAGGCTGAATAACTGACAAACGCTGAACTTCATTCCCACAATACAAGGGGGCAAGATGACATAGTAATCGGTTTTCACAAAGTAGGAAAAAGTCAGCTTGGTTTCAATCATTTAGGTGTTAAATTTTACAATAAACTGCCACGCAGCCTAAAAGCACTCTCTCTACAGAAGTTTACCCTAGAGATGACAAAGATCCTCCTAAAAGAGACTCTATATTCCTTTGAGGAACAGTGATATTAAATTTGTGAAATCAGACTCGGTGCCTCCTGAAGTGTTATAGAACTGTTTTCTCAACTGTTAGTTGAAATCTCCTTTTATTGTTTTTATGTATTTTCATTATTGATTGTCATATTGAGTAGTGACTGACTATGTAATATATTTTATGGTCAAATAAATATATATTATATCGATGGGTTTTTGTGGGGTCAATCTGTGACTAGGTGTTTCTTGTAAGTATTTTGCTTTTCAGAATTTTTTATTGGCATGGTATGCTCTGTTAACTGCCATTATCTAGTGTTTGATCTCAGTTGATCCTCTACCATCTCCTACATCATATCCTGTATGAGCTCTTTTCTCTTTGCTATGACGTCGTCTGCGTATGCTATTACTTGTTGTCCCCCATTCTCAGATTATTTTTATCTACTAGATATAGTACTAGGTTAAATATTGTAGCTGACAAAGCGTCTTCTTGCTTAAGTTCAATGCATATATGATCTCTTCTGTTTCTCCTATTTGGGTTATTACTTTGGCCTTTGTTTCTTTTGGTGTCATCCAGACCAATCTTCCTAATTTCGAGTGTATTCTAAGTTCTTCTAGGACTGCTATAAGTTCTGGTCTTTTTATTGAGTTAAACGCTTTAGTATGTCTTAGTTCATTTAAATGATTCGAATACTAACTATATGAAACTAGACTAGTTTTATACTACAATAGAGTGCAACATATTATATATAAAATCATTGGTTCTTACTCAAAAGTTGAGGGTAGAGAAAATATCTCATTGGTCGGCAAAAATTATAGAAACTTCTCTTTTGAATTTGGGAGGCTTTTACTTGGTAAAATTCCATTATCAATAATAAAAAACAAGTACTGTGTTTTAAGGAATTTTACTTAATAATTGCGATTCGTAACGCGTTTCACTACACCGTAGCTTCTTCAGACGAATGATTATGCAGAAAAATGTAAATGAGAATATAACTATAAATGTTCTTGAGTAATTAAAAGCTTATTGGTTGCTTCTTCTTAAGTGGTTATTTATGACAGGTATATCCAATAAAATTAAGGAATAGATTGCTCCCCGAAAAGATTCAATAGAGGTGAAGGGCTTAAATCGACTTGTTCATTGATGAGTCTACCTGAGTGTTTGTATTTATTTACTTCTAAAGTTTCCCAAAGATCTACCTTCCAATATTTATTATCTGTATGCAAAATTTCAAACTGTGGGTCGAAAGAATGATTATTTTCTAAGAGATGATTCGCGTAATTTGAATCTGATTTTTTATTTGAAAAACTGCGTTTATGTTCCGATATTCTAATATTAAAATTTCTATGTGTTCTACCAATGTAGAAATTATCACAGTCATTGCAATTCAATCTATAAACACCTGATTTATTGTTTTTACCTGGTTTGGTTTTATTATTTTTATATATTTGCCTAAATTATTATTAGTTTGGAAAGCTATGTTGAAATTATTGCTACTTAAGAATGATTTCAGTTTCTCACTTGTAATGCCAACGTAGGTTAAGGTGTTGAATTTTGTTTCAATTTATCTACAGGGTAAACTTCATTCAATGCGATTCTACTTTGTTTTTATTTAAAATATTATTTATTAGTTTGGGATTGTAACCATTATTTTTGGCTATTTGTTTAATCAAATTTAGTTCTTTGTTGAAATTTTCTGGTGATAATGGGATGTTAATCAATCTATGAATAAAACTATTGAATGCTGACATTTTATGTTGATATGGATGACACGACGAGTTATGTATTATAATATCTGTATGTGACGGCTTATGGTAAATTGCGAAAACATGTTTTCCATTTTCATTCGAAATTGTTACGTCTAAGAAATTTATCGAATTATTGCTTTCTATTTCGGTTGTGAATGCAATTTTTGGATGTAATGAATTTATATGATTTTCGAAAATTTTCAACTGTCTATCTGTTCCTGTGAAGCAAATAATGATATCGTCTACATAGCGATACCAGTATTAACAATATTTACTATGAATTAATTTCTCTAAGTTATTCATGAAAATTTCTGCTAACAAAGGACTTAACGGATTGCCCATAATCAAGCCGTCTTCAATAGTATAATATTTGTAATTGGAATGGAAATAATTTTGATCTAAACAAATTTTTAATAATGGAAGAATATCTGATTTAACGATAGTATTGACATGATTCCTTTCTAATAATTCTTCAACTAAGTAATACGTATCTTTTGGAGGAATGTTGGGAAATAGATTCTTAACATCGAAAGAAATAAGTTTGGAATTAGGTGGTATGGTGGTATCTTTGATATTGGCAATAAGTTCGTATGAATTTTTGACCGAAAATTCGGAACATAAACGCAGTTTTTCAAATAAAAAATCAGATTCAAATTACGCGAATCATCTCTTAGAAAATAATCATTCTTTCGACCCACAGTTTGAAATTTTGCATACAGATAATAAATATTGGAAGGTAGATCTTTGGGAAACTTTAGAAATAAATAAATACAAACACTCAGGTAAACTTATCAATGCACAAGTCGATTTAAGCCCTTTTACCCCTATTGAATCTCTTCGGGGAGCAATCTATTCCTTAATTTTATTGGATATACCTGTCATAAATAACCACTTAAGAAGAAGCAATTTTATAGTTGACTTATTCTAAGGAATGAACAATAAATACATTTCAAAGGGCTCGATTCCACATGTTCCATTTAATAAAACCACCCAGACGAAATTGGAAATTCAAGTAAAATTTTCTTGATCAAACAATGTTAATTAATCAAATCATAGAATGTTCTCAGCTTATACTGTTATGAAATAACAGATAATGAATCCGTCGAATAAAAGACTATTGTAAGAAAAGATGATATTAAATCGTGTTTAATTCCCTAATCAACCCATGAATTGTACCTACAACATATTCATATTAGACTGTACTAATTAATTACAATAGCTGTCTTGAATTCCGCTCGTACCACATCCTTGAGATTTGCGTACAATGGTTGCTATTCATTCGAATTATGCGTGTACAATTTCATACTCCTGAACTCTTTTGTTTCGCGGCAGGAAATGCATTCAGAATGCTATCTCACGAAGAACGAGCGGAAGTTATCTCTGACTATACAGCTAATTAGTAAGATAGCTGAAAATAGTGTTCGAGAATGATCTAGATACTCGAGGTGGAGATTTCTACATGAATGACTACTTTGTTCACACATGTCTTGACGTAAATTATAGATATACGCAAGTTTATCAAAGTGAATTATTCAACTATCTGTAGAATATGAAGCTCTGAGCGAAATATATGCACTGTTCACGTTTTCGTTCGCGCCAGCCTTTTGTCGCGGGACAAAAAACCGACATCAATAGTACCGCGAAGCGCCAACGTGTAACAATCCCGAAAACCATGGCATTTTATCCTTACAGAACATGGGAGTTTGGTAGTTTAATTGAAAGTAGAAGAGATAACATTTATAATAGGTGATATTTATCGACCATTTATAACTTTTATGAGCTTATGGAAGCTCTGGACTATCAAATCGAATCTAATGGTAGTTCCACTAAGAATATGTGGATTATGAGATCTAAATATCAATATGTTGGCAGATAGCTTTGTAAAGCGTTCCTTTGATATTTTTCTGAGTGGCAACAACTTGGTTCCTTTGAACACAGACATTTTAACTCGGGTGGCTTCACATACATCAATACCCTTACACTAGGCTTAACGAGACGCTGATAAAACTAGCGGTGGTGAATGGGATGTTTGGTGAACACATTTCAATTTCCTTGAATCAAGACTGGGGACACTAAATCTGAAAAACAGGGTCTATAGACACATTGAAGAATTTTTATTCAAGGAACAATACTCAACTTTCCGTAGAATGTTGAAAATCCTTCTCTGAAGGAGCTGGTTTTCCGATCAACCCTCCATAATCATCGTCAACCAGAGTCAATCAGAAGCGGTAGATCTCGGTCTGATGTCATAAATAGGAGCAATATACAGCAGTTTCGGTCTCATTTGACCTCGTCAGTATTGCATACCAATTCACAACATCAGGCCAAACTGCCACCTACTCATCTCAATCCGTTGGATCGCAACGAAACATGTAAATGTTATTGCACCCTCAACGAACGGATACAGAGGGCACTCACCTTCGCCACTTGGAAACCTTGAAAACAAGGGGTAGTTTCCCGGTGGCGATGGTGAGTGGCCCTGATTGACGATGATTTATGATATATATACACATACATATAGCGAGATAATTTCGCAAGTTGTCATTGTTGAGATCTGATGTTTCCATATACTATTACCCAGTTAGACAAAACCGCCCTGAGGACTAATTTGGACAATATAGCGGATCTGGGTGGACTGACCCCGAGGTTCTATATGTTGAGATCACCCGCTCTTATACCAATACTCTAAAAGAAAGGTTCAGAGAGAAGTTCAGAAATGACAGTGCACCCTGATTCAACATACACTACAAGAGGCACAGGGAGTTTCCTGGAAGTGAGCAATTACTCAAGGTGTACAAGGAATACCAGAAAACATTGAAACGGTCAATTGAGAGACGTAAGAAAGAGTACCATGAAAATAAAATAATAGCTCCAGGTCAGAATGAAGAGAAAATTTGAAGGGTTCTCTATAACAATACATAATGAGAGAACTAGAAAAATACTGCAAGTAGACAAATTGATTAGTTACAACAAGAAATACAATAATCCACGAAGTATGGCAAATGAAATGACTCGATATTTTACCAGCATTGGACCAAACTTGACAAATGCTATTGTCAACAGAAACTTCTCTTTCCAAAAGTGCGATCTACAGGTATCGTGTTCTCAACCTGTCAAAGTAGAAGAGATTGGGAACACAATCGCAAATCTGAAATCAGGAAGAAGTACAGCAGTTAACTGATTCCCAGCGGAAGTGTAGAAAGAATTCGAGTATATTATGCCCCCCTACCGTTAACCTTAGTCATCATCTCCTTTGAAAGAGGAATTTTTTCACGTTCGCTCAAATTAAATCAAATTTAAAGAGGTGTCTGCTTGATGCCAGGGAACTACAGGCTTCTCTTCGTTATATCAAAGGTGGTTGAAACATATACAGTCGTCTGATGAAATTCGTATGTGTCAACGGCCTATTATTCAATGAATAAGGATTTCGTAAATGCAGCAGTACAGCAGTTACTGTCAAGGATCTGGTAACTATAATTGTTAAAAATATAGTCTAGGATTCGCTTTCATTACAATTGTTACATTTAATCACGAATTGGATTGAGGACTATCTATCAGGCTAAGTAAAGTAAGTGTGTGAACGGTAGATGTGGCAAATTCTGATGTATGTTGTGGGGTGCCTCAGGGCTCCATCTTAGGCCCAACGCTGTTTTAATCTACGTTAACTCGATTGGTTCGCTACCGCTGAAGGGACGTATACAGCTGTATGCTAACGACATTTTGGAAATGGTAGAGCGAAGTTTAATTTATAAATAATAATAGTTCGAATATCTAAAAATCCAAATGCATGAGACGACCCAGAACTGGGGTCATTTTTTTTTGTTAATTTGCTAAAACTATCCATATATTTCTTGGTTTTATCTAATTGAATCATACTATCAATCGTGATAACTCTATTTTGTAGATCTACCTGCATAACATTTCATATTGTTTATCTGAATTCAAAATTACAGTGAAAAGACGGTCATTTGCCAGAATAATTCAATAATTTAATTTTAAATGCTCAATATAGTAGAATATTACGTATCTTTAAAGAAGCTTAAAATCACCCAAAAGCGTAAATATCGAGGCGAAGGAATTTATCTAAACTCAGATAAGAAATCCAGCAAAAACAATATTCAAGGCATTTAAGCACCCTTTCGTATATCCACGATTCCACACATCTGGTATTTTCTAAAACAGCAATTCCCACGCTGCGACGAAGGAGCTTGTCTGTAAAAGACTATGTAACAGGTACTTGAGTACCAAGGGCAGAGGGAAGTGAGGGTGTAAGAGCTGCTGGGTCACGCATATATAAGTATCACGATCGCGACGTTAAGGGATTATTATGATTATCATTATTATTATTGAGTTATTTTTCTTCCGAGGTGCCGTTACTCTTATTATTCAGTTATCCAGTTTTCGAAGCTCAGTGAATTTACTCATTCGTGTGAATCGGAATTAAATTTAAGTTAATTAATCGTGCATAACATGAGTTCAGAATAATGGAAGACGCAGATTGTTCCTCTCCGAGAAGCCGAGCAGGGGAAGAAGAAGCACCGTTCCCGATGGGTCCCACAGGTGATTACTTTCTGAATTTCCTTCAATATTTCTGTTCACTATTTAATCTTTACGAATTTCAAAAGATATATGCTATGTAATTTCTAAACGCACTAAGGGCGAGTTGAAATAATCATTTCTCAAATTCCAAATTATTTTCACATATTTTTTTCTTCTTGGCAAATGATCTATTTGAACTGCACTGACATTTTCTAATATTTATTTTGAAGAGTTATTTTCATAGATTTATTCAAGACCTTTGCTTTCGTAACTTGGTAGAATTTGAAATGTACTATTTTATATTTATTTTCACAGTTGTTTTAACTTGACACATTATTTTGAAGTATACTAAAATTCTTTAGTATTGATTTCAACATTTGTTTATCAAACTGGCAACATTATTGAGACGTAATTAAGCTATTGTGTACTGATTCCAACAACTTTGAGAACTATTTGAATTTGAAATGTTATGAAGTTTAATATTGATGTGAAACTTTACTTTTGTAACTCAGAAAATTGATTTCAGTGAAATGTTACTTAACCATTTTGCCAATAGAAATCTTTTGTTATAATCTGATAAACGATGCGTTCGAATGTGAGAACATTTAATATTGATTCCTATCTTTGCTTCTATAATGGGCCTATATCTATTTGAATTATCATAATCCCTTTATTCAGTATATCTATTTATCTCATTTTATAACTTAGCAGAACATACTTAAACTGTAACGAAGATGCTTATATTTCATTGAATCCAACTATGGGGAAGATCTTACTTTCAAATTATTGATTTGATGTCCGATACTCTTAAGCTCAATAAGGGAACTTTCCCTGCCTTCAGGTGTAATGATTACCTATGAATAATATCATTTCTCATTAGTATAAATAAATGGCTTTAGGGACGATACGCATGTATGGACCCACAGACATTGAGGCTTGTATGTTGTCGGTATGAAGGTTTTGAAGGATGTCTGAGTTGGTGGAATGTATGTGACGTTTGTGGTACATACAGGTGTATGATCAGAGGGCATGATTCCCTGGTTGGCAAATCCGAGATATGGAAATAGAATATGATCCGCAGTCAGTGACACAATAAAATAATAATGAAACTGCCCGTTAGCGCTCAGTTGAGCAAAAAGAATCACGTATGGCTTTACGGGCTCACCGAGTTCCATATATAACGTTTTAAATACTATACGAATTACTGAATTCGATTTAAAAATACGCGAGCGAATTAACTCTTGCAAGTTGTCAGCTGTGGACGTGTTCCTTAGAATTTTAAAAGCAAATCTTCCAGAGTTTGGAGTATGAGGGCAACGACCTCTTCAGAAAACATGATATCATATTACCAAAACCCTTAGATCGGGTCAGTTACCACTCATAAGATGGGTGAGGGCCGGTTAGGTCTGTCTATAATAATCTCATATCCGAATGCCATCCAGAATATGGATGAGGGCCGATTGAGCCTGTTTATAATAATTAAATATTCCAACTTCCACTCGAAATATGGGTAAGGACCAATTAGGTCTGTTCATAATAATTAAATATTCCAACTTCCACTCGTAATATGGGTGAGGACCAATTAGGTATGTATATAATAATCTAATGTATCAACTTCCACTCAAAATATGGGTGAAGGCAAATTGGGCCTCTATCTAAATGATCTGATATTTCATTAAATTCTTTAAAAGACGCCAAAGAATGCAAGGATAAGAATTTAATACAAATGCTGCAAAGATCAAATAAACATTGTTACCGAATGTGTTTTTGATTTTCTGATTTTCTTACCTATGGTTTAAGCGACGAAGAATTGGTCGTATCACATCAAACCTCACATAAAAGAACTTGATTAGGTTACTACAAATACACAACGCAACACAAGGAACAGGGTCCTATTTTATAAAAAGAACTTCAAGGCAAGTTCAGGTACTAGACGATCACATGGCTTTTCATTTGACCGATTTTAGTCGGTCTCAGGCGTATTTAATATGGGGAAGAAAATAACATAATTCAGGTATTGCAATTTACAGAAAAACGATGCTATTTGAATAGTCCTTCATAGACCGGGGTTGGGGGTGTTTCAATCTTGAGAGAAATAGTAGCAGCAGATAATCCTCCCGGTTTGTCACAAGTTATCTAATAGCTGAAGGAATCCGAAAGTACAACTCTATTCCAGAGGCTATTAGAGATCAAAGATCTGCTCTCTCTGGAAGTGAGAAGACTTATTTTCAGTCGCCAGTCAGTAGTTTGAATTTTGATGTGCCTTTCAACTTTTTTATTACTTTGTGAAATATGGACCAATGGTTTTTTAGGTCGGGTCTATCAAGTTACATATTTGTATTTTCTTCTTTCTTGGAATGAAAAAATCTTGGAATGGAAATTTCGAAAATTTTCGGAATCAAATATAGAATCGTGCGGAATTTTATTTTTTCTGCTAGTTATTGAGTTATGATGCAAACTTGTCTTCTCTCAAATATGAACCATAGATAATTTTGATCATTGGATGAAATTTCTTCTTCCATTTCAAGAGTATACCACATGTGAGCTCAATTGTTTTTATTTTTTTTCGCCATTTTTATGTGTAGACAAGATTGATGCTATCTTCCATCGTTCAGGAAATATACCAATGTTTAGGGAATCGTTAAAAATACGTATCAGAGTCCAATGCAAGCTGAAGCAGTGTTCCTGATGAATACAGAAGGAATATTCTTAGGTCCGGAGCTTTTTCTGGGATTCAAGTTTCGAAATCACGAAAAATTCCGTCCTCAAGATTCTCCCTTCGAAAGGTACCTTTTTTCGATAAATATTCATACGAAATTTTCTAATACCTGAGGAATTAGCCCCTGATTTCTAAACGCATGTTTAGAACACTTGTTCACAATATTTTCAGGTTAATGGAAAACCCCAAGTTTAATTTCTTTAAAAAGAAGCCAGACTCTTTTAGCCCACAGGGTCTCCAGGAGAAATTTACTGATTGGCGTTTATGTTGTTTACCTTAGCATTTCATAATGGAAGAAAGAATGTATAAAAACCAATTTGAAACTTCACTTTCCATATAACCAGTTATTCTAAATGAACAAGAATTTTTCTCTGATCCCTCTCAAAATGTCCTGACTCCAATTAAATCCCAAACCGCGGAGTTACGATCACTAAAACAATCAATAAAATTCAAAGTTCAATCAGAAATGTCAGTGTGCATCGTAAAACCCATTTTCTATTAGGTCATTAAGGACGTAACCTTTTCGACGCCATAAAACAATACCGTAATATTACAGCTGATTTTATTGTGAAGTCACGACTAGATAGGGGCTGGGGGGTTGGGGTCAGCGAATTTGGGCCCTGTCGTGACCTCGAAACATTTTCTATTGATTTGCTGCTGCTACTTATGGCGTAGTTGGTCAGTCATTATTTTCCAACAAGGTTATATTTGAATTTCTCTAAGAAGAGTTGGATGAAAACTAAGAGAGGTGAAACTGAATATTTTTTTATTATATATTCAGCTAATAAAATTGTTGACAGAACTGATATTCATTATATCAATACTGTAAGAATTTATATGATTTTCGAAAATTTTAACTGTCTTACTGTTCCTGTGAAGCAAATAATGATATCATGAATATTTCTGCTAACAAAGGACTTAACGGATTGCCCATAATCTATATATATATATATATATATATATATATATATATATATATATATATATATATATATATATATATATATATATATATATATATATATATATATATATATATATATATATATATATATATATATACATACTTATACTACTATTGAAGACGGCTTGATTATGGGCAATCCGTTAAGTCCTTTGTTAGCAGAAATATTCATGAATAATTTAGAGAAATTAATTCATAATCATCCGCTCAGTAAATATTGTTTATACTGATATCGCTATGTAGACGATATCATTATTTGCTTCACAGGAACAGAACAGATAGACAGTTGAAAATTTTCGAAAATCATATAAATTCATTACATCCAAAAATTGGATTCACAACAGAAATAGAAAGCAATAATTCGATAAATTTCTCAAACGTAGCAATTTCGAATGAAAATGAAAAACATGTTTTCGCAATTTACCATAAGCCGTCACATACAGATATTATAATACATAACTCGTCGTGTCATCCGTATCAACATAAAATATCAGCATTCAATAATTTTATTCATAGATTGATTAACATCCCGTTATCACCAGAAAATTTCAACAAAGAATTAAATTTGATTAGACAAATAGCAAAAATAATGGTTACAATCCCAAACTAATAAATAATATTTTGAATTAAAAACAAAGTAGAATCGCATTGAATGAAGTTTACCCTGTCGATAAATTGAAACAAAAATTCAACACCTTAACCTACGTTGGCATTACAAGTGAGAAACTGAAATCATTCTTGAGTAGCAATAATTTCAACATAGCTTTCCAAACTAATAATAATTTAGGCAAATATATAAAAAATAATAAAACCAAATCAGGTAAAAACAATAAATCAGATGTTTATAGATTGAATTGCAATGACTGTGATAATATCTACATTGGTAGAACACATAGAAATTTTAATATTAGAATATCGGAACATAAACGCAGTTTTTCGAATAAAAAATCAGATTCAAATTACGCGAATCATCTCTTAGGAAATAATCACTCCTTCGACCCACAGTTTGAAATTTTGCATACAGATAATAAATATTGGAAGGTAGATCTTTGGGAAACTTTAGAAATCAATAAATACAAACACTCAGGTAAACTCATCAATGAACAAGTCGATTTAAGCCCTTCACCTCTATTGAATCTCTTCGGGGAGCAATCTATTCCTTAATTTTATTGGATATACCTGTCATAAATAACCACTTAAGAAGAAGCAACCCAATAAGCTTTTAATTAGTCAAGAACATTTATATTTATATTTTCTGTACATTCATTCGTCTGAAGAAGCTACGGTGTAGTGAAACGCGTTACGAGTCGCAATTATTAAGTAAAATTCCTTAAAACAATACTTGTTTTTTATTATTGATAATGGAATTTTACCAAGTAAAAGCCTCCCAAATTCAAATAATACAGTATAAGCTCTTTATTCGTAAATATGCTGAGAATACAGAAACCGTGAATATGGAATGATAATTTATATGGGATTATGTAGGATACGTTCCTAGGTGACAAAGTAAAAATAAATATATAAAAATCAATTAGCTTGACGTTTTTCACCTTATTGATCAATCAGTATCTTCAGACTTAGAAAATGGTTTGAAGAATTTTGTAATTTTTCTTGCTTTGCAGTTCTTAAAAGCTCATTCAATACAAACTGATATTCAGCAGCCATTAGCACTTTGCCTCTTAAAAATAAGACTTCATCTTATTACGGATCAATTTTCATTAATCACAAAGTTCATTTGTCATTCTTGAAACTTCTCTAAGATTTTTCAAATCAAATTTCAAGTTTTCAGTGCTTTCGAAGCATCGTTTTCAATAGGCTGTGAATTTTACATTTCCTTCAAGTTAGTTTATCAGATCATGCTCCGTCTAATATGGGCTCCTGGCCACTCGGGCATTGAGGAAATGAGAAGGCGGACTCATTGGCCGCTCGAGGAACTAACCTGGAGTTCATAGGACCCGAGCCTAAAATCGGAATTCCCCTGGAAACTGCAAGGATGAAAAACAACCGATGGCCGGACTTGAGGGTACGTAAGCATTGGATGAGCCTCCCAGGTTTCAGACATGCTCGACGTGCCATCAGCGGACCTTCCACTGCAAAAGCCAAGGCCTGGCTTAAACTCTCTAGGTTGGAACTGAGAGTTTTAACTGCCATACTAACGGGGCACTGTCGCCTCAGGAAACACCTAAATAAATTAGGATAGATTGAGGATCCTTCATGTAGACTTTGTCAAGAAGATATAGAATCAATGAAACATGTTATGTGCAAGTGCCCAGCAGGGGACAGGGTCAGGATGGAAGAACTTGGATCTTGCAAACTGAAGCTGACTGAGCTTATTAAGCTCTCGCCCACGAAACTCGTATCCTTTACGAGATGGATGAAATGTAGGACAGTGTGCCACAAAAGACCACTGGGTCGCTGTGGCCGGGCTGCAAGGCAGCCCTAATAATATCTATCTATGTAGTTTGTCAAATCCTCGTCTTGCAATTCAAGCAACTCCTGAATGTCTCTTGATTCTATCTGTTCTAACCCATCTCGTCCTATTTCATTTGCAATTTCGGCAATGTTTGCAGCAAAAGAACTTGCACAGACTCGTCATTTTCCGCATTAAGTAGAGGCCACAGTTTTTCCAGCATAATGTGTATGGGTTCAGTTCATCCACTTTTTGTGTCGTTGGAATGCAGCCAAATTGTGATAAGAAACGGAGCGCAAATAAAATTCTACGTTATTCCCGATAGTTACTGAACACCTTTTCGTGACCGCGATCCAGACACCATCTGGTATTTTCTCAGACAGCAATGTATTTTGAAAACGCCTGATGTAACATTGAATCAAGAACGAAGGCCAGAAGGGAGTACGGGTGTAAGCACCTCTGGAAAACGCATATCTAGAGGCTACGATCGTGAGTTAGGATTATTTAGTTTCGAAGCTCAGTGAATTTACTCAGTAAGTGATGCTGATTCGATTGTGAATATTTCGGTTTATCCAAGGGGTCGACGTGGTCAACCTACGCGTCCCTTGGAGGAAACGATGACCTGTTTCGACCCTGGAAATACAGCTCGGAGTACACGAAGTTGTCCAACCTACTCGCACTACAAATATCATTGTATTTATGGGAACTGGTGGTCGACTTTTCGTGGTACCATTTTCTCTTATGAGGGTTTCAATGGTTCAACCCATTCGCTTACAGAGAACAAGAGTGGGGGTTCGTTATAGTCCCAAATTGGAAGACACGGCTCAAATTTCGGCAATTTTAGGGGATCAGATTGATCCTTTACCTAATGAGTTTGATGATGCTGCTACTTTTTTGAAAGTAATGTTGATGTGATAAATACACACACCACAAAAACATATGTTTTTGGACATATGAGATAAGAATCTTATCTATGTAGTAACATTTGTTTCCATATGATTTAAAACACGTCTGAAACAAGAATGAGTTTATTTGACTATTAGTATTCATTCAATTTCTTTTCTGTTTTCACGCTATATTAATGCAAGTTTTCAGTGTTTCTTGTTGAGTTTCGAATCTTTGAATTTATTGTAATGGCTGCTGAACGTCCTGGGCGCTATTTGAGTGATCATGAAGTGGTAAGAACTTCTAGAGGAGGGGCGAAGCCAACGTTACGTGGCTAACTTGTTGAATGTTAACCAAAGCACTATTTCAAGAGCAATTAATCGGTACCACGAAACAGGGGAATACGGAAGAAGGGCCGGACAGGGAAGAAATCGGACAACAGTACCAGTTGATGATCGTTGGCTTCGTTTAACTGCACTAAGAGTTCGGCGCTGTACGGCTAGAATGCCAAATAATGAACTTGCACTTTCCAGAAATGTGCATATTTCACTGCAAACTGTTAGGAACAGGCTCAGAGAAGAAGATATCAGACCAAGGGTGGCTTCTACCGGCCCATGTCTCACCAGAGAGCATCGAGATGCAAGAAATGCTGAAATTGATATTTTAAGAAGGCCAGCCAGAAGTCCCGACTTGAATCCTATAGAACATGTTTGAGACAACATGAGGTGGCCAATTCAGCAACGTAGGATGCCTTGTAGAACACTCCAACAACTAGAAAATCTGTTTCCTGAAATTTGGAACTCAGTGACTCAAGAGTACATCCAAAATTTGTTTGAGGGGCTTCCGAGACGTATACTGGCAGTAATTAGGGCCCGGAGAGGAAACACTCGATTTTGAGAATGATTAGTAACCATTCGATGCTAGTTGACTGGTCTCTTCACGAATGTTTGAAGATGGTAGAATTTTTTAATTTTTCATCAACTCGAAAATTGTTGATATTTTCCATCATAAACTCATCTCTTTTGAATGATATCTTCTTATCTTGCACTTCTGAAAGTTACCAAGCGACTCTTGAATGACCAACCTAAAAGTTTATATAGTATTCTCATATAGTAAAAGTAGGGTGATGCGACAATGTTTGGGAGTGTATTTGAAAACAAAGTCAGCTTTTGAATCATTTCTGTTTATTTCAGTACCATATTTTGAGCAAACTGATCTTCCCTCCCTATGCTTGAAAAGTCTTCCATATCCTGAGCTTCCTATAGAAGTTATGTTATTTAACAAGAAGTTAATCAAAGGGTATTGACCAATTAGCTGACAAAGAGTTGACATGGACTTGCAAAAAAGTTAACAATTAATTAAGTTTTATGCAAATACTGAGTTAACATTGCTTTGACGCATTTCTAGCTGATTTATTGTTAACTTCATATCAAGTAATTTATGCTTCCCAAATATGAATTCGACATAGAGCTGATAAATTGTCAGATGTGACAATTTTTCAAGTAGCTTTATTTATCCGGGCCAATGTAATATAACATGTAATTAACTATATGCCAAATGAAAATGAAGTTCAGATGATTTGAAGGCAATAATGAAACAACACAATAAAAGAAATAACAAACAAACTGGCAAATGAAATAATAGATAAAATATGAAAGGACACGAAAATGACAAAATATGAAAAATTATTGAATTTTAGGAAAAAGAATATCTATGGTACAATGGAAAAAAAACAGCAAAGAAGAAACATCATCATTTCAGATCACCCTCGTACATCACATGATGGCGAATGATGCATCCTACATTACTTTTTCCGCACATTTCTTAATCAGGCAACGAGAAAAAAGAGGGCATATACCACGCAATTTGGATTGCACAAACGCCAATTGAAAAGTTCAAGGATCAAATGATAATTGACATTTTACAAGTGTACCGCCTACAATAACCATTTAATATAGTCATAGTTACATTCCCCTTCATAGTTAAATTGATCACATCTGTTCCGAGAACTTTTGTCGATGCTTTACTATAACTTAACGAAGTAGGAATGTCGTGATGTAGGTGTTAATGTAGACGACTTGATTGATATATCGTCGGGATTTTATGAATGAAGATCCCGGTTGTTAGTTCACATCCTTTTCCCATCAATTTTTTTCTAATCGAGACAGTTAATTTCCTTATTGCCTACCTGTGGCAAGTTATGAGTATTTATTAGAGGAAGTATAGTGGGAACGTACTCTGTGCCTACTTGGCCCTAGGGTTTGAATATACGTGCATTTCTGAGACGCTTTTCCTCCGCCGACTTCATTGAGGTCACATCGTCTCCCTAAATCGTCTGCAGCACGCGTTGGTACAAGTCAATTCTACAGACAACCCACGCCGTCCGCCAAACCGCCGTTGTCTAACAGCGAACCACGTGTTAATTGAACTTTTTTTTTTCTTGTGGGTGACCCCATCCCAGTAGCTCTCATAGCTATTGGCTTCAGAAATACTTCCCCTCGGGAAACACAAAAGTTTGATAAATTTTCTCTGTATCTTCTCAATCCTGCTTATTTCAGTGGCATACAGAGGTGACTATACTATACAACAGTTTTCTACAATGGGACAAGCAATAGAAACATACAGGATACTGAGTGAGCGCATATTAGCAAAAGGTCTGATTGTTGTTTAATTTTGAAATTCACTGTTTCAAATCTCAGTGACGACTGAGTACAATATCTTTGAACCACTCTTATATATGTATTTTGCCCTAAACTCATTTCTAAATACTATCTTCATGTCTATACTGTTAAGAAACATCTAAAAATTCGTCATTCGCTTCTAACTTCATCCACAAGAAATTATACAGGGTGCTTCAACGAAAACTAAACAGAGGCTATATCTACCAAGATATTCATTTCTGATCAAAACGCAAAAACAAGGGGAACATCTTTTGGGGTACAAAACTTGCCTGAAATATCAATCCCCTTAGCGGGGGTTGCAATCCTTGACATTTTGAATAGGGAAGATGGGTCAAGTGATGACTCAAAAGAAAGGTGGTGTCTACATCGCCTTGAACGAATTTCCATTTTTAATTGAAAACTGTAAAAGATACAGGGTGAGCAACTTAAAGATAGGGAAGACTATTTCCCTGAGACTATTCAAGTTTCAGTGAAGTAAAATGGAACAGATCCATGCTGATCAATGGCAGTCATCATCAAGTACCATCCCCATCTCAAATTTCAACCCCTAGAGGTGACCACCCTTGAAAATTTGGAAGAGGGTAGATGGGTCGAGTGATACCTCGGAAAAAAGTTATTATCTTTATATTGATTGATTGAAAACTGTAGAAGATACAGAGTGAGCTACTGAAAAATAGAGGAGACTATCTATCATTTCACATGAGGACGATGATCATACAGAATCACCTGTGAAAACAAAAGTTTCCTTTCAGTCAACTGATAAAAACGCATGTACATGTGAACCCAACTCTAGATGCATTGCTCGAATATCGTACAACGAATGTTCAAAGATCAATGGAGTTACTATAACTGATATTTTTATCGTTTTCTTTCAAGATTCATAATCCTTCATAATCATTCCAATGTTTCAGCTGCCCACCCAGTAATTTTGATGGAGAACGAAAACTTACACACCATTGTGGAGACAAACAAAAATCCTTTCTCAGAAGGTTATAATTGGACCTATCTCCCTCCTTAAAAATAACATAGGGTGGTCACCCCTGCTCTAGTGGTTGAAATTTGAGATGTGAATGGTGTTTCGGAAGATGACAGCCTTTGATCTGGAATGAATCTGTTCCATTTTTCTGCACTAATATGAAACGACCCAGAACCGGGGTCAATTTTTTTTTGTTAATTTGCTAAAACTATCCATATATTTCTTGGTTTTGATCTAATTGAATTTTATTATCAACTGTGATAACTATATTTTGTAGATCTACCTACATAACATTTCATATTGTTCATCTGAATTCAAAATTACAGTGAAAAGACGGTCATTTGCCAGAATGATTCAAGAATTTCATTTAAATTCTCAATATAGTAGAATATTACGTATTCCTAAGGCAGCTTAAAATCACCCAATAGTGTAAACATAGACACGAAGGAATTTATCTAACCCAAATAAGAAATCCAGCGAAAACAATAATCGACTTTAATACCTAAGCTATTAAGCACTCATTCGTATATCCACGCTTCCACAGCTGGTGTTTTCTAAATCAGCAATTCCCACGTCGGGACGAAGGAACGCGTCTGGAAAAGACTATGTAACTGGTACTTGAGTACCAAGGGCTGAGAGAAGTGAGGGGTAAGGACTGCTGGGTCACGCATATATAAGTAACCGCGATCGCGACGTTAAGGGATCATTCAATCATTCATTCATTATTATGATTTGATTATTATTGAGTTATTTTCTGTCAGATGTGCAGTTACTCTTATAATTCAGTTATTTAGTTTTCGAAGCTCAGTGAATTTACTCATTCGTGTGAATCGGAATTAAATTTGAGTTAATTAATCGTGCACAACATGAGTCCAGAGAATGGAAGACGCAGATTGTTCCTCTCCGAGAAGCCGGACAGGGGAAGAAGAAGCACCGTTCCCGCTGTGTCTCACAGGTGATTACTTTCTGAATTTATTTTAATATTTCTGTTCACTATTTAATTTTCACGAATTTCCTGAAGTATATGCTACGTAATTTCTAAACGCACTGAGGACGAGTTGAAATAATCATTTCTCAAATTCCAAATTATTTTCACATATTTTTTTCTTCTTGGCAAATGATCTATTTGAACTGCACTGACATTTTCTAATATTTATTCTGAAGAGTTATTTTCATGCACTTATTTAAAACGTTGCTTTCGTAACTTGGTAATAATTTGAAATGTACTGAATTTATTTTATATTGATTTTAACAGCTGTGTTAACTTAACACATTATTTTGAAGTACACTAAAATTCTTTAGTATTGATCTTTGAGAACTATTTGAATTTGAAATGTTATGAAGTTTAATATTGACATGAAACTTTACTTTTATAACTCAGAAAATTGATCTCATTGAGATGTTACTTAACCATTTTGCCATTTCAAATCTTTTGTTATAATATGATAAACGATACGTTCGAATGTGAGAACATTTAATATTGATTCTTATCTTTGCTTCTATAATGGGCCAATTATCTATTTGAATACCATAATCCTTTTATTCGGTATTTCTATTTATCTCAGTTTATAACTTAGCAGAACATACTTAAACTGTAACGAAGATGTTTACATTTCATTGTATCCAACTATGGGGAAGATCTTACTTTCAAATTATTGATTTGATGTCCGATACTCTTAAGCTCAATAAGGGAACTTTCCCTGCCTTCAGGTGTAATGATCACCTACGAATAATATCATTACTCATTAGTATAAATAAATGGCTTTAGGGACGATACGCATGTATGGACCCACAGACATTGAGGCTTGTATGTTGTCGGTATGAAAGTTTTGAAGAATGTCTGAGTTAGGGAATGTATGTGACGTTTGTGGTACATACAGGTGTATGATCAGAGGGCATGTTTCCCTGGTTGGCAAATCCGCGATTTGGGAATAGAATATGATCCGCAGTCAGTGACAATAAACTGCCCGTTGGCGCTTAGTTGAGCAAAAGAATCACGTACGTCTTTACGGGCTTACCTCTAGTTCCATATATAACGTTTTAATACTATACGAATTATTGAATTCGATTAAAATACGCGAGCGAATTAACGCTTGCAAGTTGTCAGCTGTGGACGTGTTCCTTAGAATTTTAAAAGTAAATCTTTCAGAGTTTGGAGTATCAGGGCAACGACCTCGTCAGAAAACATGATATCATATTACCAAAACCCTTCGATCGGGTCAGTTACCACTCATAAAATGGGTGAGGGTCGGTTAGACCTGTCTACAATAATCTCATATCCGAATTCCATCCAAAATATGGGTGAGGGCCAAGTGAGCCTGTTTATAATAATTAAATATTTCAACTTCCACTCATAATATGGATGAGGACCAATTAGGTCTGTATAAAATAATCGAATGTATAAACTTCCACTCGAAATATGGGTGAGGGCAAATTGGGCCTCTATCTAAATGATCATAGTTATTAAATTCATTAAAAGACACCAAAGAATGCAAGGATAAGAATTTAATACGAATGCTACAAGGATCAAATAGACATTGTTACCGAATCTGTTTTTTTGTTTTCCTAATTTCCTTACCTATGGTTTAAGCGGCGAAGAATTGGTCGTGTCACATCAAACCTCACATAAAAGAACTTGAGTAGGTTACTACAAATACACAACACAACAAAGAAAAGGGTCCTATTTTATAAAAAGAACTTCAAAGCAAGTTCAGGTACTAGACGATCACATGGCTTTTCATTAGACCGATTTCAGTCGGTGTAATTAATATGGGGAAGAAAATAAGATAATTCAGGTATTGCAATTTACGTAAAGGCGATACATTTTGCATCGTCTTTCATAGACCGGGGTTGGGGTGTTTCAAATACTTGAATAACTCAGGGCGATAGATAGTCTCCTCTATTTTTCAGTAGCTCACTCTGTATCTTCTATAGTTTTCAATCAAAAATAAAAATTTTTTCACGGGAATGCAGACAAAGATCATACCTTTCTTTCGTGTTATCACTCGACCCATCTACCCTCTTCCAAATTTTCAAGGATTGAAATTCGAGATTAGGATGGTTCTTGATGATGACTGCCATTGATCAACATGGATCTGTTCCATTTTACCTCACTGAAACTTGAATCGTCTCAGGGAAATAGTCTTCCCTATCTTTCAGTTGCTCACCCTGTATCTTTTACAGTTTTCAATTAAAAATGGAAATTCGTTCAAGGCAATGTAGACAAAGATACCACCTTTCTTTTGAGTCATCACTCGACCCATCTTCCCTATTCAAAATGTTCAAGGATTGCAACCTCCGCTTAGGGGGTTGATATTTCAGGCAAGTATTGTACCCCAAAAGATGTCCCCCTTGAAACAAAAATGTCAGTTGCTTTCCGTTCCATCTTAGCGAGGGCGAGGAGATAGTTCTAGTTGTAGAAGATTCTCAAAGGCGAAAGGTATATATAAAATCGATAATAATTAATTAATAAAATGAAAAACCCCAGACGTTCATTCATCAACGTAGAAAACAGGCGCATAGGTGTTCCGGGAAAACGAACGTAGGAGTACAAGACTACCATTCAATAATTTCAATAACACGGGTTTCTGTTCATGAAAGAACTGGTTGCGCAACAAACTCCAATGGTGATATTTACATAATAACATAGAAGCCAGAATGGAACGTTATATGTGGGCGAGAATGAACGTTTCATTAATCATTTAATAACTTGTTGCGATATATTCCGACCATTTGTGATACTCAAGTATGTACGAAGTCGAGCTATTAGTCGGATATGCACTTCCTGCCAAATATATGGTGCAAGTTCATCCGTTGTTGATTTCTAAAAATAAATAGTTAATCATCTAGCGGCGGCAGTGTACGAGAAAAATGTTTGTTTTCATTTTTTTTTTGGCTACAGTAACCGGTACAAGTTGAAATTTTGGCGCCGTCCTCAATCCAACATCATTACTAACCATTTTGAATATAACACTTTCATAATATGACAATACAGTATACTCTTGATAATATGTACTCGAAAAATTTGGAGCTGTTCGCACTTTCGACATGTTCATACTAATGAAGGTATGAATAAAATAAAACACATTAAATAATTTTTATTATTTCATTTAAGGGATGAACCTTAGGTGTTCCCCATTTGTTCAAATTCTTTCTGGAATGTTATCGGGGCACCGTCGCAAAATGATATACAGGGTGTTACATAATAGTATGTCACAACTTGAGGAGGTAAATCTACGTGCAATTTTAAGAAAAAAAGTTCATTTGAACATAGATCCGCAAAAGCTTCGTTACGGAGCTACAGGGTGTTGAAATTTCCGGAGTAAATTTGGAATGAAAGCTATTTTACAGCCTCCATCTAGAACTACAAGGTGTTTCTTTTCCAAAGCCATGTCTTCTTTTGACCTTTCAAACTTTTTTGCAGTACGCCACTGATCAGCGTACAATCAATTTTCGTCATCTTCGTTCAATTTAGAAACTTTTTTGACACTTGTAATTTTTTCGTATATCCGACCGTTCTCGAGCAAAAAAATATTGAACGTTTGTTTGCATTCGCTGAATTAAAAGCACTTCTAATTAAAAAATGACTGGTAGGCTTTGATATTTTTCATTTATTCATTTATTTTGACAGTTGCTAAAGTTGAACCAGTGTCTGCTCGAATCGTTTATTCAATTAACGATTAGTTTAAAGACTTTTGGAGTTATTGCTGTAAGAAAAAAACATTTTCAAATATCCACAGAAGGTTGAGAGAAACTGGTACTTTTACTGCAAATAATCATTTAAAAGGTGCAACTCAAACTATGTGAACTCCAGATATTGAGGAAGCAGTTTTGAATTGTATTGATTTGAATCCTCATGTGAGTACAAGAAAAATTGGAAATCAGTTGAATATTTCGTATGTTCTAGTTTGGAGGATTCTCAACAACTTTTTATTGTACC
The DNA here is from genome assembly GCA_013387265.2 of Cryptolaemus montrouzieri. Taxonomy (NCBI): domain Eukaryota; kingdom Metazoa; phylum Arthropoda; class Insecta; order Coleoptera; family Coccinellidae; genus Cryptolaemus; species Cryptolaemus montrouzieri. The sequence continues at coordinate 10,876,359 of JABFTP020000021.1, forward strand.
CGTTTCATATTTAACGCGTCCAAACTCTACTTCCTCGAGATTTTTTTTCAAGACTGAATTTCTGCCGATGGCTCTTAGAAGAAATTAGAGAAAATTCTCATTTCGATAGTGAAATAATGTTCAAAGACGAAGCTAACTTTTCGAGAACTGCTATCACAAATTTTCAAAATAATCATTATTGGGCTGAGGAAAACCCCCATTTGATTGGAGAATCTCACCATCAAGAAAAATTCTCACCAAAAGTCTGGGTCGGAATAATTGGGAATTATTCGATTGGGCCATTTTTTTGCCTTGTAGACTAAACAGTCCCACTTATCGGCAATTTCTTGAGGAGGAGTTACCTTTATTGCTCGAGGATGTGCCACTTTTGGTGAGAAACATAATGTGGTTCATGCATGACGGGGCACCAGCACATTTTTGTGGAGAGGAGAGGAATTCTTGAATAATACATTCAACAAGCGATGGGTACGTCGGGCAGGCAAAGATCGACAGGAGATCTGCTCGCCTACGTCACTCATGTTTGTACATCAACGATGGAAAAGCATGAGGAATCTAGAGCAATAGCCCTCTACATCTCTAAAGCCTTCGATAGGGTTTGGCATGCAGCCTTACTGAACTTGCTGCATATGGGCTTCCCGAAAAATTGCGGGGTTGGATAAGTAGCTTTCTTTCAAATATTTGAATTGTGGAGGCCGTTACTTGATGTAGATCCATGATATAAATGAGATAAAAAACACAAGGTTTAACTTTAATCTACACTTTATTTGAAAAAATTCGACGACGTTTCGCTGACACCGCAGCTTTATCAAGAATGACAAACAGAATGAAGAGTATGGTATTATAAACAAATCGTAGAACAAGTTGGATGAATAACAAGAAAATCCACACCGAGCCATTGTACAGTTAGTATGAAAGGTAATAAAAACTAATTAAACAAGTTAAGTAGGGGTGAATAATTCACATCTACCTGTTCATTCAAAAGCTTGTCCGAATGTTTGTATCTATTTATTTCTAATGCTTCTAGGAGATCTAATTTTGAACTTTTGATTTTATATGTAATATGTCAAAGTTTTTATTGAATGAATGGTTTTCTTTTATTAAGTGGTTTGAATAATTTGAATCAGATTTATTTTTATCGAAGCTACGTTTATGTTCAGATGTGCCAAAACTCCTATAGGTCCTACCGATATAAATTTTATCACAAGAGCCGCAATTGAGTTTATAGATTCCTGATTTACTTGATTTTTCAACACGAGATTTATTATTTTTAATATGTTTACCTAAGTTATTAGAAGTTTTGAAAGTTATATTAAGATTTTGTTTGACGAAAAAGGATTTAATATTTGTACTTGCAGAACCGCAGAATGTTAAACTGTTGAATATTTTATAGTCTTTATGAATAGGATATACTTCATTTGTTGCTTTCTGATACAGTTTTTACGAATGATTAGATCTATCATATCCGGATTATATGAATTATTAATGGCTACCTGTTTGATGATGTTTAACTCTTTATTATAATCTTCTACTGATAAAGGTAAATTAAGTAACCGATGTACCATGCTGTTTAAAGCTGCAACTTTGTGTTGAATTGGAAGTAATGAGTAGTTATGTATAATTGTATCAGTATGTGTTGGTTTACGAAAGACCGAAAAAACATGATTATTATTTTGTTTAGTGATTTTTAAGTCCAAAAATTAAGGAATCGTTCTGTTCAATTTCTATCGTGAATTTAATGTTCAAATGGATGGAATTAATGAAATTAAGAAATAAGTCTAATTGACGAGTAGTTCAATGAAACATACTAAGATGTCGTCAACATATCTATACCAATAAAGAAATTTGGAAATCAGTGGATGTGTATGAATTTCCCGTTCAATATTATTCATAAAATCTCTACTAAAAGTGGACTCAAAGGATTTCCCATGATCAAACCATTTACACTACTGTAATATATGTTGTTGAAAGAAAATACCTAACCTAACCTACCACCTAACGCAAAACTTATTTCGTTTGATGTTGAGAATTTATACCCAAGTGTTCCTCCAGGTGATGTCAAAATATTAATCGAAAACATGTTGAATTCGAATCATGTTAACCACATAATTAAATCAGAAATATTGAATCTGTTAGACGTTTGCATTCAACAAAATTATTTTTCTTTAAACAACATCTATTACAGTAGTGAAAATGGTTTGATCATGGGAAATCATTTTAGTCCACTTTTAGCAGAGATTTTATGAATAATATTGAACGGGAAATTCATACACATCCACTCATTTCCAAATTTCTTTATTGGTATAGATATGTTGACGACATCTTAGTATGTTTCATTGAACTACTCGTCAATTAGACTTATTTCTTAATTTCATTAATTCCATCCATTTGAACATTAAATTCACGATATAAATTGAACAGAACGATTCCATTAATTTTTGGACTTAAAAATCACTAAACAAAATAATAATCATGTTTTTCGGTCTTTCGTAAACCAACACATACTGATACAATTATACATAACTACTCATTACATCCAATTCAACACAAAGTTGCAGCTTTAAACAGCATGGTACATCGGTTACTTAATTTACCTTTATCAGTAGAAGATTATAATAAAGAGTTAAACATCATCAAACAGATAGCCATTAATAATTCATATAATCCGGATATGATAGATCTAATCATTCGTAAAAACTGTATCAGAAAGCAATAAATGAAGTATATCCTATTCATAAAGACTATAAAATATTCAACAGTTTGACATTCTGCGGTTCTGCAAGTACAAATATTAAATCCTTTTCGTCAAACAAAATTTTAATATAACTTTCAAAACTTCTAATAACTTAGGTAAACATATTAAAAATAATAAATCTCGTGTTGAAAAATCAAGTAAATCAGGAATCTATAAACTCAATTGCGGTTCTTGTGATAAAATTTATATCGGTAGGACCTATAGGAGTTTTGGCATAAGGACATCTGAACATAAACGTAGCTTCGATAAAATAAATCTGATTCAAATTATTCAAACCACCTAATAAAGAAAACCATTCATTCAATAAAAACTTTGACATATTACATATAAAATCAAAAGTTCAAAATTAGATCTCCTAGAAGCATTAGAAATAAATAGATACAAACATTCGGACAACCTTTTGAATGAACAGGTAGATGGGAATTACTCACCCCTACTTAACTTGTTTAATTAGTTTTATTACCTTTCATACTAACTGTACAATGGCTCGGTGTGGATTTTCCTGTTATTCATTCAACTTGTTCTACGATTTGTTTATAATACCATACTCTTCATTCTGTTTTTCATTCTTGATAAAGCTGCTGTGTCAGCGAAACGTCGTCGAATTTTTTCAAATAAAGTGTAGATTAAAGTTAAACCTTGTGTTTTTTATCTCATTTCTTTCAAATAGATCAATACAAGTTGTGGTCGATGGTATAACATCTGATTGTTTCCGGTTGCAAGCAGGAGTACCTCAGGGATCCATTCTTTCGCCAACCTTGTTTCTGTTGTAGCTAAAAGATCATCTACAGAGAACAAGATCTTCGATTTTGCAGACGATTGTACACTGGTTTCTTCTTTCAGTAGTATGCGGCCGACTACAGCTGCGGAATCCCAGCGTTAGAGATGTCAACAAATTAGCAATTTAAACTCTGACTTACAGAGGATATCTGAGTCGGGTCAGTTTAAACCTGGTGAGCTTCAACGCGAGCAAGACACAAGCAACTACGTTTTCTAGAGAGGTCCCCGCTGGAGAACCTCCTCTAATAATGCAAGGCCAACAGATTGCATCAAAAAATTCGATACACCTTCTCGGAATAACGTTCAACTCCGAGTTTTGCTGGCTTGAACATGCTTCAGATAGCTAAGTCGGCATCAGCTAAACTTAGTTTTCTTTTCAGAGCCAAGCGATACTTCACGTCATCTCAGCTGTTGCTTCTATATAAGGCGCTTTGTAATATTGTTCCCATGTATGGGGATCTGCGCCCAAACAATCCTGCTGGCATTCTATATAATGTTCGTTTCTCAGGAACTACTCCTAGGTAAATCATGGTAGGTTGAGTAGATCTTTATAATCATCTCGAGGCTTATACTGGTCAAGTTGATTTTGAGCTACGTTTTGAACTAATTCGAAATGAGGATCAGATACCACTGTTTTGTAGTCGGTCTGGTCAATATTGCTTCATTAATTCTTATTCTTTTTAAAAATGAAAATATCAGGACCACTTGAAGAACCTTGTGCTGTGCTCACGTCAATTTCTAACATTATCTCTAGTATATCATGGCGACATGCAAGCCAAAGCATGCCTTTCCAAATTTTTTGCTCCAGTAGTATGCATGCCTCATTTCTTAGTCCCGAGTTGACTGTCTTCGTATAAAAGCACATGCACTTTACTTTATGGCAGTATTGTACCATAGACAGCTGACGCACATGCCTCCCCTGTTCCACATTCCAGTTTTGGGACCGTAGCTGATCAATCCTTGCCCTGATACCAAAATACTCCTTTTTTCACTTTTTGACCATAAGCGATGAAAACAAAGCCGACGACGTGCTGTCTCGCTTACGTCCAAAACAGAACTTAACTGAGTTGCGAGGAGTGCCCTCGAGAATGTTAGGCAAGAGGAGATAAGGGTAGTCATATTGAGAACAAGTGCTCGTTAACGTGTCATATAAACAAACGAAACTCAAACCCTGTTCTAAATTCCTTCAAGAAAATTTTTCTTGATCGTTCGTCTCAATTTTAGTTCTTTTTCAATTTTGAAATGTCGGTGGCGCAACCTCAACGTGATTTAAAAAATCAAATAAAAGATCTGTATTCACATTGAAGCACAAAGAACATACATTCGATGATATTTTTAACTTTGAAAGATAAGGACCACCCTACTGTACACTTCCATCTTGCATGGATAAATTTGGGAATAAATATCGTCTCTGAAATTTATTCGTTCAGATTACCACCTCGTCCTCTAAAATTTCCTGTCCACAATTTGTAGTATCCGGCGTCGTAGCGACATTATTCCCGTGTAAAATAGAGGATATCCTCTCTTTTTCAACGATTATTACTCTTGTTATGGAGATACAACAACAATGGCGCGCGTTTCCTTTTTCCGACACATCTTTTTACAACGACGTAGGCTATGTTGAATTTTAATTGAGTCAACTAATTAAGACTTCTACCAACGAAACGAGCCGGCTTCGACTGGATCATTTCAGATGGATTATTATTAATTATTGCACAGGTGCATTCGCGATGTTAATTTTCATATTATCTTCTCATTTTTGCTATGTGACTGTGTTTATACAGGGAGTAAATGTAATATGACAGATTTAACAAGGTGTTTCTTCAAGCTATTTTATGACGAAAAGTTCCCATATGTCCGCAAACGCTTCGTTACCGAAATACAGGGTGTTGAAATCTTCAGAGTCTTCTAGTTTTTGTCTTATGATTACTACAGTTTTTCAGATACTCGGTTCAAATTCGTCACATAGTTGCCTCTTTAAAATCTAGATAATCAGTTCACAGAAACAATTATGAAAATATACTTGTGGCCTATTCCTTTTGATTGCTGAATCTAGGAAAGGTAAATTATATCCAGTCAACAGCTGAGATAGTGCAAAGTCCACGATAATAATAATAAATCGTCTTCAATTACTGTACTGTATATAGTTGCGGGCGCCACCGATATATTAGAACATCAGAATTAAAAGAAGCTGTACTTAATTTAATTAAGGAGCAGTGCGATACCAGTACTATGAAAATCGCTTCACGGCTACGGTATTTGCCATCTTAAAAGAACAGCTCTTATACCCATATCATGTACGGATCGACAAAAACATCTGTGCGGGTGAAATAGCTCCTCCCCTTGTTGTGCGTTAACATTACCGGTCACGTGGCCGAGAGCTCAGTTCGCAATGAACCTTTGAAGCTTTAAGAAGAGCCAAGCGAACAGGACCGAATCTTGCAAATTTCATATTTCTTTTGGTTTCCAATTTGAAAAGGAAAAAATTGAGTGGGCAATCCAGGGAAATAATTGCGAATACCATTCATTTCATAAAACGAGAAGGGATGCAAAATGAACCTGTAATTTCTTTGAAAAAGGTTCAAGAACGTGTAGCTGTCGCAACAGGAGTAGGTTTGCGGACTGTGCTAAAAATTTGGAGCGAAATGAAGAAGATTGAAGATGACGAAAATAACAGTTTTTCAACTTCGTCGAGGAGAATGAATATTCAGGATCACGAGAGTTGGTTTAAGACGAAAAAGAAAAGCTACTTATGGAAAAACCTGAAATACAGTAACTACGTTTGAATTATTTAAGAAGAACCAAACGATACCGTCAAGAAAAGAAACCAATAATCCACATGGACGAAACATATATTCATTCCTGCCATACACACAAGACGGTTTGGAGTGACGAGACAAACGACGGCCTACGTCAGCCTGTTTCAAAAGGACCAAGACTGACAATTTTGAAAGCCGGTAGTGGATGTGGATTCGTACGAAACGCATATCTGGCCTTCAAGTCCAATTGTAAAACCGGTGATTACCACGATGATGAATTTCGCAAACTACGAAAAATGGTTCAGAGAAAAACTTATTCCAAATTTACCACCAAAATGTGTGTTAGTAATTCGAAAACGCCCCATATCACAATTTAAAAACAATATTGCTTTCGCAGATGGGATGCTCAAAGCAGAACGAACTTTATAATCTTATTAAATTGCACAAACCCAGATATAAAACGTATGCTATTGACAAACTCCTGAATGATCAGGGCCACAGTGTACTTAGACTTCCCCCATATCATCCTGACTTAAACCCGATTGAAGAAGCTTGGGCAGACATGAAAGTTTATGTAATTGACAGGAATGTTGATTTCTCAATGAAAATTTTGTGGTGGGTTTTTCTCTTCGTTTTCTCCAGATCTGTGGGAACCATTATGTGACAATACGCAGAAAATTGAACAATCTTCTATGGAGCAAGAACCTATGCTGGATGAAGTTATCGACAATTTCATAATTACTGTGAAAGCAGACGATAATGACATCAACAGCGAGTCTTCTAGTTCTGATGAAGAACTATCTGACAGAAGATTTTTTTCACCATTTTTAACGCATTTGTATTATCAAACTGACAACCAGGTAAATCCGAATCATTCGCAATACGATTGTAGATCTTGAAATTTCCGTTTTCTCTGTTATGTAGTTATTCCTACAGGGTGCTTCAACGAAAAACTAAACAGAGGTTATATCTACCAAGATATTCATTTCTGATCAAAACGCAAAAACAGGTCCATTTTTGTTTCAAGGGGACATCTTTTGGGGTACAATACTTGCCTGAAATATCAACCCCCTAAGCGGGGTTGCAATCCTTGAACATTTTGAATAGGGAAGATGGGTCGAGTGATAGCTCAAAAGAAAGGTGATATCTTTGTCTATATCGCCTTGAACGAATTTCCATTTTTAATTGGAAACTGTAAAAGATACAGGGTGAGCAACTGAAAGATAGGGAAGACTATTTCCCTGAGACTATTCAAGTTTCAGTGAAGTAAAATGGAACAGATCCATGCTGATCAATGGCAGTCATCATCAAGTACCATCCTCATCTCGAATTTCAACCCTTGAAAATTTGGAAGAGGGTAGATGGGTCGAGTGATACCTCGAAAGAAAGGTATTATCTTTGTATGCATCCCCGTGAACGAATTTTCATTTTTGATTGAAAACTGTAGAAGATACAGAGTGAGCTACTGAAAAATAGAGGAGACTATCTATCGCCCTGAGCTATTCAAGTATTAGTGCAAAAAAATGGAACAGATTCATTCCAGATCAAAGGCTGTCATCTTTGATCTAAATGAATCAATTCCAGTTTTCGCACTAATACTCAATAGTCTTCTCTACTTTTCAGTGGCTCACTCTGTATCTTTTACAGTTTTCAATCAAAATGAAATTCTTTCAGGGGAATGCAGACAAAGATAATACCTTTCTAGGGGTTGAAATTCGAGATGAGGATGGTACTTGATGATGACTGCCATTGATCAGCATGGATCTGTTCCATTTTACCTCACTGAAACTTGAATCGTCTCAGGGAAATAGTCTTCCCTATCTTTCAGTTGCTCACCCTGTATCTTTTACAGTTTTCAATAAAAAAAAGGATATTCGTTCAAGGCAATATAGACAAAGATACCACCTTTCTTTTGAGTCATCACTCGACCCATCTTCCCTATTCAAAATGTTCAAGGATTGCAACCCCCGCTTAGGGGGTTGATATTTCAGGCAAGTTTTGTACCCCAAAAGATGTCCCCCTTGAAACAAAAATGTCAGTTGCTTTCCGTTCCATCTTATCGAGGGCGAGGAGATAGTTCTAGTTGTAGAAGATTCTCAAAGGCGATAATAATTAATTAATAAAATGAAAAACCCCAGACGTCCATTCATCAACGTAGAAAACAGGCGCATAGGTGTTCCGGGAAAACGAACGTAGGAGTACAAGACTACCAAAAATAGGTCGTTTTTGCGTTTTGATCAGAAATGAATATCTTGGTAGATATAGCCTCTGTTTAGTTTTCGTTGAAGCACCCTCTATATAAAGCCATCGAGGTATCACAAAGATACTAGGTGCTTAGGAAAAACGTAGTTACTAATCATTTGCCTCAAATCCCTATTGAATATCAACCTTCAATATTTCATCCTATTGTACAGATTCCAGGTATTCTTGAAAATTTTAATTGTAAGGAGAACACAATAGTACTTATTATGAAGGTTCAGTTAGAAAAACCCCTGCCTCGAAAATTTCTTGTAGTCTAATTGGTGATGAGTCTGTGACTCACTTCTTTGTAATAGAAATTGAACTGATCGAGTACCTTGAAATGACATATGCCTAAAAAGGATAATTACCTAATAGCTATTTGACATTACATTGCAGAACTTATTACTCATCTTACTTCCTCCGCTTTCTTACCCTCTTTGTTCTTCGCGCATTTAATAAGAATCTAAACCGCACAGATATTCTTCTTGTCCACTTGTACTTAATTTGAGATACCAGTACTATAAAAATTGCTTCACAGCTAGATTTTAATCATATGACGGTATTTGCTATCTCAAAAGAACAGCTCTTATACGCATATCGCGTACAACGAGTCCCCAGGCGTTGTTACCTCGTGATTTTTCTAACCGCTTTGAATTTTCGGTTTGGATATTTTTTTTTTCTAGAAATGCCATTATTAATAATCACAACAACCACATATGCACGGAAAAAATTCTCATTCTCTCCTTGAAGCTCATTTTTTTATGCGCGTTTTCCAGGAATAGGCGAAACTTTTACACCACATGAGTGGGCGCCTGGGGAGAATTGCGTTGTCTGTTTACTCGCTACTTGAAGAGGGCCAAATTGTTGGGAAGATGTTGAACGGAAGCGAGTACCACAGCTCACCACCACAGCCTAGTGTTGCGGCAAAACATGAGTTTTCCCGGAACAAGGTCTTTCAGCTCCTTGGAGCATCTTCTGTGGAAGTATCTGTAAAAGGTCAGCAACTTGTCTTCTGAGAGCCAGTGGTTGGAGATCGCGAGTTATCTCCGGCTGGTCGATGAGGCGCACAGCCCGTTTTTGCACACGCAACGAATGTTTGGGCGCAGATCCCCATACATGGGTACAATATTCCAAAACAGGTCGAATCTGCGCCTTATATAGAAGCAACAGCTGAGATGACGTGAAGTATCGCTTGGCTCTGAAAAGAAAACTAAGTTTAGCTGATGCCGACTTAGCTATTGCTGATACATGTTCATGCCAGTAAAACTTGGAGCTGACCGTTATTCCGAGAAGGTGCTTCGAATCTTTGGATGCAATCTGTTGGCCTTGCATTATTAGAGGAGGTTCTCCAGCGGGGACCTCTCTAGAAAACGTAGTTGCTTGTGTCTTCTTCATGTTGAAGCTCTCCATTGTTAAATTATGCAATTTAACACAGCTCTGTGAACTTTCAAATCAAATATTTTGAGGAAACCTTCATGAAATCCCAACTTAGGTACTATGGGTAATAAACACCCAGGTTAGGTGTATTTTTACAGCCTGTTGTTCCGGACATATGGGCGATGGTTGGTTTATACCGACATTTTTCTCTTTCCAATTTTTATGTATCATTCAATTTAAAACAGTTAACATTCCTGCTTACATGTTGTATCCTCAAACTTGTGGAAGTTTGTAAATACAATTTTATACATATATCGAAGACTAATCATATCCAGATCGTTGGATAGGCGTAAGTGGACCCCAATTATGGCCATCTCGTTCACCATATCTAAATTCAATATACTTTTCTACTTGGGGACATTCGAAAACGTTGGTTTACAAGACTTCTGCATAAGACATAGAAGACTTAAGAAACCGCATTATCATTTCTTGTAGGGTCATACAAGATACTCCTGGGATCTTCAATTGGATACGAAGATCTAGGATCGCTTCCTTTACATTGTTTTCATCAAACACATAAAATTGATCGATTTTTTACACAAAAACTGTGGCATATATGGAAAAAATGCAAGAAATAAAACAGGTTAAAAATTAACTGAAAATTCATAAAAGAGTTTTTCAAATTCCCGGGGGTGTATTGAAAAAAAGTTGTAGAGGTAGAAAGGATACGTGATCTCTGAAAAAGTACCATCCTGTAGATTTTTATAATTGGTTTAGCCAACTTACTATGTAGATTTCGAAAAAGCACCTGAGTATCTCAAAAAATGCAGTGATCATGTAAAAAAAACTGAAAATATCTCTGAAGATTTCAACACCCTGTATTTCGGTAACGTACAAATGCTTATGGAAACTTTTCCTCTTAATATGGCTTGAGAAATCACCTCGTTAAAACTTTCGCATTTATTTACACCCTGTGTTTTAGAAACGAAGACGGCCATGACGATTTTGCTTCCGAAATTTTCAAATTTTCAAAAAAGTAACATAGTTATGCAAAACATCCCCAAACACTCATGAAGTCCATTATTTTTAACAATGTGAATAAGTGTATATTGTTAGTTTCCGAACATTCCATTCAACAGAAGATCTAAGACGCTTCCTGTCATTCAAATTCAATTGTTTATTGTTAAAGTTAATCCCAGATTACAGGAAGTCACAGACACGTTCAGAAAGGAATTCTCTCAGGCAAGGAGACAGCGAAGAAGAATTACAAATTGAATCCATTGAATCGAATCGACAAATGACTTACTGTTATTGTTGCCTCCTCTGATACCTCCATCTTAGGGCTACACGTTTCGTACGCCCACATGATGCCGGTTACGGTTTGAAACCTTTGAGAATCGCGGATCGACCTTATGAATTTTTACGAAGGTGAACCTTCTTTTTTGGTCATTCAGATTGACGTGCCCACACGGAGATCAAAGTGGTCGTCCCACGCGTGTTTTTTACAACATCCCACACATGTCGATGCGTGTTTTGAATGAGAGAAATTTGATTTTATGGGAAAACCTTAATATTTAGGTTTATTATGATGTTAACGGATAAACTCAGCTCGTGCTTGATTTTCGGGAAAAATTCGCTCAAATAGGTTTTTTTGTTGAAAATGTAGCTAAAGAGAAAGGGTTATTTTTTCTATCTACAATATTTCACATAGCTACCATTCTAAAACATCGAACTTAATCCACTCTATTCACACAGATATTTTCTGAAATAAGAAAAAGTATTTGCAGAATAATGTATTTGTTTTGCGATCATATTCATCTTCAGTTGGATAAAATCAAAGTATTATCCGTATCAGACACATTAAAGACAAAAACTACCAAATAAATCAGCAGTAGAAAACGTTCCTAATGAAAACAAATATAGTAGATCAAAAAATTCTGAATGAAATATTACACTTAACCAGGAAGCGATTGAAAACAAGAAATTTGGTCAAGTACGACAACAATGTATATATCAGTTGTTTGGGTGCAGACTGTACCTGTAGATCAAACCAGGAAAATTCAAAATTCCAAGCTTTTTTGAATTGAATTGCTATAAATTCGTAGAAAGTTCACCACTACATATTAACAGATAGTTGTATACAGATAATTATATAGAACAAACTCGTATTGAATATAGTAAATCGCACTAACCTTCCAAACAGGCTACACGGCATCCATCTTGCGTTAATCTCCGTAACAAAACATTCAGGATTGAGTCAGTTTGATGTTGCTGTACTCCAGGTAGGTCATTATATAAAATAAACAAATTTTCCTTATAAGTCTTGCATATCTTTTGTTTCAAATCCCGACACTTAATTGTTGATGCCAACTCTATTTTCCCAGCGGCCAATCTTCTCAACATAATAGATGGTATAGAAAAATTAACTGAATCCCTAATATGAGATTCTGTGTACTCATTTGAACTTCTACAATCCAATATCACAATATTTTTCGATTCATTACGTAGTAACGATAATAAACCTTCATTCGAAACCAAATCATAGTCACATTCAGGTGTAGTAGGCATTTTAGTCATTCCTAAACACTTGAATGTACGATTTACGAACTAAATCACAAAAACATTCACTGAACAACCCGTTTGTTATTGTAAAGTAAATTACATCATTTATAAGTAGAATAAAAAAATTAATAAGAACACAAAGATGTTTGCTCTTCGAGCACTACACTGAGAATGATGTTTGGTTCGTTCGGTTAGAGTTGAGTTTTGTTGGAGTTTGGAAGAGGGTGAATGGTGTGTGTTTCCTCAATGTTGCCACATCTTCAGCTTATTGTGCGGGAGTGGGCCGGTATCGGAAACGTGAGCTCCCGAGTTATTGGTGCCAGATCACGTGTCGCTTCGAACTGTGACCAATCCAAAGTATGAAACGTCACTTCATTGATGAAAGATCTTTACTATTCTTCGATACCATATGATAAACGACAAATTTGTAACTTCTGTCTTTATTTTTACGGTATGATTTCATTCGTATAAACGTATTTCGTGAATTGATTCGTGAGTGGATTCGATTAACGACGATTCCCGCTTTTATAGAGCGTGGGTGAGAATACTGAGCGTGCTGAATGTTATTCAATAAGTCACTAAAAGAAATGATTAGTTGACGTCATTATGGCATCGTCATTAGTTTCGTTATCCAAGGTTATCTTCATATTACGAAATCAGTTTAAAGGTCGAATCCACCAAGAAAATCATCGATTTCCATTATTGCGTAGGTTTATCTTTTTTTTATCGGAGAATGCAACAGTTTGTCATGATCAAGATAAAAGACAGAGGAAACTAGTAAGCATAGATGAAATTCTAAGTAGGTTTCGGAATATTAAACAACTGAAAAGAAGGGCTACTCCTCACTCGGTGAGAAGTTCTCTGGAATGCAACCCCAATGGTTTTTTTCAACACAAAATTGTGTTACATGTTAAGACTGATTATTTCTGATGGTGAAATCCACGCTGAATCGTACAAACTACAAATCAACTTTAATGTGAAACGTCATGCGAATAAGCTCGATGCTCACGACCTCACATATTTAGAACTACCTAGCTTCTTGAGAAAGCGGCGACCACATATAGTGATGAATACCATAATTGAAACATTGTAGGTGTTATTCAGTAGAGTAGCATTCCTAGGGAGCGTTGATAAGAAAAACATCAAAAAGCGACACCGCTATTTACAAGGCGTTGAACTGTATCTAGTAAGAAGAGAGCATTACCATATTTTTCGTTCGGTTTTATATAATGACTCAGACAGATATTATTCGATGCAATAAATTTAGAAACCCATTTGAATATCTCAATTCTGTACAAACCATATTTTCATCTTTCAATAATTGCTCATTTTCCAAACATGCTAACTCTAGATCATCCATTTCAAACTGTAGTATAGAAATAATACTCATTCTTTCAACTGATGTAAAAACAGGTCATCCAATTGATCTCTTCGTGCCGTTTATATAATGCCAGTAAGGTTCGAAGATAATTTTTATTACCTAAGCTCTAATTCACAAAATGTTCATCTCTCGGTAATATATTCAGTAAAAAGTAAAATTCCTAAGCGGTTATCCATCCATGTACTGTTTCGCCTCCGACCCTTCTTAACCTCGATAATCGTGCACTCACTGACATCGAGGCATATTTGTTACCGAAGATTCGATGATCTCAAATATACTGATACATTTGTGTTGAAGGCAACCTTCGTACTGTTCTGTTATGTGAAATTTACGATTTCGTCAATAAAAAACCATGCTTAGAACCTTCCTCGGGAATTAAGTACACATTTTCGTGCTATGGTTGCAATGAAAAATACTTGAATACAATTTGGGCATTCAAATTTATATATAAGATCAGTCATGTAGAATTTGCTACAGTAAAATACATGGCTAACAATAATACGACTTCACTAAAATAATAGTAAGCATAGATGAAATTGTAAGTAGGTTACGGAAGTAGCATCAATAAAAAACAACTAAAAAGAAAGACTAATCCTCACTCGGTAGATGTTCTCTGGCATGCAACCCTAATGGTTTTTTTCACTAAAATGTAGAATGGAAGAAGGAAGCGTCAGATATTTGGGGAAGTCTATCAAGTGTATCGGTATGAAATGAGCGTTTTTCGTGAAAAAGAAATACTAATCGTGAATGAGAAAGTAACAAAAAATTATTCAAAGTATTGACCATTACTTTTCACACATTTTGACCAGCTTTCTTGCAATTTGTTTATACCATACCAATAGAAAGGTTCGTCTTTTGGAGCAAACCAATCAGACACCCAATTTTCAACTTCTGCGTAGAAATCGAAGTGCTGCTCAGCCAATGCGTGTCCCATCGATGAAAACAAATGGTAATCGGAAGGGCCAAATGATGTGAATACGACGGGTGGGGTAGCAGCTTCCAGCCAAGTACTTTGATTGTATCCCAAGCCGAATTTGCTTAGTGTGCACTGTCGTGTAACAAAATTACTTTGCCGTCTCTTCTGGCTCATTCTGGTTGTTTTTCGATCAATGCATGGTTCAAATTAATCATTTGTTGTATGTAGGGATTAGTATTGAAAATTTCACCAGGTTTTAGAATCTCATGATATACCGCACCCTTCTGATCCCACCAAACACAGAGCATTGCCTTCTTACCGAATCGATCTGTTTTTGCAGACGATGTTGAAAGTTGTCCCGGATTAATCCATGATTTTCTACGTTTAGGATTCTTAAAATAAATCCATTTGTTTCATCGCCAGTGACAATTCGATGCAAAACTGTCTTTGTTCGTGTCTTTAAAGCAAAATTTCACACGTGTTTTTTCGATTTTCCATTTGTCTTTCATTAAATTCATGTGACACCGATTGGATCGTTCCCATGGATATCAAATGGTCTGAAATTGTTTGTAGTGCAACATTCAACATGGCTGCCATTTGCTATTGACTCAAAGCATCATCTCCTTTTCATTGAACCGTTGAAACCATAAGTGACCATTGTGGCGTCAGTGGTAAGCTTCTCTTGTGGATTGGGCATTATATGACCAACAGAAGATTCGTTGTAAGGGTTGGAAGTACATTTTCTGAGAAAAAGGGAGATAGCCAATGGCGTGCCGCATGGCTCAGTGCTTGGCCCCTCCTTTTTGTTTTATATGTGAATGATCTGAAATACCATATACAGAGTGAAAAGCATTTTATGCCGATGACACAAAGCTTTACGTTGAATCAGCATGCCGTTCTCCAATCAGACTTGAACTCTGTAGACCGCTGGTGCGATGAATGGCTGCTTCCATTAAACACTTCGAAATGTGTTGTTTTGCATAGGGGTAGAAACAACCCTGAGCTTGTTTATAAGTTATATGACAAGCCTCTGCAAACGGTATCTTCGCACGTTGATCTAGGAGTGATCGTCACTACTGATTAGTGTAGATCGGACTATATAAATGTTGTGTGTAAATGCGCCAACTCATTGCTTTTCCTCATCAGTCGATCATTCACACAGATTGCATTCAGTGCCTCCATCAAAATTTATGAAACCTATGTGCGTCCGTTGCTGGAGTACATCGGTCCAGCTTGGTGTCCTGTCTTGGCGCGCGATAAAGACCTTTTAGAAAAAGTGCAACGCCGGGCAACGCGGTCGGATAAGACCGTCATATCCTGAACGACTTCGTACCGCTTCACTTCTTTAATTCAACCAGCGCAGGCTCAGGGGTGATCTTATTTTCACTTTTCGCATACTTAAGTTCAATTATGCAAAATTGAGCTATCTGTTTACATTTATATAATATTAACACCATCAAATACGGATATCCGTATGCGAGGTCATTGTATGAAGCTTAAAAAGGAAGTAATCAAGACGACACAGCGTCAATATTTTCTATGTAACAGAATTTTTGACGTTTGGAACAACCTAAGTGATGAGGTTGTTGAAGCCCCATCGTCTAACATTTTCAAATATAGGTTAGATGATTCTGATGTTTTGTTTATCAATTTGCTCTCTGTAATCTTTGTGTCATATGGAGCCTTTATAGGACTTTGTCCTTGGTCCTCATTATAATTTAATAATAATAATAATGTTGCTTCTGATAGAGCATGATCACCATATGTCTCGACCAGCATTCTATGCGACTCTGCAGCACTTTTCCTCTAATGGAAAAAAAATTAATGCTTTCCGCAAATCATCACTTTCCGGTACAAAATTTGACATTTTCAAAAAATTTAAAAAATATGATGTAGTTCAATGACTGTAATGTTATTGAATATTTGTTTTATCTTTTAACAATGTGCTCGGGAACTTAGCCCATTTACACAGTGGACCTACAGCTTATAGTGGATTCCGAACCACTCTCCTAGCCACCACAAGGATTAAAAGTTATCTAGTATTCGGAAGTTTATGCCCTCTTTAGGGGACTCTTTCCAAGTATTACTTTTTTGTTCAAGGATAACATCCATAACTTGAACTCGGATTCGAACCAGGTACCTCGGCTAAGCAGTTCCAATATGCTGTCGCACTAACCGTGCAGCTACCGAGGCGGTTAAAGTTATTGAATGTTTGACAGATGTCATAACAACCAAACCAATAACGCTGCTAAATACTGAGAAAGTTCAATCAAGAGACATCGGAATGCGATCTAATTGTACTAGAAACAAGAACGACTTCGTATCATATATCCAATAAAAACTTTTTTAAAAGAACATTTATTAATAATATCAAAGAATAAGGTAAATATTTACAATATTTAAAATAAACAAATGAAATGACCTAGCTGATCTTCTTTTTCTCCCCAATAATATTAACACTTTCTTCAAAATATTGATTAGGATGATTTATAGTTGTTGAAGGTGCTTGAAGTGAATGGGTGTATTCAAAATATTTGGTGCAAGCAATTTGAAAATGCCGATTTTTCACTAGGTCCAAAATGGTATCAATTCCTGAAAAATAAAAGATATAATATAATATATACACATCTTTTGATTGGAGTGAGGTCAAGTATAACATGCCTAGCTGCAGAAGGACCGGACCTATTATTGCAAAGCAAGCTGTCTTTTGTATTTTTTTCAAGGTTGTTTTAACAGTCTTGGTTTCAATTTTCGGATACCATATAATAATCCGGTCAAATTAGACCACAAAATAAGAGTAAAGCTACATAAACTTCAAGCAAGCTGAAAATCAGTAAGATTGGTTAAAATATGATTAAAAACAAAGTTTCTCAGCTTTACCCTGGAAAAAAAATTTATTCAAGGTCGAAGGTAAAAAAATGAATTTTTCAGCAAAACGGTAAGTTTCATCATAAAATACCTCAGACAAAAATTGTAGATCATAAAATTATCTACAAAAAATGTATTAACACTTTTTTCCTAAGAGCCACCGTTTTTGGAATAAAACGATTCAAAAAGTTGTAATCGTTATATAATATGCATAATTTTCACGCCACCTATGTCAGTATTGAAATAAAAAGGGTAGTACAATTCTCGACAAAACTCTGTATCAGCTCGGAAGATGCCTACCGCAGCTAGAGGTTAAATATCAAGTGAAAATCTTTCGAGATCACCGTGAACGAGCCCAAAACCAGAAATTCAATGACGAAAATTGAAATTATACTTTATGTCTATGTAAAGCCAAATAGAAAAAAAAATTAGCTCATCCACTGCAATCTATTCGAAAAAGGCGCTGAACAATGTGAGAATACTTTTGATATAACTTCAATAATAACCGAGATATTGTATTTATTTATTTATTGATCATACAAAAAAAAGTAACATTCAGTTACAAAAAATAGTATGGACAGACGGCAAACCCCTTTAATACAAAAAACTAGGAACTAATTAATACAAACAATGTAGTGAACATTAAACAGTGCCCAGTAGTGAAGCATAAAGAAAAAAATATAAATGAGATAAAAACACAAGGTTTAACTTTGATCTACACTTTATTTGAAAAAATTCGACGACGTTTCGCTGACACAGCAGCTTTATCAAGAATGCTGTGTCAGCGAAACGTCGTCGAATTTTTTCAAATAAAGTGTAGATCAAAGTTAAACCTGTGTTTTATCTCATTTATATCATGGATCTACATCAAGTAACGGCCTCCACAATTCAAATGAAAAAAATATACAATTTCAAAGCGACCTTAACGCATGAGAAGCCTTCGACTTGAAGACTCTAAGAGAAACAGAAAAGAAATCGAGTCATGGAACTTTGTTCGCCAAGGTAAGATTACGGTAGATAAAAAGTTGCAAATGTAATTAAATCTATGCATTTTGATACTAAAGAGTGGCGTGTGTCGAGTTCGCCTAAGTGGCAAGTTAGTATCAATCATAGCTAACAAATCGATACAATCAATAGAACCATTCAATATACCATGCAAAAAACATAAATCGGATACCTTCCGCCGGTTCTCCAGAGAATCCAACCCGAATGTGCTCATAACAATTTGTAAGTCAATTTTACTTGGTAAATGCGACCGGAACGCCAGATGACGTAATAACCTCCTTTGTACTTTATCCAAAAAATCGATATCACCAATAAGGAATGGGGACCAAATAATAGAACCATATTTCAGATTGGATCTAACGAGGAGAACAATACAATAACCTGATACTGTGCGGAGAGAATTCTTTCGAACTTCTCAAAACCAAGCATCCTGAATGATTCTGAACAAACAGCTGATATATGTTCCTTAAAATTCAAATCAGTATCCAGTATTACTCCAAAGTCGCGAATACTCTTCACACAACCAATATCCTTTTGATCAAAACTGTAGTTGAACTGACCAATCTGAACAGACCTATGAAACGAGATAATCTTACATTTATCAAAATTCAATTTAAGACAATGTCAACCCAGTGGAAAAAAGCATCAATCTGAGATTGCAGAAACATTGAGTCCTGCGAGTTCTTTACAACTGAATACATTTTCAAATCACATAAGAAACATAATTGAAATAAAATTCTTTATATCATCAACGAAAATGTTAAATAGCAGTGGACCCAGATGAGAACCCTGGGGCACGCCAGAAGTTACAGAAATCTCTCTATATTTAACGATCTGCCAGCCACGAGAGCAGGGAACCTCTTATGCCAAGAGCTTCAAGTTTACTTAACAAAATATTATGATTAACGGTATCAAAAGCCTTAGAAAAATCAGTGTACACAGAATCTAACTGGAAACCCGTCTCAAAGCAGTCAATTATATCTTTCAAGTAGAGTGCAAGATTATTTATAGTAGAACGGCCTTTACGAAAACCGCGTTGCTCATTTATAATAACAGAGCAGCACTTCCAAGATAGGTAATTACAGACCATGCAATCAAGCAATTTAGGTAAGGCAGATTGTAAACATATACCTCTGTAATTTGTTATTAGTGATCTTGAACCGTTTTCAAACAAGGGAATAATGAGACTCTGTTTCCATAGTGCGGAAAATTTGCCACAACCCAAAGGAATATTAAACAATTACTAATTGGAGTTGCCAGAACAAAAGGCACAATTCTTTAGAACTATGGATGGTATTCCATCGCAGCCAGTAGAAAGCCCTGGTTTTAAGTTTTTTACAACCTCAATAACCTCTGTAGGAGAGAATTAGCAGCTTTCAATGTATAAAGAGCTATCATATTCAATTTTATTTGGAACAATACCTTTGCTATATACCCCGAAAAAAATCTGCAAACAGATCAACTATAATTCGACCATCTTCACTAGTGAGGATGTTTTTTTTTAGAATTGATAATTACTCAGAAACCACTGAAAATTAAAAAATACACCAGGATAGGGATCTGGCAACACTGGCTGCAATTTAAATCGTTCGGGAAACATTTCCCGTTGACTCGGTACTGGATGCGCGAAAGTGTACAGCGTAAACAGCAGGATTACCTTATATACAGTAAGTTTTTTGTTTATTTACCTATATTTCTCACTGTTTTTTTTTTGTTTTTCATATTGATGAGTGTAAATCTGTGACTGTTGTAAAAATCAATCAAATAAACAGTAAACAATCGAATACTTTCATTACTTTACAATGAATGTAAACTTCAAGATGAAACTAAAATAATATAAATACCTTCTGTAGAAACTCCGTGATCCAACATCTTCTGCTTCACCAAAGTTGCATCCCAATTCCTAAAAGGGCAACCATGGTGCTCGCCTGGTCCAACAGAATCAGTTATAATCTTGATACAATTGAAAGGACTGTAATTTATCATGCTACCAATTTTTCCGTAAGAATGTTTCACATTATAAGCATATTGTTTCTCAAATTTATCGTGATCCATAAGTTTAGTAAATTCTTCTCTCCAAAATTGTAAGGCATCTTCTAAGGTCAGTCCAATTCCTTTCAAGAAGAGACCATACTGAAGACGACAAAAATGCTTCAAATGATGTGCTGTTCTCAAAGTCTCATGGATATGTCGCATACATAATGGATAATGTTTTTTTGAGTAACTATCTAGATCAGCTGGATCGATATCTTTCTTGTCAGAATTTACCGAGCTATAATCTTTACCTGTATAAGAATTATTTAGATTCATTAAGAAAGTATTTATGCGTTCATCATCCAGAGAAGGTAAACGATGGCTTGCTACCTGCAACAAATAAGTGTAATTTAGATATTACTAGAATAACATAAGCTAAGTTTGAATCCAGATGCAGGAGTGTTAACATCACATCTGCTCTGCTCTGATAAATTCTAAATAAATCGTGATATTTTTAAAATTTCATAAATTTTCGCGCCACTATGGCGAATGGAGCATCTAAAGATGAAGTTGTTCTCAACCCAATAAAAACAACATATACAAGGCTGATAGTTGCTGCTTTCAAGTTGGCGTCCTTTTGAGTTCCAAGACCAGTACTATGTAAATGATTTCTGGCCTAATAGTGTTGCTTTCGAGATTTAAAATCAATTATTCTTAAATCGAACACAAAAATGATGCAGATGGAGGAGTCAGTCATGACTACCAATTAAGGATAAATCAAAACCTGTGAGTAATAAAATACATATCTATAACTCTAGAAGTACATATAAAACCTTTTCACACTAGAATGTACAATCGATTGGAAACTCAGTTGACCATCTAGAATTAGAAGTAAAAACCTAACTAATGAACATGAAGTAATTGCTTTATGCATTTCAGAGCATTTTAAAACAAAAAATGAAATAATCAACTATGGAATTAGAGGCTTTAAACTCTCAAGCTACTTTTGTCGAGACGAAGGTCAACATGGTGGAAGTGCTATCTATTTGAGGAAAGGCATTCCAAATAGAGAGAGACAGGACATTACCAGAAAGTCTGTAATTGGAATTGCTGAGGTATCAGCAGTAGACCTTAAAATTGAAAATGAATGGATAACTCTTTTATCGATCTATGCCCCTCCTGGAAAGAAAGAAGTTTTTCTTGAAGTATTTGAAAAGATTCTCAGTCTTATCAATGAATCGGAGAGGAAATCTGTTATATGTGGAGACTTCAACATTAATTTATTGAGTGGAATGGACAAGAACAAAATGGTTTTCTTGGAAATATTGAACTCTTATATATTTTCTCCAACCATCTGGACTCCTACTAGAATCACTCAGACGAGTAGAACATGTATCGACAATATAGTAACAAATTGTACAAACTATGAGGCCAAAAACATAACCACACACGGGCAGATCACAATTCTGTCCAGCTCTCGAATATCAGTTTTAATACTGCAAAAATAAGTTACACCTACAAAAGAATTATGGATGAAAATAAAATAGAAGATCTACAAATAGGACTAGGAAATGTTGATTGGAATACCCTTTAAAGCTACCAAAAAATGAGGTGGACAAGCAGTGGGATTACTTCATGAAAATCTTTTTATCAGAATTTGAGTATGCTTGTCCTTTGAAGAAAATACCTTGTCATAAAGGAAAGAAAACTCCACTAAATGAAAGTCAGAAAATGCAAAATTAGAATGGATATTTTGCACACTTGTAAACTGAAGAACCCTATCTTCAAAGAGCTTACAAACAGGTAAAGATGGAATATAACCAACTTTTGAGAGATGAAAAATGTCGGCATTTCAAAGAAACCATACTCAATTCAGACAACAAAACAAAAAGTTTATGGAATGTAGTTGCAGAAATTAAAGAGCATCAGAAGACAACAAATATTCCAATCGAAGGAGATCCCAATCTGCTAGCTGATCAATTCAATACATTCTTCTGTGAAAATATTGAAAACGGTGTAGGAAATACAAACACTTTTGAATCAAAGAGCAATATTCCACCTAGTGAAGAAAATCTGGTGTTGAAAACTATAACAAAGGAAGATATCTTGAAGATGGGAAAACTGCTGAGAAGCAAGCATAGCTCAGGATTTGATGGTGTTATGTATTATGAAATGCTGCTTGGAGCCAGTGGCTGAACCTCTTAAGTTTGTGATAAATAATTGCTTGAAATTTGGAATATACCCTGATCAATTGACGCATGCTATTGTCAAACCTATCTACAAGAAAGGGAGGTAGAAAACTATAGAGCAATCAGCCTTCTGCCATGTTTTTCGAAAATATTTGAAATGGTTATATTGGAACAACTCTTAGCATTCTTAGAACAGCGAAATGTATTTACGCCTACCCAACATGGCTACATAAAAGGAAAATCGACACAGACGGCAATTTATGATTTTATTGGTAACATAATCGCAGCTTTAGAGGACTCACAAATAATAATTGGCCTTTTCCTTGACTTATCAAAGGCATTTGATAGTCTTAATCATGATTATATAATATATAAAATGGAAAAATATGGTATAAGAGATACATCTCTGAGTTTATTCAGATCTTATCTTGATGGTCGTACACAAAGAGTAATCGTAAGCAATGGTATGAATGACGTTAGTTCAGATCCAAGGCCGATAAGACGTGGTGTTCCTCAGGGTAGTATACTGGGGCCGATTATGTTTATTTTATTTATAAATGATGTAGATGTTGTGACGAAAAAGGTACCTGAATCATCGTTAGTAAAGTACACAGACGATACGAACATACTCATAAGAGCAGAAAATTTTCCTGTGGCTCAAAAGGATGCAAAGACTTTACTTGAAGATGCTAAAATGTGGATTTCGAGCAATGGCCTGAATATGAATAATGATAAAACAATTGCAGTTTTATTCAAATCATCTCATTCTGGATTCGGTACTCCGCAACAACTTAATTTTAAGGAGGAAACTGTCAAATTGACACAACATGTAAAGTTTCTGGGAATTTATGTGGATGAATCTCTAAGGTGGAGCAGACACATTAGTGAGCTCTCTGTAGGACTTGCCTCTACATGCCATTCATTGTTTGTACTTCGTAAATATCTTGATGTGGGATCTTTGAAAAATATATACCATGCTATATTCGAGACAAAACTGCGATATGGAATATTTTATGGAAATGCTTTAAATGTCAAAAGTATATTCAGGATACAGAAAAGAGCTATTCGCACAATATTCAGAATGAAATTTAAGGAATCTTGTCGTTGCAAATTCAAGCAACATGGGTTACTGACAACTGCAGCTATACATATTCAAGAATGCTTGATATTTACATTCAAGAATATTAAAAATTTGAGCCTAAGATCGATTCAGCATATAATACCAGAACAAATCAACTGATGTACCCAAAGCACAGATTGAATATCAATGTCAACGGAGAAGGGCGCAGAATATTCCTGTGTAAAGTATTACAATAAAATTACTGCAGCCATGCGATCGGAGACCAACTTGTCCAAATTCAAGAAAAAGGTTTTCAGGATGTTACTGAACATGGAACCCTATGACGTAAATGAGTTCCTAAATAGCAGTTTGACATTCTTCTAACATCTCTATCCTGTAAATCTTCTTTTAATATGACCCAGTTTCATTTCAAGATGTTTTCTATCTAGCAAGTAGTTGTGAACACCTTCATTTGAAATAAAGCTTATTATTATTATTGTTATGGCGAGTGGTGCTGAAGGTGATGAAGAATGTATGGAATGGAAGGAAATCAAATCAAAAGTGAAAGAAAACGATAAAGACCCAGAAATGAACTTCCCAATGAAAGTATGACAAAGTGAAATTGAAGAAATAATTGGCTCCACCAAAAATCTCAATCAAACAAACAATTACTCACAAAGAATGCAGACAATCATTAACAAAGATTACAAACACCTTTTTATATGACTCCTGATAAAACCAAAACCTGTCTAGGATCCAATTTGCAGACAAATGATATGAATAAAATACACTGGATAACTTATTATAACTCATTAGAGACATACAACAAAATATAAGTAATTATTTGAGAAAAACATTAACTGCAGTCTTACCTACTACTTTCATAAAGGAAACGAAAAGTACTCTATTTCAAATGAACTCAAAGCAACATTTTTGAAAACTGTTCAAAAAATTCCTAGTACTGAAAACTATCAAAACTAACGAGAGAAAATTTTTCGAGACTCCACTGAAGAAACAAATATATAATGTACAATTCAAAAATTTATTATCTGTTACCAATATAAACATCCAAGCGATCAAGAAGAAAATTGATATTTTAAAGAGTCTCCTTTCAGAGAGTGGAAGCACAATAGTTTGCATTACAGAACATTGGACTGTGCCAGAGATTCTTGAGAAGATTGATTTTGGTGATTATCCTGTTTTAGAATCAGATCAAACAAGAAGGGAGGAGGAGTATTTTTTATTTGTTTATTTTATTTATTTATTGATACAAGCTCAACAGGATTACTCCCATTTACAGAGCCGAACAAGTATGTACAAATTTGCTCAAACCTAAAAAACAGATTTAAAAAAAAAAATTCAAAAACAATAATGACATAAAACGCATTGATAATGCAAACTCAAATAATAGAAATACACACCAAACAATCAAAACAATTTAAGTGGGTGAACTAAGTGTTGCTAATAGGTTTCTTTTGAATGTAGCTTGAGAATGACTGATATCAATCGAAGAGGCCACCGTGTTGAAATAGTGACAGCTTCGATTGATAGGTGAGTTGAAGAAAACATCCGTAACAGCTCCAACGACATAAAAAGTGGCATTGCCTCTGCCAGCGAGCCTGGGTACCAAAAACATCAGTCTGTCAAGCAGACACGAACAACAGATGGAGTTATTCAGAAGTCCATACAAAAACATGCAGCACAAACATTTCCTTCTAATTTGAAGCTCCAACACAGAAAAACGATCGATTAACAGAAAACCTGGCATTCCTCGGATAGGATATACTCCATCTTGTTTGTATGCCAGGTACCTTAGGAAAGTTCTCTGGACGCTTTCCAATGCAATTTTATATTTCACATAGTATGGATCCCAGATAACACAGGCATACTCCAATCTAGACCGAACGAAAGCGAAATACAGAACCCTGAGAACAGCAGTGTTCCGGAAGCTCTTGGAATTCCTCAGAATAAAACCCAACATTTTTCTTGCTCGCAGAACTACATCACCTATATGGTCCCGGAACGACCATTTCGAGTCGAGAAGCACCCCGAGATCACGAGAACAGAAAACACGTTCAAGCCGTGAGCCCGCCACCGAATAAGGAAAGAAATGTGGCGACTGTTTGCGCGTAATTGACATGTACTTGCACTTAGAGACGTTCAAAGGCAGTTTGTTTTCTAAACACCACTGATGTATCATCAGCAACTCTCCTTGAAGACTCTGACAGTCCTCATTCAATCTTATTTCTGTGTAAATCTTGAGATCGTCCGCAAAGGCTACGCCCTCAACGTTTAGCCTCTCAAGTAAGTCATTTACGAAAATTGTGAACATAAGCGGACCCAAAACCGACCCCTGAGGGACTCCCGAAT